>JAWWEU010000111.1:54886764-54904526 GCA_035583155.1 Acropternis orthonyx | reverse complement strand
TGATCCATTGTTAGCAGTTCATGAGAAATTACATAGAGGGTGTAGAATACACAGTCTTAGCCACACCCACACAGTGATAAACTGGACCTGGTCACTATAACCAGGACACCCAGAAAATAAGATTCTGAAGGTCCTTGAGAGGACAGCAAATCCTTTGGCCCAACTCAGATGCATATTAAACTTCCTTCTTAAAACTTCCCCTTTGCAGTGCTTAGCTCTCAAGATGCCAGAAGAAAAGGTTCTGTCTTCTTGTTGCAGTGTTAAGGCTTTTTTTCATTTTTATAGAGGGCAGAGTATAATTTCAGCTCATGAAAATAGAGCTATCATCAGTAGATTCTGTATCTGTGCTTCCCAAGTGCTTCCTTTCCATTAGACTTTTTTCAACTTCATCATGATTTTTCTTCAACATTAACAATTGCTTAGGTAGATACTAACACTTTTATCCCTTCAGCATGTTTGGACAGGCTTTTAGTCCTTCATCCATATTATTTTCAACCGGTATACAGAACTCTTCCAAATTTAGAAACATTTGGAAATGTAATTAATACTGCTTGTCCTTACTTCTAAATATAGAAGACAAATGCTAAATAAGGCCTAGATAAAACAAAACACTTACTTCTCAGTTATTCTGTATGTAATTCATAAATTTCTTAAATCTACAGTTCAAAAGTTTTGAAATATTGAGGGGATTAAAACATTTCCTTTCTAAAGCTTCTCTCTATATAAATTTTACAAGGGTACCCAGCTCACATATAAAACCAAGATTCTTCTAAATGTTTCAGATTAGATGTCCCAAAATGGGGACACTGGAACAGGCTCCCCAGGGAAGCGATCACAGCACCAAACCTGTCTGAGTTCAAGAAGCATTTGGTCAAGCACATTGTGCAGAGCCAGGAGTTGGACTCAATGATCCTGATGGGGCCCTTCCAACTCAGTATATCTATGCTTCTATGACATGATTACTTATCATCACTGCTATATTTTTAGGACCTTATGCCTTTAAAATATGTTAATGTAGTTTTATATCTTATTATTTAGACTTCATCAAAAGCTTCTGCTAAAGGGCAGCAGTTCTACCAGTTTAGGACAGATGATTTTTAAGGGGTTCTGGAATGAGCCACTCGGGTGCTGAGACTAGGAAAAAACAAATAAAAGGATGAGAAAAACTGTCCAGTTGAACTCTTTCCCCTGGGTGTCTTGTGGAATCTTGCACAGTTAAAGAAAATGTCCTGTGTAGTCTTGGGAGGAAAGATGGCCCAATGTCACACCAGGAGCTGCAGGACAAAGGAAAGCTGTTTTGTTATATTTTTGAAATACAGTCAGGATCAGAATACAAAACTGAAATCCTGATGTTTGCTTAGTTTGGTGTTGGATTTTTGAGTCTCTTCATCACATTTATTTTACATTATTTGACAACATACATTAATTGAACATTATCCCAAACTGTTTGTTAATATTGAGGATTTCTAGGAAGGGGTATTGGTGAAAGGTTGTTTCATACAGATGTAATTGTGAGAATGGACACACAGTCCTCCTTCCCTCACACTGGTCATAGTGAAAGAAAACTTAAGCCTCAACTCAAGGCCCAGTGTGGGCAGAAGGGACTCCAGGAGTACTCACTTGGGGCCACAGCCCTAGCAGTTCCCTTCTTGGATTCTTGGTTTTCTGTTCCTTTTTACCTTCTATCTCTTTCTTGGTGGCCAGAGAAACTTGACCTCTTCGCCCCGGTTGAAACTGTGGAGAGATCTGTGCTCCCAGACCTCAGGGAAAACCCATTCAAACACATGGTCTCAGTTCCTCTTCCAGTTTTTCCAAGGAAGTTGGTGATTTAAGCATCAGTTCTAATAGCACCATCTGGCACTAGGCAAAGGGAAATTTAAGTGGCCTGAAAGAAAAGAAGGCAGCATTTCATTGAGACACTGACCAGCGAGAAAACACGTGCTCCCTGGAAGGCCTCCAGCCTCCACTTACCCAAGAGCTGTTTCAAGAAGAGTGATGTTGGAGCTAAGAATCAGAGTTCAAACTGTCTCTAATTATAATCAAGTGACATTATTGTGGAAAGCTTCTTCCAACTATGTTTGGAAGACTTGTGAGGTAGCCAAAGCCTCCCTGAAAGTCTTCAGAGAATTTTGTCTCAACAAGGGGATCAAAAAACAAAACATTGTATAACAACTCACCATCTGTTCTGCACTTTTATATTCTGCCTCAGCAGAGAAAGGGGAGTGACACAAAGAGATGAAGATTTGAACTCAGGCTCAGAGTACACCAGCATTTTTTCCTTGCTTGATTGTGTACTAAAACTGCCTGTAAAGTCAATAACTTCCTATGGCTTCACAGCAAAGCTGAAAGATTAAAAAAGAGCCATGGTCCTTTGAAGATGTGGAAGGCAGTAAGTGAGCAGGCTGTATCCTCTTTGGATTTGAAAGTCTATGCAGTGCTAACAGTTCTGCTTTAAGGTGTCAAAATTGCCTTAAATCTTTACCTTTGTTATATCCTGCTGCTACAGACATGTAATAGAATAGGCCTGAGTATTCCAAGTCATGTAGGCAGCATTAATTTTCTTTATGCAATTTTTTGAAACACAGCTGATTAGCACCTTTTCTTTTATTTTTTAATTTGTTTGGTTGTTTAATATGCAAACACTTTTAATTACTTTAACTAGAACAGCATGGCAATGTAACATACATTGTGTAACCCCACTAGATTTTACTGTGGGTAGTAGCAACTCACAAACATGAAGTTCCAAATGAAATACTTAGACCTCTCTCTCTTTGTTCGGCCATGAACTTCCCACTAAACTCAGTGCAGCCACGTGTCTAAGAAAGACTCAGAAGCAGGAATATTTTGCTGCTCTCTGGAAAACCACGTTAGTGTATTTTAAAGGAGGGAAAAATAGGAAGGAGGAGCAGGAGGCATGGCATGGGGTGAGGTATTTCCCATGCCACCTTTGGTGGCAACCTGGCCAAGGCTTGCACGCTAGCTCGATGCCAACCAGACTGAAACTCCTTGTCTGGGAGTTGGTGTCCTGACCCCTGTTGCAGCTCCGGGAGCTTCCAGGAACACAGGGAAAAGCTGAGGCCCTGCTGCAGCATAAACAAACAGATCAGGGCAGGCTGAGAGTAGAGCAGAAAAGCACCTTCTGAAATAGTTCCTCCCCTTCACCAGACTGGGTACAAAGTCCAGCAGCTTTACCAAGGACCTAAATAGCCTGTTAGACGTCAGGTTGAATAACAAGGAGTGTGAGATGGTAACTAATAGCTGAGGAGTGGCTTAAGGAGCCCTTCCATACTGCCTCCTTGCTGAGGAGGTGACTGCATTTCAGCCTGGACCAGAAGTCAGTCAAGCAGTTAGTCAAGTCGGTTTCTGGGCTCAATACCAAGCCAAATATGCACTACAGACATCACAGACTTTTGTCCCCTTGGGCATAATTTCTGCAGTGACAGCATCACCACCTTTGTATCTCCCCATCTACATCTTTGTTAGAGTTTTTCACAGAGCTGGTGAGCAAGTTTTTTAAAATACAGTAATATAGTTGCTATTAGCCTTAATAAGAATGATTACTACACACTCATTTGTTACTCTTCAATAACAAAATGCATCACCCCTTTCACAAAACCAGTTTCTTCCCATCACAGACATTCCTGACCTAGTGCTATGAATTTTTCAGCCTCCTACTCTGGCACCATAAAGAGCTATTCTGGGCTGCATAGACTCATTTTTAGCATCAGGTATCTACCTTAAGAAACCCCTGCTGTCTCATGGGGATTGTTGAATTAGTTTGAGGTATAGCTTGAGTGTTGCCCCTGAGCAGACTCCCATAAGTTTCTATCACAGATTAAACTGTGCTTCAAGCTCCAGGCAGCTAACTTAATGGAGGGCAGAGGACGGTAGATTGAAGCTCAAGTGTAGCTGACCTTCCAGCTCATAAAGCAGTGAAGACTTGACTATTCTGTGCTAATACAAACACTCCTGCTGACAGCACGTGGCCAGAGCTGCTGGCATACAGCTGCAGAGGCAGGGCATGGCTTGGCTTGGGGTGCTGACAGGGTCCCTGTCCCTGGCTGACCCTCCCCATCACACTCCATGGGCATCTGAGCCACACTGCAGTCAGTTCCTGAGTCACTACAAGGAAAGGTGCCCTTTCTGGGATAAATCATCATCAGTTTTAGCTTGTCTTAAAACATGAAGTTGTTAACTAAGCCTTTCTTATTCCTTGAGCTAAAATGTTCTGAAATGGTAGGATTTCAGCCTGGCTACTTGAGTTAGCACTGCAATGAAGATGTTTCTCATAGAAACAGAGAATGTAACATCTGTCATATCAATATAACTATGTAACAGTTACCATATAAATTTTTCCTTTTGACTTGTTTTTGAGTGTTTCTTGAAGAAATAAGACTTACACAACTCAGTGTATCTCTTCAGCCTCCTGTCTGTCTGCCAGTCTGTTTCCCTTCTTCAGTAACTTTTAAACATACTGAGTAAATTCAAACAAATTTGAAAATTTCTTAAATGGTCTTGGTACTTTTCAGACAAGTTAAGAGGCACTTACTTGCAGTTCTAATGAGGAAGAGACTGAAATAAGAGTTCCATTTTAAATAGAAATCAGCAGATCCAAGTGCAAATATCAGTAGGAATTCAAACTTTTTAACTTCTGCTTTGTATGGAATTACTTGCTAGCATTACACACGTTGGGATACATAAGGAATGATTAACAAGAGTTAAGTATCTTCTTAAGCATATGGAGCTTGACAAAGCAGCGAGCAGGGGGCAGGATGTGATAACTATATGCAAGTACCTAAAGTATTCAAATAACAGCGCAGGAGAGAAATCATAGAAGAACAGAATGGTTTGGGGTGGAAGGGACCTTAAAGATGGCCTAATTACAACTCCCCTGCCGTGGTCAGGGACACTTCCCACTACACCAGGCTGCTTAAAGCCCCATCCAACCTGGTCCTGAACATTCTCAGGGATGGAACATCCACAGCTTCTCTGGGCAACCTGTTCCAGTGCCTCACCACTCCCATAGTGAAAATTACTTCCTAGCATCTAACCTAAACTTACTCTATTTCAGTTTAAAGCTATCACCCCTTGTCGCATCACTATATAACCTTGTAAAAAGTCCCTTTTCAGCTTTCTTGTAGACTCTTTTAGGTAGTGGAAGGTGCTATGAGGTATCCCATGAGCTTTCTCTTCTCCAGACTGAATAACCTTAACTCTCTAAGCCTGTCTTTAAAACCACTGTGGCTCAGGTCTGGCCAAATATTAACTCTTAATGGAAATCTACATAAACTTCCGCACCCCTCTGTGAAGCTGTCAGTCTCAGTAGGGAAACACAGTCATTTCACACAAGCAGAAGATGAGCCCAGCATAACAGCTAGTGCCAGTGCTAAAATTCACACCTGAGAGGGATCAGAATGACCAGAAAATGCAAATTCTGGTCTAAAATCTGCTCACTGGGTAAGACATCCCTCCACCCTAAAAACCTCACTTACAAAATAAAATTAATCTGACTCTTGAGACTGCGAGGAAAACCCAAGATAAGTAGTCAAAAGCTGCACACAAATGTGGTATAAAACCTTGAAAGCACAGAAGGTGATGGCTTCAGCCTTCCTAGTGTGTGCTGCCACCTTCCCTGAGCTCTGTGACTTACTCCTGAGATGCAAACTCAGTCCCTTCCTGAGCACTAGTTTTTGATTCATAATACACCTTCAATCCCAAAAGACAACATGTTGCGCATACAGTTTTCTCAGCCACTTCCACTTCTCATGAGATTTATTCTTTTCAAATAGTTCTGCTCAAGTTCCACTCCAGGCTTCTGCACACTGGTTCTGTTTTGTCTGCCTAGGGTTAACTTTCTTAGTACTCTCTAGTATTCATTCAGTCCAGGAATATAATCCCCAAGGATTTCAAGATCTCTTTACTACAGCGGCATTTCCAGTTTCTGACTGTGGAAGAAATATTGATGTGAGTTCCTTGAAATCCTTTCCCTATGAAGTGTCAATAATTACCATCTTGGCATACAAAAAGGAGACTTTGGCAGGTTGCCCAGTAACATCAAACAGGTCTGGAACAGTCACAAGAGCTCAGCTTTCTGTAACAGTACCTGACATGATTGTAAGAAATCACATAATTGACTTCTAGGAATTTGAAGAAAAGATATATTCCTTGATTAATTTTGATCAGCAACATAAGACCCATCCTTTTGATAATGGGTTACCAGAATTCAAACATAAACTATGACTTCTTTCACTGCATATTTAATTGCTGTTTCAGTCATGAAAGCATGTTTTTCCTATTGGTTATACTCACCAAAAAAAATCTCCTGACCAGAGCAGTCTTGATTTAATTTCATAGTTCTGTGTTCTATGAGGTTTTAATTAAAGCTGTACAAATCTTTCCTCCAACTCAGAGATTTTTTCTGAATGGGTTATTTATTTGTTTATTTTGAGAGAAAAAAACAAAACAAAACAGAAAAACCAAAACCAAACGGACAAAACCAAACAAAACAAAAAACCCCAAACATAATGCAAGAATTACAAACAAATTTTAAAAAGGAAAACAAAAAAATAAATAAAGGAAGATTAAAACTGATTATAAACCACAGGAATCATTTGATCCAATCCATACTAAAATGGTGTAGGTCAGTGTACACCATTTGGCCCAAAGTTCCTTTGAGAAGCACAAGAATTTGAGTTAGCCTGACCTCATTAGAAGGGCCAAACAGATTTACATTCAGCAAACCTCACTTCTTTTCTATGCACCCACTGATGCCTGAATTGCATTCTTATTAGAAGTTCTTTAAACTCCACCACATTCACCATCCAAAGGGATAGTAGTTTATCCCACTTATTTCAGCACCAATCCAGAGTAATCAGGTAGAAAAGAATCCTCTGTTTGTGCAACCCATGTACAAATCAAACTATTAAATATACCCCAGGGACTATATTCCTCAGTGTCAAAATGTCTCTGCTTTTCCCTTTATTTTTGCTTCTACTTCATCAATAATTTTTTTTTTACTTTTTATTTCTGTACTCTCAGTGTATCTGTTTCTGAGATCACAAGGTAATCACTGAGCTCATAAAAATTATTTGAAACTCCAGTACCTGTTGCAGCTTCACCAGTGTGTTAGAAAGGGGACCATATAGCATGATAGAACAGGAGATGAAATGAGAGGAATCAATAAGAAATAGTTAACAAAAAATATAATTATGTATGGTGCTGAAATACTGAATGAGAAAGAAATCTGGACATAACCCACTGGTCAACTGGAAGGAGGTTTTTTCCACTTTAAGACCTTCCTAACAGCAGTTAAAGAAATTGAAAAAAAATAAATCATATTTTATAGACTGATCAATGAATTGTTTTGACTATAATATTTATGTTATTTCCTCTTTATGGCTAATTTAGTAATTCTGTACAAAATCCCAAGATTCATTCAAACTCCACAAGCACACAAAACTTCCTGTTACTAGGACTTAATCAGCGCTAAAATAGACGTTATAAACCTACAGCTCAACTAGAGAAATCAGCAAGGAGGCAAAGAACTGCAAGAGAAAATTCAGTGAGAAAATGCCGGCAGAGCTGAAAACTGCTCTGTGACCCTCTGTGATGCCCCCTCCCATGGCCCTTATCAAGTGATTTCTCTACTTTGTCCAGTTTACACATCCTCCCATGTTCAATAAACACATAAAAGCCAAATATGTAAATGCAGAACTGAAAACAAAAGTTATCAGAAAGTAAGAAACCACCAGCTGGCACAAATCATCCTTGCTTGACGGAAGTCACTTTGCACTGGTGGATGAGCCAAATCTATGTTTCTACTCTAGCAATCAAGCGGCCCTGAGATCCCACAACACTCTTCTTATTTCTACTCATTTCATTGCCAAACCCTCGCAAAAAATTCTGTTATTGTAAAACACAACTTAAAAACAATATTGAAATAAAAATGCCATAACAAAAAGACATTTGAGATACACACTTTGTCACCAATTACTTTGCGTGGGGTGGTAGGACATATACACACACACCATGCTGACTGCCACCCTTATCAGCCCACCATGAATATTGTGCTACATGGCTCATACACACTCGTTAGTTAAATGGTTGTCAGTGAATTCTAGAGATCAAAACAGAAGATGCAAGAAGTCTGTTTATATAAATAAACCGGAGATCAGACACACAGGACATTACAAGAAAACTGGTTTACACCTAGTAGAGATGGATTTGAATTTGTTTGGGTTACAAAAGGGTTACAGAGCTCTGAGAAAAGTATTACAGTACATACCACAACTAGAAAATAACTCTTCTCTTTAAAATATTTTTTTAGAGTGCTACAATCTTGCTCATTCTCCTGTATTCCCCCTACAAGAAATACTCTACTTCAGCCAAGAGGGAAATATTTTGAGTTAGTGATTAGATACTTTCCCCTAAAGCAGTTAGCACAATTGATTCTTCATGTATCAGGATTTCTCAGCAGGAAGCTAAACTGTAAAAGGTTTCTGGTCAGAAGCAAGTCTCAGCCTTCAATCTTTGCATTTCCCAGTCTATCTGTGACGACCCATATAATACAAAGCAGAAGGGATGTGCCAAACAGCAGTTACTGTGATGAAGAATCAGAGATAAATCAAATGGCTGTGCCAGGGCATGCGGTGCCTGTACATTGCTCCAGTTTTTGTCTGGAGCTGGGACAAGACCTGCAGACTGTGGTACAGCTGATTTCCATCCTTTCTGGGCAGTAATTCCTAGTGTCTTGCCTAGAGACTCTTGTTTTCAGACTCTGGAGTCATTGAGATTATTTCCATGTTTAAAGTACAAATTTAGTGATGTCCTGGGCTGAAAGGGGGCTGGAAACCCAGAGGGAAGAAGTGACATGGAATTACCAATTACCATCTCTCAGGGTAAAGAAATCTTTCTGAACATGTTCATTTCTTTTTCTGTCTCTCTGAGGAGAGTATCTGCAAGGAAGGCAATGTAAGTGGCCTATTCACAAGCCCAGAAGCATCCTGTAAAACATTCACATGCAGAGAAAAACTTATTAATTAATTAATTAACTGACGATTTGGCAGTAGAAGTGGAGGCTCTCTGCAGGATTTGGGTGCACTCTGGAGCAAAACAAACTTACAGCATGGCAGAAACACATACACATATAATCCAAACAAAGGACCACGGGGCCACATCAACCCCAGCTGAGAGGCCACAAAATGAGAACATTTCTAGAGACAAACCCTGCCATCAAAGTTATCTGCCAAAAAGTAAGCTCTACCAAGGCTCCCCAAGCCAATTTCTACCCCAGTCACCTGGACCTGGCCTCATTTTATCTGTCCAACCATCATCCATTAGCAATGTCTCTTTATGTCCTCAGAGCTGGCCCTGAATTCTGTCCCTGTCTCTGACATGGTCCAGAAACTCCCCATTATTTCAGTGTTGACCTCCACTTTCACCTGTCATTTTCATCATAGAGTGAAGACTACTGTTTTTAGGACCAATCTATTCACATGAGCTCTGTCTAAACTTTTATTTCTGTATCAGTTTATTTTTTATAGCTTATTTTTACACAGTCCGACAACCTAGGCTTCATAAAATTCTACCAGGATAAAAAGTACTTATGTGAGGTTTACCTTATTCACATATCTTTATCTGCAGCTCTCTTGTCATGCAAACCGTAAGTGGATGAATCCTTACTGCTGCAGGTATATTTTCTCTCATGGTACGGTCCTTTTTTTAAAAAAAAAAATCATTCATTCATTTATTTAAAAAATTCCCTTCTTGATATCGACTTCAGGTTACATCTGTTAATCCAGTGTCAACTCCATTATTGCCAATTACCTTACAAAAACTAGATTTTAACATGAGAAATAGAAATATTCATCATGTCATTTTATAACCCACCAAGTGCTTATTCAGACTAAAGCACTGATTTCAAAATCACAGCAAGCAACTAAGACATAATTAAACTTTTATCCCTGCAGATTTTGAAAGATATATCTTTCCTGTTTAAAAATAAATTAATAAATAAAAGGAAAGAAAATCATTTTCTGTAGTGAGAAATTTTCTTTTCATTTGATGCAAGAGTAGGAAGAAATATTTTCTTACAAGTACTAGACCTGAGAGAGAAAAAAAATTAAGATGGTAAGCAAGTTCTGTTTTGATATTTTTGCCATCAATATTTTATTTTGTGTAACAGCCTGATATTTTTCAACACTTTACTTCATTTTCCCACTTACTTCTACACTAGAGTAAGAATAGAACTGATCTGCTTTGGCATTAAAGAAAAGTTTTCCATCTGGGACCAACTTAGCGAAATACATCTACCCCTTTTCCAGCACAGTAGTCAGCTGCATAAATACCACATTATTATTCCTGAGCTGCCTGTGACCCTTTCCATGCTGCAAACAACACCAGCTGGTGAAATGAACACCTTGGATAATCCTTTGAGACAATCATTTTGCACATAGTTAAAAGTGGACTTTTCTTGTCAAGATCCCTTAGCCTAGGTCTCACGTAAAATGCGAACAGAAGCCAGGTACAAGGAAGCTGCTTCAAGGGTGCCTACGAGCAGTATGTAACTAACTACATCAGTCAAAGGTTTCCAAAGCCAGTTACAGGTACTTCCATTCTGCCCTTCAGTGCCCCAGCTCCACTGATAATCTGCCCTGGCTCATCTCCCAGACAAAAATGCATGCAGGCTTGTTTGGGTTTTTTTCTGCCAATGCTTTGGTACCTTACTACAGCATTTAAATGCAGAACCCATGCAAACAAAGTCAGTGTGGCCTCTGCAAGTCCAGACATCACTTATGGCGGGACAAACAGGATCTTTAAGTATGAACAAAATATTACAATTCAACAGAAACTAACTATACTCGGTTCCTATCCAGGCATCTACCCAGCTAAGATGCTTCCAGCTCGTGTGTACCAATACATGAAATCTCACAACTCAGATTAAGTGCTTGACTCCTCACTCTACAGGAATCTCAGGAGAGAGCACAAGACCAGTGTCCTGGCACCATGGCACTGCATATTCTGCTTCTTCAGGAGATAAAGAGCCAGATCTCAAGTCCAAACTAGTATCATTCCCTGATAAAGTTTTTTCATTTGAAGATCATACATACACCTGGCTGCTGCAATTCTGTTCCCCAAGAGCAAGGAACTAACTCATTCTCAGGAAAAGTCAGTCTCCCTTTGATTGAGGCACTGACCACCCTTGCAATTGGCAGTTGCTTGCAAACAGCATGGTTTAACTCAGCCCACTCCAATGCTCTTCAGACCTATGTGTGTGTATTCAATCTCACCTACTTTTAAAAGACCATTGAGAAGATGCCTCTGGAACTGACTACAGAGATGGACCATAAAGGAAAATAATTAGGTCAAGACAAGCCTATCACCTCCTACGAGGACAGGCTGAACATACAGCAAAATGTTAAGGCTTGGAGGAAACCAGGCACACTTCATTCCAAGGCACAGACTCCATCCTTTAAAGCATTTCTGTGCAGACACTGCCACAGAGCAGTGAATCAAATCCAAAACAGCTTGTGTTTATCCTTTCTTTCTAAGTCTTTATGTACTGTTGTGTCTCATCGCTTCCCTCCTTCACCACCTAGCATGTCCTATTGTTCTTATTTGTCAAGATATCTAATTAGTTTTGGGCCAGATCAACAGATTACTCCTGATTGTAGGCTAAGCAAATCGCCCATGAATAAGTGTTTACTGGATCAATCCCTTAGACTGTCAGCTCCTGAGCAAAGACTGTGCTTTATTATTCACACACAGAGTAGTCTGTACACCAAGTGTGTTATATACATAATTCATTTAAAAATAATAATGGTACACTACAAATGAATAGCATACCAGCAGGAGAGTTCACTGACTGCACTACCATCACGAACTCAGAACTGTTCACGTGGAGCTGAAGCTTGGAAAACCAAATGGATGATAAGGCAAGGTTTAAGGCAAAGGACCAAGAGTAAGAAGAGCTGTAGTGCTACTCTGAGCACTGCCCCAAAAAAAAAAAAAAAAAAAAAAAAAAAAAAAAGAAAATTGTCAGGAGAAATCTTCAGAACACTTTGAGCCTCAAATTCCCCTCTGAAGAAATAATAATACCAAAAGGGTAAGTATTCTCCTACTCCTACTTGATATACTCAAGGGTAAACAAGGGCTTGGAAATAGGAGGACAACATAATGTATGTTATATATATGTAATATGTAATTGCATAATAACACACTTTTCAAAGACACCTTATTGAGTTTATTATTTATAGATGATATCTCAAAATCTACAACAAAACATATACTTAAAGGAAACAGACTTCCACACACCAGTGTGTGGGGTGTGTGTAACTGTCATGTGAGCTACGCTTTGACACAGACAATTTACATTTACAGAGCACAGACAGGCTAGAACAGAAAATGTTTTGTGTTAAAGTATAAACCTATGACATTGACCTTTCTACTTCACTATTTAATCTGGCCTTGACCTTCCAGCAACTAAATATTCATGACTAGCAAGACCTCCAGGCTTTTCTCTCACACCCAGTTGTACCTAAGGGTCAGAGAATTAACGCTTTCACAAGCCAGTGTTTTGGGGGAGTTTTCTCCCTCTCTTACTATTATGCCAGTGTCTTTTTGTTTTTCACTTTGCCATGCACAATAGCCTGGCTATTCTTCCTTCATATTTAAAAAACTTTATGCAAATTAAGCTGGTAGCACTGCAACCTAAAGTTCTTGCATTAATGCAGTGTATTATTCACATGTAAGAATTCCATTTAAATCCCATTAAGGTTATGACATAAATCCAAACAAACTAGAAAATGCACAGTTAAGGTGGAAAACTGACATATGTCTTCCAGTCTCTTAGCAGAAGACAGCAGAATAAGAAACCTATTAGCGTGTCATCCAGTTGGAGCAAGGCAGAGAAACACATATGTTACCTTCTTGCCTTTTAACTGTTCATTTTGTAGCATCTGGGATTCCTTTGTTTTATTTTTGCTTAACGTCCCAGTGTAACCGGTCCTTAGAAGATAGTTTTTGTCTGGAAATACTTCTGGACAATATCTGTTCTGAGGGACAGGAGAGGGAGCCTACTATAGAACAGCTGTAAGCTGAGAAAAAAATCATATTAGCATTTTATACTTTTCTGGAGGTGTTTCTGGTGGATAGTAAAAACCAATGACACAGATGACAATGTTTTGCAAGTGTCCCAATTAGCAGCACTGCTGCTACAATCTGTAGGCACCTACTTTTGTTCTCACATGTTCCTCTCTTTGAATTCCTGACACTTCATAGTAATGAACTACACTGCAAGGTCTTGAAAAAGACCAGAATTATGTTTCTGCAATATTTGAAACACTCTCAGTATAGCTGAGCTGAAGAAGTGGATGTGGGCACCATGGTCTTTTGGAAAATCCACTAGAGCTGGTGAGGATGTGGATTACAACAGTAGCTTGTGCTGCACATACCTGCATAAGGACATAGATCTCTCTGCCTGTTATGTATAAATAAAGTTTGACCCTCTAGCCCTGTAATAAGGATAAAGGGAAAGGGGAGAAGTTGGCTGGATTTTTAGCTGCATTAGTTGAGCTACAGATGCTGTAGTTAGTTGTGAATTTTCAATCAGAATAAAGTCCAGAGTATGTGCTACTCCATATGTTTGTCATATGGGCAAGTACTGCATAGTGGGTTATTATTGGAAAGTGTGCAGTTTATTCTTTTTCTTTGGAGTTGAATGAAACTTGATTGCAGTTTTTCTTCTTTTTGGTAATGATAAGTGTACAGAAACAAGCTGATTCAGTCAGTGAAACTGTTGTCTTGACGAAAATCCCAAGTTTGATTTGAATTAGCCGTTCATAAGACAGACATACATATGCACACACAAGGGCACACACACACAAAGCTTTGAAAGTGGTTCCATCTGTTTTTTGGTACGGCTGGGTGATAATTAGGAAAAGTGGAGATATTTCATATTCTGTGTTTGTGACCTGACATGTCTTCCTTCATGTTGCCATTGAACACTTTCATCCTAAACAGAACTGGTATTAATTGGGGATTTAGTAGAGTTGAGGATTAAGTTTTAGAGAGAGGTTGACTTTTTTCAATTTAGAGTATATTTTCTTTCTTCTCTGCCTTGAAGAAGTTATTTTTCCCTTTCTCTGTTCTAAGCAAACATTCTACAAATTATACGTTGAATAAAACTCATCACAAACTTCCATGGAAACAGCAGTCAGCATGAGGAAAGAGTGGAAAGTGCTCAAGGTGACAAGCATACCTTCTGCAGTGCCATCACAAGATACAAGTTGAACCCTAGCAAGTACAGAAGACGCTGACATGACAGTACAAAGCTAAATAAGATCACAAGGTTTGGGAAAGCAAGGGAGAGAAGGAACACCTGTGCCCAAAGCCATCCTTTTCTGCCAATTATTGAATCCTTGACAAATGACAAATATTCAGGGTCTATTTTGAATGAACCTTCAGGGAAGGTTGAGAGAACATCTTAAATTGCCAATGTCTTCTTGGACACTTTACATTTCAGATTAATAAAAAAGTGCAATTAGACAAATATCTGTGAAGGATGAGAGATGCCTACAGGTACATATTGTGCTGAAGTTCATAGGAGATACTTTTAGCCTTTGTCCTCAGAGGCCTCTTTCGAACCATGTTGAACTGCTGCAGAAGTCGGGTCTTCACTAGACTGTGAACAACACAGAGATAAAGTATATAAGTAGCTATCAACTTTGTGGACCCTTATATTTTCGAGAAGACTTTCCTAAAGAAGCAAGATTTATTTTTTTTAAATCATAGTATTCTTACTCTATTTAACATCCAAGTGCTTACTCCTATTCCATCTTTCCTTTTCCCATATCTAAATGTTTATGCATTCTCATTCAGAGATTTCCCCAGAGCCCCAGCACTACAACTTTCTCTTCCACCTGGGATTCCCAGCAGCACTCTTCCTCAGTTACACCTTATTCACAGCTCAGCTGCTGCAGTCATCTGTCCTGCTCCATGGTTCACATCTTCCCATCACAAATATTCCTTCCTTATCAAGTATGATTGTCTTTCACAGTTGCCGTTACCACTGCTGCTCATTCTAGGTGAGCATTTGCTACTCAAACAAAATTCTCTTTGCATTTGCTCCTTATGTTTCCAATCTTCCCTTCTGAATTCACTACTCTGCTCCTCACTTTCACCCAAACACCCTCTTTTCTTGAAATCTTTTTTACAAGCATAGAGATGACAGCAATAGGCCAGTTCTGACCTTTCATCTGGAAGTCAGAGTGCTTCAATTACACATCTCTAAAATTTTTAAGGGTCTCCATCTCCAGAGACAAGAAACAGCATCCTCTAGTTTTCAATGCCAAGCATGTAGCTCAAACTCCAGAAATAAAAGATCAGGGCAGTATGCCTCAATGGTCTCTCTAGGTACAGGTAGAATGAATTCAAAGGTTTGCAGCTCAATCTGTTCCAACCTTGCTGACATCCATGCCATCTAATCAGATTTGATACCCAGTCAGATATGCTACTTGAACTCATCTTGTGCTTCTGCCAAAACTGATTCAACTCTAAGAAACCAGATAACTTAAATACAGGGATTCAGAGGTGGAGGCACTTTTAGGATTACTCATTTTGATATAAATGGAGGAAGAAGCTTTTACCCAAGGAGCTCAGCCAGAAGATAAAGCACAATAGACTCCTCAGGAAAGGGGTATTGTTTGCATGGCCTGAGGTTTCAGTCCTACACATCTCCTCTGCGTGTGTGAGTTGCTCTACTAACTTATCAAGCATTCAAGTGCAGGACTGGTCTTTTTTTTTAAGCAAGTAAAAGGCTAAGTGATTTGATCAAGGCCACAAATCAGCATGCCAGAGACAGGACTATTATAATGTGCTAGTAAGACAGTCAGATTGAAACTTTAAACTCTGGAGACAGGAGTCACCTTTTATATATTTGAAGTGTTCCCAGCATAACAGAACTCAGTCAGTCCTTGCTGGTGTTTCTGAGTAGCGGCTTCATGCAAATAGTAAATGTCAGGTAGACCAATGGGCATGGGGCCTTTTACAGTTTTTATAAAAACTCTTGGGATCATAAAACCATCAAAGTTTCAACAGAATAAGGTGGGTATTCTCCTAAATATCTCAAGCTGCTTTCCTGGATCAATTGAATAAAAACATACTCTCCTAAGAAAGCTTTTCCATATCAAACTTTTGCTTTCAAATTGTTTTGTTCCCTTTATAACTGTCAGTGACACCACAGAATTTGAAGCATAAGGAGCAAGTTATGCCAAGTAGCTATTGTGAGTGGAAATAAAGGTGAACAGAAGATGAAGAAACTATCACAAATAAATTTCAGAGGTGTATGAAATCTCTTCATCTGTATGGACTCCAGAACTGTGCTAATTATGAGGATTAACATGCTTCCTGTACATAGCAATAGGTTATGTCAGCTGCTGGAGAGAGATGGTGTACCCACTCAGATATTAAAGTGGAGCCTATAGGTTGCTTACATGTGGAGTCATTAAATAAATGCAGGTGTCCTATCTGGCACAGTGAAAACACTAGTCTATCAGAAGGGAACAGGCATGAGGCAATATCTCATATCCACAATGTATCTAAAACCAAACATATATATTCTTGGTAAGTTATAAGAGGAGCTTGATTCCTGTCACATCTGATCATCTTCAAAAATTGCATCAGTTGACCTTAGTTTCCGGACCAGCTGTTCCCATTCTTTTTACCACTTGTTTAACAGATATAACAATTTTGTGGAAAACTTGTATGGGGTTCAGTTCCTCCCAGACTACCTTCTACTTTGTTTGTCTCAGTGATGGATTGATCAAGGGATAAAAAGTGTCACATAAATATGCATACATTTCCTGACCAAAAAAAAGCTTCACAAACTGGTGGGCAAACCCTGTGCAGCCTTATCCTGTTGCCAGTTGACCAAACATCACTTCACTTCTGAAGGACTAAGGCTCTGTATTGTTTGCTGAAACTTAGTCCCAAACACATCAGAGAAGGGACTTCGCAAATGAAATTCAGTGCACATTCTCCTGTTCTGATACTCTTTTAAGTAACACTGCCTCAGGATACATTAGTTTCATTATCTCTGTGTCTATAATAAGATCCTAGTGCATGACAGTCAAAGATTGCCATTTATCCTTCCACAATGACGTTTCATTTCGGTTGGTGGAAAGGGTGTGTTATGTGAGCCACAGCCCTGTAATTCGTACTCAGCACCATACCATGGCCCTGAATCCTTCCCATGAGAGGAGGGCTGTTGTACTGACTCAGAATAAAGATTGCTGGCTCATTCAACAAACAGAAAGTTTCACTTTTAGCTGAACTGTTCTACACAGTAAATTTCTTAGGGGAAAAAAGTATAAAGAACCATTTTGGAGAAAACTTCATTTTTTAATTTTCACTTTTGAGGAGAATATTTCCATGCAAATGAGGAAACTTTTCTTAGATCTAATGCATAGATTTTAAAATAAGAACAAATAATTAAGTACCAGTTTATTGCTGTGCACCAGTTCTGGCTTCATTGAAACCTTAATCTTTATGATGAAGGTCAAAAAACCTAGACTCAGTTTTTTCATTCTTGGTTTCCACAATATTTATGAAGAGTACTGAACGAAAAATAGCAAGAACCAGAGTACTCAAGATATTTGTGTTATACACTTGTATTGTATGGCCAGACTACACGAACGAAGATCTTGGGAAGGGCTCTCCCCACGTGGGTGTGCCCTTCCAGCCTGCGCAGTGGATTTTTTAGGTGA
>JAWWEU010000111.1:54871951-54885408 GCA_035583155.1 Acropternis orthonyx | reverse complement strand
TGAAGAGGAGACAGAAGGTGATCCCTCTGAGGTGCAGGGTTGGTAGATGAAAGAAAAATTCCAAGATATTAAACCCACAACACACCTGGGATTGGTAGAGCTTATAAAAAGTAACAGAATCATAGAATAGCTAAGGTTGGAAAGGGCTGTAAGATCATTGAGTCCAACCATTAACCTAGCACAGCCATGTTCACCATCAAACCGTATGCCCAGGTGTCACATCCATATGTTTTTTGAACACTTCCACAGGTGGTGATTCCCAGGGTACCTTGTTGAGCTGACCAGAAAACAAAGTATCTCCTTTGAGTTTATTTTAAAAATTTGAGTACCTTCATGCAAAATAAATTGTGATGCTATTAAAGATACAAGGAATAAAATATTACCATCAGTGGTGAGGGAGAGGGAAATATTCTTCTGGTTAAATATCACCGTAAGTGTAGTCACTTTTGCTGAACCATATATTCATTGATGAGAATAATAATTATGATGTCATAAAACATACTATCTTACAGAAGACACTTAAAACCAGTAAAAAAAATATCTCCCTAAAAATGCTTTTTTCTCTCTGTAGAGTCAAAAGACATTCTGTGGTGAATGCAATCCCTAAATGGTTACCATAAAAATGTCTAAAGCTAGGTGGAGAGAAGCTCACCCTCTCTTTTAGCTCAGGTCAACTAACCAGAACTGCAAGTAGTACTTTGACTCCCTCACATGACTTCATACAATTCTGTTCTCTTTTCACCAACTCTTTGAGTGTCTGCAGAAATTTCCTTTCATTAAGTCAAAAAAGAGCCTCTCTGCAGCCCTTGATGATTACATCTTTGCATACCAGTTCATCATGAAGTAACAAAGTATAATACTTTATTTGCTTGACCATTCATGAAATTGTGATGGGACACAGTTGTGTTGGTACTTTATTATTATATTACCCCCCAGGAGCAGGATCAGTAGGACTACCTTTATACACAGTCCCTTCTGTCTATGGTAGTGCCAATCATGCATTGGTCTATTCACAGTCAGACTCTTCCTTCTTAAAGATTTACACTTCATATCAGCTTGTTAACATACTGCTGCAAAGCATTAGGTAAGAATCTATATAACAAAAATGTTTTGTTTCAGACACCTCGATTAAAATTTGTAAGATCATATTGACTACATTCCTAGTGAAAACTGACAGCATGGTTGAATTATATACAACACATTGTGTCTGGTTGCCTGTGCAAGAGAAATAACGGCAAAAAAATCTGAATAACTTGCATTTTCCCCCAAGTATTTTCTTAAATTTTGATTGATACTCTTTAGATGTATTTCATCTAATCAGAACATTATACCTTACAATCCTGAAATAAACATTGCTGGCTGATTTATGCTTTCTCTTTTATAGAAATGCAGGAGGATGATGTGTACAAGTAGAGATCTAACAGTCTCCAGGTAGCTTTTCTGCCCCCAGGAGAATGGCAGCAGCATCTGTCCCTTGGAGGACTGACACCCACATGCTCAGTTCTGCTATGGCCCCCATCAAGGCCACTGAGCTGAGCTCTGCACTGAATGCAGACACAGGGGATATTATCCAGCTCCTCTCTCCAAAATCACAGATATCCCTGCTCATATCCTTTTCTTACATTAGCTCTGTATTTCTCACAATTTGCCAGGCAGTTTCATGGCTACATGCAGCTCCATTTCCCCTCCCCATCTTCCAGCAACTCACTGCTTTCTAGCTCCAGGCTTCCTCTCCCTCATAGTCACCCTCAGCCCAATGGCAGTCTCTGTCTGTGCCTCCTCTCCTTCTAATGTTTTTGTCCAGCCAGGAGAAATCATGACAGCTTTATTCATCCAGCAATAACTTACTCTGCTTGTCCTGGACAAGGAGACTTTTTCCCATCTTGCTCTCCTCTCTGCATATAGTAAATATTTGCATAATATATTAAGTATGTAGGGAAACCTCAAGAGATTTGGTTCAATGCCTTTTGGATAAGCACCTGAAAAGCTTGGCTGTTTGTGCAAACCTAATCCAAACAATCTGATTCTTGAGTTAATGGGCTGGAAATCTTGTGAGAACAGGTTGTCTCACAGTACAAGATTTCTCGTAAATTTTGTTTCTGCTGTTGGAATGGTATTATGATGAAAATAACCTCGTGTACTATTTTGACACTTCTTTTCTGGGATTCAGGACAAGGGGGAAGAAAGTTTTCTAAGCCTTGCAAAAGTATCAGTCAGCTTAAACTCATCTTTCAGGTGAAAACTCAGAATGGGAAATTACAACATCCAAACCAATTCAGCTGTTCTTTTATAGCAGTGTTCACCCACTTTATTGATATGCATCAGATATTGGTAAAATAATACACTACATGCTCTGACTGACTGGCTAATAGGAATCTGTCAAACTATGAATGCTATAACAGTCACATAATAATAACACAGCACTACAGAAGGTAATAAATTACATACTTGCCACCATCCTTCACGTATCCTATATGGATCATGGAGTTATGGTTATTGGTTGCAGTGTGTATTACCAGGTCCCAGGGTCACCAGAACAGAGTTAAATGATGTAAGGGAGTAAGTAAAATTATGATCTATGTTCAAAACCAGCACTAGCCTTGGTCCCTATTTACCTCATGCAGTATGTTTATATACTAAGTGTGAATAATCAGATTCCCTGAAAAGGAAGAGAAAATTGACAATGTCAGGGGCAGAATAGCCCTGTCCATTTGTCAGTAATTTTGGATTTAAAGCCTTATTTATTTTTGTAGGTGCTGCAGATTGTGAAGGATCACTCAGATTTGGCAAAGTTTCATACACAGATCTGTAGGACTCTACCCAGTAGGGTATTTATTTTCCTCACTGAAGTTCATCTGCGACCATCATGTGGAAAGAAAGTGTTCCAGCTCTGTGTGACACTCTCAGATTACAGCTGAGCCACAGACCAAAGGTCACAATAATCCTTGCTTTTTGTTACTGCTATTGTGCCTACTTGAGCAAAAGGAGCAATTTCTTTCGATTTAGACAATGCAGTATTTCTGCTTTAGTTTGAAGTATCATTCACTTACATTTTAGTCATGAATCCTTTCAACTTCATTCCATCTCCACACTTCAGCATATTGCATATCCACAGATTTGGTAGACCTCAAAGACAATGCTGATAAATCATACTCCAGAGAAGTACGAGAATGGAATACACAGTGGCTCTGTACAATCAGAGACTGTTTCCAGATTCACCAGGGAACATGGTTCTGGATAGGGAAAACCAAACATAGTTACATAAAATTGTATTGCTAAAAATTCCCAATTACATAAATGAATGATATTTTACACTGTACATGGATTTATAGACTATTTAGGATTGACTGATACAGCTATCAGCCACACATTGTCAGCAAGTTATGTATCTCTTGGTGTCAGCAAAAAAAAAAAAAAAAAGGATGAGGATGTTACTTTTACATCTGAGATGAAATTGTGTTGTATTTTCAAAGCAGATGTCATCTCAGGAAAAATTATGCTTAGGCAAGAGTAGTCATGTAAATAATTTTCTGCTGGGCAATCTATCATTTGAATTTTTTTTAAGTATTTATAGAAATCCAAAGATTTCTAAGAGCAGCTATAATGCTGGGGTTAAAAACAGGAAAGTGGAAACAGCCTAACTAATCCCAATTTAAAAGATCCTTAACTCCAGATATCATTTGCTCTTTTACCTATTCAGGTAACAGGCAAACACATTAAAGAAGTTATCTCCTCTGTTCCCTCTGCCCCCAGTGCCTGCCCAACATATATATTATGTCCAATTACATGTCTGGAAAGCATCAGAAAGGCTTGGTGAGTACAACTGGACAAACCAGGCAATAACATCAATTCTCTTTTTAGGCATTCAGTTTGTCTCATATTTATTGCAGTGTGTGCTTTTAATGCTTTCTGTTTCAGTCCTGCTGTGTGTAAGGCCAGACACATCTCTGTACCAAATGCTGATCTGACTCGTTTGTGCCCTCTGAAAACAATGAGGTGCTCAGGTGTAATTGTGCAGAATTTGAACAATAATCCCAGCTTTCTCCTGAAAATGAACACTACTGCATGAAAGGTAATATACCCCTATTTTGCTGAGTGCAGGGCTCTGAAAGGTCACACTGGGAGAGAGACTGTAAATTGTTTGGAAAATAGCCAATTTGATTACAATGGGCAATTCTGAGCTTACAGTTTGCTTGTGTCTATCCTGACTAAAGTGGCATCATTTGTAATAAAAACTGTATTGTTGAAGTGCCACGGAAGAGACTGCAAGCCTGAATCAGAGCAGGGACTCAAACCTGAGATACAACCTGTTCAACATTGTCTACAACATGGACATTCAAAGCAAGTTCAGAACCATTACACTGATATTAACATACAGCTGCTAAACAGTCACAATTAACACCAGTTGGGGGATACAATGAACATTAAAACTACTGTCAAGTTTTGAAATATTGTTTTCATTCTTACAAATACAAAATTCAAAACAGACAGAATCCAAGGCACTTCTTTGCTCTCACTGTCTAGATGTAGGACCCATCATTTTTCTGGAACTTGCCATGTGCTTTCCTGTTAACCCAGTGGCTAACATGATCAATTTGAATTCACACATAACCACAGTGCCTCAGATGATTCACAAGTCCTCCTTGTCCCATCGCAAGAAATAATGGGGTTCAAAAATCTCAGCTTCTCGGCTATTTGATCAGTCTTGTATGTAGACTGAAATTCCATAGAACTTTTTATGACAATACTACTGGTTTTGCCTGTAATTCCTAGACATGAAGCATCATTGTTAGGGACACTATAGATAAATGAGTTTTCCCAGACATGCTCTGTTTGTTCTGGACATATTTCAAGATTATGCTATGTTTGCCTAGGGTTTGCAGTCATCTGGTGAGTCTAACACACATCCACTGGGTGCACATGCTCAGCAGGTCTGACACCTTTAGAAATATGGCACACCTAATTATAGGTTCTTGCTGATAGGTTGCCTACAGATTGAAGCTCCCTATCAATTCCTTGCATATTTATATGTATCTGATTAATGAATAACCATAGGTAGTGGACTGCAATCGGAACTGCAAAGGACTTGCAAATGACCTTAGTAATTTTAGAGGAGGCCACATCAACCCGCTTTGAGTCTCCTTGCTTCATTTAGTCATATTGGCAAGCTACAGTGCAATCAGAGCTGTGGGAAATAAACTCAGATATGAAGGATGGAAAAACCTTCTCTAGAACTGGAATCATCACTGCAGAAATCCTGTTGAGGACCAAAAGAAGCAGAGAAGCTGTTTGCCTCTCATGTTTCACTGTAGCAAAACCCCTGCCTTGGATTCTGTGAATTCCCACCCTGGGCAGTGACCACATCGTTTGCTGGGACACTGCCAGGTTGCCCTGCCCCTATAACCAGCTCCGCCCCCTGTCCTTACCCTATTGGTCACCTTACCTGTCCCTCCCTATTCCTCCCTCCATCCCTGGGTTTCCATTGGGTATGGACCTCCCCCTCTCCTATTGGCTACCCGGGTCCCCCAACCACTCCCCTCCACCCAAGCCCTTACCCAATCACAGCCCTGCTCCCTGGGCCCTCCCCAGGGGTTTATAAGCCCAGGTTGTTTAAATAAAGCCCTCTTTGTTCCTTCTCATCTCACAGGCTGGTTGCGTGTCTCTGCTGCTTCAAGGGACTATGAGCCAGCCCCAGGAGTGTAAGGGGGGGTGGGGGCAAAGGGCATTCCCTCAAGCGTGACACAGAGCTGGTCCCCCAATGGCCTGGTGTGATGGCTGCATAATGCACTAATAAAGTATTAGCACATGATTCCTTGAGGGAAATCAACTGTTTCTAGCTAAATAACAGGGTTGAATGTACCATGGGTAATAGCAAGGGGGAGAAGCCAACACAAACAAAAAAATCCCCCACCCAATTATTTACCATCTCTAGAAGTTTCATTAGGTTTCTACTCCATGAGGAGCTTTCCTCAAGTTTTTGAGAAGGTGATCAACCAGCAGTCCATTCAGTTTCAACCAGAAACAGCCAAAACCTCTTCACACAGCTTGAATAAGTGTGAAGAACTAATTGGAGACCAAAGGAACTGCTCTTACAATCTGTTCTTTCAGGAAAAAATAAAAAACTTCAGTACCTGATTTATGTAGGTAGTCTCACTCAAACCCCAGACTTTGATGAAGATTATTCATCACTCCAGCTTTCTGGTACCCAGGCACCTTTTCTTAACTTTATTTTCTTCTGTCATGGCTGTCTTTGATGGTTTACATGAAAGATTGTCCTACCATAATTTCCAAATACACTAGGATAATAAAGAGTAATGTGAAGAATTTTCACCCAATGTTAAGAATTACTGGTATAATATTCAATTTTCAGTTCATTGAGGACTCCTCCAAAAATAATCCATTTCGTGATGGTCTGGAGGCTTTGGTCTAGTAAAAGGCAAGGGCTTTAAAGAAGACCTTTCACGTAGCCATTTAAAGACTCTCATAAATAATCAGAAAGAAAAAATAATATACAAAATAGTCAGAAATGGAAAGTGGAGTGGGCCAGAGTTTTTCAGCTACCATGGAGAATTTGAATGCATATTTTCAACATTTGTTACTTTTTTGTTTTTTGTCTACTGAAAACTTAAGTAAACATCATGCCACAGTTCTTCATAAAGGAGCCTGGGACAGAGGGAGAATCCAACAAACAAATTATACATCCTTAGTCAGGTTACCAAATTTCTCTCTGTCACAAAGAAATGCAGAGAAACTTGCTTATTTGTAAGTTTTCTGAGAGAGGTATCAAGACATTATTAGAAAGAAATGCTAGGCAGCAAATAATTTTCATATCCATAAGGATTTGATATTTAAATTATTTTTCCCGGCTCAAAAATAAAATCTCATAGAATCAGAGAATAGCATAAATGGCAAAGGATCTCTTTCTGCTAAAAGAAACAGCCAAAAACATAAGTTCTGCTCAATTGAAATGTTTCATTTGACCTAGTTTATCATTCCTACACCAGAGAAAAAGTTGTTTCTGACTGAAAAAATCAGTGCTTATAATTTTTGTAAATAGTAGATATTTCTTATTGTACTTGTGATTTATTAACAAATAATTCACTTAAATTAAACAGCTCATTTTCTGAAATTCTTACATCAAATCAGCATTTTCCACTGAAAGAGATTATGAAGAATTCCCATCCAATTACACTGAAGAATGTTTCTCTGCAGGTGAGTTTTATCACCTACAATTTATCTTCAGGCATGGCTTAAGAAGCACTGCCTTTTTGCCTGTCTAAGATGTTACTGAAGCTTATGGATCTCTCTCATGACTTTATTTCAAATAGTTAGAATCATCCAAACATATCAGGAGAGTATTATTTCCCACAAATCATCTTTTTGAAATATTTGAAACAATGGGAAACCTTCTAATCAGAGTGTCATCTTATCCTCAGTACATATGAACTGAAGCTGTACAAAAACAAGGACTCCAAATTCCACCATCACCTAACTAAAACTATTATCCCTGCTGAATTGTTCTCATATAAGTGTCAAGTGGTACCATCGTTCATCTCTTCTCTCAATCACCTCAATACATAGTATTTCTAATGCTAAAAATTATCTGTTTCATATCTTAAATAAAGGAAAGAAGGCAGAAAGAAAGAAAACAGCTTCTTTTACTCTTTTTTTTGTAAGTAACCTTGAATGAGAAGTTTGCAGTTTACATCTGTGTATCTCATCAAGAATATATGTCATTTCTCAAAATAAGCATCATATATCTCAATAGTAGGGTCAGCTACCCACCCTTACCCCTCACAGTATCTGATCTATCAAGTTAAATCACAGACTTTTTGATATAAGTGTCAACGTAGACCTGACATTAAAAAAATAACTCACAGTAGGGCAGAAAAACAGTAAACAATGCAGAAAAAAAATTTAACTCCTTAAGCTCTCAAGTTACTAAAATCCAGAGTGGCTGGTGAACAGTTTATGCTC
Organism: Acropternis orthonyx; assembly: GCA_035583155.1. Classification (NCBI taxonomy): domain Eukaryota; kingdom Metazoa; phylum Chordata; class Aves; order Passeriformes; family Rhinocryptidae; genus Acropternis; species Acropternis orthonyx. The sequence continues at coordinate 54,877,431 of JAWWEU010000111.1, read as the reverse complement.
TAGTGCAGCGTATATTTTAGTTCAACCATTTTGAATGCATAGACAGTTTCTCAGGAACTTATTTTCCCTTTCTTTTCAGACCTCTTGAACTATATGTTGCCTTCCTTTTCTTGTTCTTCTGTGACAACTTTACTGCTTCATCTTCCATATAACCTCTTCCCCTATGATGGACACCATTCCCTGCGAGTCATCTTTTTCTCCAAACTATAAAAGCTTAAAATACATTGTTCCTAGAGGCATTTAAAAACCCCAACAACTGCTGAAACAGAGAAGGCTTGTAGAATTAATAAGACTTAAACTAATATTTGTCTCGATCAGAAGTTTTTCTGGTAGAATTTTTCCACAAATTCAGTGTTCAAATGTTTAATGGGAACTAATGTCCAAGTTTCAAGTAGCACGAGATGTTTAGCAAAGCAAGATAGTAGGATAGCAAGGCTTTCTCCTCAGAAAAGCCACCAGCCCAGTCAAGATGATTCAGGTCTGTGCAAGATAAGGCGGCTCCAGCCCTTTTCCAGTGACTCAGGACCTGTTCAGAATGCGAGTTCCTGCAGAAGAGGCTGAGACCAAATATGAGATGCACTGGGGCACAGCCATCACCATGACTTGTTGGGTGCTTCCCTGGGACTTCTCTAGCCTCAGGATGAAAGAGAAGTAGCACAGCATGGCTGGTTCCCACAGGTCTCCAGCCTCTTGTTCCTCCTCCCTGAGTTTTACATACCCTCATCTGTATGCCTATGGATACAGATCCTCACTAGTTCCATCCTCTGAACCTCATCTGGGTGTAACTTAAGAGCAGTAGATGACACAGGCCTAAAAAGGGCTGGGAGCACACTCATAAGCCACCACTGTGGGCAACCAGACCCTGATACCCTGGCTTGGACCCTGTCCTCTCCTATGAGCCACTGAGTCTGAGGCCCTTTGTCTGATGCAGGTATCCTGCTCTTTTACATGTTGCATGGTGGGTCACCCCAAACAGGAAGGATGCATCTTTCTTAAGTGCTTCCTATGGGAGCATCTCAAAGACCAGACACTATTTCCTAAGACTATGTCTATGTGTAGCATCCCACTTTTTGTTTCAAAAGATTTTTACTTCATCCCAATACAAAAGAAGGTGGGGACAAGTGCATACTCTCTAAAACTTCGAAGATATATTTTTTTGGTCATATTTAGTAATGTATCCCTGCACAAATACTCTTGTGTATTTAAGCCCCAGTCTGGCTTACTTCAAAGTCAGCACCTTACTCCTGACAGCAGCTACAGAAGATTGCTGCACTGCAAAACTGTGCCAAGCATCAGTCTTACTTCAATATATGGCATATAAAATGTTACTGGCTGGGCAATAGAGATGACAACACTCACTTGATCTCTCAGTTACAAGGTATGTCCCTACTCAGGAAGATGACAAAAGCTGTGCACATATAAAAGGTACTTGGATAGAACAAAAGTAAAATTATTATTTATTTCAGCCTAAAATGACCTAGTCTATAATAACCACATTTTCCTCTAGAAAACCATTGAGTTTGCAGCTGTCACAGTGAAATCTCTATATCATGAGCTCTAATTTTGTTCTGCTTACTTCATCCACCAGCTTATAATGCAATGGGATGTGATGGACAGTGCAACTACTGAGTACTGTAATAGGCGAAACATGGAAAGAAAAGGATCCTGAGAACAAATACCGTGAAGGGACACCTTAGACCTCCTCGACATATTTGTTCAGTTTAACAGTAAGTGTTTTACTGTTCTCAACAGTGCTTGTGTCCCAAATGTTAACAGTCTCCCTACAAATAACACAGAGGTAAGTAATGCAGTACACACAGTCTTATGAGAGGAAATGCATTAACTTTAGATGCCAGGCCTTCAATGGATGGTGGATTTTCCAGCTCTGACCCCAGATTTCAGTGGTCTGCAAGGATGGCTCTGGAGAATACCTCCTGATCTTGCTGTTCTGCTCATTTTCCCCACAGGCTCCTCCATTTCAGGAAGATGTTCTTTGAGAAGCATTCACAGCATGCTTGTTTCCAATTTATTAATTAGAACTAAATAATTGGGCAAAAGTGTAATATGCATATAAGCAAACACAATTAGAATAAAGTGTGGAAGTAGCAAATTCATCTAATGATCAGGTTGATTAAATTACTTCACATAAACCGACAAGTCCTTATAAACACTGTGAAATGGTTTAGGAATGCTACAGTCTTGTTTAGTTCTCATCCTGAAAAATAACAGGGCTTTTATCGACTCTCAGTGCCAAGTGACATATTTAAGTTCCAGCCAAATAGCTGGTACAGGGAGTGTCAATTGCTCCCAGGCTGAAGCTAGTGTTGAGATCGCAGCTTCGCTGCCAGCTCCGAGTGTTTGTGCAGATTATTGGTTATCTAACACCAGCCAACCTTTTCTGTCACTGCCCTTTCCCCCTCAAAACTCCAAGCAATGGATTACAGTGGATTACATCGGAGATATTTCAATATTTCAACATGACACAGCTTCTTAAATTTAATATTCAGAAGATAAATTCAATGCAATAGTATGATCTATCATGATTCAGCTGTAGCTAGTTATAGCACAAATCATTCTTTACTCACTGTGCTCTGGGAATTCTTGCTCCCCATCTATGCTAGCCAACAGCTTGCATTTAAAAAATGCAAGAACATTGAAATATAGAGGTGATCCTTAACTTCCAAAGATGAGAAAATAAACAGATACAATAGTAGACACATAAAATCTGAGAGAAAGGTTAAGCCAGACACAATTGCAATCTTTTTTACTTAAAAATGCATTTTGGGAGCTCACTTTTTACCTGCAGGAATATCTGCCTTATGAAAGAAATGGCATGGGGATATTTGCTTTGTGTTTGGGTTCTTTGACCATTAGCTTCTTTTTAAATTAGTAACACTTTATTATTATCAAAATCCTTCCCCTAATGAAACAGCTGCTGTGCAAGGTGCAATTTCTGAAAACATAAACCACGCAGAAGAGTGGGCATGGCATGCATAAGAGAGCAGCATCCAGTGCTATTCTCCAGATACTCCTGAGGACTGTGTTTCAGTTCCATTAAACTCTCCAATAGCTAAAAGATGAGTTTATATGAAAAAATTAATGATACCCCTTTTAACATGAACCTAGGAATCCAGAAGACAGTTGCAGAATCTTGGCAAATCATGCTAGATTAATGTATTTGAATCAGTGCCTAAAATGTTCAGATCAATGTCTTTGGGTTTTTGGTCAGCAGCTTTTTCCCCTTCAAACTGACAGAGGCCACAGTACATGCAGTTCATCATTTCAGGGCATAAGAATTGGGCTTTGACTAATTGGAAGATTTGCCTGTTGTTTAAATGAAACTTGTTTGTAGTTTCATCATCCATGTGGAATCCAGAAAGGCATCAGACTATCCCATCAATTTAGTTAGCAAAGAATAAATTAATAAATAGGCTGACAATTTTCTCCCCTGGGACTTACACTGTCACTGCATTGTTTCTCCATTATTAATTACCTATGTAAAAATAATTCACTGTACAGCAGTATATACTCCATGCTGTAAATGACTGGATCAGGTGCCTTTCTGCTTGCCTTTCTCTGTGTATTCACTTCTTTTGGTGTCAGCAAGTGGTGCTCAACAGTGCATGCACTGAGGGAAGAAAGGGAAAATCAAGTTGCAGACATCAAAGGGTTACAGCCTACTTTTTTGGACATGTACAGTAAAAGCGTTAGTTCTTTTCTATTTTGTATGAAAGACTCATTTACAGCTGCTGCTCTGCTTCAGAGGTTTGGATTCAGACTGTCTTCCAAGCAGTTTGTGTGCAAGTCTGAGATGTAATATACTAGCAGATGTCACTGACAGGTCAAGGAGTCCTTCAGATGCTGGAAGCCCACAGAGCCCTAATGAAAAGGAGCAGAAGAGAAGCCAAACACATTTCTTTGAGTCAGAGGTTTTTTACAAATATTTTACAAGTGTTTGCTTCGCATACAAAATTCTTGACACTATTTAGTGGAGTAGAAGTTAAGATTTTGTTTATTTTCATTAAGCCAAAACTCTGAAGATTCATTTCACTTAACTAGTAGGACAGAGAGGGAAGAAAAAGGGCAGATGGGGAGACTCAGGACTTTCCTGTCATTAAACTTCAGATTTTCATACACCCCTCGTCTGAGTGCCAGAGTAACAGGTAAATTCATCTTCATCCATTGCACAACCAAGTCTATCCCCAATAAATATTTTTCTTAGACATCGTCCAAGTAATTAGTCATTCAAATAATGCCACATTTCATTTGTGTCCTGTAGACATTTGTCATGTGCCTTTTATCTCCTCTGCTGCAGTATTATTAATCCTTTCAAACCTGCAAGAACTAAGTCAAAGCAAAAATTCAGTCTTCTCAGTCCTACATCCCAAAGGAATCTCATAATTTCAGCTCCAGCCCTGTGTAATTTCAAAGCTACTTCACTGACTCTTCCAGGAAACAATTCCTTCACAGCTGAAATTTTCGAAAGGGTTCAGACATCCAGCCTCTCTGAAAATGCTACCAATATTCCAGGAGAAACACTTTGAGTATTCTCATGAGGATGAGACAGGTTATTTTTTCTCATAGCCCTCTCCTGTATTCTGTAGAAGAATGGTGCTGTCTTTAAAGCACTCTTCAGACAAAGATGTGGCTTTGGGGAGCATAGCAGTAAAAATTTGTGTTCCCATTGGGCTTTTTGTATAGCAGAGTGCACTTTTCAGCATCTTGTATATTATCTGCTCCCTGCATAAAATAATTCTAAACTAAATTCCTTGCGGGACCTCCCTCCATATAATGCAAAAGTTTAATTTGTGCCCTCTGCTTCTTGCATTTGACACAAATTCAAATCGTCTTGCATCAACCATTCTTCTTATTCCCTCAAGAACTTCATAGAGCAAAATGATCTCACCTCTCAGTCTTCTCTTTCAAAGAGTAAAGCCCTAATTTCTTTGATTTATATGGGACAACTAGTTTGTCCCGAACCCTGCCTTATTCTGCTTGGTCTTGCTATATCTTTATCTACCACTCTAATAATTCTTTAAATCAGGTGACCAGAAACGAGGATGATAATACAAGTATGGTCTGTGCAGTACTAAAAGGGGGTAATTTCTAGAAATTTAAATCCACTATGTAATATTCACAAGTATCTCTGTAAATTTCTAGACATCTATGCACCAGTTTTAATCCTTCTGCTTCAAATTTCTTCTGCTACCCATGAACTACTTTTTCCTGAACTGCATTTCTGCATAGTATGATCTTTCAGAGCCTGGTCCTCTGTTTTGTCCAGCTCCTCATAACTTTGTTTTCATCTAGGTCATTCATCCTCCCATACACCCATGTAGCTTCTTTGAACTGGCAGAACTCCCTATTTCTGCATTATCTGCAAATATTTTTGCTTTATAGTATTTTGTCTTAGTTTGAAAGAGAAAACTAAGATATATGGGGGCCAAGAGAGCAAAATACTCCCTCAATTAACCACACTA
>JAWWEU010000111.1:54845367-54865157 GCA_035583155.1 Acropternis orthonyx | reverse complement strand
ATCCTCCATCCTGGAGACGTGCCCTGCCCAGCACAGCTGCGTTCTCAGCAGCATGGCCTCAATGCTGGTGACCTCTGACTGTTCAAGAACAGACACATTAGTCATGTAATTAGACCAGTGGATGTTTAGGATCATACGGAGGCAGCGCTGATGGAAGCATTCAAGGAGCCACAGGTGGTGGTGGTAGATGACCCATGATTCAGACCCATAAAGAACAGTAGACAGTATAATGGCTCTGTAGACACTGATCTTTGTACTTTTCTTCGGGTGTTTATAAACATCTGAACAGATACATATTCATACACAGAATGAAGTACTGTTCATTTATGAGCTTGACCACTAGTGGCAGAGCCAATAAAGCATCTGTTTGGAAACCAGAGGAAATGGGAAAGGTGGGTATGTGTTACATTCTGTTCAGAAATAGTCACTTTACCTCTGCAATGAGTTAAACACATTAATCAAGAAAGGGTTAAAGGAATAACAGACCCATACAGCATGCTAGGCTGGTTACAGCTAATCCATATATACAATTTCGGGGGACCTACCTACCCTTGCTTCCCACTTTGAAACCTGACCTCACTGCTCTGGCTTCTGTTATGCAGAATGCTAATTATCCTGCAAAAACGATATTGCAAGGCTCTGAGTATGCCCGTGCTGTGACTTGGGGGCATGGTTTTCAGTGCTTTAGACATTGTTAGAGTAAGCCAAAATTTTATCTGAAACTTTTTAACATGAAAAATTACTCTTTCCTCAGAAATAAATTTTTTCTTGTACATTTTTCATTTTATAATTTTTTGAGTTTGTCAAGTAAAACAATTTTTCACTTTCACAGCTTTTGGACTTCTCTATTCCTTTCTCTTCTCCACTTTTAATCCAAAGGAGCAAGGGAAATGGACAGATAAAACTAACATTTAAAAATACTTAAAAGGCTGTGAGAAAAATAAGTAATGAATACCCAAAAGCTAAAACAAACTGGCTTTAATTTAGTTTGTACATAATTTTAAGAAATTGACTTTTTTTTTAATATTTGTGTTATACACATTGCCTTTTTCTTTTTTTTTTTTTTGGCAGCTCTGATCATAGTATGAATTCTCTAGACTACAAAAGCATTAAACTGGTATTCCACTACAAAGTCTGTAACTGAGGACAGAGTTTCCCAGCAAACCCACTGAAAGATATAGTTTCCTAGCAATCACATTGAAAAAAATGTTTTTCTCCATTCTGATCAAAAGGATGGAGTCCATGTGTCCACTGAAAATGCATATATCTTTATGAATTCAAGGTAAAAATCCATATATATTTGCTCATTACATTTTCTTTTCATAATCTATTGTCAGAGGATTAGGAACAACATAAAAAAATAAAATACAGCTAAAGACTTCAAATTACTTTACAGAGGTGGATCAGAATAATTTTATCACCTTCTACAAATGAAGCTCTTGGAGCACAGAGAAGAAAAGCAGTACACTGGAGTCAGTGACTACCCATGCTTCTTAATTCCTGCCACTAATTGCTATCCATTAAAGTTCATCCACAGACAGAGTGTTCAGGAAAGATGCATCCTTGGGTATTTTTGCTACTAGGCCAGATACGAAAACAAGTTATGTCTCCTGGGAAACTGCTTCCACTGGAAGAAGCCTTTTCAAGTTGGAAGGAGCAGAAATATGATTGGGGTTTTCACCCAGAACAAGAATAGTCAACAAAAGCCTTGGGTATTGTTTTGCTGGTACTTGAAACACACAACAAGTCCCAGTGTTCATCTACCAAGACCTCAGTGCTGTAGTCAGACCCCTAAATAAAAAGAGACAAAATTTTGCCCAAGACCTGGAGAACTGGCTGGCCTATGATCCAAAATTATTTTCCAGGGAGACTTTGGAATGCTAATTCCTATCTTGCAGCTCTCATTCTGCACCAAAAAGCTGTGGACAATAATAACTCTCCTGTTAGTGAGAAATACTTTTCAATTTCACCAGACTGAGCCCAGCAGGAGAGCCAGGGATTACTAGCACTGCCTGGTAGGCTAAATTTATGTGCCTGCAAGTCCAAGATCAAGAATTGATGCCAATACACTACCATTTTTTCCCTGTGTGGCTCTGCAACTCTACTGAGCTCCTCCACCTAGAGGGGAATAACTTTGGAGGAATAAGTGTTCTGGCAAACAGGGGAGCATGCCCCAATTCATCAAATCCTGGTATCTAAGACAATCCCTGATATCCAGTCTATTTATGTCATCTTCCAATATCCAAATTCACAGCATTACAGAATCCTCTAGAAGCAGATGACCTACATATTACCCTCAATGGGAGAAGTTAGTCTTGATGGTCAGGTCATACAAAGGTTTTAAAGCTCTTCTTCCACCTCATTGAGAAATCCAGATACAATAGACAGTTCTCAAGGACCTTGCTTGGCTTTGAGATATGCCCTGGAGGGCTACAGTAGGGCCAGAAATCAGTGACTATCTTCAACTGTGTCATAAACATGCTGCAGGCTTTTTTCACCTGCGACAGCTATATTGATGATAATTTCATATTAGTTAAGTGTTTCAGACAATCATGCGTGAGAGGATGCAATAATGTGAGAATTGTTTATACAAAACCAAGGAGCAGATTTCAACATTGTAAGACACATGGCAAGTTTTTCTCTGACAACTAATGTTGCAAACCAAGCAAAGCTGCAGTTCCTACAGGTATGTTTTGTATGTGTATGTCAAGTAAACAGCACTGCTGGGAGTGATGGGTGGTTGCAGGAATGTGTAGCGGTCCCCACCTTGCAGGGGCAGGAGATGATTTTGTGTCATTCAGAAGAGAGGAGGAAAATGGGACAGTGAAGAGCAGAGCAAGAAGGAGACAGAGTATACCTTCCTATGGTGCTCCCACCTATCAAGTTGAACAGGAATTTTACCTCTCTCTCCATACGTGGGGGGCCCCAGGAACCCACAGTACAGCAGGCCACTTCAAGGGATGGCCCATGGAAAGCTTCAGCCCTCTTGGAAAAGCCAGCAGGATCCGATTAACTGAGAGAGAAAGGTGAAAGTGTGTGTGTGTCACTGGTGTTAACCTTGCTCTTGTATTCGTATCTCCTACATTCACCTATCAGCAGGAAATTTCTCTTGCTACTGTACTAAAGAAATTTCCTCCTGCTTTGTGGTATGCACAGCTTATAGCACGATGATCCTTCCTCAAATGACAAAAACTGTATTGCTGTGTAGGATTCAAAGAACATTGTGGTGGAGGCATATGTATGTCTGCATAGAAAGGGATATATGTTTTTATATTTGTGGGATTTAGGAGGCACAATTTGAGAAGGACCTGTTTCTATCCCTTGTTACCAGTCAGTATCCTAAACACATAGATAGTAAAAGCTGAACAGGACTCCAGTAGGCCTACAGCCCACCCAATGAATAGGTTTGCAAAGGATATAATTTCAAATTTTACTTTAAAAATCCTATTAATTTATTCTTTATAAATAAATTTGTTGCCACTCTTAGCTATCGTTCTAAGGTTTTGTTTGAGAAGTTGAAATTAAAGAGAGAAAAACTAGATGAGGTGCTCAAATTCATCGAATCACTCATTCAAAATGTTTCTGTGGTGAAATGCTTCATCCAGCTGCTCCTCAATCCAGTATCACACACTAACCTAATAAGTATATGGTGCACACAGCAGCCAGTCCCTTGTTGCTCAATTTCATTTCCTTGTGGTTTCTGGTTAGCAAACAATAGACAGGAGATGCCATCCCCCTTAACTCACTATAAGTAGCAAAGCAAATTCTCCTCCCTTTATGTCTTGTTTTAAAGGCAAACTCCTTCAACTCCAATCAAACTAACTCTTCACAAGACAGTTTGATCCCCAGCATGTACTCCCAACTTGTGCTGAATAATGTCAGGTTTTGCTTCCACAAACAAATCCCAACAAATGCCACTTCAGTGTCTCCAGTCTTGTCTGACAGTAGTCAGCCCAGGCGGGATCTGAGAGAGTCATATCATTTCACACACAGCTCTTAGTAAATGCCACCATCTGCTTTTAGGTGGTTAAACAACCTCTCCATTGGGTCTGAAAATATTCATCAAATCCTGCAGCTTCTGACACGGGATAATTCCAGCTTTATGCTACATCAGCCTTGGCTGACTGTGATAGACTTGCTCTAGACTTACATGAGCAGGAAAGGGAAGAGTCTGACCCACAACAGTTTCCTTCAGAAGGCCATGGTGCCAATGATCCTTCTGTACTCATGTCCCCATGCACAGACACTCATCCCCTAAGTTGTACTGGCAATGTGAGGTAGGACATGGTGACTTGAGATGTCCAGCTTACCCAAGTTTGCAAAAAATGCAAAGAACAAGGCAGAGCAGGGAATATTTTTAACCAAGATCAGCTTTGTCTCCTCATTCAGCCCATGGAGAAACTGATACAGAACATCAAAGATATCCTAATGCTCTTTATAGACTTGACACTAAATAATTTGCCTTCACTCTCCTGAGTGTCCTGTGAAGACCTGGCTTTAGTCACCTCCTTGGACTCGTTCCCACCAAGCTGTTAGGTAGGGAAGAACTACATCTTGTTCCTGCAGTCTTTCTTTTTCTGCTGGATCAGGAGAGACACATGGTGAAGTGGATGCCATAGCAGCCTTGTTAAACCACTCCCTAGACTTGCCACTCAAAAGATATCCCACAGAGAGATCTAAGCAATCCACCGCTCCTGATCCAGCATCCACATGAACACTGATATTGTTATATTTATCTATTAATTAATTGATATTTATTAATTTCTTATATATCTACAAATACAATACTGATGACTGGGTTATCATATGCAAGAGCGAGAGATGATACATACACAGTAATTCTGACATCATTCTCCAGGATTGCTAAAGAGTGAATTATGAAAAAGATGTCTGAGTGTTGATATTCTCCAGGTGAAGAAATTACATAGTATGTTCAAAACTAGGTTACTACAGCAATCTCTAGACTTTTCAGATCAGGTTGATGTTCTAAATATGCTTATCTCCTAACTTTTTGCTACAGACAGGTGACAATAATTTCATGAGCATAGTTACAACCCAGATGTGGTTGCTTGCGGTACTTTTCAGCAGATGCAAGGGATAGTTAGAGGCACCAGCTTCACCCCAGCAGAGCTGCTGAAATTAGGACTGGCTCCTTTGCAAGAATTTAGAGGGTATAAATATCTGCAGGCAACAGGTACTTATTTCTATGCCTGCAGGTAAAAACAAGTGGTAATAGTAATTGCAAAGCAATATATTTCTAATTGCAATAGATCACATCCTTCAAGGCTAGACTTTGAGATTAGTTTCTGAGTCCTTAAGCATACTAAAGAGTTTTTTTCTAGCAAGATGCAGTATGCTTTCAGCAACATAAAAGAAAGAACTATAGAATACCTGGTTAAAAACACACACATGCAAACATGAGTTTAGCACTTCCACATACAGACCAGCTATAGAAGCTCCCTCAGACAAAATGCATATGAAAAAAAGAGGTTTTATTTGTTTACAATTTTGCTGACTGTAAGGCATTTCCCACTGTACCTCCATTTCATCAGCAAGACCAGGCATAGGGCAGAATTGGCCTGCTGACACAATGTTACACAGAGAAATAGCCACAGCACAGGTGCTGCCACGGTCAGTCACTATCAGAAGGGTTGAAGTACACAGACTTTGGTGGCAGCCACACAAGGGCCAGAGCCTGCTGCCAGCAAGAGCTCAGCTCAGAGTGCAAGTGCTCACTTGCTGAGCCAGGGCCACTTGTACTCTCCATGGACCACTTCCAGAAAAAAATAGACCTGAAGTGTAATTATTAACTTGTACAAACTGTTTTTGTGTTTTTGTAAAGGTTATGAAATAAGCAGTGCTTTTTTTAAACCCCAGGAGAAGGACTTTTTGAGAAGCTATTTGTTTATTCAGTTCTATCCTACAACTGTATGCCTTATATACCTTACCAAAATTTTCACCAGGGCTGTCATTTGAGGATTTAATTTGAGTTTTTCTCAGAATCAAAAAACAAAATCCTCCTTCTCTTGTGTTTACATCCTCCCAATTTGTCCTTCATACCAGTGTTTATTTAACCAGCTTAGCTGAAATATTTCTGTGCACTTTTGGCTTTTTATTGCACTCCTTGAAACTTCTTTCTGAAGAACCCATTGTCTAGAAAACTGGGATCTTGTAGCAACAATTGACTATAAGAGAACCATGACTCAAAACCAAAATACTTCAATTTGGAGCACAGGCCTAATACCACACTCTACTCTTGCCTTCTGTAACAGACTGTGCCTCACATGATGGGAAATTCCTGAGATCCTGGGTTTTTTCCAAGAGACTTCACGGTGAATCACAGCAACTTTAGGAAGACCCAGAACACAGCGTAGCTGACAGGAAAAAATAAAAATCAACTGACCTGTAACTCCCAGAAAGCACTGTCAGATGAGGACTTAAGGGAGAAGGAGGAGACAAACATAGTAATAGAGACTAAAGAGTCTCTACTGCCCTACTGACTTCTGCCTCTGCCTTTTCCTGCCCTTCCCCTGATGCCTCTTGGCTCAACCTCCACACTAATGGTTCTCATCCCCTTATTACTGCACAGGAGTGCAGCCCTTTGCTGGCTCCTCTAGTTCTAAAGAGAAGTTGAGCCCAATGCAACAGGTCTGCAAAAGAGTTTGTGTGAATGTGCACTTGTGCACACAAATACATGTCTGACATACCCCATCTTCCCATCTTAGATGCCTGTGACATAGGGCCATCCTCCATTGCATGACTGAAGTCAAAGAGCATGTCCCTGCAGAGAGAAGTAAGCAAGACTACACAATCCTCATCCCTCAGGATGACATGAACAGGGCAGAGTATCTCCATCAAAAATGTTTCTACATTCAAGCACACATTTCTTAGAGGAAAGACTGTTTTCTATGGGATGTACGTACCCATTGCAAAGAATAAAGGGGTACTTTAGCAAAAATCCATTTCTCCATAACATGGCAAATTTTTCACTCAGACCTACTTAGATCTTGTTGACAACTCTCAGATTAGGCTTTCAACGAACTCCTTCAGCTTGTATACACAAGGGCTCTGTTTATCCTGTGGAATCAGAGTGTCAGTGCACCATTACATCAACAATATCGCCCTTTTCTGGACCTGGCCCAGGTGTGTGCTCCAGTCAATGTGCATGTGGAGGCTTCTCCACAGCTTCCAGCAACCCTAAGAGACCTGTGATGGGAAAATAAGTGCTCTTCAGCCCACTGGTGACATCCAGAGAGATGAAGGAAGAAAAACTGAAGATAAAGGAGACACCAAACCCTTCAGCATGTTGGGTTGGCCCAGAGCAAACGGAAGCCTCCCTTCCCTCTGAGCACCTCCACAAGTGGCAGGAGATCCCAGCATGTGCAGCATCCATTATTACCATGGGGCATGCATGTACTCCCTCCTGCTTCTCCTCCACAACCACTTGGGCAGCGGGCATTACTTTTTCCTCACTCACCATAGCAATTTGCAGGTGTTAAATTATAAGCGGGAGAGCCTATAAAACACAAGAGAAGCCAAATAAGAAACATAGCTCAGACATTTTTCTTTAAAAAAGAAACAAATAAACCACTATAAAGGCTATGGAATTAAAACAATGTCTTTTCCCAGGTTCATGCTGAGCTCTAGGTGCATGCAACATTTCATGTAAATCAGATGTAATTTACTGTGTGATTTATTTCTTCAATAAAATAGTGGGAATACAAAGAATAATAATTTTCCTACATTTTAGCTACATATTTCTCCATAAATAGCATAACTATTATAATGACTTCTTGTATGTGCTTGTAGAGTGATTGCCTCTGTGTGAAACACAGGCAGATAATTTCTGTGTTGTGCCCAGGATGCCTCACAGAGTTTGGTCATAAGTGTGTATGTTTATGTACACAAATACACATACATGTGTGTTATTATAGACAGTACTAGAAACAAGTATATGTATAGTATATGATGTATGCTATACAATCTGTATATGTGTTATTGTGTGTGTGTGCACCTGTGTGCATGTGTGTATCAAATACTTTGTTCCCATTGCTCCTTTTGTCCAGAGCCACCATATTCCCTCAGACAATATGTCAGCAAACAAGCTTCTGGTGACAAAAGCAGGGCTACAGCTGCCATGGACTTCACAAAATCAAAGACTTTTTCACTTCAAATGAGAGACATTTCATCAGTTGCTATGTGGGCACGTAGGAGTTGCCAGATCCAAAATACATCCATAATTAGCAATACCTGGCATGCAAATATAACTGTGTCAATATAACATGTGGTGCTGTTGCTAACCAAAGTCATTGCAAGACATAATTCTTTTCCCATACCTCCTAATATCTCACAGAATGAAGGGCAAAAAAAATGGTCAGCATGCTGGGTCCTGTTGAAAAAGGCCTGATGAACAGTTATTCCTTAAGGAATAAAAAGAGACTGTACAGCAGACAAGGCATTATCATGACGTCACTTCCAAGGGGAAAAGAAAAGCATTAAATTTTCTTTTCTTAATTGTCTTTTACTCGAATTATTGGGTTTTAATTAGAAAAGAAAAAAAGAAAAATTAAATTTGGAAAAGTTAAACTGGGGCTTGGGATAAGGTGATTTCTGGGCAGAAGCACTTGTGTGAATCTTTCCTAGAAGAAACCTTACCTGCAATGTTGGCGAAACAGGTACAAAACAGAACAAGATGCAAGATTTTTAAATATGTAAGTTGCTTATTCTATTTGTAAAATGGACCAGTAAGTTTAGATACACACACATGTACACACACAATGTATATGAGTGACAATAAATTTTTGTAATAAGCCTATATGGAATATAGTAGTGAGAAAAAGAGGTGGATAAATTACAGTGAACTTCTGATATTATTATATATTAAAGTATTTTATTACAAATAATTCCATGGCACGCACTTAGAAAACCCGGGTTTGGGTGTAAGGTTTGAGAGGGGGGAGTTATTCTGGTAAAGTAGAGCAGCTATTTTCCCAGATGAATAGTAATGGGAGAATAATAAATTCTTGATTGCATTTGCTTGCTTTCTGACATTGTGTTTTAGATTTGTCATTTGTATATATTAATACATAATCAGCTTTGCAATAAATTCTGTTTGTGAAACCATTTCCTGATGGTCTTGATAGATTTGTACATAGAAACAGAAAGGCAGACATCAATAAGAGAGGCTTATTCAAGACATAAAAATGAAAAACTTAATCAAAAATACTGGGTTTATTTGTAAGTTTAACAAAAAGAGGAGAAATTTGAAGTTAAACAAGGGATATGAAACATAGAACTCCCAACTAACATTTGCTCTGAATCCAGTATTTCAGTTTAATAAAAAGGAGAATATGATCAGGCATTGCAGGAATATTGATAACAACATTTTCCATCTGGAAGGAGGAGGATAATGTCAAAGAGTCAGTGTTGTGCCAGGTCTGCTAAAACCTGATGCATCGTACTCACAGGTATGAGGCACACAGAAACAAGTGCTTGTGTCCTTTCAATGATAAGCATGACTTTTCCATTCCTTCACTCATCATAGTTCCAACAAGTGCTACAAGTTTGATCCCTTGCCACCCAGAGGGTGTCTGCTCTGGCTGAAACATTAGTGATCTCAGACTTGCAGACATCTGATCTTCTCCACATCCCCACAAAATCACATTTCTTGATTAGGATCTTGAGAAAACTCATCCAAATAAAGTCGAGGCTTCAAGTCAAGGCTTAAGATGGTGCTGTATGCAAGCAACCTAAATAAGTAGCTTCAAATAGGCACGTAATTTTTAGTTGACTAAATTAAAGCTGAATCTCATCCTAAATGCTCTGTTGCTCACCAGAAAGAATCCTACAGTCCCTGGATCTATTAAGATGCTAGGAGGTCCATGAAACCTGAACACTTGGCATCTCCTCTCAGGAGCTCATGGCTCCATGGTGCTCATGGATGAGAAACCTTCCTGCCACTCCTTTACACCAAACAGGTCAGAACTTGTTCCTCTTTGCCTTCTTACTCCCCCAAAACTGTTCTGAGCAGGAGATATCACTCCAGTTTGTGTCTGGGTTAAGACATTTTCACCTTTGCAGCATTGCTCCAACTGCTTGGCAGAGCAGGGTAAGCATTTCACAGCCAGGAGCTGAGTCAGCTTTACTATCATTCACATATTTTGCAAACAGATGAAGATTTTCTTCAGCATTTTCTCCATTTGAAATTTTTCACAAAATCACTTTATATATGCAGTGCTTTGTGCAAAGATTTTGTTCTATGTGGTAAAAGTTGGAATTCCAGCTCTTGCAATGGCATATCCTGAACACTGCATTTTCATAGTTTGATTGGAGCAGTATGACTGTGAATTGTATTAACCTTGACAAGGGCCAAGTCAAAATTTGCTTCCCACCAATAATTGACAGTGTGAACTAAAAATTCACTACTTTGTTGAAATAGTTATGCCAGCAAATTGGTTTTCAGGTGTATTGCTAGTTTTCAAACACTCCAGTAATGAGGAACATATTAAAAATCTAGACTCATTTATAGGAAACAAACCCAGAACAGGTGCCTACCTCAGCCTGGGCTTATTTGCTAACAGAATATGAATAGAAATGTTTTATACCAAACTTGAACATGGTATGTGACAGGATATCTCAGTCCATCTCTCTCAACACAGATGGTTTTCTTACGAATCAATTTCTAGGTCTCAGGCTGAACTCTTTGTTTTCTGGATAGAAAAAAAAATCAATCTGGGGGCTCCAGACATTTTTATGATAGCTACAATGCAAGTATGTATTTAGAGAGACTTTCCAACATTACTGGAGCAGTAGTAAACAACTTCTTTACTGCCTGATAATGCAAAGATGCTTACTTTCATTAAAATAAATCTTGAACAGGTTTTAGTACTTCTCTGAAATGAGAGGTTCAGGGACTGGGACAGGAAGACCTTGGAAGGCAATGATACTTTATTGATTTCCTTAGGTTACTGTTTTCTTGGCAGTACTTAGAATGGGTGCAAAACACCTATTATGTGCTGACTGTAATTTTTTATAGCCTTCATTTTAAATGATGAAGTGGTTATTCCATGCTTGGTAGGACTTTGTATGTTGTGTAAGACACAAGCCTGCTTTCAAAGTCTGCATAGGCCCTGTGAGCATTCAGCCACAGATGTTTTGCTTTCAGACTGTCTCGTGTTTGAGGTTTTATCTCGACACACCTCAAAAAGCACTTTCCCCATTTGTGTCCCCCTGAAAAGTTGTGTCCATTCCACTCACTACCTTTACAATTAGAAGTAATAATATATCCTTTATATTATATTCAGTACAAAACAAATTCCTTCATTTTCCTTCACACAGTTGATACAGGTTTCACCTAGTCTCCTTATAAATCACAATAAATCACAAGGAAGGGATTTGGGAAGTTGCCTATTTACAGCAGATTTCGAAAAGCCCTTTTCACCTTCCTTTTTGTCAAGGAATTATCAAGAAAGAAAAACTAGCATATATCTGAGGGGGAAAAAAGTCTTGGAAGTCACCAATTTTAATTCTGCAGAAGCTCTGTCAAAGCTTATTTAAATAATTAATTCTTCTGCCCTAGATGTCGATGTCGCGGTCATTAACTGAAATTGAGTATGCACATATACACCTTTCAGACAGGTACTCCTCTCTGTGCTGCTCCCCCTGACTCCCCAAGCTTGGAAAGCAAGAGGGCCACCAAGGAAGCAAATTGTTAACCTACTGTAAAGTTAACATCCCAACTCATCTTTGTGATAAACTGAATCCACTACCAGCAAGCCTTTTCCACTGGCACAAAAGGAGCATCATTTGATGGAACCATGTGTTGTCACCTCTGCAGCTCAAGACAGTCTTAGACTGTGCCATAGGGTTAGGGTTAGGCATTTTTCATTTCCCAGGATTTTGAAATCTTTCCTTGCCTGCATCAGAAGGATGCTGTTATATAAAGGAAGGAAACGAATCCAGAGACACAAAGATCCCTTCCCTGCGAAAAAGGGCCCACCATCCTGCTTCTAGGGTAGATTAAAATTGTTCCTTATTGACACTGCCTAAAGACAGGTAGGTATTCATCAGCACAAGGACATAATCCTTGTCCCCTCATCACTGGTGAGAGGGGTACCCAGCAGGCATTCATTGTTCCAAGTAAGGGCTCTTTGTCGGAACATGACCAAACTTCAGCTAAGGTCAGCCAGGACTGGGATCATTTTGCACCCCCTCTCTTTGTGTCTTTGACCACCAATTCTCCATGAAGCTGAGAACACTTTCGAACAAACCTGCTGCACCTCCCCTAAAGAAGCTCTTGAAGAGGTCATGGATTATCTCTGAATGTCATCACTATTGGCTCATGAGTTGAATACATTTTTTTGTTTGCTTTCCTGAAAACAGGGGGAAAAAAAGGGGGGAGGGACCTAAATGAAGAAACCAACATATGGGTTACACATTTGGGTGGAAAATAGCAGTAAGGTTAGATTTTGTCCTCTGGTTTGCCCTATAGCTAACCAAAGTCCACTTATGGCAAGATCAGTGAAAATACAAGGCACCTCATAACAGGTCAGGTGAGATGTTACTCAGTAAGCATTGTACATTGCAAATGTTACACAGAAAGATGAAACACTTGATTAACTGATTCTGGCAACCTGGCACACTGCAAAAGAAAAATTAACATATATCCTACAATCCCCAGCAATTAGTGTACTTATTCCAGATTTTTTTTATAATATAACTGTAAAAAATAATTTGAGAGTGGAATCATTACCAACAAGATGACACAATTATTATCAAGCCAGTGAAAAGAGAATTAGTGGGTCGATACCATCATTACACACTCAGATGCTAGCAGTGGCTTCCTGAAATTACAGCTGATGGCACAAGGTTGAAGCTGGTGCTCTGGATAAACATAAGTACTAATGCAGAGAAGAAGTTTTCCTACAGGCTCATTTCATACTTCTGTTACCCCCATGACAGTCTGCTACCAAAAGTGCTCAGCTTTGCGCCAGAGGGAGCTGCCTGGTGAGGTTGCCCAGATCAGCCATCTCCCCACCCTTGCTTCTTGGGAACAAGGAGCACTCACATGGATGCATTTTGTGGCACTGCAGACGTGGCCAAGGTACAGGTTTGGGGCTTACATGTCCTCTGAACCTGCTCAGCTATGGCAAGTATCTGACACCTTTCCCTCCTGCTCATTTGTGAGAGATGACAGAGAGCCAAATTTCTGCCATTCCCTGGGGTGATGGGACTCAGCATGATACCTTCAGACCTGGAAGTTATCTATTCCTCTTGCAGGACTCATCTGCCCTCATGTAGTTAAGGAGTTAATACTAACCATATGGCTGATTACAGCAATTATTACAAACACAATGTCTAATGAAGGAAAAAGTATGGTAAAATAATTAGACTTAATTATGACATTCGCGTTTGAAATTATGTGTCACTTACCCTGCATGAAAGATGAAAAATTCCCCCTGAAATGAAGCAAATTTAAAACTTCCTCTGCATTCCCCAAAACCAGGGTTCCTGCAGCGTCGGAGGAAACAGGGAAATGTGTTTATGAAGCCCCAAAAGGTGAGACTGCGTAAGCTTTTTTTTTTTTTTTTTTTTGTCCATTCACAGCCTTTTGTTTTTGTGGGTAATTTTCCATCCTCCCCTAGAGTTCTCACAACTGGACTGGAAGCTTCAGAGGGGTCAGAAAGGCAATAAGGACCCTAGAAAAATTCCCCAGCTCCTCCAGTCCCCATGTTATTTCACACCTTTGAACGTAGTTCCTCACACCAGCATCACTCATGGGGCTCTCCTTGGGCTTCCTTCTGATGGCAAACATGACCCGGAGTATCCAAGGACAGTCCCATCTTCCGCTACTTGAAGAGCTCCTCCTTTTTCTTTGCTTCCCTAAGCAGTAGCCTGTGGCCCGAGTCAATTTTAATTTACAAATAGCAGTCTCGTTTTAGTAGTTTTTAACACATACTTGCACATAAAATATTGGCTGCAGTGGGAGAGGGGAATTTTGGGTTGGTGCATTTGTCACAGTACTCAAAATTCCAGCTGTATCGATTTGCTCAATTCATTTTATAGTGCTATTTTCATTACCTAATCCTGGGGAGTTTGCTGCCCTGTATCTATTAAGTACACACTCTTTCTCTCACATACACACACACATTCAGAGAGGGGGAGGACAGATTTCATTAAAGTGCACTACAGATGGGAAGGTATCCAAGTCACTTCCAATACGTTATATTAGCTCAACTGGAGGTTTTTCTTTAGAGTTCACACAGTTCATGGTTAAAGCTTTCCTTTTGATGGCCTGAGTCACGCACTCCAGTATGTGCTTCACAATCACTGCCTGCTAGCTGGGAAATATTTATGCTATGTGGCTTAAACTTCAGCATGAAAATTATTTTGACAAAATACACAGTAAGAGCACTTGGTCTGCTCTACTTCATGTCAATGTGAAAGTGCTTTTCATGTGGCCTCTTACTTTATTCACTGTAACAGCTCAATGGGAACCTGCAAAGGTTAATCAAGAACCTGTGTATGAATGGATGTCCTTCACATAATCTGAAGCCATTTTTTCTGCCTAAGGTCACCAATCATAACTTAGGAATGGCTGCTGTAGTGTTTTGTCATCTCTGGGCACATTTGCAGGAACATGGAACATTGTAGGAATGAAAATAAACTATTTTGAAACCAACATGTCTTGGTACACACCTAGCAGGCTCCAGAGCCCATTTTTGCGGTGCATACCCAGCTCTCTCCCCTGCCACAAGCAACACTGACGACTTGCAAAACACCTGGTTCTCTACAGCAGCAGCAGAGCTGAATGGCAGGTAGCCACCTCCTGCCCACCCACAGACTCTGGCCAGCAGCAGTTTGTTTCCTCTGTGTCCTGCCTCCACTGTGGTTCCCTCCCTGTCTGAGCCCAGACAATGAAACAGCCATGGCACCCCTCCAGGGCTGCTGGTGCATCTCATGCCTGATGACTCTCATTGGGGAAAAAAAGCAGGTAGGATTGGAAATTACAGCACTATACATACATGCACAAATGGGAGACACCCTCCATTGCAAAGGAAATTCCAGGTAGCAGTCAGTGCTACTGGTCAATAATGTAATGACTGTATCCAGAGGAAAACTTGCCAGGTCATTAATTGTTCCATGTAACAAATCACACTCCTTTGAAACTCCCTGCCTGCGACAAGCAGGGCACCATGCAGAAATCTCAGCAAGGCCTCCAGGACATCAGGACGGAGAGGTCAGTTCAGTACTTCATGCAAATGTTTTTCTTTTTCAACATCCTTAGTGCCACATGTGAGTCTCAATATCATTCTGTTTCTGCACAAGTAAGTTCATTCTCCTGCATCCATTGCCCACCTCCAAACTTACCAGATCTGTTGCCAAACACTGTCCCTCTTGCATTACCCCCAGCACCTTCCACAGTTCCCCGACCACCAGGGAGAGGCTCCTAACAGAAAGCAGTCCTGAGACCTCAACCCCAAGGTAGCCTAACATGCCCATCCAAATTTTCCAGTGAGGAATTCCATGTACCCTTTAAGTAAATCATGTGATGACACTGTTTTCATTATTCATGCAGCTCTGCCTTGTCGTGACTGGCTCCACAAATTTACCTTGCTGTGCAGGGTACTTACAGGAAGCAGTAGTACAGACTTGCAGGATGTTCTCCAGGGTGGGAAGATGAGCAGAGAGGGACAGCTGGCTGGTAGGGCCTTGGAACAAGTATATTTTTCCCAGAAGGTGAATCAGCTTTCCTCTTTTTAGGTGACCTCAGCTAAACAAATCATCAATTTAACAAAGGTGCAAAGAAAAGCCATGAGATTCTCAAGTGCTGCTCAGGCACCTAAAGTACAGAAAGGCCTGTGTCTCCTTACAGGATCTATATTACTGTGGTTGGGGTCAGTGCACGTAATTGTCACTGTAAAATGGCAATATTTTCCAGCAACTCACAGATAGGAGTTTTTGGGGATTTGGTTGTGAGGCTTTTTGTTTTGACTTATGTTTTTTCCATATATAATAAAAACAAGGCACAGTCAACTCACAATACTCATGGGGAAATGCAGACTTTTTATTCATTCATAGTATTTGGAAGGATGCTTCATTCTTACAAAATCCGCATTCACCTAGAGTAGTTTTCAGACCATTCACAGTTATCTGAGTTTGGAGCCCTGGAAAATTGCTACAGGGCAGAAAAGGAATGAAGATGCATAGGGTCCCTAACAGCCAAGATTCTGAATTACATCACTCTTCCATAAATATATTCATTTTATTCATGTTCATTCCTGAAAGAATTTACTGCACCAAGGATGTCATCTTGACTATGTATCTTAGAATTGATCATTTCCCCAATTAAGCTGTTCGGGCCTCAGACTTAAAGAGCTGTCAGAGCTGCTGGAAGATGATTTATCTCCTGATGACGGGCAGAGCTCCTGACCAAAAATTATTAATGACAGAGCTTCTTTTTTTGAAATAACCTTAACCCAAGCATATATCTTTTTAGTCACATTAATATCTGAACACATACCCCCAGTACTTAGCCAGGTATTAAATGGATGTAAAATCCTAAACCTTAGTCTTTTAATGCAGAGCCTATCAAATGAAGAATAAGAGATTAACCCGGCCCTATTCTGTGCCAGGCTGCACAGCAACTGCTGCTGTTTCGTGGAAAATGCAGGCTCTGAACAGGGCTTTGTTTTACATCACTCTGCTGACTTCCATAATATAACTTCCCCAGGCTGGTCGGGGAAAGAAGAAGGCACAAAGATGAAACACGGCAAGTGTCTGTTCACAAGTTCAGGACAGTTATTTCTGTCCAAGTCTCCTCTAGGGTTTAACAGCACTCCCACTGAAGTCAATGAAGAGTTCTGCCATTGGCATTCGTGAGGCAAGAAATGAGCCCTTCATCAGCATGATTTTGTGACTGCCCCTACAGCAGCTGGGGCCCATTGCACTGCCCTGGTCAAGAGGACTTTATTACATTTAATAGCTTAGCAAATTTTAACATAAAATAAATTGACAGAACCTTGTTTATGAGGGTTATTGCATACACAATATGGCTTGGATCTGTACAAATGCTTGAACAGCAGGGTACTGATGCAGTTTAGATCTCCCGTACCATGAAAGCATAAGAAGATACAGGCACAAACTCAAACTATA
Organism: Acropternis orthonyx; assembly: GCA_035583155.1. Classification (NCBI taxonomy): domain Eukaryota; kingdom Metazoa; phylum Chordata; class Aves; order Passeriformes; family Rhinocryptidae; genus Acropternis; species Acropternis orthonyx. The sequence continues at coordinate 54,848,003 of JAWWEU010000111.1, read as the reverse complement.
TTTTCTCTAATTTTAGTGGCCATAAAATCTTCTGCACCTTAAAAACTCCCCTCACAAATGCCAGTGAGTGTGAGATAATTCAGATTCAGCTGAGCAGTTCTACTATATTCCAGATATATGTCAAAACTTCCATTTAAACTTTTTTTTTAATTAGTTCAAGAATTCATTCAAATGTTTAAAAGTTTTAAACAGCTATGTGTCTTTCTTATTATTCAGTTCTCTTATTATTAATTTTCAAAGGGCCCTCTGACACCTATCAAATCTGATAGACAGAGCAGTGATTTCTCTCAGGCGAATGCAAATCTTACACCACTTCCCACATGATATTACTTTCCACATGTTTGATGGCTCTGGAAACAAGTAATCAAATTAATAAGACTATTTAACTTTCATTCATATCTTAGCTGCCACCATAAATTTTCAACCGTCAGAAGATGGTAAAATGTTAGTTTTGCTTTATTTGGAGGAGATATTCATTTTCACAACTTCTGCCTTATTAAATCCAGCAGCTTATTTCTTGGGTAAGACAGTATGATTCACACTGACAGAAATTTCAATAACCACTCTAAACCTTTGCTATTTACATTTGGATTTTTGAACAGGTAATATTCCCAGCATTAAAAGTTTATGATGATTTAATAGGGAGATTGTAAATATAATCTACCTGGGTCTGAAAACTTCAGTGGTTAAAAAATTACAGTGGGAACCAAATCCAGCAACACAGTTCCTCAGGTGATCCACTGAGCTCCTCCTCAGCAATATTCATTCCTGGCAATATAACAAAACTGTCCTCTGCTTACAGTGCTGGCTTCTCACTGCCTACTGCACCAGCGTCAATGTGTCATTATTCATCTGCAAATTGCCCAGCAGTCTCAGCCCAGGATATGTAAGGGATCATGTTACTTTTCAGGAGCAAGTTTTGCTGTCTTCTGCTTTGCTGTAGCTCAATGGAAATATCACAGAGAGCTGCTGATCCAAGTCCAAGGAGCTGAGGGTATGATAAACGCAATGCAAAACCCATCAACTACTACAAATCTATGAGTTTTTACTCCTCAGACAAGGTGTAGTAAACAGCCTGCTTGTGTGCTCCAAGTGCAACTCAACTGCAAAGTGAAACTTTTTAATTTAAACCACCATGAATTGTACCACCTGTTCCCCACTGCCCATTCCCAGTGAAGGGTAGATTTTCAACCCACCCATTGCCAGTGCCAACTCTCTGCATACTTCAGGAAAATAATAGGCAAGTATCCTCCCCTTCTTTCTCCTTCAGCCTCCATCTATACATGTAAACCTTTCCCTTAAGAGGAACAGCAAAAGAAAGTGTGTGATAGTTGCTATCAACATTGCTTCACATAAGTGAGTGGACAGCAATGAAGACCACAGTGGGTCTGTATGATATGCACAGTAGTATGGATAAAATAGAATCTCACCAGTTTTAGGCAAATACCTTGAAACATTTAAAACAGGTATTAGTTTTAGTAAGGACACTGCACAGTGACTAAATATATCAAACCTCACTGCTCAGAGCTGACAATTGCTTCAGCTGTTCTGCATTCAGTTGTAAAAAACTGTTTGCAAAAAAGATTATCGGACTTGTGACATGATAGTTTGGCATTTGCAACTTAAAATTACATTGGACATTTTGCAGCTTTATGATATTGCAAATTCAGGCTTGGTTGGCTAACTATTATCATCTTACTTCTTTCAGAATTACTGCTTCCCAGGTTTCTTCTTCCTCTTGGAGGTATGTGTTTCAGATTATTTTCTCTCAGATTTATTATTCTGCAGTTTTCTGGGATGAATCTTAGTTTCTATAAAACCCCCCGCCTACCTTTATAATCTCTTTAGGTCTCTTTTTATTATCTCATTTTCTCTCTAGTCCTTCTAATTCAATATCCTCTGAATTTTGTAATCATGTTCTTCTCACTTTTTTCTTTTAGATCATTAATGATGGTATTTAATACAACCTCTCTTACACCACTGCTTATGTGCTGTATGATGATTATAATGCTTAGCTTTTAGAAAGCACAATCTATCCATAACTCAAAAAGCATTTCATATGTTAGGAAATTGCCTGTTATTACAACCAAAAATGCAAACGGTGCAGACACTCACAAAAGCTAGTTTCCTTTCTCTATGTTTCATCTACAGACAAAGGATAGAGAGATACAAACTTCTCTAGAGCCCATTTTGGAATGGCTAAGTGACCTTTCTACTTTGAACACACCTTTAGAGGATCCCAACACCTGTATAGGGAATCAGGAGATTTTGGGAAATACCTCTAGGGAAGTGACCTTGACAAAGGAGATCTGGGACCCAAACCAAGCTCAGACTATCATTTGCCAAGTGGAGCATAGTACAGGTGTCCCTCTGTGCTTTCTCTGTTGGGAAATTTATGTATCAACAAGGAGGAATTAATTCTCCAGTTATGTTTTTAGTAAATGCCTAGTATTTTTGCCAAATGAAAAATGGAAACTTTCACTTCTCCATTTTCATTAAAAAGCCATATAAGGATGTAGTAGTCAATGCACCATTGAAAGTATGGAAAGATTCTTGTCGTAAATGGAATGTGGATGTTAATGCAGAGAATGAAACTTTTACTGTGATATGAATATTGTTACAGGTGGATTTTGTAT
>JAWWEU010000111.1:54819168-54845267 GCA_035583155.1 Acropternis orthonyx | reverse complement strand
GGAAGGAAGGAAGGAAGGAAGGAAGGAAGGAAGGAAGGAAGGAAGGAAGGAAGGAAGGAAGGAAGGAAGGAAGGATCCAAACAATCACTGTTACTTTCTGCTGCCATTTTACAGTTTGGCTATACCCTTTGGAATAGCATTAAGCTGCTAGTGACTATCCAGGGACATTCTAAATAGCAGCAATAATGTATTAGAGGTAGTTTTCAAAGGTGGAAGGAGGTCTGTCTTACTTTTTTGGCCAAATTTATCTCTGAATAATTAGATTCTGAATGCCTAAAGTGTCAAAGGCTTTATTTGGGTAAGATATTAGCTTCTTGTGATAAAATTACAATGTCATTTTTTTGCACTGTTAAGCAGCTGCCATTATCCACATGAAAGCTCTATGTTGCTGATCGATGAAATAAATTATTATCTCATATTCCTATCACATCATTTATAGAGATGATGTCCATGTTACTGATTGCAAGACCATAGGATAATTTTGTCATTTACTTCATTTAATACTATAGATGCCTATAGTCCCCCTGTCTGGAAGCTACTCTGACATCCCAAGCCTACAGGGAGTTACAAACGTGCAGGAACTCCTTCACATTTAGCAGAACACCCCGCGCAAGCACATTAAGATTAGATGAAGGAGTTTGCGTTCCCTGCTATGTTTTAATTAGGTAAAAATCTGCAGGGAACAAAGTTGAGCAGAAACCTCTTATGGCAGAGCAGTGGCTAGAGCACTGGCTCCGTACACCTCTCTCATTCTGTAAAAACCTAGACAACCAGTTCCCACTTGCAAGAGTGTAACATGGGACCAGAGGATTATCTGTCACAATTCAAATGCAATTCTTTGATAATGGTAACTGTGTTCCACTGTTAGAAGTGATAGACTTATATAATTAGCTGCAAGTGCTATTTCTGTGTGTGTAAAATCTTTTAATTATTTCCTTTTTAATTATTTTAAATTACCTAATAACTCTTTGGCAAAGAGGGATGTATGGGAGGGAGGTAGTGTGAGCCCGCCATCATTATGAAAGCTTTTCAAGAGCTCCATTATGTGCTGTGAGCATCTGACTCTTTGCAGCATGAGTCACCCACAAAGTCTTGAGCCATCAAGTAATTAAGGTTCCTTAATACAGAGTGGGAGGGGAGGAAGTAATACCATTTGTCGTTATGATCAGTCACATTCCTACAAGTATATATCATAACTGTTTTATAAATGGATTATTAGCAAATCAGATTACAGCACTAATTATTTCTCCCAGCATTTCCTTTACCCGTCTGCTGTGGAGTCATCCACTCTCCAGCTACTACTACTCTTCCATCTGCTTCTTCCCTCTTTGCTATGTCATGCACATACACAGTGACTTATGTAAACTCACCCAGGACAAGAAGAACCCAACAATAGCTGTTATCAACACTTCAAAGGAAAAAATATTGCTGGTTCTCACTGGAAATCTTTCTGAATGGATAGCTGCATGGCAACCTTGGTACAACATGGTGGTCATAACCCAGTTCTGAGCAGAACTGTGAAAGAGGAATTCACCACACAAAGCCATCTCCTCACTGGCGAGCAATCTCAGAAGAAAAGACAAGAATTGGAAGGCCTGAAAAGAAAACCACCTTTCTCACCTTTACTGGGAAAAACAGGGCTGTTAGGTAAGACATGTTAGATAACGGTTTTTTCCTTTTTAATGAACACTGAACCCAAGAGAGCAAGATTATTCCAGGAAGAAATCAAGGGCAGGACAAAGTTTAAAAAGAGCTGATGAAAGGAGCAAATTGGAGGGATAGGAATTAAAAAACACTAAAGGAAAACATAGGTGGAATCATAGGTCATATTTGCTACACACAGTCAAAGAAATCTGTTATAATTTTTAAGAGCTCCCACAGGATTTAACAACCTCAAGGAAGTGTAATCCTTGTGCCAGTTGTAAGTTTTCACAAAAAGAACAGAGATTCAGATGTTTCTGTTTTGCCTACCCTACAAAATTCATTACAGTCATCAAGTCAAAGTCTGAAATGGTACACAATATGAAAGGTAAGGCAGAGCTAATTCCCAACAGTGTAAAACACAACTCCTGACAGAGATTTGCCAGAGTAAAGGAAAACTTTCAGGGTAAAAAATAACAGGTTGTGAGACCACAGTTCTTCTGCAAATTCTCCAATCTTTGGCCATTTCCAGAAGAAAAAAAACAATCTTGTGTGCAGTCTTTGCACAGATTCCTTTGACAGCTAGTAAGGTGTGATTAACATTACCCCAAGTGTTTTCTAGAGTTGCATGAAGAGTGTTAAAAATGCCTGGTTTAGGCTCAGCAATACTGAAGAATTTGCAATGGACTTCTGTTTTATATCTGCTTAATCTCTCATGATCAGGGTTCACACAACCAATTCCTTTGTTGAAGCTGTCCCCTGACCAACATAGCTCCCCTCCCCACAGCTAGCAAAGATTGCTAGTGTTGGATCAGCTCTCCTACATATTATATCCTCAGCTCAACTACATTATATGCATAACAAGGCACCCTGTGCCGGTTTTGGCTAGGGTTGAGTTAATTTTCTTCATAGTGGCTAATATGGGGCTGTATTTTGGATTTGTGCTGAATACAAGGTTGATATTAAAGAGATATTTTATTATTGCTCAGCAGTGCTTACACAGAGCCAAGACCCTTTTTGCTTTTCATACTGACATGTTGGCAAGGGGGCTGAAGGTTCATTGGAAGTTGGGAGAAGACACAACATGGACAGGTGACCAAAACTACTAAAGAAATGTTCCACACCATATGACATTATGCTCAGTACATAAAGAAAAGAGAAAAAGGAGAAAGGGGAGGATGTTCGGAGTTTGTCTTCCAAGTAACCATTGCTCATGATGGAGCCCTGCTTTCCTGGAGGTGACTGAATCTTGTTATGCTTTGCTTTCATGCATGGCTTTTGCTTTACCTATTAAACTGAATTTATCTCAACCCACAAATTTTCTGGCCTGTAGTCTTTCAATTCTCTCCCCAGTCCCACTGGCGGAGGAGTAAGCAAGTGGCTGGGTGGGGCTTGGCTGCTTGCCAGGGTTAAACCCTGATACACCCTTAAATAGGGCTACCACATACATTTCAAGGCATGGTGATGTATAAGCAACAAAAAAGAGGTACCAAAGGGGTACAGCTATATCCACCCAGTGTCACCCTCTCTAGGATGGACAAAGTTGTCCTGTGTTCAGCTCCCCCCCTAGCACTGCAGGCAAGCAGAATGAAAGTCTGGCACAGCCAGATGCACCAATCGCAGCCAACCTCTTTCCAACAAGGAAAGATCCATGGATCCCACTAAGATGCCAATTCCTTGGCATGTGTCCCAGGAGTTTTCAGGGCCCCCTGCAAGGGGCACATTGCAGGAGGGTGCCTAAATTTGCTTTCATATACATTTTGCTTATGGTTTTGAGAAGAGGGATCTCCAGCCAGGTGGATTCACAAGAGTCAGTGTCCCACATTCATCTCTCTGAATGTGACTCAAAAGTGTAACTATGTTTCCTTTTCTCCAATCCCAGTTAATCTGAAGATGACAACTGAATTTGTGCTGGCTGAGAAGTATCCAAAAATACTTCCCACAACACTAGCTCTGTCCCTCAGTAAACTAGGGTTGATTCTCTTTGAATGTTGCTAGGGTACTATTTTAATCAGTAATTACAGGCAAAGCAGAGTCATAAACTCTCTCTGAAGTGAGCCCCCCTCACTGGTACTGAAACAATAGCATATGCCTGTGGTATGGGCAAATGCCTCAACTCTACTCTCTCTAAGGTGCTACTTCACAATGTTAAACCTATAAAACTCAATCATACTCTAGCCTGGGAGAAAAATTCAGTGAAAACTCTGGAGCAGTCAATTTATTTGGAAGTTAACCAGACATATTTCAATCTCGATTGGACATCTAGAGACACAACATAAATTTTTATATAGGTTATTTGATTCTCACACCTCATAAATTAAATAGAATGATCTCTGATATATCTAATGCCTGGTGGTAAAACTGTGGAAGGATGGATTTCTGGTACATTTGTTTCCAATGCCCTGCAGTTAGGTCCTTCTGGGCATCAGTTAAGGTTAATGTGAAATGAGGGGCACTGACAGGAGATAGTTTTAAGTCCTGACCAATTTGCAAAGGAAAGTCAGCTTACTGGGACTGGCCTACTGGCCACTCTGCATAGGACTAAGCTAACTCTGGGTTAGGTATTGTTGCCAGGCTCTGCTCAAAATTGCTGCAAAACCATACAAAGCTGGAGCATTGCTTGGCAAGTTAAAAGCAAACATTCCAGAAAAAATATTGTTTTCATAACACAGCTGGATGACTAATTTATTAGGTTCATTTATCCCATCCAAAGTCACTCACAACTTTCCGTGTATTTGCCATTTGAGTGAGCCAATAATGAAATTCGATTTTAAGCTCCAACCAGTATGAAAATCCAATTAAAATGTATCTTTCAAATATCTCAATTGAATATAGAGTGGGGTAGACATCTAAATCCCATGGTAGGTTTCTCTTGTGACTTTGACTGAACAACACAGAGATGACATTACATCAGCATGTTACAATTCAGAACTTGACCCACACTGACTAGCTGCATGATTCATCCAGTCAGGAAGAAAAATAATGCATCTTATGGACTTGTGGTCCATAACTAGACACAGCCTGCGTGTGTTGCACTGAAGGTACAAATACACCATTTGCGTTTCCAAATTTGCAGGTAAAAATGTTTTCAGTAAAACTCAAGATAAAACACCACTTTTTGTAACTCCCCAAGTAAAATTCATGTGTTCCTAGGAAACAAACACCATCAAATGAAAAGTTATTACCTGTTACACAACTGTATTGACATTATGGAGGAAGTTATACTACAATCAGAACTGGCATATGTCTCATATGCAATAACAAGGCTCATAGCTGTCAGCAGCAGCCATTCAAGTCATACTGATTACCATCAGCAAGAAAATATGCCTCAGAATTATTTTGGGGGGTTGCTTTTTTTTTTTTTTTTTTTTTTTTTTTTTTTTTTTTTTTTTTAAATCCTCTTACTTTCTCCCACTGTTTCTCTTTTTTTCCTTTATTTTTTTATTCCCCTTCCCCTTTCCATTGCTTGTTTTTTTCTTTCAGCCCTAATTTTCTTGCTTCTGAGTTTCCTTCCCATCAGCAAGTCCCTCTTTTTCCCTCAGCAGTTTCATTTTTTTTCTCTACTCAAACTAGGCTTGGCTGGTCATATTATAGTAAGGTTATTTCCAATGACAGTTTGTAACTGCACTTGTTGATTTAGCAAGTCTCTTTCAGACTTACACTTCTTTCTTTTTTCCTAGTTCATTTGACAAAACTGGTCATTTTGGCAGAGATTTGTATCATTATTATGCTTCAGAGTGAACATCCCAACACAGTGCAGTGCAAAGGAGGAAAAAGTGGGAAGGAATGCAATTTTCCCAGAGGTCTCATTTCACGTAAGGAAGAGAACTCTTTATCTGTTATGCTTATCTTGCTTTTAGAGGTTACTTTGTAGCCAGGTGAGTGAGCAGCATTTTATTACTAAAGTAAGCATATTTCCAAGCGTCATGTGCCATATGGCCCACAAAGAAATAAAACTCCAGCCTACGGGCAGGGTGTTCAAGACCTCTGCTCCAGGCAGCTGCATGCAACTCTGAATTCTCGTTATGTTTTGCAGAAATTTTATGCATTCTAATTTGATTAAGTTCCTTCTCTTGGCAACTGGTCATTGTCAAACCCCTTTCTGATCAGCAGGGGACTAATACAACCTGGGAGCTCCAGCCCCAGCAATGGAAAACATTACAGGAGCAATGGAGGACATACTTGCAAAGAATATCTTCTGCACCTGGACTCCATTTATTAAGTTTTCAGAAAGGACAGCTCCTGCCAAGAAGCCAGACACTTTGACCTTGTTTGAACCTGCCTGCTGCCTGCAGAGCGGGATCTGTAGTGAGCGGGAGCGAAGGAGGGGCACTGGGCACACTGTTGCTCCTCAGGGACTCACTACAATATATGGGGAGTTTATGTTCACAAAGTGTTTTACTTTTAAAGCCTGTATTCTTTCATCTCATCACAGGATATAACTTTGCTATTGAGATACATTGCTGTGTCTAGTCAGGGCATGTGTTTGTATGCTTATGTCAATCATTTCTTTTTGTACCCTTCATCGGCTGCAGCTCACGGAGTGGCAGGTGGTTCTTGCTCTCCAATCTACTTATGCTGCTTGGGTTTATTATATCATTTCCCCCCCTCCTCAAACTTTATAACCTATCAAGATCTAGAGTCTCTAACAAACAGAAAGTTAAAAAGGCGGGAGGGGGGGGTGGAATTCCCAGCACACAAAGTTAATACAGCTTGGATTCAATACCCAGCTCATCTTTAGCAAGGCTGTAGTTTTCCCACTATGACATGAAACTGAACTTATCCCATAATGCAGTTCTCATTTAGGATTTAAACATGTTAGCATTTCCCTTAATGATCATGCTTGTCTCTCAGACACTGCAGAGATAAGTGTCCTGGAAATAGCTAAGCTGGATAGATACAGATACTGTTTTCCTTAATAAAAGCAAGATCCTTCAGAACAACAGATTACCTAACCAAAGTATTACCTTTCCAAACAAATAAGATATTACTCCTTCTACAAAAGGGAGAAAAAACCCACAAGAACAAAGCAAAAAACCTCCTTCCCTGCTTAACTGAGATGTCTGCTACTGAAAACTGGTCCTCCCAGCTTGAAAGCAGCACAGTACTAAAGAGCAAGCTCTATTTGATGTCTGCTGGACAACTTTATTGAAAACCAGGCATAATCTTAGGTATCGTGCTCACTCTGTACTTCATTCAGTGCATCCAACATCCCAGTGTGGTGCATTTTGGCTCTCTGTATGATCACTTCTGGGGCTGCAGCCCACACAGGAAAAGCTTCTCATAACCTGGGACTCAGCCATAGGGCTTCAAGGGAGCGATCAGCCTGGAGAGGAGAAGGGAAGATCAGGAGAGTAGCCATCCCTCATGGTTAGCAGTGCCTGGGCTGAGGGTGCCAGCTGATGCCAGTGAGGACAGTGAGGGTGCTTGTATGAACATGTGTCCAGCAGGAGGAATAGGGACAAGGAACAGCCTTTTTTACACTCTGTAACACTGGCTGGTTGCCATGTCAGGCTCTTTGTTACCACTGGTCCGGGCTGAATTTGAGCAAGTTAAATGTGAGTGAAACACTGTGACCTATGATTAGTCCAAAAAGGCTCCCAGCTCCAAATTATGTCTACTTTAGCCATTTAGTATGAACTCATAAAATTTGCACACACTTTTTCCGTTCTTTGGAAAAGAAAAGGATCACCTGACACATCAATCAGACATAAAAAGTAAAAGGCAATTAATTAGGTTTATTTATATTGGACTTGTGTTAGGTTACTAATGATGTCATTAAAAGCATAAGTAGTGGAATACTCATGCTGTTTATGATCTAGCCCTGGAGATGTGCTGGAGAAAAAGCCTTGAGAATGGAGTAGTGGGTGGTGGAGCTAGAGGAGCCCCTGCACCGGGGGACTGAAGCTGCCCCCTTTAGCAGGCCATGGCCAGTGCTGCAAAGGGCAGTGATTTTTCTTCTGCAGGAGCTTGTCTGCAACCTGGCTTTACTTTCTCCAGGAGTGCTGGGTAAGTGAGTGCGTTGCAGAAGGGGCAAGGTGCAGGAGAATTTGGTCAACTGGAAAGAACAGACAGGAGATCCCACAACAAGAAAACATAAGCTTTGCCACATTTGTATTTTGCCATGGTGGGTTAGTTATTATGACCAACCCCCAAAAACCCACTGTGTTCTCAAGCTAAACAACAGTAAGATATACCCATGAGTTTTGTTGGAGTCAAATACTTGACTCAGGGCAAGTGGTTTGTTTGTGGTGGGATAGTTGTAATTTCACTCCCTACCATTCCTGGAAAGAAAGAGGTAAAAGGGAAAGATTGCAATGATAGCCTGGCTTCCCACTGTACTGCTTCCAAGGAAGTGAAGCAAGATCCGGTCAGCCTGAACACATTTTTGTGCCCAGAATACTATTTGATAAAATTTAACAAACTCTCCCAGTCTTGTTTACAAAATCCAGCTGGTATTCTGTAACATTATTTCAGCAACCAAAAGATACAGACGTGTGCTAATATACTGCATAGACCAGGCAGAAGAAATAGTAAGTCAAAACAGTCCAGCAGATCTATTTGCACGTGTTGACTGATCTGCTCATTTGAAAGCATTCATTAATAAAAGGAAGTCAATTTTATTTTACTGGACTTTCTAGATCACTTTAAAAGATTAAAATTTTGCTCTGCTGCAACACAAATATTGTTTTTCCTCATTACAACTGAGTTCCCCTTATTAGCGTAAGTAAGAAAAGGGTAAGTTGTTTGTTCAAAGAAAATTATGAAAGGAATTAAAAAATTATGGGAAAATTGTTTTCCTAAGCAAACCTGAAAGAAAAGTGTGGGAAAATGTGGTAAAATGAAATATTAGCAATCCTTGTTTTCTAAAAACAAAAAACCAGAAAAGGCTCCTTTCTTGCTGAAAACATGCTTTCTAAGGAAAAAAAAAATAGCAAAAGGTCAGTGTTCACTATGTTTTAACTTGGAATAGTTAATTTGGTTCTTTCTAATACTCTGTGACTGCCAGCCTCTGGCCAAACATGACAAAAACCTACTAAGCCTATGCAGATACTTTAAAATAGTAAAAGTTTCCACCTACAAATAATACTTCTTCCTAGAGCTATAGGGAACATCCAACCCTATCTTTATTGTCTCTGTTTCTTTGATGACTAGTATCTTCTCATAAGTGATCTGCTTTCACAAAAAGCAAAGAAAGGAAAAGAAGGTTTTTTAAAATGTAATCCAAGCCCAGTGACTTGTTTCAGTGGTGTCCCTGCAGTCTGGCACAACTCCGAGAGCTGTGGGATCAGTAATGGAAAGTTAAAACCTCATAAAGATCAGTTAGAACAAGCATCTGTAACTTTATTAGCACTGCAACTGATTATTTTGTTCTCAAGCAGTAAAAAATATTTCTGAAGGCCCTGAATAGGGCAGAGACCACTGTATATAAATCTGGAGACTGTCTATGGAGCAGGGACAGTATCACCAGAGTTCAGAGTCTAATCCTATGTCATAAATATATGCCATCACCTTATCATAGCAGCTAATTATTTCATTAACAGTTTATTTATGCCCACAAAAATGTTAACAAATCTAAACAAATCTCAAAGCATTTGTGGATAAGCTGTAAGCAGAAAAAAGTACTTGAGATCATCAAACAAAACCAGTCCCCTGCACATAATTCAGGTAGCTCTGCTCAGGGGGCAGATTTATGGAGAACAATGCTGTAGCACATCTAGGTATCCCAGATCAGAGGCAGTCTGTGCCTTTGAATACTCCAGACCTGCTCAGATTTAAATATGTCCCAGCAGAGGCACACCAGTCCACTCAGTGTCATTGAGTCAGTCATTATCTTACTCAGCAATAGCTCCCTACCTGTGCCTCTATTGCATCTTCATAGGAGAAGGAATGGGGGTTTTATCTGTCTTCATCATCATGACCAATTACAGCTTTCAGAGTTGACTAAAGTTTGCATACTACTATACCATTTTTGTTAATGTTGGCTTTGTTCCAGCTATACTTAGTCTGGTATTTGTTTATTTTGGGTAACTGAAATAAGAACTTTGTGAAATTTATCTTTCTTTAAGCTCATTTTCCTTATTAATTGAGGAGAGGAGACTTGCCTTTCTCTTTTGCTGTTACTTTGCACAGATTTTAAAGAGCTCAGAAACTGCTGAGCACTGAAATTGTCTGGAATTATTTACAGTGTGCTTTGCTTGAATTCAAAGGGAAGTTTAGAATAATTTTTGTTTTACTTGAATTATTCCTTTTATCACAGTAGATTCACAGAATCTGGACAATCTCAAACAAAGATTTGCTTCAAAAACACTCAAAAAATATTAAAGAACTTTGGGGAGAAATAAGGAACAGAAACAGTGAAAGAAAAGACAATGATTTCTGGTGAGTTCCCAGATCAAATGTGTCCCTGCTTTAGCCCTAGGTTTGGAAGGTAAATTTAAAATTCTGTTCAAAAAACCTTAGTGTCAACACTCTGAAGAAATTATCTGAGTCTGTGTATTTTCATACTGTTTCAGTCTGGCAGCACAGAACCAGTAGAAAAGATTTCCAACCTGGCAGGTCAAACAGCTTAGTCAAAATCTTTCCCAAAATATGTCTCTGTGCGGTTTCAGAAAGAAAAACAGCTCTGAAGAAAAAAGGCAGTCGACAAGACTCAGAAAAAAATAGTGCCCATAAATCTAGCAGACAGGTTAAGCTTGTATATACTATATAAGAAAATGAGCATGTTATTGACTAATAATAGACTTCAGTGAGAGAACTGGCTAATGTGAGTATTAACAAATTATCTGTTCTGATAAAAGCAGGGAGAGTGATACCTGATTTTGAAGGGCAATGTGATATCTATAGACATTTGTTCTAAGTTTTGTGGCAGAGAATGCTGCTGATTTATATGAATTCATCTTTCTGGTTAAGTTTCAAGAAGCACCTACAGGTAATGAAGCACTCTGCTCATTAATACTAATCAAAATGCTCTCCTCTGTGAAGACAAAGGAGAGCACCAATGTGGGTTCAGGCCAGTGAGCATAGAGAGAAGTGACCAGGAGCCCAGCAAAGCACCTTTCCTTCTACTTGGAAGGAGGGAAGATTTACAAGCCCAGAAGCAGCAGGACTCTCAATGCTCTTCTGCCATGCAGACGAGGCACAGGCAGAGTGCTTTCCAGATGCTGGGATGGCTCAAGGAGCTCTGTGTGTTTAGGCACACCATAGTGCAGGCATGCCACAGAAGGTTCAGCTCCAGATTTAAAAAAAAAAAAAAAAAAAAAAAAACCACAACCAAATTTGGGAATTTAGGTGTGTACAGGCACACCAGACAAAATTAAGCTGCCTAAACTTATGTGTCTGGCTACACGAGCTGTCCTGGAGTATTTGAAACATCTGTACAGGGCTGTCAAAGATGATACATGACCTGCAGAGGTTCTGCACAAGCAGAATATCCCACAAAACCTAAAATGACCTTTGACACCCTCTGCAACAATGGAATCTCATCAGCACTGCCTTGGCTTCCATCACTGCTGATGGAAAGCCAGTCAAGACATCCAAGGGGACCTGAGACACCTAGCACGCATGTAAACCCTAGCACAAGGTGCCTGAAGCAGCAGGTCAGTCTCCTACACCCTGTCCCCTTTAGTGACACCAGCCTCTCACACTCCACCATCGTCTGCCTCGCTGCACCTGCAGCAACACCGGCATATTCAGCCCCGTGTGGAAGTGGCACACCTGCAGCAAGCCTTACTAGTTGGTGTCCATGCCTGGAGAAAGCCAGCCACTTTGCAGGGCTAAAATACACTATAACTAATTAAGTGAGTTTGAGATGTATTTCAAAACCTCTTAAGCAGAAAGCTATGCTACTAAAAAGTTTAAGGGGCTGACTTAATTCCCCTAAGGCAACACTTTCAGCTTTGAAAGAATATAGCTTTTTAGTCAATAGAGTCTGAAATACATCTCAAAGTTGCTTAATTAGTCACTTACAGCAAATTTAGCTTAGCAAGGGGGACATGGGGGCAGTCATTGAACAACTATGATAGGCATGACTATGCAAAAGTGATGCTCTAATGTTGATATGGGAGGGCCTTTGGATACTTTGTGTGTTAATTCTTTGAGCCTGTTTGTAAAAACCTAGCTATTTCCAGATGCCTAAGAAGAGCTCAGGTTATATTTGCACCTGAGTACTCAAATAAAGGCCCTATATTGTGTCTTCTGAAAATCTAAATTCAAAAAACCTGTCAAATGCTATGTGCCAGATTCTGATGTGGTGTAATCTAAAGCAGCTCCTTAGCTTGCCAACACTTTTCCCAATTTACATTACCAAAAAGACCTGAACAAATGCCAAGATGTTTATAAAAGCAGTTCCTTTCCTTCTTCAGTTTCTTTTTCATATACCTCTGTATTTCCTTTGCTCAGTTACAGACTAGAAAGAGAAGCAACAAAGTGCTCAGTATTAAAATGTGCACGTGTCCTGTTTTCCTTAGCAAAGCAGCAGAAATTTTGTGAGATAGCCAGTCTTCTGAGATTTCCAGCTCTGTTTGGCAAATTCTTGAGGTTTGGATAATAAAATTATGAGACAGTTCCCACAGGTATATTTTTCACCTTTTTAATATCTTTTATATGATGTATTACTTTCATGTGATGTTTCCCACAGTTCTGCTCTGATGAAACATAGAAAATTCATCAAGTAACAGTCTCCTTACAAAAGCCAGCACTGGCAGTGTACATCTGCTGAGGATGAATCTGAGATTTCATTTAGTAAAGCACAGTACAGAAACACAAGGTGTCACAAGGTGACTGTGTGATTTAAGACTTTGAAATTCTACACCTTGTCTGCTGGAAACTACTCTGCTGTGGTCTGTCTTGCAAACAAGCCTTGAAAATCCCCAGACCCCATTCACCAGGTATTTACATCAGCATGCACTAGGAATGTCTCAGTTGCATTCCCCAATGCTAACACATGTGGGCTCAGCCCAAGGCCACATCTGAAAAGCTTGATGTTTCCAAAAGAGCAAAGATTTGATCACTAATATAAATTCTTCTACCTCTTTCAGAGGTATGCGATAGACTATCAGAAAGGAAGAAGATACAAACATTTCTCAAAACACCCACACACCCTTGCAGTCCATGCTCTGCAAGATGCCCCATCCTGGAAGCAGACTGCTGGGTTGACATTGATGTAAGCTATGCACAAGAACATAGGCAACACACACAAGAAAGGGAAACACCCCAGCTTGTGTTGTTGCAAAAACTAGACAGAAATGTGAGCAAAGACGCAGTTGGCTAGCTGAAAACCAAAAAGCCCATAGCTCTTTCTATCCCCAGCCCTTTAGTGCAGTTCAGTTAATTTTCTAGCCAAACCACCTTCTGGAAAAATAAAAGAAAAAAAGGAGAGTGTCACAACACTTACTATCAGCCTGTGTGGAGAGCTTGGAGATCCCAAATCTTCCTCTTATCTTCTCCTCTTCCTGCACAAGCAAATTCGGGTGTGTCAACCTCTGTCACCACCAGAAGAGAAAGAGAGCAGGCAAGACAAGACAACATGGGTCACTTGTGGAGGTCTTGCAGTGGGGTTGCCTAGCTGTGTGTGAGGCATTAGAGGAGCAACAAGTGTCTTGAGAGAGTTGTCATGGTTTAACGCCAGCCAGCCACCAAGTCCCAGGCAGCCACTTGCTCACTCCCCCACCAGCAGGATCAGGGAGAAAAGCTACAAAACTCATGGGCTGAGATAAAAAGAGTTCAGTAGGGAAAGCAAAAGCCTGCACACAAAGCAAAGCAAAATAAGGAATTAATTCACTACTTCCTATGGGCAGGCAGGTGTTCAGCCATCTACAGGAGAGCAGGGCTCCATCATGCATCATGGTTACTTGGGAAGGCAAACACCGTCACTCCAAACATCCCCCCACTGTGGCTGCATGGTGCTTGGATGATGGCTGTGGTTATGACAGAGTTACTTGAGGAGAGGACAAGCTTCTGAGAAATGGGAGAGTGAAACAGATCAATGAATTTGTGCCACAAAGAAAATGAGTTGACTGACAAATGAGATAGAAGCAAGGGAACTTCAATTCACATTCTGTGGATTTTCTCCATCTGCCCCTAAATGGCATGTCCAAATACGTGTAATGTCACATTACAATTCAACTGACCAATCTACATTCATTTTTTCAAAAGCAATTTCACTTGATTCTTCCTTCTCATGGCATCCTTAAACAGTTAAGCAAAAAAAAGAACATTTTCCTACCTTGTATAAGTAAATTTTTCCATTACATTATACTGTCATCATTTATTAAATGAAGACTGTTGTTAAATATTACAATGAGGAATATTATCAATATTGCATCTGTCATAGATGAAAAAACTACATATATGCATAGATATAATCTGTTCTTTGGTTTATGAACTCAGAGTTCCCTAGACAGTGTCACTGATGACACAATATCCCCAAATGCTGGATTTTGTATGTGATATATCTGAAAGATGTGCAACAACAGATGTAACCAGACAGCTCCTTTTGGTTACATGAGGAAGCTTCTCAGAGCAAGTTATTTTAGCTAAGGCTGGCAATAATTTATGCTGAATAAATTGCCTCTGTATCTGTTTCAGGCAGCAATGACATAGGAAGAATGTGAACTTTTTTGTTATATCAACTCATTTTGAGCCAAATTATGCTTTTTTTTGAGTATTCGCCATTGCAAACATAGAAGACGTGGATCTAGATATTAGCACCTTCTAAAAGTTGGCTCAATAAAAGCTGTTTAGCACTTAAACATGGAAGCTGTTGTCAGCTTCACAGATAAGTAACTCATTCCAAATTTTGGATATGGAAATTCTGATCTAATGTATATTTCAGGCTTATTAAGCAACTATATTTTCTAGGCCACAATTCAGTTAAAATTAACTCCAGCTCCCACACTGTGACAATCCGCACATGATTATGGAAGTCATAAAAAATGAACTTGATGTGGGTTCTTCTACCATAAGCAGACAAAAATGTCCCCTGGAGCTGAGACTCTTCATTCCAGGGAGCCACAGGACAAAGGGAATACCTAATCACACTGCTTTAGCTTGGAAATATGATTAAAAAGAAGAATGTGTTAGACTTTTTCCTAAGAAACACCTTTCCTTTTTTCCCTGTGATTCCATCAAACACTGGAACAGAGACCAATAAAAAGACATCCTTGTATGTTTATTGATTCTGCATTTTCCTCTGCCCTTTAGATTTTACAAGGGAAATTGTAAGCAGGAAAAAAATAAACACCCCAGTGGACAAAGCTTTAATCAGATATAAGATGCTTCTTTCTGGGATATTAAACTTGAGAGCCTTTTCAATATATCTTTTCAATTTTTTTCTTGCCTCCTGAAAATAAGGTCTGCTGAAGATCTCCTGGCTGTTTTGAAAATGTGAGAATTACTTGTGCTGTTCCTCCCTCCATGTCTTCTATTGGTCCAAAACTGATTTTTTTTGTATTTTCATGTAGTCCCATCACAAGGTGTTTTTCCTAGACACACCAACTGGAAAAGTTTTGGTCAGTTTCTCTGCCTTCAAACCTACTGGTGTGAAATTTCACCTGCAGAAATGTCTCTCCTTTTCATTTTTCTTAGCTTAGCTCTAGCCTTCCTTCTTATTTTTAACTTAAGCCTAATAAAATCCTAATGAAGTCAACAAGGAGTCTTTCATTTGGCTTGAGCTGGACCAGGTAAACTTGTACTCAAAAGTTCAGAGAAGATTATTCAAGTCTCCTAGACCATGCTCTTAATGAGTAAAAGACAGTAACCTCACAGCTGAGGTCTCAGTCAAAAGGTTTCTTGTCCTCAACAAGTCACGGTCTCAGGGTCCCGGTCTCCAACTCCACTAGACAAGATACTGGTTATTCACAGCTATAAAAAGATGAGGTGAGGACATTTATTTAAGACTGTACCTGAGCAGCTGTCTGAAAACCTAGAGTGCTTTAGCAGCTGAGTGTTAATAAAAATGTTTTTCATGCTATCAATAATTTATTGACAGTTGGCTGCCAGTCCCACACACTTGTTCTGCTAATTTACTCCAGATCCTTGCACGTTTTGGTGGACCAGGGCCATGACAGAAAACACAAAAAGAACAAAACAAACCCCATCCCTCTTGAACCCTCTGCCCTTTCCACTCCAAACATGATCATTGTCCTCTCTTTGCTGGGAACTGATGCTTGGTGTGACTAAGAAAATGATTCAGTTCTGAAAGCTGCCATGTGATTTAGCAAAACAAAGAGCTGACCTCCTCAGCAGCAGCAGCAGCAGCAGCAGTACCAGCCACTCTTGAAATATCTAAAAGGCAAATGCATTAGTATGTTCAGTCATCGTGCTGGCTAATGACTAGACATTTTTGAACATATGGGATCATTATTCCAGCATATCATCAATGAACTTTCCAGAAAAGCTAATTAAGGGACCCTTTAAATGCTTACCACAAAGTTGGTTTTTTTCACAACTCCTCACTTGCATTTGAAGGATTAGCAGTTTTCATCTCCCCTGCTATCACCACCTTTCCATTTCCGGTGATCACTAAAGATGAGTAAAGCCAATTAAACAGATTTTAATTTTTTAATCATAACTTACCTTTGCTTTTATTTCCTGTGCAGAAAGATTTCCTTTCCCACTGGTACAAAAGGATTTAGAATGCAGTGTGGCCAATGTCTTCTGATGGTTTGTCTTCTGAGCTACCTTCCTTCATAGGGATCTCTCCCTTAACTGCTTCTGTTCTTTAATGGTTATTGCAAATGACATTAAAAGGCAAGTTATAGATTGCAGGAAAGAAAGGTCATTTTCCTGGTCAATAGCTTCTAACAGAGGGTAAATTCCCTGGGAAAATCTTCCTCCTGATCAGAATAATTTCCTAGGAAATATGTAGATGACCAAAACCTCCTGCAAGACTGAATGCAGAAACAAGACTTTTCACTGTCTTGGGAGGCAATTTTGCTTCCAGGGATGTATCCTCTCAAGATAAAAAACCAACCTGTGAACCTGAGGCAGATGAAAAGACTATTATCTACTTCATGAATCCACATCTTGGGCATCTTTGAAGAGAAAAACCTCTCAGGATTTCCAACTGTGAATGTAGCATTGCCAATGTTGTGACATCTAAGTCCCTAGAAAATGCTAATAATGGAACTGTGATCTATTTAAATAAGTAAACCCATCAGTGATAACTTGTGTCTTCATTGTTAGCTATACCATGGCCAGTAGCTTCAGCAGAGGCACACATGTGGTAATTGATCTTGTGGGATGCACTGGAAGACACTGCGATGGGCTACACAACGGATGGCCAACGTGCCTTCATCTGGATGGTCTCGGGGGAAAGGGCTGTCAGGATGACTTACAGAAAAAGACACTTTCTTATCTTTCATTAAATTATTAATTCTCCTTAGGAAGTTTCAAACCAAAGCAATAGAGTTTTGACTGGCCTGCTCACATTCCAAAAACGTCTCTGATGCCGATGGTCAGGGTGAGGTGCAGTCAGCTCCATGTCCTGTGAAACAAGCCATGCCGCAGTTCGCCACTGGCTGGCTTGCACACAGAGGGAGACTGGCATCAGCAGAGCAACATGCAGCTCCAAGGGTGTTGCCACGTAACCTCGAACCATGACTGGCATCGCGTCTGGAACTGTGCTAATGAGTGAACAATGCTTCGCAGAGGACTTTCTCCAGCAACAGCAAATGAGATAATAACAGGAACACTGTCTCTGAGAGCACCGAGAAGTCTGTATAATGCTTGCACACATCCTTCAGTTATTAGCAGAGAAATAGTTTAAATATCCTGCAGCTGGGTTTTTCTCATCATGTTTTCAAGTGGTAATAACTTTTAATAGGTATCTTGGAATAATAAATAACCATTAAAATATGTAAATCTGAAATACTGAACAAAAAAATCAGATAGCTATTTATCTAACAAAATATCTCTAGATTTTAATTTTTTTAATAAAACTAATTGTTTGAGAAACCCTGATCCTCCAAACTAATATATACTTTTGAGTCAGAAAAAAATCCCTTGCTTCTATAGTATTACAATTTATATGAGGAGACCCAAGCACACACTGAAGCATTTACAGGACGGGGAACTAAATAACAGTTAAAAAGAAATTCAAAAGAATCAAAAACCATGGCACACTTGCACCAGAAGAGTTTGTATGTATTGCATCCTGTGGAATGAACATCGCTGCGCTGAGCTGAATTGCAGAAAGCTGTGCTGGGCAGATGGCAATTGGACTGGAACACAATTCCCGCTGCTGTCACCCACACACACTGCCTGGTAAAACAACAATGCCAATGTCCTGCCTACTTCCACTTCAGATGAATGTGATCACCCAGTAGAAATGTCGGCAACTTTGCCCTTCAAAAGATCCAGCTGCAGATCAGGAGATGTCTTGACAGGAAGTCAAAATAGGTTTAGTTCCAACCAGAAAATAAACACTAGGAAACAAAATTCCTTCTTCCTTGTGTTGCTGCTTTATCTGATTTATTTCTCTCCTGTTCTCAGCCTTTCTTCTTTGGCTTGATCCATCTCCTCCTCCCAGGACAGGAAGGCTCCAGGAGGTCTCCTCTGGAGCAGGTAAGATTGCTCTGATGTGAGGGCTCGCCCAATGCCCTTCACATCACCACAACATCAGTCACTTCTGCATGTATGTCACTAAAGATGTATAGAAGGTCCAAATGTTTTGCAGCTTATAAGTATAAAAATATTACCTATTCATGATAGTTCATCCAACAAATAAATGAGCCAGAGCAACACTGTGCAATACCAATATAGATCACAAGACAAAAAAACAAGAACAAAAAAAAGAAAATACAAAATTCATCAAATCTGTACCTGAATATAGACAGTATAAACTCACAGACTCAGCAGCCAGAAAAGACATAATCAAGGGAAATTATTTTCCTCATGGATTGTCACATATTTTTCTGACCTGTCAAATATCAAATACCTGCCGTTTTCTGATAAGTAGTAAGCACACATCCTGATAGGAAGCAGTGTTAAAATCTCTATTACTCTGAAATGATCTGTGTATAATACAACTTTGCCTTCCAGACCAGAAGATTTGCTCCCATGTGGAAATGGAAACATGGTGATTCACAACTACCCAGCCCAATTTTGACATGTCAGTGTGCTATGCTATGGTATAGATAACTCAGAATTTTTGTAGTTTTCAGAGTAGACTTCATACAAACTAGTAAAATGCAAAGTCTCTTCAATTTCCCTTACTAATAACAAGGTTCTAAAATCAAATAAGCATAAATATGAATAGAAATAAATGAATGCTGGCAAATAACCTCATAGCTCATAGAACAGGCTGGTCCCAGTGTGTCATCCTAGTCTCTGTCTTCATGGACCTAGCCCTACATATCATCCATTCAAAGCTTCCCATATCTCTCTGAGCATTCAGTAGTCAATTAAATATTCATTTGCAAATTAAATTATGAGTTAAAATATTGGAGCTAGTCTAATTTACACCACCTGAATACTGTGCTCACAAACTGCGTAGCAAACAAGGGAGGAATAAAAATAACAGGAAACCCAGGTCAGATACCATGAAGTGGGTGGGTGCAGGTGGAAGGAACATGATGTCTGCAACCACACAGAGACCTGGATGTCTTTCCTTTCTTGCTTTTTATTTGAGATCTCAAAATTAAGACACTTATACTCCAGTGTTTATATGGTATGGGCTCAACTGAGTTAACTAAGGATAGGCATTTGGTGTCATTTGGGATGACTTGCAACATGACGACTCCACCTGGAAGTCCAGAAGTGCAGAGATCTCCTAAAGGTGATGCCATGGCTACTCTCTGTGGATGGCTCAGGTCCCCAGAGCATCTCAGGCCACTTCAAACTCCAGCCTGTAAGGAGGGTAGTTACCTCTCAGCCTGAATCCTCAATACACCTGCCTGCCTGTGTGCCCTAAAAACCAGGAGCACTATCCTGCTGCCTTTGGTGAGAGGAGCACTGAAACATTCACAGTAGGAGTAAAGAAGAATGAAAGCTCTATTGCTTTAAGTTGTGTGTGTTTGGCAAAAATATCATCCAGTTATGAGAAATAGTTAGCTGCGTGCCCTCCTTCCCATTTGGGATTGAATTTGAGAAAGAAATAGAGAAGGTGGAAGAAAGTTCGAGGTCTTCTACCATTTGGGAGATAGGGGTTTGTAACCAGGATACCATTTCTTAAAATATATCTATTTAACTGAGAGAACATGAATAGATGAACTTGTAAAAAAAAAAAAAAAATAGTTCAACTCATGTCCTACTTATTTGAAGGATATTAAGGACACTGTCCTTTGTCTCTAGTAACCAGATATAATCAATAATTTCTTTTGCTTAGAAATTTTTACATTGTTGCAGGACAGAAAAAAGAATTATATGCTGTTCAAAGTCTTAGATACCTGAGACATCAACACAGACCTGCCAGATACAATACACAGCCTATGAGAGATTGTGAAATGAGGATGACATTGATGGTTAAATCCTGGTTGTACTGATTTCAGTGCCAACTCTCACTGACTGCTGGTCAGAATTTCACTGAAAGAGCTTTAAATAAACAGAATTAGCATGGTTAAGGAGCTTGACTAGTAGTACTTTCTGTCATCCTTTTACCCTTTAAGAGTAAAATTATTTTGGCTATTTTTTCCTGAGTCCTTCAGCAAGGATTCCAAGCACCTACAGACAGAAATCACAGTCAAAGTATCAAATGTTACCATCGCCATCCACTGATCCCCTGGAAACTTTGCAGGTGAGAGAAGGTCACATGAGACGAAGTGTCTTCAGTGTCCAACACCTCCCAAGAACTGCCAAATTACTCTGTGTATGCATATATGTAAACTCACATACTGGTTTAAATAATACACAGTCCAGCAAGTATTTTGAGCAGGATGTTTTGTTATGCAGGGATTTCAACATGCATTTAAGTCTGCAACATATGAAAAAATAGACAATCAGTAAGGAAAACTTTCAATCAAATACTTTACCCTACCTAAGAACCTCTATGGACAAATAAAGCTTCATCTTTAGATATGGAAGTGTGAGAGGCAAGAAACTACGTGTTAGAAGCAGATATTGCATGAAGGCCCTCATCAGCTGGCAGGAACAGAGACACTCCACGAGTCAACTGGTGGGGGCTTTTGTTCAGTTTTCATTAGGATTTCTAAGGAGCTCACTCAAAGGGAAAAATGAGGAACAATGATGCTCAAAATTACAGAATCACAGAATATGCTGAGTTGGAAGGGACCCACAAGGATCACTGAATCCAACCCTTAGCCCTTCACAGGACCATCCCCAAGAGTCACACCATGTGCCCAAGAGTATCGCCCAAACACTTCATGAACTCTGTCAGGCTTGGTGCTGTGACCACTTCCCCAAGGAGCCTGTTCCAGTGCCCAACCATCCTCTGGGTGAAGAACCTAATTAAGTACACAAAGAACACAAACATATTTTCAAAAGCACTGAATGCTGGCATGTAGAAGGGGTTGTGCAGCTTAGATGGACCACTGTACCCTACCTGAGCTCTTCCTCACTTCCATGAGGATTTCAGGGAGAAATTATCATCATAAACACACCCAAAACATTCTTCTGCCAATCTCCTTCAAGTGTACACCCCCAGTTTCCAATGAGGCTCTTTCTTTCCCATTTTGTTCAACTGTAGCCAACAATAAAATCAGAGGGAGATGAAACTTATTGTTAATAATGTGGAGGCCAAGTTATTATTTAACTCTTAAATATGAACAATACTTAGATCCAAATCTCATTTAATCTTCATGGATATCAATTATATTCTGTCATTTTTAGACCTGTGAAAATTTCATTTTTCCAAATGAGGTCAGTAACTAACCCTCAGTCCCTTTAAAAAAATTTTCAAATCTCATATCTTTTCAATATAGATTACAAAAACATTAGTTTAATGGAATTTATATGGCCTATTGGACATTCTTTTCTCTTTAGTTGGATTTGAGATGATATTCAAAGCTGCGGCTCTTTCCAAATGCTCAAGTATTTGTTCTCTGAATAAATCACCATATGTGTGAAAGGATCAGACAAGGGTACATCTTTTATACAGAGATTGTCAGTTTACAATTTATCAGCCTTGCATTACACTGTTATTACTTTTTTCACAGTATGCATTTCATTGCTGTGGATGACACTGCAATGTTTCAACAGAAAGGGACACCTAGGAAAAGAATGCAATCATTTCTAAATCTTGTATGTTCACCACCAAATACTCAGGTATGGGAACAGTGGAGAACAGTGAGCAGACCAAAGTCTTTGGGAGGCAGCTTACCTCTTGGAGGAGGTGCTCCATAGAAAGCTGTTTATCAGCCAGGCTCCATTTTCAAGGTGTATGAAAAAAAAGGCTCCTTTAGGTGTCTGTATTCCTGCTTAGAGACTGACACAATGGTGGTACACAAGAAGACCTACAGCATAGGAATTACACTCTCCCCTGGTGCAGCTTCTGGCCCCAACAGAAGCAACAAAAGACCTATAGCCCTAACAAATCCAGGGCAGGTCTTAGTTCACACCAGTCACCCTGCCTTGCTCTGAGCAGTAGAAGAAATAGCCATCAAACACCACACAATAGCACCAGACTCTGCAGTCTCAGTCCTTGCTGGTTCCTGGCCTTGAGTTTGCCTCCCAGTATTTGACTGGCATCTACTCCCCAGTGTATCTGTAGAGATGAATTCCCAGCCTTGAGTCCTGACACACAGAGCCTGCTTTTAGGACTTTGCAGTGGCCCCAGCTGGTGCTGAGGGGTGATGACTGGTTTTTTCCAGTCATAGCCTGGATGAGCAGTTCTGAGTGAATAGCCTGTGCTGCAGCTGTGCAGTCTGGGCCATCTCTTGGGATGGGTTGTAATTTCCCCAGTCCCTCTTCCTTCCACCCTCTTGGGTTTTATGTGGGTGGAATTTTATTTCAGCTTAAATGTCTAAATCTGTTGCCTGAGAAATAGGTGCAATCTAAGCCCCTTCCTGTATTATGCTGACCACAAACACAATTGCTGACTAATTGCTGACTAAACACTAATTGCTGACCACAAACACAATAGGTTTCATGGTGTTAAAGGCCACCTGTTGAAAGTGTTCAAAGGCACCCCCATTCATTTGCATTTCCCACCGCCTGTTTTCCTGTCTGTGACTCAAGCATCTTTCTCCAACTCACTTGCCCAGTGTGTCGGGCTGCAATCATTGCAGCACTGAACCAATTCAACATCTTGAAAAGCTAATTAACTTCATAAAAAATTCATACAGGCATGCAAATACTGTGGCCCAGATAAATAATTAACTGAACTCTTCCACACCAGTGCCAGCATGGCAAGGCTGCCCTCTCTTGCCATGCCTGCTCCACAATTATTCAAGACATGCATTTGACGATTTTCTTCAAGGTGTAAACCTATGCAGCAGCTTAATAAACAACATACATTGCGCAGTCAACATTGATTTACACCTCTTCTGAAGAGATGATGCATGAAATGACCAGAAAAGTCAATAATGCAAGCAAAATGTATGGGCTTGAGATAAGTAACAGAAAACAAAATCAATGTCTTCCAGCTATTATCATCATGAAGTAGAGTTCATAATAGATAACATTAAGTTTGAACAAGTTGCATCATTCCAATACCTGCAATCAGCTGTCACTTCTGACGATAATTGCCAGAATGGTATTCATATAGGTATATTCTAACTCTGATTCTGTTGCTAAATGCATTTAGCTGAACAATCAGAATAAACAATCTGACGAGCCAGATATTTTATTATTCTGACATTAAAAAAAAAGGAGACTGCAGAGCTCATTAATCATGACTTGTATTGCCATGTACATACAAGTATTGCACAGAAGAAAACCAAAAAGCTTACTACATGCTACTGACCTTCTGGAGTAAGTACCAGAGGAAGACAAGACGGTGGATGGGATCACCCTGTCACTAGCTCTGAGCTGTAAAATTCAGCAGAAGGAGGCAGCTGACATTATTGGAGCACCTGAGCAATAGTGACTCAATCACACAGCACAGGCAACAATACACCTCAGCTCTGTATCCAGAGCTTTACATGGGACTTATCATATGGCCTTATATCAAGGATTTCTGATAGCCTCAGGATGCAATCAATATGAAAGCAACATAAGAGAAAGCTCTGACCACTGAGGGCTTGTCAACACGGGAAGCTATTGTGAAACATGGGAAGGTGTGAATGCAGAGTACAATGGCTCTGGCCGTTTTGGAAGCTGTCAGTCCCACACGCAGTAAAGTAACTCACACAAGACTGTCTGAGGGTAGAAGATGTTTCTATATGTAGAAATCTATATATCTACATTCCAATAGCCCTCAAATCTCCCTTCGAAAACATTTCTCATGG
Source organism: Acropternis orthonyx (assembly GCA_035583155.1). Lineage (NCBI taxonomy): Eukaryota > Metazoa > Chordata > Aves > Passeriformes > Rhinocryptidae > Acropternis > Acropternis orthonyx. Next base: position 54,821,280 of record JAWWEU010000111.1, on the reverse strand, counting down.
TATTTCAGTAGCAGTGCGTGTAACCTATTCCACTAAGTAAAACCAGGAGGAGTTGCTGTTAGTGCACAACAGAGGCTGCCAAACATGGCTTGAGCTATTTGTGGAAGCAATTGCCCTGTCTGCTGCACAGAGTAGCTTCTCTCAAGCCAGGAGCATGAATTTGGCTTCAAGTATTCACGATTCAGCTTTGACCAATGGATAATTATTCAATAGCAATAAAAGATACACTGGCAGTTTCAATCCAGCTCCTAGCAGAGCTGTAAAATGCTCACAAACCCACAACAAACAGTGATTGTGCCCTTTAGTGAGCAGCAGAGACACAAAGAGGTGTGGGAGACCAGATTCTTCTTCCTTCAAGGCAGAAGCAAAGATAGAGCCTCACCAGGAGGTGGTGGTGTGGGGAGTCTATAGCAATGTAACCATAACTATATTCCTTTCACTAACATTCGGGGGGAAAGGGTGAATAAGGATGAGGTGAAGGGAGCTTTGTGGAACCTGTGCCCTGAGTTGCAGTATCACAGCTCAATGAATATTCCAACAAATTAATTTTATAATGCTTTTGATTTGACCCACAGATGAGAAGATGGTTTCAGCTGAGTTCTGTTTTCAGGGACCTATTCATCTCCTGAAACTAAAAGCCAAGCTCATAAAGCACAAACCCATACAAGTTAAAACCAATCAGTAGCTTCCCTGAATCCCTGCAAAGCCAAACCATTCAGTGCCACACTGCTCTGCCAATAATAGTAACAAGTAACACTACACTCGAGCTGTAATTTTTCATATCCTGTGTGCTGTTGTTATATGATTTACTGTGCTAGCACTGAGAGCCATTGCCCAAACCCTGTCTCTGCACTCCTCCTGATTTACTTAAATCTTTTCACTTTTATCAGCCACAGGGAATGGGGACACTTACATGTAACAACTGACAATTTGAACAGAAAATACAGAGAAAAGCTGTGTAAAGCAAGTGGCTGAGATTATAGCTGTTGACTTCTAATATTATTTGACAGATGAGACTGCTGCAATTATCCTCTGCTCATGGGTTCCATTACTGGAACAAGAAGCACACAAAATAAGGGCAATTTCCCAAACAATATATAGGTCCACTTAAATTTGTCAAGAGCCATTTCTGCAAGTGAAGTCCTCCCTGGTTAAAGCTACAAGAATAATGTGCTGGCAACTTCACATGAGCATTTAGTGCATTCCGCGTTAACTGCATTTTCAATTGTTCTTTTCCTGCTCTGTTTGAACCAAATAGGATATTATTTCTAAAGATATTTGTTTAAAGAATGACATTGTGCTTACTGCTGTTCCCTCTCTCAGGAGCCCTTTTTTCTTTTTTTTTTTTAAAGGAGGCATTTCAGAAAGTTTGCAGCTCGCAAGATCACTCTGGATTTTTGCAGTCCTGCATCCCCCTTCTGCATCCTGTCTCTGTGCCCCCACCACCCCCTTGTACCAGGAGGGAAGGCACCAACCCCTCACAAAGTTTCCTGCTCTCTTCTTCTCTCTCCCTAGTTCTTTGAACACTCTGGTCCAGACAGTCTCCCGGAGTGTCACACACCACCCTGCAGCCCCCACCCTCCCCCTGCCCTTCCCCAGCCCACTGCCACCTTCTCTGTCTCTTCCACTGGACTCCAGTCCCAGTTGGCACAGCTGGTGATGGGGAATGCCATTGGGGGGAAACAATGAACATAGCCAAGCGGTTCCTCAGTAGCAAAATATTGTCATTCTGGGGAAGGGTAATCTCTCACACAAACCACTCTGCATGGTCAAAAGTGAGCACACAAACACATTGGTGCATAAGTGGATCTCAGAGGAAGGGTACAGGTTCAAGGTTTCCCTAAAGTAACGCACAGCAAAGGTAATCATCGTCTGAAGTCTTCCTGTGCCGGATCCAGCCACTGTATCTAATCACAGGAGTGTGAAAGAAGGAACATTAGTCCTGCTTTAAGTTCAAACCTCAACACAACCTTAGCAACAGAGTCACTACTGACGTATCCATAATATATTTTTAAGGTTGCCCCATCGCTTTGACTTGTGGAGCTATTTATAGATCAAAAGGAGCTTCTTTCTCTAGGAGGGGAAAAAAGCAATGAATTTTCTGAAAGCAAA
>JAWWEU010000111.1:54808938-54819068 GCA_035583155.1 Acropternis orthonyx | reverse complement strand
AAAAGAGGGGGGGGCGGAAAGAATGGAAAAAGAGGGAATAACCTGTGGCCTAGGCAGTAGTTATTAATTCTTCCCTCCAATGTGATCTGTGCTGAACCACAGTGGGAATGAATATTTTTCAGCAGCCTTCCCCAACCTCTCACACATACTTTAATACCTTCTCTCACTTGGTGCCTAGGACCTAGTGCTGCAGACTCTGGTGGGAGAAACCCCACCAGGAATCACCAAAAAACCACTTCAGTCTAAGCTCATGTTCCTGATTGAGCTCAGCTTGACAAGTGATTCCCTTCCTTGGAGGTTGAAGGTGTTCATCAGCTTGGGGAAGATTTTTTTTTTTTGTCCTATTCGATGCCGTTCAGAAAGCTGTCACCCAGAACACAAGCCTGGCTCTTCCTGAAGTGAACTGAACCATACCACCTTGTGGCAGTGAGTTTCATGGCTCAGTCAAGAGTGGAGTCAGAGATGAAGTGAGGAAAAACAGACATTGACTGCAGACAGTAGCACACAATTTCTCTTCATGTCCAACAGCGTGACAACTCCAGGAGCAGATCTGGTAAGGGGGAAAATGCCATCACCTTCTGAGCCCACCCTGGAGGAAGGCTCTCTGATCTGTCCCACTTACCCTAAATATATCCTCAGGCCTAAACTAAGACACCCCACCTGAAAGCATCCTTCAGGTTGTACATGTAAGATGCCTGCAGATGTCTGGGAATAAGGATGGAGTAACTTTTTACACATCTCTATGAGGTAAGTTTTATGTCAATGTTACAGAAAAGAAAATTAATTTCAGCAGTCAATGGGAAAGAGAAGACAAGCTGAGAGCATTCAAAGGTCAAATTCACAGACCCCAATATCCTCCACATTACACCACTTTCTTGTTGTTAGAATTTACTACCTCATGACATCCAGAATGCGAGGAGCAAAATATGTGCTATTTATGAGACTTTTTACCTTTTACTTTCCCCCTTCACCACACCATTAGGTTTTTCCAAGAGGCGAGCTGGCTCTTCCCTGGAAAGTGACCTTTGCTGGAGGGCAGGCAGATGGCGGCAACCACAGACAAGCCCAGTTCTCCTCCTTGACCATGTGTCACTCAAAAGCTTTGAAGATCTTGGTGCTGGAGACCCCAGGTCTCCTCCTGAATCTGGGTCACTGGCAGCACAAAGGCCTGCTGAAGGCACCGGTGTGTGACGCAGACCCGCCAAGGAGCATTCCTCATCCCAGGGACACAGCGATGGCCAAACCTGCACTTGTGCAATTGCAACAATCTGGGCTTCAGGGATTTTTTTTTTTATTATTATTTCTTGTTCAGCCCTTGCAGTCTTGGTCTGTTTAGCACAGGTCTCCTCACAAAGGGAATCCTTGTACCAGAAAGCCTTGGATTTGCCCTCAGCTCTTCCATAGGCACTGATTAGGTGCCTTTTTTCTTTTTCCCTTTAAAAAAAAATCAAAAAAGAAAAGGGACATGATTTAAAACTAAAATAGAATAAAGTGCATTGTACAAAGGATTATTTCAAGTAATTCTCCTTGAAACTGTAACAAAGGAATGTTTCCTGGGGATTAAATGGACTGTCAGGTAATCAGAAAAGTTGTTTTAGGTTTTCCTCAGGAAGAAAAGAAGCATTTTGGATGGATTTTGTTTCTGGTGCCTTGTGACACTTTACAGCTTACTCCCTTATGTCACACCATTTTATTTCATTATTCATAAACATGCTGAATGCCAAAATGATCTTAGAAGCTATGGGGCTCTTACATGCTCAACCAGTAAGCCCTTTTCTCCCTGTCCTGTTGCAAATGCAAGGACCCAACCTTCTTGATGTCCTTCCACAGGAATTTTCTTTCAACCAATGCTCATCCTGCTATCTTTTTTGTTATGGAGGGTGGGATTCCCAGTATTTTACACATTATGCAGGATTCTGAGATGGCCTTGAAGGTGAAATCTCATTCAAGAGAAATGAATTTGTCCCCAGGACTGAAGTGCAGAGAGCCGGGACCCAGAGAACCTTGCATGCAGTCTAGGTGCAGTCCTCACTCCTCTGAGGAGCACTAGGGGTGCTAACACTGAAGCCTGCTCCCATTGTCAGTCCCAGAATGACTCCCTGACCTGGTCTGGTCTCTCTCAACACACTTCTACCTTGCTTGGTGTTGCAGAGGACAGGCTGTCCCTTCTCAGTGCCAACGCATAAGCACCCATTTCCAGCACAGTGAGTCCCCTACCTGCAATAGCTGCAGGCTCCCTCCTAACCTGCTACCTAATGCACAGGGACACCTTAAAATGACATAGGTCTTTCCTTCAGGTCCAGCACCAAAAGTCCCTACAAATAGTTACTCAGATGTTCCAGCCCACATGCACACCTGTGAGCTCAGACCTCTTCTCTCACCCTTCCCAAAGCCTTCAAGGGAGCAGCTAAGACAACTTGGAGTAGAAACATCCCCCACACCACATCCAGCTCCACACCCATTATATGCCAAGTGGAAGAGTCCCCCTCTCTCTGCTTGGCCAGGGGCATTCAGCAGCAAAGGCAAGCAGTTGCCACACAGCAAGGCATCCTGGACAGAAAAGGTGTCAGAGATGCTCACTGCTTCAGGGGGGAAGGATCCCCACCAGCTGGGGCATCTGGCCCCCATAGCTAGGTTGGCCTGCAGCAAGTCCTTTTGGACTACTTGATGCTACTGGGTGCCCAAGCAGAAAAAGACACCCACATCCATCTGTGCCTAAGCAGTCAGCTTCTGCTGTAGCAGTCAGTCTTTGCTCTCGAAAAGGGTGTGGGAAATGGGGATTTAAAATCCACTACAACTGTGTCTGGAATGGGGGCAGGGATGGTGGCTAGTCCCACACTGGCTTTCCACGTGGCAGCATTGCCACGTGACACAAAGCACACACAGCCTTGTTTGGTGGTGCCAACCCAAGAGTCAGTCACTGGTCCCTACTCCACAAACAACCTCCACTTCACATAAGCTCACAGGGCGTGGCTCCCCTCTTCACATGCTTTGCTGAGCCTGCTCCAAGCTGGAACAATTGCTTGTTCATGTGTGACTTTATCTCTAAGTAAGGGAAAGGAAAATTTGAAACTGCTAATAGCCCCAGAAAATTATAATTTTTTTATTTTATTTTATTTTTTCAAATCTAGGAACAGGGTTTTCTTTTCCATGAGCTGCTTCTTTCTAAAAGAATTTTTATTCCAATTATTCAGACACCTGCTGGTGTCCCAGCAGCTCCCTGGCAGCAGGGAACCCTCTCGGGCTGAGCAGCCAAAGGAAACAAAGCCCAGAACAATGTTGTACAGCGAAACAGTACACACACCAGCAAGCCAGAGAGCACAGCAGCAAATGTGTTATTAGTCTGACATCACAAGGGTCTGCTTGTTTGTTTGCTTTACGCTTTCAAATCCCGATGCTCTCTCTTGCTGTGCCACATGTTGAATTTTTCTTGATTAAGTTGAGACTTTTATTATGCAGTGTCCCCAGAAGAATTACAGAGGGGAAGGAGAAAACCCAACTGCATATGGCAAAGGCAGTGAGATAGATACTGAATTCTTCCAGCTTGAAATGACAGGCAGTACAAATAAAGCTCTTTTGGACCTGCTTTAAGACGTAGCATGTACCAGCTCATCTCAGCAAATATACCTCAGGAAAAGCCAAAAGCGGGATCAGAGATGCACAGCGAGGGAAATTTTAAAGCTGCCAGTGCAAGTATCTTCAGATGCAATATGTTTGTACAATACCAAGCACCAAGAGATGCTGATTCTGACTGTTAAGTAGTAACAGTAGTAGTAGTAGTAATAATAATAATTTTTTCATTGTTAATTACTGTTGTTGTTATTATAGGTCTCTCCAAGTCTGTAACTGTAAAACAATACTGGCCACTGAAACCATCCAACTCCCCTCAGCTCAGTGTGCAATGAATGGGATTGACCCTCCTGGCCAGACCACTTGGGCTACATCTTTCAGCCTCATCTCCTTCCACGGAGGGCTGTGTTTTGCAAGAGATAGACCAACATCAAAGCCACTATGGCAAGATTTCCTCACTTGGAAGTAGGCTTCAAGCAGACCTGTAAACTCGAAGTTTGCTTTCTGGTGCCAGAGCAGCACAAAACAGCTCTAGCATCTGGCCTCAGGGGCTCAATCAGTTCTGTATGAGTACTCATATGATGCAGTTATCATCAGCAAAGCTCATAGCTAAGCGCCTTGCTACCAAGTCTCATGACTTTGATTTAAGGAGCTCCCAGTAATCTGGGACACTACAATTAACATATTTAATAGAGCGACTAATGGGAAAGAAAAAGAGGGGAAACCTGCAAACTGCAGCTTATACTGATGATAGGGTGGGAAAAACCCAGAAGTTTCAAACCACAAAAAAGGGCACATGGAAACTGGTTAGCTTCTCCCTTTTATTCTTCACAGTGTAAGAAAAAAAAAATGAATCACAGAAATTAATCGTCAGTAACCTCAGACAGATTAATTTATCTTTTCAAAGGTAACATGCGAGATTTAAACATTTACTCTGGGACACTGACAAGTCTGCTCAACAAAAGGAAGGTGATCTGTGCTTTCTAGACACCAAATCCTTCCAAAGTGTCTCACACAGTGGCACACAAATGATACAGACTTATTTTAAATACATACCTCTGTTCCCTACCTGCAGGAGATCACAAACCATGCCGCTGGGTTATTAAATGAGTTAGACAGCAACTAAGGATTCAATAAAGGCATCTGCAGTTGTTCCAGGTAAGCAAATGGCAATGAAATTAATCTAGTTTATAAACATGACATAAAGAAAAGTAGAAACTCCTAGTTAAGAACAGACAGTGTTACTGCAATTATCATAAATAAAACACAGCTATTCTGGTCAGCTGGGGGCTTATTGCATTGATCTAGCTTGGAAACCAAGACCAGCTTCAGCTGGCTTGGAGAAGGAGTCAACAGTTCATCTGATCAATGGACAGGTAATAATGATGTATTACATACCATAATGCTGAGTTACAGTTATATAGTGCTGTAACAATTGCCAGACCAAAACTCTAGCAAGATAGCTGTATGACTAAATACATATTTATCTTTCATAGTGCCATTTACATCATTGTTTAATTATCTCCAAACCAAGTATTCTAAACCCAAGAAATAGTTTCAAATTATATTCAAATGGGTACCTAAACAACCTTAGTTCTGCCTTGGGTTTAGTGTATGCAGTATACCATGCAGCACGTTCATTTCATACAGTTATTATAGCCAGTAAACATAAAATTATTACGAAGTCACTGTAGCAATTACAGTGCCATATTAGATAAAATAACTCTTTGAGCTAGGTCTTGCAGCTTTCCAATATCACGTCTTCATTTTATCCCCCACTGGAGAGTGAAGGCAGGCTGTCCTTAGAGAAGAGGTTAAGCCACGTTCAAATGACAAAGAGAAACAGTGGTCGCTTTTGCTTAAAGCACTCTGAAGTTTTATTCCTTCTAGAAACAATAGATGAGGGAAGTAATGTTGAGAGATGGCAAGCCTTTAAGGAATTTCCTCCAGCAGAACATGATTTTTCAGTGTTGGCAAGAAACTATATTTGGCAAATAATGAGACAAAATGGAAGACGATCATATTTCTTTAACAATGTAACCTACAGACAGGTTTTTTCCATCATTAAAATAGATCCAACTTTAGGTACTTACAGAATCTGTTTATAATTAAGCTAGTTAATGGATTTACTTGTAAACTTGGACAATACATGAACTATTTAAAGGGTATGCGTAGCATTCATCTGAGCTCACTGTAGCGCTCCAAGACTTAGGCACTTGGATCAGCTGGGCATCTGGACTCCCTCATGGAGGACAGAAAAAGCAGCTCAGCAGCAGAGAGCTGATTTATTGGACTACAAAAGGCTCTCACTCTCCAGACATGACCAGTGTCCATATGCACACCTGTTTTTTAGCAACATCAGATGAATCCCATCCCTATTAAGAGTGGATTATGATGTTTGCAGCCCTTTAGCACTAGTGTTGGCTAAGAAGTTTTCAACCACCCTCACTCATCCCTGACACCTCCTATCCCCAAGAAGGGTTGGTTATCCCTCTCCTTTGCACCAGATCAGCTACCACAGAGCTATAAAATTATCTGGTTCTAAAGAAGCAATTTTTTCTTATTATCCACTTAGTTTTCTATTGACTTCCTGTGATCATTTTTTTCCTTAGTCATCTCATTTTCACCGGTCCTGGACACATCAACAGTGGAGCAAGCATGGCAGGGGAAGCAGAAGACCCTTATATGGGGGTAGAGAGGGGTAGGAGAGGGTATATTGGAACCACTGACGAAGGACTCATAACATGGAGCTGCACCCTAATTTTCAAGAGGACATTGCAATTTTGTATTCATTTACACCAAACATAGGCTGTATGCAACACCCAACACTGCCTAGATTACAGAGCCACAGCATTGTCTTCACAGTGGGAGTAATTTAATCAGCCTTCTTCTCCAATGTTCCCTTATCCCTCATCTTCACCTACTATATGCCTGAAAGGTGGCAGTTGCCATCAATGAGACGAGCTGCCACAATAGTCTGACATCCCATGTACCATTCCTGTCTTTCACCTGCTCTTTGTCACTTTTACAAGGCAAACCATCTCTGGACATGTCCCACAATCCTTCATCAGACTGTTCCTAAAAGTCTTGGGACCAGGACATCCACCTTCTTAAGCACTTCTGCATTGCTGCCTTGGTCTACTGCACACTACCCAGCTCGGATTTGTGCTGTCCACCAGGCCAGAGAAGCAGACCTTCCACCACCTCCCATCAACCCCCTGCCTAGTTCAGACAGCCCTCCTGCAGCTGTGTGTGGTCTTGTCCCAGAAAGCTTTATCCTCAAGATTTAGGAGTGGAGCAAAATACCTCCTTGATAGGCCACTGTTAACTTCAATAGAAGGACTCCAGGAATGAGCTGAGTACACTGGAAGAGGAAAAATTCAAGCAAAGTAGAAAATAAACAATTTCTCTAGAGATATTTTGACACACACATACACATACAGTGAGACTTTACAACTTGATTTGCTTGCGAATGGCACTGAACTGATTCAGTGTGGTTGCTACAGTACAAGTGTCCCCTAAACAGTAACTCAGTGCACAGAGAATCACATTCATTCGTGCATCAACATTTTTGAGTTAAGATACTTCTTTATTCCAAAGATTGTTGATTAGCCCCCTTTCAAACTCAGTATCCGCTGTCTGTGCCTTACATGAATCATGTTCGGCACAGGACATTGCTGACGCTCTGTCACAAACAACCCAGGAATAAAAAGATCAGCATTTCAGTTTATTTTTCCTGCATCTTGTTAAAAAACGTACTAGGAATTTTGAAGAAACCTAATGCATAAATACATATTTTGTCTGATTCAATAACATATACAATTCAAATGACATTGCATTAGAAAATCAAGGGGCTGCTGTTATTCACCAATGCATTAAATACGAGCAATTTATTTCTTTACCTTGACATTATTCAGAGGGCCAAATCAGAAAATGATGCAACATCACTTAACTGCCTGCCCCATCTTCTCCCCAGCAAGCAACCAGGAAACTACTGACCGCTCTAACAGAAAATGCTATTTCTTTAATCTTATCAACCATCACCAATAACAGATTGGTATCAGCAATCTCAGCCCTTCTCAGACAGTTGGAGGTTTGCATATCTTAACTGATGTGCCTAATTAGATACAGCAGTGATTCAGCCTTCAGCTGCGGTTCTGTGGTGTTGCTTCAGTGTGCTTTGCATCACTCTTCATCACAATCACTGTTATCTGTCAGAAGTGATACCAGACTGGTTTCCAAAGAATACCACTCCTTCCCTTATTTATATGGAAGTACTTTCACCAGAAGGAGCAAACTAACTCAATGTTATTCCAGTGAAAGATAATAGCCTGGAAATCTTGGTGTCTTCCAGCCCTGGGCAGAAAAGTCAGCTGATCTTTCCATGAGTGTCACAGAGAAACACTTTGGCACATTATTCAGCCTCCATGCCTGCTTGCTCTGCTTAGTGACGTGGAAAGCTCTGTCTCAGTGGTTGTAGGCTTGTGAATTTTTACCTGTCATGAAGTGGAATGATATCTTTTTTTTTTTTTTTAATCAGATAGAAAAACTTTCGGTATGTAGTACTGTGAACTAGAGATGAACTGCTGTTCTGGAGAGGAAAGGTCTGTATGTCATTAACCTTGTCAACCTCTGTTGACATAACAGAGAATGTAAGCAAAGAAACATATCTCAAAGAATGAAAAAAAAGTCAGTGTTTTCTCAGGCTTTATCCTTAGTAGATTAGAATAGGAAGAATATCTGTCGCCAAGCTTCAAAAGTGTGAAAGCCATGGTAGATAACACATTGCATTTCCAGATTAAAATTACAACAGTCCGTAGCTAAAAATCTAGGTGCCTCATCTTCAGCTGGGGTAAAAAAGCACAGCTCTGCTGAAATTAGAAGATGACACCTACTTATATCAGCTAGGGATATTGCTCCTCAGTATTAAAGCCTTTTATCACTTCTACTTACTTGCCAATTGCTACATTTAGTGCTCTGTTTTCCATTGCAATAGTAGACCCTTAAGGGAGCCAGAAAACCCAACTCTATCAGTGATGTTTTCAATTCTAACAGGAGATGTACAAGGCCCTGAACTCAGCTCTTTGTGAATAAAAAGGCTTTTAATTCATCTTTAAGGAAACAATTAGACATCATCCAGAGCATATAAATTAATCTGATTTTCCTTTTCCTCTAGCAAGGCTATTACATATCTCTTTTCTTTTTCTTCCAGGTTGGCTTCTATTTTCTCTCAGGTGCAACTGAAGTTTCCTAAGGCAATGAACTGAAAAAGAATCAGCAACATCTGGAGTTATCTGCACTTCTGCCAAATAAAACAAACATGTCTGAAGAGGGACGTTTCTCAGAATAAAAAGGGAAGTGATGACTAATAAGGAAATGCAATTTACCAAAAATATCTCATTTAGCCTTTTCTTAAATATATCAGCCTTGTAGTCTCCTTGTCCACCTAAAAATCCTACTTGGATCATTCAACATAAGATTTGTCCAGAAAGAATGAATCTTTGGCAGTTTCATATGCTGTTTGGAGGTGAATGCAAGTTTACAGATTGTTTGATAGCATCTTATAAACTATAGATTTTGCATCTGAGTTAACCTGTCCCAACTCCTTTTTCATCAATAGACAGAAACAGGCAAAGTAGGATTCATCACACATTTAAGCAGATATCTAAAATAGCTTGGCTGAACTGCACTCTAAAAGCAGCAGATGCTCTCCTTGGACTGCAAAAGAAGCTCAGGAAAACTAGCTCTGCCATGAGATCTACATCTGTAGATGTCTAATGTTAAGAAGTATGAGGGTCATCTCCCAAAACTGTCTTGCAGAATCATTCCCCCTTTCATTCCTCCTGATCTTAGCTTCTCCTTCTTGTAACTGTCACCCTCCTGGAAAGGAGGGGACCATCATCAGTGGACAAGAGAGGCTTTGCTTTTCTTTTCTTAGGAGTCCTCAATGAGAATAAGCATTTATCTGTTACTTGGGTATATTCAGCTTAACTTTCCTGTCCCTGCTTCAAAGTCCTTACTCTTAGTCCTCCTTCCCATCCTGTTTCTTCTTGTCTCACCTTAAATCTCATTCTCTAGGAGCCCTCTCTATTCAAGTCCCTCCAAAAAATCATGCCTACCCACTTGGCTACATTAATCTTGACCTAATGTGTTCACAGCTCTGCCAAATATTTACTGGAACCAACCTAGTGTGCACCTTCCTTAAACAGCAGTTATGAGACCTTATCATGTACAAATTGTTCTGTCCAGAGTTTCTCTTACAGGCCAACCACAAGTACCTGGATGACACACCTAGGGTAGGTGTGTAGTCACTCAAGTCAATGAAGCAACACTCCCCTCCAGAGGGGGTCTCAGATCCTGTGTAGTTTTAAATGCCCCATGAGAGCACCCATTTCTTTTACCAGTTGCATAGAAGGAGGCCTAGGGGCGGTCCCATGGCGTAATGGTTAGCACTCTGGACTCTGAATCCCAAGGGCCCGAGTCCTCAGTAGGGACCGTCCCCTGGGCAGTTAAATGCCTCCCTGCCATCCGATCCCATCAGATCTTGGATGCTCAGCAGG
>JAWWEU010000111.1:54784313-54808838 GCA_035583155.1 Acropternis orthonyx | reverse complement strand
GGACTTAAACGGTGGGGCCAGTTCTGCGCACGCTGTGCCTCACCTAAAAAAAAAATCCACTGCGCAGGCTGGAAGGGTACACCCATGGGGGGAGAGCCCTTCCCCAGATCTTTGTTCACGAAGTCTGGCCATTTACTTTACTTAGAAGGAGGTCTGAGAGGCAATATTCCTTGTTTAGGTTATCCGTGAAGTGCTAAAAGATTGGTAGGGTGAACCTGTGCTTACATCTTTTCCTTTTATAGGAAGACATCTTAACATTTCTTTTAATACTTGGAAATTATAATTACAAGCAACTACCAAGCCATAGAACTTTTAGTTGCCTCAGGGCACTCTGTCTTCTCTGAAGCTTATTCTCACCCTAAGTTTAGAGATTCTTCAACTGCTATTGATGTTAAGGGGAGTGCTGCATCTGACAAAATAAGGCCTGTTAACATTACTGATGGACCTCATTGATGAACAATGCAAAGAAGGAAAAATACATAACAATGGAAGGGAGAGGGAAATAAAACTAGGCTGTATACCTTTAGTAAAAGACTCTAATATTCTCCCTCTAATACAAAGCCAAAGGATGTTGCAAATCTGGACACACTCACTGGAATGCGATTTTCATCTCTTTGTTGCTATTAATGAAAACAACAGGTCTCTCTCTTGGCTTTCAATACAAACAGGAGAGGGACTCAACACAGCATGAAACTGAGAGCAGTGCCTGTGAGCTGCCCCTCTCCTGCTAACAGGGTGCTTTGGAGAAGGTCATCCCCAAAGGCACAAGGGGTTCAGAGAGAGGTGGCAGGTCTTGGGGAGCAAGCCAAAGTCACTCTTTGGCAGCACAGCCCTGGGTGAGCAATGCAGAGCACACACCGGGAGCTGCCCCATGCCAAGCAAATCTCTAGTCAGAAGGAAGACAAACTTGCCATTTTCCCCTTTGATTTTTTGTTATTTGAGGGATGCATGAGGAAATCACATGATCTGTTCAGCCTAACTTGCATAAACTTAGAGAAGCACGTGGCTTGAATTTTATAGCCTTTTCTTATCATGAGTATTTTTCCTTCAAATCTCTGCATTTTGTTGGGCTCACAAAACAAGAGCAAGGGCTGTCCTGCAGCTAATTTGAGGCCTGCCAATTCCCCGTGACTGCAAACAAAATCTGCAGCTTACTGGATAAAGTGTCTTCTTTGTATTTCAAAAATAGTCAACACAAATCCAATTAAAAATGTTTCTTTTCTTTCAAATATTTTATTGTTCTGAACATTTCTGTGTAAGCAGGGAACCCTGGATTACAGTCCTCTCCAGGGGATCCTAAATGTTTATACAAATCACAGTAGGCAGCATTACAACACTGCCAACTTCTGCCACATGCACTTTGTCTAAACTCGAACTTGGTCAGAAATCTGTCACACTGCAAACTGCAAAAAAGAGAAATGAAAGGCAACTGTCATATTTTTGTTCCTTTTGAGGATGCAATTCTATTAACAGTTCTGTATGCCTTTTTCCCATCAATTTAATTACAGATTAATTAATTTTTTGCAGTTTTCTAAAGCCCAGCAAAATATCATCTGACCCAAAACATTTCACAGCAGGGAAAAAAGCCAAGTTAGATAAAGAGAAAATCCATCCTTTGGAAAAAAAATGGTGTTTAGAAGAACAGGAAGGGTAGAAAAAGATCAGCTCTCCCTTTTCCCCAGCAAACACATGCCACTGCATGTCTTGCTCATTACAGTTCACTTCTTTCCATTTCTGCGCATCGTGCCCCTGACTGAGCTTATCTGCAGACTGTTAATGCTATATCCAAGGACTTCTCCTTTTATGCTTTTCTGTGGTTGAGGATATCAACATCAAAGTTGCTGAGGTACAGCCATGGCCATGGCTTTGCTGTTGGTGTTGTGCCACAGCAATGGACCTCTTTTCAAACAGGCACACAAAGTCTGAACATGCTTGGAGCTGCAAACCTGATGATTTAGCTTGCCTCTGAGGCTGAGGTAATGTGGTGAGAAATAAAGGGGTCTCCATTAGAAATGCACAAGCTCTGGCAAAGATTACATTTATTGTTGCCTAAGATAATTCCAGGAAGGGATTCAGTTTGCACCCTTTTCTGTGAGCTTGTGTTTTGCTTCTACCAAGCAGGTTGTGACTGCCATCTGCTTACATTTATGTTTTTATAGGGCCTTTTATCACAGGGCTCCCAAAGCACTTTACACACTTACACCTTGATTCTCTGTTGTAACAGGAGGTGAGTTTAAATTAAAATAATGTGTAGGTCGTAATCTAGGAATTGGGCTTTAGAGCCTCCTTTTTCACCTCTCAAGTGGGGTTATTACAAAGCAGGTACAAAAAGCCAGAACCAGGCATTTCAAGCCACAGTATGAAAATCAAGATACTTCTGAGAATGGAAAAACAGAAAGACTTAGAAAAAAGGAAGCTATGTTTTGCATTCATAGCTGATAAATCTCACAGCACAAAGAAGAAGCACATCCATGCCTTTGGTAATTGATGTGCAACTCTGCTTGCCATGAAGAAAAAGAAGCACAGCTCAAAAAAGCACTCATCTCCTTGTCCTTAGATACAGTTATTGGTGGATGACTACTGCATGTAACATGGAAGCCCAAAGAAAGAAGTCTCCTGTCAGCAAAAGAGCTGCCCCATTTCAACGAGGCAGGGCTGACGTTCTCAGCTATTGCAGACAGACACAGTGGCAGGCCAGGAAAGGCATCAGATGTGACATGTCCCTCTTGTACACACAGCAGGCCATGAGCGACACTGCCATGCTGACCTCCTGGGGAAGGGAACAGAGGCTGAAGCAACGCAGGAAGCTGAATGCAGGAAGTGCAAGAGCAGAGCACAGGAGTTTGTCTTTCGAAGTGCTTCCACAGGGTTAGCAAGTTAATTAGTTGCACAGCACGGGCCCAGCCACCATGCCATGAAACTTTTTTTATTAAATCTGCTTATTTCTGGACCCTCTGTTGCTAGTTCAATTGCTGCTGGCCAGGCCAATCAGAGAGAGCACGCTGCTCCTCTGGGCACAAGTGGACACCCATATGGCTGATGCTTGCAGCTGAGCCAGCCACCTTGGGCTCCTTTACAGATAATGCAGAGAAAGGTTTTTCCTTAGGGAAACACATCCTCTCTTTCTGGAACTGATGGAAAATAGGAAAAATTATTTGCACTCAACAAGTGTTTCTTTCACTGCACTCTGAAGTCAGGAGAAAGGACATTTCTCATGCTCTTCACCCAGCAGAATAGGCCAGTGAATCCTCTCTAGTAGAGCAATTGCAAAAAAAACCCCATTTTTTTCAAAATGAAGACTTAAAAATAGAAAATAAATTTAAAACTCTGTGAAAACTAGAGCTGATCACATACAACTCGGTCTTCAACACACACAGACATACATACAGATACTCACCGCTAGGAAGCACAAATAATCAGTTTACACCATGTCACATTAACTTGACTTCCCAGATCAAAGTACTGGATCCAGAGAGAAAGACTGAGAAGATAAAAAAAGAGATGAGAATAGAAGGTGAGAAGGCATGGGGTAAAGGACCAGGAGAGGCAGGCAGACCAGTGGAAAAGTAGTACCAGAGACTGAAAGAAAAAAAGCAGCAACTGCAACATTGGAGACATGGTTCATTCCTGACCCCTTCTCTTTCTGCTCCAAGTTAATCTTTCCCCCATCCTCCCTGACCCTCACTTCTGCTCTTCCATGGTTCACTTTGTGCACCCATTGCAGCCTAGCTCACTCCTTTCACCTGCATAGACTCATCACCACCCACAGAAAAACCCTCCAAACATCAACCTGGGGTCCATTCTGGAGCGAAGGGGGGGACCTGAAATAGCTCTTGCTGACAGCCTGTTGTTGCAGACAAATAACTCGGCACTCATTGGAGCTGAGACTGAAGTCCAAGTCCTCTGGCAGTTTTATGAAACTCTAGCTGTTCCTCGTCTCTGCTTTTCAAAAAGTGCATAAAACGAAATGGCTTGTTCCGGGGCAATGACACAATGGTGCTAAACGGCATGATTTGTTTGTTTGTTTCATCCCAGGAGGGGAAGAGGAGGGAAGGAATGTATATTTGATCTGATCCAAACTATTTTTTTTGTTCCTGTTGTTTCTGCTAAACTCTTAGGAAAAAAAAAAATCAGTGGTTTGAACTGCCCTACACAAAAGAAATTTGAGGGGGAAAGAGAGATACTAGACTCCATTTTTCTCTCAAGACTCGTTTGACCCTCTGACACCTCAGCCTGGGAGGAACTCACTTACGAAACCCAGCGTTCAGAAATAAATTAAAAAAAAAAAAAAAAAAAAAAAAAACCACACAAGCTGCCCCACATTAAGGAGAAAAGCTGTTTATTTAATTTGTCTTTTATTGCAGTGCCTGTGTGCTTGTGTCAGAGCATGCTCTGAATTGCCCACTGACCTACATTCCCTGGGATGTGAAAGCCATGCCGCTCTGCTCCAGGGCTCACCAGCACCCCTTGCCCTGGCCCTGCGCTCCCTTTCCAGCTCTACCAGCAACACTGTGCATAAGTGGATAATGTCTCGGGCCACCGAAGCATACTTTTAAATGGATAGCCAGCCAAGTGTATATTAATTAAACTTAAAAGTTCTATTTATTGCCAAACACAGGGGGATTACACAGACAACAAGTGGCAGAAAGTACTCCAAAATGTTCTCACCCCTTTAATTACTGTGCTATAGTTAGCCCAGTGAGCTGATGTATAATCAACACTGCTGTACACCCTGTTTACAGCAAGCACTCAGGAGAAGCCAACACACTTCGTGGCCTCTCTGAGCAGCTGCCGCTTTTCGAGGGGCAGGAGAAACACAGAAAGCACTGAAGGCACTTTCTTTATCTCCTCCCCACAGGGCTGCTCGCACCCCCTCGCACCCTGCTGCGCTCACCAGGCCTGGGGGCCCCGCCACCAGCCCCTGCCCGGCCTCAGAAGTGCTTTCAGTCCATCACACCAAGTCTCCCATAGTGCCCGATGTGCAGCTGTCCCCGAGCTGCCCCCATGGAAGTTAATTACCATTGCACTGTACTTTGCTGATGGCAGTTTTTAGAGCTGGGCATCTTAGGAATTTGAATTTATTTTATGCCTTGGTGTATCATGCGCTTACAGCTCATGCATTTCACAGGTGAGCTGAGCAGCCAAGCGAAGAAGCCGGGAAGATCTGGGCTTCCAAGAGGCTGATCTTGTTCCCCTGAGCCTGTCACTGGGACCAACCTCTTGAATTCAGAGAGATCAGTGCTAGATACAGCAATGTGATGCCACCCCGTTCCTCTTAGGGCACCTTGCAAGCCCTCACCAAAAGTGTCTCATCTTTATTAAAAATGAAGATGAAAAAAATCAACAAAATACGGTAAAAAATTAATAGCTCTGTTTGAAATACCCTACTCTCACTCACACATACAACTACACAGAGTTTATAGCACTGACCTCTATGCTCCTCTGTTTCCCTATCTCCCAGCAGTGCCTCACAAGCAGTAGGATATTGCTGTCTGCTACTCAGCTTGACTGCCTTCAGCACTGGCAGTTCATTTTCCTTCCCTGAATCCTCAAACCCTCAGTTCATTTCCAGGTGTTTTCATTGCAATAGCATGAAAAAGAAGACATATGCACCTATTAGCAAGCCAGCAAAAGGAAAACCTTTCATCCTCTTGCATTTTCACAACTGATTGCCATCCAACCAGCAACATGCATTTTCCATGTGACTCTGGGTCTATGTCCCCATCTGGACAACCTGAACAATACAACAGTGGGTAAATAAAGCAATGGTAAGCATGGGAAACAGCTGCGTAAATCACATTATAGCACCACAAGGTCTGCCACTACTACCACCCTTCTTACAAGCAGTCTGAGGCACCTTATATGTTTAGCACCTTCACACTGACATGTTTAGCAACCCTTTGGACAGCAGTCATGTTTAACCTTCACCAACAGTCTGACTCCATCTTCCAGGACATCAGAGTCTCTCTCATGAGGTCCAGCAAGCTGCTCCTCCACAAGGCAAGTTGAGGTAGGGGTATAAACAGCCCCCAGCTTCATGCTTTGGACTTCTCTGTAAATAAGATAAGGTCTCTCTGACTGGCTACAACCATCACCTGGGAAATCATCTGAAAGCCTTGAGCTGCCAGAGCAGAGAGTACTTTGGCCATTATCATTGTCAGCAATATCACCTGTCAGGCCCTACCTCCAAAAGCTCTGATACCCAGACCAGGACGTCTAAGGACTTCAGGATGATTCCAGAAAGAAGGGATTCAGCAGTTTTCCCATTCCACAAATAGAATAACACCAAAGCCTTTAGAAGAGAATGTGGTCAGAAATTTTCTGATCAAAAAACAGCAATTCATTCCTTTTCAAATCATTGCTGCATTTCCAAACTCAGCTGACACCTCAACTCTCTGGGAATCTCACTCAAGTTTTTGGAGGCAAGCCTTAGGATTTGGGATTCCTGTTCAGCACTTAGGGTCTCCTTCCCTGCAGAGCTGCCCTGGAGCCACAAGTCTCGGGAGCTGCCAGCAAAGGCTCACTGTCAGGGCTGCATTCCACTGTCCTCTCTGTTCCACTGAGTAGGTGTAGAGCCTGTGGAGCTGAAGGAAATTTTTTCAGTCTTTCTTTGGATTGCTTGTTTTAAAGTATATCAGGCTTCAAAACAACAGCATTTCTTTCAAACTGAAATCCCAAATTTTAGCCAGCTTTGCAGTTAGTGTCTATATTGATAATCTCTGGGTCAAAAGACAATATTTGTAAGCTTCCAAATTACTTTGAGACATATTAAAAATGTCCTAAGATAAATAGCTGGCAGATTAGCAGACTGAACAACCCCAGATTACACTGAGGGTCATGTGTATGCATGCATGTGCATGTACCACCTCACAAACTGACAGCAAAGGTTCCCTGTCAGAGGACCAGCATTGCATAAGTGGTCTTAACATGTAGAACTACTTTGTGTCTGCATCTGGCACAGCTTTTGCTGGACAGGTGACTCACATTCACTCTGCCCTTAATTGCTGAGTCTTTCTGAAGCAAATTCTTATGCTATTCATTCTTTCTGTAATGGGTAAAAAATTAATGTCATTGTATATGGCAGTGTGTTTCCACAGATCCCAGTGCCAGCTGTTGCTGTGAATCAGGTGGCAGTCCATCCTACTCTGAATCTTGCCTGTGTTTCACAGGCTTGCTAGGACTGTTCCATGAAGGCACTTTGAGATGCAGGAAGAAAGGTATTTTACTTTTTCCTTAGAGACCAGCAAACACAAGTGCTGCCCAAAGAGTTGCTATATATATGTGAGTGCTGATATACTAAATGTACTCACTTGTCTCAGGATTGTCTGCAGTGAGGGTGGTGGTAATGGTAGATGTTACCAGCCTCAGGGTGTGAAGATGCAGATAGCCCCAGAAGACCTTCTTCAGACATTTAGAAAGATGTTTCACTTCATGAACAATATGCCTGGCCAATATGCCAAAGACACCAGAGGGGCTCTTTATACTGCATGCAAGCCTTCTCCCAGGCACAGTCCTGGGACTTGCAGAGCCCCATGGCTGAGCTCAGCCCTTCTGTCCATTGCTGTGGACTTAGGGATATGCAATGGCCTTTAGGTCTGCAGGCCTCCTGTTTCCCCAGTAATCACTGCTTCTGCTGACATCTGGTTCCTACACAACCCATTCCCTGACTTTTGTGTCATTTTCCCTGCTACTGCATCAGCAACAGCACAGCAGCCAGGTCCTTGCAGAGCCAACCCCAGGCCCTGGGTGTTCCTATTCCTCAGGCCAATTACAGAAGTGTCACCAACTGGACACTGAGTAGGGCAACTCATGAGTCACATGGCACTCAGCATTAGTCCAGCAGTTCCTGTGTGAGTGGTGTGCACTCTACAACCCAAATAAATAAAAATTCTTGGGTAAATGTAACACACTGATGCTGCCACTGATTTGCAGATAAAATAGCAAAAGCACAGCTCCACTTGTTTTATAAGACTGAGGGATGGCTTGAGATATGAATAAGTAGCTGCTTTATTTCTGGCTTCACCCCTAGGACCAATGCTCACTGATAATGATATTTAAAGAAGTGCTTTCTTTGGCATGGCTATAATCCAGGGTGTGTGGTGTAGTGGTCTTTTTTTTCCTATGCTGGCTTCAAACTAGCTGTGGGTGTCTAGGTGGGTGGGTTGAGTGACATATTAGTGAGGAAGCTTCCTCCCCTTTCAGAGCTACATGGAGAAGTCAGAAAGGTATCGTTTGAAAAAGTGACAGGCAGATCATGTTGGACTACTGGTGATAAAAAGGAGTTTAAATCCATCAAGAATCTTGAATTTGGAAGTGCACTGCTACAGAGAGCATGGTGAAGTGAACTTCACTAACCTCTATAAATATTATCTGTCTTTTCATTTCAGATTTGTTCCTTGAAAAGCCTTTCAAAATGCACACTGCCTCCTTTCAGCTCCTGGCATCCAATCAAGCTAGCTATCTAACAACAAGAAGCAGAGGAAGTCTGTCCTTCCTCTCCATTTAGAAGTAAAAGATTCCCCCTTCCCTCCTGCCCACCTCCCCCTGCCTGGTTCTGAAGGTCTTCCAATTATCTCCTTTACCTGCTGCATTAAAAAGTAAAACATATGACTTTCCAGAGATACAGAGTCTGAGGACAAGCCACTGTGGCAAAGCCATGACATTAGAACAGATGGAAAACTTCTCAGGAACAAAATGTGCACAAAAAAATGGGTTCTGGCTTTGAAGTGTATATTCACGGTGGGTGCTTTCATGTCTTTTGAAAAGCCCTAGCTCAAATATGACCTACTTAGGCAACATTCTTATTTATGTCTCCTACTAAGGAGCTGTATATTTAGCAAATGAGAGGAAATCATCCCCCTGTCATGTTTATAGATTGGAGCAAACTTTGCTGTTTAATTCTTTAACAGATTTGTCTCCATAAAAGTGGATGTAATTTAAACACTGTTAAAAAAATCAATAAATTCCAGAAACTTGGGATAAATGGAATCATAATTTCAAATTATATATATATTATATATGTACAGACATACATAGAGAGAAAGAGAGAACATTTATTCAGTAGACTGCAGTTAAACCATATTTATTTAACTAGTTCAAGAGTAATGGATAAGGCTGAGCAAAGGTGAGAGAGAATCATAAGACTTTGCCATTTTAATTAATGTTAAATGCTAAGTATCCTGTAAGATAATGAGGAACACAGAAAATCTTAACTATTCATAGACTAGGTAGGTTTATCTGGACTAAAATGAAAATAGATTAAAATGAAGTTAAAAGATTCCGAATTTCAAGAAATTGAAGCTGAAAGACACCTCAGGAGGACATCTAGTTCATCTCCCAAGGGCAAGATGATTAAGACCCATGTTATTCTGGACTAAAATCTGTCTAACCCCCAAGGACGGTCATTTGGTAAGCTTCCAAGCAGCCTATTTCCCCTTTTTGCAATTATCACTAGTAGAAGGATCTTGGTGGCATCTAAGCTATGTCTCTCACTGAGGTTACAGCCCATTTACCCTTTGTCCCAGTAGACAAAGAGGACAGATTATTTCCTTCTGCTTTTCAGTAACCTTTCAAGATTTATCATGTTCCTTCTTTCTTCTTTATATTTGGCAACCACAGTTTGCTCAGTCTTCTCTCATGGATTGTGTTCCTAGTTCACCCTGTTAAGTCACATCTCACCTACAACCTCTTCTAAGATGATCCACTCCAGAACCCAGATCCTTCTTCTCAAGACAGATGCTTTACCAGTCATCTACTCTCCTTGTGTTAATGCCACTGAGTGCTCCTACCTCAATAGAAGAGTCTTGCAGCTGTCCACACCCCAGTCTGTACAGGCCACTCATCCAATTTCTCCAGGTTACTTTGCATTCTGAACCTGTTCTCCACCTAGCCCACATCCCATCCTAGCCTGCAAAGCAAGGAAGAACCCTCTGCTTTCCACCATCTCACCTTACACTCTGGCCCAGCACAGATCCCAAAGCACCCCACTCAAAATCCCCTTAGAGTTCCACAGGTAACCAACCATTGGCTACTGCTCTCTGACTACAGCTTGCCAGGAAGCTGTGTATTGTTCTAAGAGGACAGTTCATTCTCATCCTGGTTTCTCCATGTCTTATGACTGCGTCTTGTAAAACAGTATTAAAAACCTTGTTAAAGTCAAGACGTGACAACCACGGCTTTTTTCCTACCTACAAAGTCTGTTGCTCTGTCCCAGAAGGAAATTTGTTACAGGTGATTTACTCCTGACAAATACCTGGTGGCTGTCCTGCTCATACCCTCATTCCCTTCATTGTTCATTGCCTGTACTAGCAAGTATCTGACTTGACTACAAATCCCTGGATTCAGCTTTTTCTCCTTGTTATGGATAGACACTATCTCTGCTCTTTTTCCGACCTCCAGAACCTCTCCTGTCCTTCATGACATCTGGGGATAAACACTAAACTTTCTGGGATAGTTTCAGCCAGTTCTCTGGTTCTCTCTATCCCAGGTTGAATTTCATAAGACCCAATAAATTAAAAACAAAAAAAAACCATTTTGTTTCTCTCAGTGTTTTCTGATCTCGTTTTCCCCTACTGTACCCGAACTACTATCTAGCAGTCACTGGCTGTATTAAGCCTCCAATCATAGTTGAGCCTCTTAACAAACACTGATTCAAGAAGCTGATAATATTATTTATTTCAGATAACACTATTTATTTTGGGGGAATAATCTAGTCTTTCACAAGTCTCAAGTTATTTATTTGTTACCTGATGCTCAAAGGCCCCCTTAATCTCCTAAATGGAAAGGAGTGCTTGGCATCTTACAGAACTAAGCCCCTAGCTGAGGTTCAGACTTCGATGGAAATGGGGTATTTGAAGACAACTGTGATTTTTCCTGACCAAAGCTGATTTGAAAATACTATAACAATACTTACCTTGTTGATGTTCCAGCCGAATGTAGAAGGGCTGTGGTGTGCAGAAATGGACCTATAGCTTCAAAACCCTGTTCACATTTTCAGTGAGAGTTCCAAACCTTTCTTCTGCAACCCAACAGTCTGGACTACCTTAAACTGCTTAATTCTCCCACTTCGCCATCCCAAGTCATAACATCATATTTATACTTGTCTTTTTAATACTTGTTTAGAGAACACCTACAAATACACTGATGAAATTTAAAAACCCAAAAGGCACACTCTCCCTTAAAATGGATTAAAACAGTGTCAGCTCCCTTGAAGTTAATGAATGAATACTATTCCTTAGAGCTGTCTTTATTCCTTCTGATATCCTAAATGATGCTGAATCAGAAAGGGTGAAGCAACTGAAATCCAGATATGTTAGTTTCTGCTCCATTAGGAAAAGGAAAAATCAATTTGGCAAAACATAAAAGAAGAAAATCAATAGGAAAAGAAATTTTATTTTCACTTGAAAACTTAAGAATATATTACAAACAATGGTGAGTGAAAATTATTCATTGATTTGTATAACACCTTTTACAAGCCCAAAAAGTGCTCCCAAGAATTATAGATTATTTAAATCTAAGGATCACTTACCACCAAAATGCATTTATCTCTAGGGTGGAATGCAGCTGCTACAAAATTGCACTAGCAAACACTACACCACAGCTTTAGGGCACAAATGCTTTATCTGAAGATGCATCAAGGGAAGTTGAAAATGCAGAATGGAATTAACCAGGCTGGAATATGACCACACTGTAACTATATTGATTTCAGTTTAAGCTTAAACTCGTGGAAGATAGGTCTATCAGCCCATTAAACAAACTTTGGCTCACAAAGTCCCTAAAATGCTCTGTGTCACAAGCTGGGATAATATGCCAGAGGATGGGTCGTTTTGTGTTTGCCCTGTTCCTTCTGCTCTTTCCCTGGTCACTGTCAGAAACTCAATGGCACTGGGCTAGATGGACCTTAGCTCTGACCTAGCAGAGCTGTTTGCAGGTCCGGAGCTCGCATGCGGGGCTGTGAGGTACCACAGCCAGAGCACCCTCACATCTGTTGGCTCAGCAGCAGGGCAGCCTTCTCTGGCAGAAGGGCAGGTGGTGCAGCCGACAAGGCAGTCTTTTGTATTCTCCGGAATGAATCACCATACTCATCCGGAGGCACTCTAAATCCTCAATGTTAAGCACACATTAAGTTGTTTCAGGATATGGGCCACATTTATAGCACTGTCATTAGTAGGAAGGGCTCACACTGCATAAAATTACACAAAGTATCTTTTGTACCTCAAGATGTACTTAGCAAGCAAACTCCTAGGGGCAGGGAATGTGCAGTCTTCTGTTTCTCTAAAGCACCTTATTCAATTACAGCAATATAAAAATGATTTATAACAATCTATTAAAAATACAACTCAAATGACTTATCGCTCCTGGGGTCCTGGGAATATACTGTAGGATTTGCCATTTAATTTTAAATCAAATCTAGTGGCCAGTACCTCGTGTTTTAGAGAAAGATGAAAACTATTGATACCCCTCACCAATTGCAAGTGCAGCATGTCTTGGGTGATACGATCTGGCGTCATCGCCCAATATACAACTTGGGGGGAAGCAGAAATGTAGCAGAAAGTGGCAGGCATTTCTGCTCCCTACAGTCTGTAAACTGATCACTTCTTCCACTGATCAGGAAGCTTCCACCAGTCCATGGGCTGCTGCAGGGCAGATGGGCAGGCACAATGAAAACACTTGCCATCAGTGCCATGGTGTTCTTTTCTGCCCAGGGTGTGTGTTTCTCCCTCAGCTTTCTCTGGAAAAGCTTCTTGAGAAGATGGAAGTCCAAAATAGCAGCAAGACAGAGTAAACAGCTTGCCTAAAAGGCTGGAATGAGATTCACAGAGCATCTTGCACACACAGTCCTAGGCAACCTGCATTGCACAGGGTGACCCAGAGCCCTGGAGGCAGCTGAAGCTATGCATGGGATAGAAGCACCTATTTCATCCCACCCGGTTCAACAGCCCAAATCTATCTGTTCCTGTGCTGATGAAGACTAAGGATATGTAACAAGAAAATCTCAAATTAGACACCTGACCCCTCTCTTCTATCTTCAGAATAGCCAAGAGCTAGTACAAAAGTCTGCATCAACATCAAAATCAAAATAGACATCCTGTGCATCAGAGCCATACACTATATCTGATAAAATACTCCTAATTCTGACCATCAGCAGACATGGGTGGAAACTATTTGCACCCTGGCAACGCCTGTTATTGATGAAGTGTGTTGAGAAAGCTGTATTCATAGGAAAGCCCAGGCCAGGAACTGACCTATTTGGCCAATAAACACTTTCCTCTGCTTTTCCTGACAATGACATCTAGCAGCTCTTTTCATAAGCTGATATAGCTGTACCTTGAAAACAGCATCAGAGCAGATGAGGGAGGTTTACCCCTTCCTACAAAGCCACTGGAGCTATCACACAGCATGAGGTACAAAATCCACAATGCACAGATAATTAGAGATGCCCTCACCTGCTAAAACTAGCCAAGAACATGATGCTTAAGAAAAAATATTTTTTATTTTAATGTAATATTGGATAGAATTGATAGATATACCCACATATGGAAAATGGCAGTGGATGTAGGAATACTAAATTCTTCTTTGCTTTAACACTTTCTACCAAGACAATTCTACCAACCCTCAGCTTCTCCCTCTTCCACTGCTCCTTCCCCCAGTTGATGAGGTTTATCCTCATGGTTGGGAGAACCCTTAAAAACTTCCATTCTTAAGGAAGATCCAAACACAAAGGCTGGTACTAGCATAGAATATGTTTCTCGTGCCATAAAATCATCAATGCATTGCTTCCTATGGGTTTCCTTGCCCAGTTCCCTAGGGACTAGCACAACACCAGTGATAGGTGATGCTCTCTCCCTACTTGGATTTCCACACAGGATTCCTTTGTAGACACTCTAGCACCTAATACCGGCTCACACTATTACCTTTTCCTCAGTAAGGTCACTCTCTCTTCTAAATAGCTGTAATTTTTCAGAGCTTTGTCTCTTGAGAAAACCTGTTCCTTGGTTATATTTGGCTGAAGCTGGCCAACCAGTGCAAAAATCAGTGAGAGGACAGCTATGCACCTCACCTCACCCACAGTGCAAGAAAATGAGGCTAAAAAACAAACAGTGAATGCAGAATCTTCTGGTCTCTTATTCCCTGTGAATCTAACGTTCATCCTTGTTACAACCTCCTTCTGACAGGAATTGCCTTTATCTGTATTTTGTAAAGCTTTGAGCATATTGCCAGCACTTTAATTGTAAAATATCATAGAGAACCATGTATCTGAATATTATTATACAGAAAATATGTGCATGTTCACACAGAGAGCAGATACATAAAAATATTGAATATGTAATTTAAGGCTGTATTTGTGTTTAAGTATGTAGGTCAAACATAGGGCAAAGTTTTTTTCTATTACACACAAAACCTACATGTACACTAGACTGAAAGAAAGCACATAAACTCCTTTAATTCTGGATGCTAAAAGATGCAAGTTCAAACTAGCGTTTGGATGGGTGCTTTCCCCAGGGAACCCCAGGTGTTCTGGGCACGTGCCAAGCAGTTATTGCTGAGCACTGGGGTTGAGGTTCACCTCACCTAACCTTAACCATCTGTCTCCCTGTAAAGACTTGGGCACCTCCAGAGGGTGATACCTGGGAGGATGGAATGACTCAACCTGCCTGAGTCTCACCACTGACTACAGAGGTGGCCCAGGCTACTCACTCAGATAACCGTGTAACTTTTGAATAACTACGGTTAGGTGAGATGAATGCCAAATTTGGTGAATATTAACCTATAATAAAACCTAGTGAGTGGGAAGAGTCTACATCACAGCTGGATGGGAACAAGAAAGAGGAAACCATAAACCCTAAATTCTCAGCTTCTACACAGAAGCAAGAACTGGTTTATGGTACCTGGAAACTTCTGCAAGTACATGAAGAGCTATTCATAAGAAACAAGTAAATATTGTTAAGGCAACTAACATTAGCATTTTAAATATATGTATTGACAATGAAACTTTGAAGTATTCTCCTTATAGCTTTCAGTTACTGGAAGATGGTGATTATTGCCTGCAAATGGCAGAAGGGCAATTTCTGCTTTGGATCTGATTTGGGTAGCTTCCTTCTAGCCACCACAAAAATCAGAATGAAGATCTAGAGGGAAAAAACACAAACAAATCCACAGAACCTGAGCTGGACTCTGCAAGCAGAAGGCTCTAATTGCTCCACTTTCCCCACGTTTCAGGCACAAAGGGTAACACACACAACCCATTGGGCAGTGGGTTTAAAAATTGCTACTCATCCACCCATTTCTGCACTTGAATTTGTTGGCTTTAGCCTAATTCTATTGGTGTTGAAGTTCTACTTCCCATTAGTGCTATCAACCATGAGATATTGTTAGTGCGTTTTTTGGGGGCTTTTTTTCTGCCTTCACTGGATGGAACACAGCTTATCCCCATGTCCATTAAATATACATTTGAACAGCATTTCCACCTGCACTTTGTCACCTCGGGTTCTCAAGAGGTATACCTCCACTTGGCTCTGAGCTCAAGGGCGCCCTTGATATCAGTCTGAGAGTGCCAACAGGCATGCTAATGCCCATTTGAAATAGCTTTTCCTTTGCCTCAGATGTTTTCATGCACTCAACAAATAAAAGGGCTCTGCTTCACTCTGTCTGCAGTGCAGTAGGACGACCTCACCTCATTCTGTCAGTGAGCTACAGTTGCTTTCAGGCACCTTCTAGACTTTGCTTTCCTTCCTGGAGTGTATTGTGTCCCCCCCACCCCCTACTTTAAGACCCATCTTAGCAAAAGGCTCTTAGTGTATCAATCTAAACTTACCTTACGGAAGGCACTCCCTCCACTGCTGTTAATACAGTATTTCTTTTCAAAATATCCACATTCTCTGGAAAATTAGAAACACCCTGTAATTATGAGCTGCTTCTGAATACGAAAAAACACAATTGCAAAGAGGAAACAAAAAGCTG
The DNA here is from genome assembly GCA_035583155.1 of Acropternis orthonyx. NCBI lineage: Eukaryota > Metazoa > Chordata > Aves > Passeriformes > Rhinocryptidae > Acropternis > Acropternis orthonyx. The sequence continues at coordinate 54,792,878 of JAWWEU010000111.1, read as the reverse complement.
AATTTTCTGCAAATAAAACTTTGGCAGTAAAGAATTTTTTCCTCTGCTGTCACTAAGAGGTGTCTATATGGGTCACTGAAGAGGTTCTTTACTGGGAATAAGTTAAATTCAGTATCTGCCATCTTGTCCTGTGGGTGAAGCATGCTATCTCAAATATGCAATATAGCCCAAACTGAGTATCATCTTTTTTAAACTTTCTTTTTTTATGAATCACTTCCAAGTCTTGGGGGTAGGACATCACGACAGCCAGATCCTCAACAAAGAACTGACATGAGAACAAAAGCTATTCCTGAAGAGTTCTCAAAATAAAAGTGAGACAGATGAGTGAGGAAAAGTTGCATGGGTGTTTCTTCAAACAAGAACGTGGTCAGGAAGGAAGTATCAGAATATATAGACTCATTAAAGATGAACTGCCTCACAAAATTGTCAGTTCTGCAGAAATGTGTTTTAGGGGAAAAACACAAGAAGGCTCCAGCACTGTGAATGTGTCAGGTTTGGATACCTTCAGAGCTAACAGTGTCAGTGTTTCATCTGAAAATTTCTTTCCATTTTTAATATATTTTTATATTTTCCATTCTAATATTGCATTGAATAGCAAAACCAGCACAGTAGATTCAGAATGAATCTTTCCCAGAACCTTTCTGTGTCAGAAGGAATTTTAAACTTTGGGATTTTCATTCTAAATTGAACCAAATGTAAATTTCAAAATCTTGAAATCCTTTGGAAAATGGAATCTCCATTCATTGCCCAACACTGCTTTAAACCTCAATCCTTTGTCAACAGCTAAGGCAAGCTTTGGGAGAAGGTGCTAGCATCCTTCTGAAAAATGGTTCCTGCTTGGCTTCCCTTTCTAATGGCATCTGGTGAGGGCTGCCTTGCTGTAAATCTAGACAAAACCTGCTAAGCAGTTGTCCTAAAAAACCACAAATAGTTAAGTACTTGGCCATATTCTGGACCCTGGGCAATACCTTTCCATATAATTATTTCTGCTGTTGTCATCAGCTCCAGCACTCTCACTATTATTACCATAGGTATTTTGAGACTCATAAAAAAGTGAACTTACTCAAGGCTTAAGCAACTTGAAATAAATCAGCAGTGCTGACATTGGATGAAACCTGGCTGGGAACAGCTGGATTGTTCTCTTGACTAAATATTTACAAAAGCCATGATTATATCACTGAGTGACACTGTGTGAATATAATAATTTATCAATCATCATGTTTAACTGAAATCCCTGCAGGAGGGGATGGCATTCTCACTTAACAAGAAGTATCTAGTGTATGCTAATTAAGTGACTTGTTTTGCAGCTAAGGTTACTTCAGGGATATCTGGGCTTTTTAACTAGCCACTTCCTAAGCACTGCTTACTTCAGAGGCACAGAAAACACAGAGTTCAACTGGGCTGTCACTTGTACCAGTACCCACCCAGTAACACCGCTGGAATTACTTGGGGCACACATCAGAGCAGAGGCAAGCACAAACCTACACACAGAATTTACTTTGTTTTCCACGCTCCCTCCACAGTTCCCATTCCTATTACAGGGTGCTCAAGGGCACAGAACCACAACAGCTACCCTGCCATGCCCCCCACTGCCACAGGACCTGCTTCCCACCAGTCCCAGCCACTTTGATCTCCTGCTCTTGCACATCCTTTCCCAAGTAGTTGACAGTGCTCACAGCGCTGGCTGCCAACCTTGTGTCCAAGCTGAAAGGCCCCTGTTCCTGGGAAAGGATTCCTGAATTTTCTCACCCCATATTTACCAGGTTGGGCACAACTGAGGGTTTGTTCACACTGAAATTGCCTGAAGTTTCACCTCCTAACATGGGGCTCTATAGCACCAAACTCAGTCCCCAAGACAGCATTGACATGAGTCTGTCTGATCAGAGCGTGCAGATCAATCTGCCTCCCTGCCAGCAGGGACTTGGCACTGTTTCCATCAGAGCTGGTTAGAAGTGACTTGGTAACCTCCTGAAAAGGTCACTGGCCATTGAATAGAAACCTACCTGCTGCAAGTAGAGAAGGACTGGGACATGAAGAGCTCTGCCAAACTGTGGCATTGCCAGGGGATATAAAGATCAGGTTCATACAGATGGGAGCAGCAAGTGGACCTGCTCAGGGCATCGGGAGGAGAAGGTTTTCATGAAGATAAAGCCAGCACATGTCACACTGATATGAAATGCATATTTGGGCACCAGAAACGACTACCACATGGCAGGAGCTTTTTATAAAATCTTCTACCTTCTGCTTCATGCCAGATTAACTCTCTTGTACCATTAATGGCATGAGCAGTTCAGCTACCTTCCTGTCTCCTTCAGATTACAGGCTTTTGTGCAATGCAAGGGAAAACACAAACCTCCCATTTGCCAGTCACACTGCACAGACACTTTCAAAAGTTTTTCTTCAAAATGTCACTCAGATATATGGATAACGCAGCCTGTTTGTGTGGATCTCCAGCTAACATTCAAAAGGAACAGGTGGCATCCATGGCTCACCTCTGGAAATGGCTTTTAAACTTTGTCTTTCTTTCCAGGAATCATTGTTCAAAAAGAAGAAAAAGTTTGGGGTGATGAAGTCTCTGCTCCCTTGAGGGCCTGAGAGGAAACTTTCCCTCATATGGATCTTAGAGATAGATTTTTTTATTCCCATTTTTTACATGTTGAGTCTGCATAATTATTTTAGCCTTTGGAGCCCATCTGCCACTAAAGGGTAAATTTCACCTTCTTCTTTCTACCTACAGAGAGGTTTATAAATCAGTAAGCACACAGACGTGAGAGCACGGGACTTGGTTACCCTTCCAGGAGCCCTTAATGGCTCAGACAATCACAGCAAGTGTTCTTTTCAGAAACACAGGGAGGGAGAAGAGAAGTTACGATAAATTTAGTTTTCTTTTGAAGTTAATAACCTCCTACAAAGGCTTTTGGTAAAACACAGACACCTTAACATTTTTTTCCCTTTCAAACAATTTTTTCCTCTATTTTTTGACTCAGATGGTAAAATCTGAGGAAACCTGTCTCTTCAGAAGTAACTGCTTTGTGTGAATGACATCAGCAGACCACGAGGTTACCACTGGTAAGTTGGCACCCTGAGGGGAATGAAATGAAATCTCTTATCAGCCTACTTGCTCCACTTCTTTTCTACATTTGGTGCCTTTTGTAATATGCAAAGCAAAGGAAATGTTTTGTTCCCCTTGATTTTTTTCACCTTATTTTTTCTCTCAGGAGAAGGAACAATACATTTAACTGGTTTCTACAAGGTCTCAGCTGCAGCTTCAGGTCTGTTTGGTACCTCAGTCAGAGGTGAATGATTTATACTCCCTCCTCTTTCTGCCTCACATCAGACCTTCTCTCACCTACCACTTGGTTCTCCAGAGACTTGTTTCAGGCAGTTTGAAAACTCAAGGTCTTCCCGAGGGAAGGTCTTCATAAATGTGGCTAATGTTAACTTTTTAGGCAACACTACAAACTCCTTCACCACAGCAAAGGCTCTGCTGTCTTGACTTCAAAACCATGGCAGATGGTTATCAATTTCCCAGTATGGCTATCCTATTGTAACTCTCCTCCTTCAGGCCTCTGCCAAGTCAGAAGGTTTCAGAGGCAGAGACTACTGGTGTGAGGGGAGATGATGAGAAGACAATGGGTGAATGTATGGGAAAGTGGCTCCAGCACAAGATTACCTTCCCTGTATAAAGGATTCCCAACTGGTGGAGCCAGTATGGTGCCTACCCACAAAAATGGGGAACTAACCTCAAAGGTGAAAGCTCCAAGGGGAGATTCCAAGAGAGAGTGACTAGGGTTTGTTGCAGGAGAACTTGTGAATTAATGAACCTATCACAGTGCACTTTGCCATGGAGGCATCTCCTGTTTTATCAACCATTAGCCCCAGAAGAGGAGATGGGACATAGAGACTTTATGCATGTATTTTGAGTAAGTCTCATGCATGCAAGCACCCAGTCCCCTGCCTCAATGCATTCAACAAAGTCAAACAGCTTGTTAAAGGAAGCAACCAGGAAGGGATAAGGAGTAAGAAACATGTGAGACTCTGGTGGGGGTGGTGGGAAACCTCTTTCTGGTAAATGGTTGTCTTCATGCAAAGAACAGTTTAATCTTTCCTAAACTAAGTTTAGAAACAAAGATGCTAAATCACTGCAGGATTTCAAGTCTGGAGTACAGCAGGGGAGCCTGGATGTCATCAGGAGGATTGCTCATATACTCTCACAAGTAGTTCCTCAGCAGGTGAGGTAATATGTGGAAGCATGGAGAGAATACTAGCCCAAGGTGGGGGGGAGGAGAACTTCCAAAAACCTGCAAGGGAAGATTAAAGGTTAAGGAGTGGAACTATACACACAGATCTCAATTGCTGTTACAAAAAACATGCTTTTATAAACTGCACCCAAAAAAAGAGAGTGTGTTTTCCTTTTTGAATAAAATAAAAAGAACAATGCATATTTTCTTTTTGAAGAAGCCATATCTGAGTTACTATACCCACCTGACAACACTCAACACTTGCAAAGCAGAAGATGCCTGTATCCCCATGCATACTTTGAGAATACTCAGCAGTTCCCCCAAGGAGAGGTGCAGAAAACCAGGCCTGGTTTAGGAGCCAACAGTCAGTGAAGGACAAGAAAAGGTGTCAGCCACCTTGTAAGTGTGACACGGGGAGGAAAGTGGGCTGAGAGGTGAATGGGTAACTTCAGCATGTGACAGAGACACGGTAAAAAGGCATGAGCGATGAGATAGTAAAGACACAGTTTTTGAAGGATGACACAATTTAAAACAGAATATGTTTGGTCAAATGTTTATCAGTCTTTCCAGGAATCTTCACTGTTCCTGTTTATTAATTTTAATTATATGGTATCTGAAGTTCCTAGTCAGAACCAAGGCTCCCCTCACACATGCCTCACAACAGGATGGGGCTCTGCCATGCACAGTGTACAGAGAAGGAAGATAAATGGTGCATCAGGAATACAGCAGTAGGATAAAACTATCCACATGGGTTTTGAAGCCCTAGAGAGTCCAAATTTTCTTTTGCAGGAAATTACTCTGTGCCAAAAATCTTGTCCTCGTTCCAAACAAAGCCAATACCCCATCCGAAGTTTCCTAAGCAGGAAAAAAACCAACAGACACTATAGCATTGGCTACAAATATAACATCGAACCAAGTACATCTCAAATGGCTTTCTGAACAGTAGAGGTTTCAATTAATCCATGCATCCAAGATTCTCTGAGCGGTTCTATGTACACATACACACACATCTGCAGTTTTAAAAAATATAAATAGACATCTGCACCTGTATCTCCATTTTGTTGCAGCTGTGTCTTCTTTATGTTTCTCCAAGAAATCATGTTTTGAAACAAAAAAATATTCCACTCCCAGCATCCTGCCTTGAGGCTGTAAAGAAAGTTATGGATGCAACAGGAATGAAGCAAGCAGCATTCCAGTGACACTTGGGAGAAGGACAATGGATATGCCCCTAAAATTTGGAGTGTGCAATGCTTACAAGCACAGGCTGTTAGCCTGCCCCTAGCAGGTTTTACCATTTCTGATGACAACATGAAGGAGGGCATGAGGATGTGGGACTGATGTCCTCTACTTGTAATTCCCTGAAAATCCAGGCAGCTAGAAGAGAGTACTAGTCATCCAGACTTCCTTTGTACTCAGTGGAAAGTGAGTGATCCCTTCAGTGAGGGATTCATCCCTTCCTAGATGGATATCGGAGGGAGATGAGATGAATCACCCTCTGAAGGGGTTCTGTCTCTGCAGAGAGTACTTCTGCCACTGCAGAGGAGCCTCAGACCACCACAAAAGATTTGATGCCTGTTACAAGCTAGATGAGAAGGATCCCTCCCAAAGGGACTCTTTCAAAGCAGTGTCAGTGCCATCTAAGGATGACCCAGCTCAGTCCTCTATTCCACCATGTGCTGTGTCTTTCTGCCTCATTAGTTTTTATAATCTGGCAGAGAAAAGGTTAGTTTACAGCACTGGGAAGTGCAGTGCCTCTGTGCCAAAACTACCTGTGCCAAAACTGCTCCGTTTTTGAGTTTTTTATTCTGATTACTGTATCACCAAGAAGTCATCATAATCTGCCCTAAAACACTTCCCCACTGTTTAAACCTACAAGACAGCTTCCTTGTTTTAACTCCAAAGTTGTTCCCAACCTGCCGAGTTTTGGGTGTAGTTTCATCAATACAATATTACATATCAAGCACAGGAAAATCTTTGTGATAAGAAATACAATCACTGCCATTTTTCTCCTGTCCTTCATGGTAAGTCTGTCATGCATCAGGAAACACTGACACAGGAACTTGGGTTACTGTATTTCTTTGCAGAGGTACAAGCTTCTAGGAATACATTAAATAACCCAATTAATTTTACAAGTGCTGGTCATATTCTTTGATATTTTCCACTTCAGGGGCCATCAGGTTCCTCAAGTTCAGCAAAGTAAATTTTTCCAATCTTTGTGAATGCCAAAGGATTACAGGATGAATTCAGAGATTTAGAAGCAGGTAACTGTTGTGGATAAGGCACCAGAAAGCCTGCCTTCCACAGTGAGCTGCTCTGTGGCCTTGAACAAGTCACTTCACCTCTCTTGTACTTCTGCTTTCTTCTCAATATTTTTGTCTACTTAAGTGTGTGGTTTCTGGGGCAACTCCTGTGGGTTTGTAGAGTGCCTGCCAGTATAGGATCTCAGCATCAAACAGAATGACAGTGTAGTATAAAAATAAGGACAGAAATTCAGGAAGTACAGGGATTTGAAAGGAAATGCAATTTTTTTTTTAAACCTCTGATGCTATTGTGGTCTTCAGATCTCCAGGCTCTGAAAGTGTAGCACTTTTTAAAAGGAGTAAGTGCCTGTTGTAGATCATAATAGGGAAAAACGTAGTCATCTATGTTTTTATGACTGGCTTCTGTTCTGCTTGGCTTGGTTATGTTTAATACCTGTGGAGCAGGTAATTTTAATAAATAAAAAGAGAAAGAAAGGGAGAAAGTGTCAGCATGAGGCTGGGTATGACGTTATTGAGAACAGGGGTGTAAATGTGTCAAGGAAATCCCCAGTGATCCAAAAGGGAATGCAAGTAGCTTTACAAGCAGCAGAAGCAAGCTGGAAAAATTGTACAGGGATCTTAGCTTTGCAGAAAGATTTTCATTTTTCAAACTGTAAATCAAACCAAATTAAATCAAAACTATGTTTCTATAGCACCTTTCATACTGGGCTCCCAAGGCACTTCACACCAAAGGACAAGCCACTGAACTGTTTATGAAGGCAGCAGGTCAGAAGAGCCCTGAGCCAAGGTGTAGGGGCTGGGAGGTGGCAGCACCAGGAGATGGCACTGGCAGAGAGGTCCCTGCACAACCAGGCCAGGCTCAGTGCTCCCACGGGTATGGGAAAGCCAGGCAACATCACAGTGCACAGACCCGAACGTGAGGTGCAAGGCACTGACAAATCATACGAGTGCTTTCAGGGCCTCATGAAAGGCAGACAGCAGAAGAACTGTGTAAGTGTTCCACAAGGGCCAACACAGAGAGAAAGGCCATTTCTGCCTCCACTGATCCTTAGCCACAGTGTCCAGTGTTGGTGCAAGATAAGGATGCCCTAAAATTCCACCAGCGTTCGCAGCCTGGTGACTGCAGTCAGAGCTCCTGGGCAGCATCCAGGTGTTGAGACACACAGTGTCCACAGGCTGCCCACCCCTACAGCCCACTTAGCAGCAGCAGCAAACCCTCCTGGCCCTTCCCTGACATTGCCGCAGGAAAAACAGCAGGCTGACCTGTCACCTCAGCCACACTCAGATGTCTGGCCACCCCATGGACCAGTCTGCATGGAAATACAGCACCACCCAGGCAGCAAAACCTTCAGCTGCCACAAAACCGCTCTCTTTGCACCAAGATAAGGAACAAAAAGTCTCCTGGGTGCAAAAACTGCAAAAGCACTGAAATCCTTTCACCGCTGATTCTAGGCAGGCTCACCTTTCTAAGGTAAATTTCATCTCTGCTAATCCTATCAGTTAATATTGAAATCAAATACAATATGGTATTTGATATGACAGTCTCCTTATGAAGTCAGCTGCAGCATTTTTTATTTGCATACAATTTAATTACATTTTCATTCCAGGTCTTCCATTCTGTGTATTGTGGGTAAAAGCACATGAATTCTGTATGACTGCAATGGTGGGAGAGATTATAAAACTTGGAATAATGCTCCAGTGTTAAGAAATATGAAAGTACTGCTGTTTCAGGAATGGCTTCAGGATGATGGGTACAGTGAATAAACAGCGCAGTCCCATTACTGACAGATAGAGAGCAATATTTCAGCTGCCCATATAATTTTTAAGATAGCCACAACCTTTTTTTGTAAGATACTATACCTTGTTTACAGGTCTAAGGTAACCCAATACTTGAGGAGAAAAAGTTCAAAAAGAGCAGAACAGCAGGTCACCTCAATTCCAGACAGCATGTAACTGTGGCATTGCTGGACTTACTTTCTGTGTTTCTGTCTTAGTTTGAAAAAGAAAACTAAGATACCTGGGGGCTAATAGAACAGAGGACTCCACACGATTAATCACACCAA
>JAWWEU010000111.1:54769989-54784213 GCA_035583155.1 Acropternis orthonyx | reverse complement strand
CCTCTGCTCCGGGCATCACTCCCAGTCCAGGCAGGTGAGGGAAAGGGAAAATTCTGAAACCTTAAACCCATAACAGTTTCCAAGAGGTAGGCTGTGGGCATGGGGGTATCTCTGCACTGGGTACTCCAACATGTGTGTTTGCTCTGTAATACTTCTGCTCCTAGATTAACAAGGAGTGTTGGAAATCATAAAAATGTTCTGCATAGTCAGAATGGAAAATACAACCTTCATAATAAAGGGAAACAGCCAAGCAAACTGTTGGATTCTGTGCATCAGTGACTATTATTTATGGTCACTGGTAGTGAAAACCAGTAAGACCTCTCAGAGCCAAACACTTGCTTATTAGCTGTAGGCACACGCACAACATTCAAGTGCAAAGTAATATCCCCAGTCAACGGCAAATAGTAACACATAATATAGAATAACTTCACTCTTTGTCACACCAGTTTTAGCCATAAAGTGAGAGCTTGATGGAACAGCGACAAGAAAGCAGTGATAGGAAGCCCCCAGTTGTTTTGCACACATGGGGAAGGTTTTGTGCAGACTTGGGATACCAAATAGATTCCCAGACCCAGTCACTCATGTTCTCAAAGCCTGACATGAACAGTTAGTACTCAACTACATTTTTATTTAAAAAAAATATCTGAACTTGTTTCATGACACACATGTTACTCATTTGTCTACCACATCAGAAATTGTTAGGGGAAGGAAAATGCTTCATTTTTATACATTTAATTGATACAGTGAAATGGGCAATGGGAAACATTTCTGGTCTTTTAAGTACAGAAGATATTTTCTTGTTCCTGGATTCAGTTCCTAGCCAAGTTCATGATTTCACAGCATTTACTGCCTTAGTTTACCCATCAGTAGACTGAGTATAATGATAGTGCTGCTTTTTAATTCAGGGTTCATGTTTTCACAGTGAGCTGAGACAAACAAAAGGTGCTTTACAAATGTAAAATACTGATTTCCCCCCACATCCCGGTTTGCACAAGGTCTAGAACATTATACAGTAGCTAACATGCTCCTTGAACACAGCATAAACTTCCACCTTTCCTGTAGCAAAAGGACATTCAGAAAGAGATTTGGAGACAAAACCAATTCAAACAGGGCTGACTGCCAGTGAACAATGGTGATGAAAAGCCAATTTTGGTTATTTTAGCATTAAAATGTTTCAGCCGTAACAATCTTTGACTTACTGGTCATTGGGCAGCACCTGTTCAATGGTATAGCACAATTAGGTTTTCTGTCTTCTTATTTCACCACAATCACAAGGAATATTTATCTCTAATATCCTAGATAACAAGAAGGCAAACTCTTAATATGAACTCCCAAGTATTCATACTTGAAAACAATTTTCATTCAGACCAGAGCCTAAAATTATTTTACATCAGTGCTCCACTTTGCAAAGCTTTCAGTGTTAATAGTTCTAGGTGCATTTCCTCCAATGTTGAAATTGCGAATGCATGGAAACAGAAAAGGAGGCAACAGTTTTCTCTGCATTAGCCATTTCTGTGATGCACGTGGAGGTCTTGAAAAGTTCAGGACTGACTTTGGAAAACTGGAAAAAATTTGGAAAAATTTGCTGCTTCCTCTGAGGAGAAGGAAAGAACTGATAAAGACATAAATATGGAAGAATTCCAATTAATGATGTAGTTAAAAGATGTGAATAGCAGATTTGTAAGTGGCAAATGGTTTTCTTCTTTGGAAGGAAACTCACAGTCTTGTATTTTTTCAGCATCATTAGATCCATTTTTCTTGTCATTTTGAACATTTCACATTACTTTTCTGGAGGTATAATTTTAGCCTTCTGTAGAGACAATATGAAGAAACTCCTCTTTTCATGCACACAGGCATTTCAACTGAGATATGTTCACCAAGCCAATATGTACTAAACATAGGCAAGGCAGCACAATCTTCCAATGCAAATGCATACATATACACACAGAGAGTTGTTCTAATATGAAAGATAAAGGAAATACTGCTTTTACACAATAAGTTGACAGGTTAAACAGTTCATGCTCATCAATACTGGTGAGCTGGCTTTTCACTAAAACTGGAGGTAGGGTGATAGTAAAGGGAGAAGTAACTAGTTTTAGTATAAGGAGAAGGGGCTTTTCAACAGCACAAGAGGGTCTTGCAAGTCTATCACAGTCCTTATATGCAGATTTGCATGGTTGAAGCCCCTGCTCCAGGAAGCTTCACAGCTCTTGATACCCAAACCAGCCAGAAAAATACTACAGATGTTTCAGATAAAGGTAGATAAAGTCTCATACATGTGGAGAACAAGATCAGCAAGCTACATACTTGTGCTTCATGAATAAACCACTGCAAATAATAAAGTGACCTGCACTGTGTAATTATCTCAACCACTTTTTCCATGCAATGGTTTTGCCAGATGAAAGCAAACCAGAGGAACTGGATTTCCCCATAGATGTTTCAGTCTTATAAGAAGGAATGATTAGTCCCATCTTTCCCTTTCCCTGCTTCTCATACCCCAGGACAGCTCTGCATTTTACTCTACTGTTGGCAGTGGGGTATGAGTAGTTCTTGTAATTCAATCATCAAGCTTTAAGAGTGCTTCCCAAGGCTAAATGGAAGCCAAATCTCAAAGCTGCATGCATCCTTTGGCCTACTGGGATCCAAATACAACTAATTTCTGCTGGCTGAACTGTAATAATGAAGATTGTGAGTGCTCAGTGATAAAATTGGGGAGGCTGTATTTAAGGCAATGGAAGTTATACCATGTGCAAAATTCTATTCCCTAGACCGAGATGCAAATGCTGTTGTTGAATGTTGCACAGATAAGACAGAAGAAGAGTATAATTTATGCATTATAATTGAAATCAAGGAAGCATTTCCTGCTAATGCTGTCATGCCTGCTTTGCAAGGCTAACCCTAATGACCAACAATTGTACTTTTTAATACAATTTCTGAAGCAAGTGGTGGCTAGGGAATAGTCCCATTGGAACACACACCACACATGCCTCCCCTACATTTCTTCACGTACAATTCACAGATGATTGCTTTGCAAGACTGTGAATTCACGACTTATTCACTCTGCAAGAATGAAGAGTCCCATAAAAGGATTTACTAATAGACTCTCTGGCAGGAAAATCCACCTCTGGGCAATTCCAAGCCACTCTAAACTTTTTTTAATCACCTAATGAGCAGTGATTCCCTTTCACTGTTGGGAATGGACAGGCAGGTTTGGAGGAAAATTAAGAACCAATCCAAATCACTGTCCACAAATACGGCTGGACTGTATTCCAGGAAAAAAAGTAACAAGCCTGTGTCCTTCTATTTCTTTGTATTCCTGACCCAGCAAAAAGCAATAGTAAGCAATGCCTTAAGAAAACCATGATGTCAAGATTTTCAGATCAAGGTTTACACATGTTCTAGCTCAAGGCTGAAGATGTTCAGGTGGCATATTCTCTTTGCAGATAATCATGTGAAGCACCAAACCCACCACTATTTGCTGAAGGGATAAGAATGGTCACTTCTTACAAGTACGAGGCAGGGTAGCTTTAATGGAGCAAAAACTCATGGAGGACACACCTTTCACTCACCTTTTAAAACAGTATTACCAACAAGACATTTTACCTACTGTCTGATGTTGGCTGCATTTGCCTGTGCTCAGACAAACTCTCCTCCTCAGTACTAGGGTCAGTCTAAGGAGGTACATTTAGGCACAAGGACCATCAGTAGCAAGAGCCAAATCCTCACACTTCTTTTCTTCTTATCATTTCAATTTAGACCTTCCTTGTTTCTCCAGCATAACTACTTATAGCAAGAGTATTAGCAAATGATGTAGCAAATCAGTGATAAAAGCCACTGGTCATTAAAATGAGAAGGCATCCTGGATTTAAGAACTAATAAAGATGGCATTAACACTCTAATTACTGCCACATTAGGCCACATTAGTGCCACATCCATATCTGTTCCAGCCAACTCTTGGAAAAACAAATCTTTTCAGTTAATTGTTTTTCACAATGCTTGGTCTCTCATGATTCTCCTGACTGCAAGCCTGGCTAGTCAAGCTTTCTCCTCACTCTCAGATCTTACACAGGGAAGTCTGCTGGCTCCCAGCAAAGAGAATGCACTAAACACACACACTGAAAAAAAAAAAAGTCTTTCCTAGTTCTTATCTCTCTGAAAAACACACACAAAAGATTCATGGATACATCCGCACTAATGTTCCATACGAATGTTGACATACCATAGAAAGCAATAAGACAGCTATGAGAAATTAGCTTTTATGTAGTTGTGTCTGCCAAGACTAAGATCTTTTCCACCTCCAGTCACTAAGGGTCTTCCTAGAGTAAAATCCTTTTGGATCCTAAACTAGACTGCTTTTGATTTTATTCAGTTGAGCATAATATCCTCCTTGCTCCTGAATGTAAAGATACAGGATCAATAATTTCATCACAGCAATAATTTCTACTCTGTGTCAGATAGGAATTGTTGACAGATGATGCTCCATCTGTCACAGTATTCTACAGTAACAAGCCAAAATACAGCCAAAAAAAATTGTAAACTGTACTGTTAGGAACTGTCGCAACAGAGCATCTTGGCTTTTTGGAAATACAAGTTGTTATAACAAAAAGCTTCAATTCAAAGCTTGGATCCTGGGACAGGTATAGCTATTTAGCATCTTTGCATAATGGGTTTTAAATCTAATACTACCTGGAAAGGCAGTATTTAAAGTAGATTTACATGGGCAGACAACCACACACCCACTCTCTTCACACTTGGGACTGGACAGTGTGCTAAATCCCAAAAACCATGCTACCACCCTTGCATGATGTCAATCCCCAGCTACAACTCAAGTTATATATTCGTATTCCCTCAATTCAATGTTCAAATAGAGCAGTAACATAATGGTCTGTATCTACTCATTCCAGCATGTGCAGGGACAGGTGTGTTTAATGGGGTTTAGCCAACAAGTATGGGGGGTGGGGATGGCAGATGGTATGGAAACTTGAGGAGGGCCAGAGATGTATGATCTCTGCTGGCACCCACTAGCACCCACTGGTGAGGAGATACTATGGTTCTCACCTTATCCATTTCTCCTTCTTTTCCCATCAGGGTGATGATAGCCTCAACAGATTCAGCATGTGGTTCCTCTGCAAGAGTGCAATCTTTAAAATCTATGCCTCTGCCTAACCTGAACATGTGTCATTCAAGGTCCTAACCCCCATGTGCTTCCCTGTCCTTCCCAGAACACCAGAACGGCGAATGCAGCAAAGGCGGATGATCCTGCCCTTGAACCGGCACTCATTTTCCAAGTCAGTTTTGTATCACACACTCCCTGCTAAAGCTGTTTCCCAGGAAGACACGTAGATGTGGACAGAAACAAAACAGAGTGCCTGCTGGAGTAGAATATACTGGAACATAATGCACAAATCAATGATCATTTCAAATTTAAAACTTCATGCAAGTCACACAAACCAGAACCACTCAGCTTTGCAGTCTCTGTACAAAAAGAAACAGAGCAAGACAAAAAAAAAAAGGGGGGGCGGGGGGAACCTCCATAGAAAAATAAAAAAATACATCAAACTTGATTTATTTTCTGTCTTTGCCAGTATATCCTGGGCTTGATTCACAGCTGTTTTCCTCCTTTCCGCCAAGCCCACTCCAATGGCACAGCTTCCTCAATGTTTTCTCTATCTTTTCTGGGTGAGCAAAGCCTTTTCATTTCACACATCATTTACAGCTCGCTGCTGTGATTTCAAAAAGTCAGTGGGCTTTTACCAAGCTAACAAGTGAGATAAACATTTTGTGTGTCTGATAATTCTAAAAGTTCTGCAGATTTTCTGACAGTAGGTACCCTAAGCAGTGAGGGAAATTCAGAGGCTCCAATTCAATTTGCACCACATGGCAAACAAGTTTGCCGGGGAGTCAGTAAATAAATCAGGAAGAAAGGGAAATAAAGAACAGATTCTTCAAAGTCGCATCCTATTCCTATAATGCAAACCTAAGTTCTCTCAACTTTCAAGGTATTCTACATGCCTCACTAAATTTATTCACTCTCTCCTGGTTTGAACTGAGAGAAAAAAGGTAAGTGTTTTATTTCTTTCTTTGCTGTCATTGAGCCAGATCAAGACACTCTCCTAAAGTAAGAGAATGACTGGTCGCTCCGGGACAAATACTGGACAATGCATCCAGCTGCCCAGTGTGTCCAAGTTGAGTTTGGATTTTCAGGATGACTGGGCATAAAAGACATGAGAATCTCGGTGTCTAATCTGTACATACAGGATTTTATCTGATACTCCCCAGATTCAATGGCAAAGCTCCTGTTTATTTTAAAAGTACAGAATCAGAGCCCTGTATGTGCATATGTAAATTGGGCAACTGCATGTGCAAAAAACAATATGATATACATAAATTACAGATGCAAGTCAGGTGTAGTTTTTATGCATGTCCAGATGTATGTCCAAAGTTTTTCAAATTGTGGTTCTGTTTTAACAAAGAGAGTAAAAAGTGTGAATTTTTCCAGAGAGATTCTTTTCACATGAGAACACCTGAGTCCATTTTTCTGTGTAGCCAGAGATACGACCACTTACAGTCAATATAAAAAAATATAAAAAAAAGGCGTAAAAATTTTGCTGCCTGGTTTGTTGTGGTTTTCTTATTTTCACATCACTAGTAGCACCCTCCTATGCGCAATGAGCTTTGGCACCGCAAAATGACTAATTCCTTCTGGATTCTTAGAATGCTGACACCATCAAGCCTCAAGATCAAAAAATAATTAAATGAAAGAATTACGTGTCTTATTTATTAACAGCAAGAGAAGAAAGGGAATGGTGAACCATTTCAACCTGCACACCAGCAACTGGCAAGCAAAGGGCCTGATTCTCCTATTTTCATTAAACTTCATTTAATAGTGTAATAAGGCATGATCATAGTTCAGAGAATTGGCAATAAAATGGCTATTCAAATTTGATCAGTACGGGAGAGTAAGGACTGAAAAAAGGATGAGGGGGAAAAAATGGATTGATGCCTTCTATCTGGCATCGCCGTCCGGAGACTGGAAAGTGATGGTTGTCGCATGTTCCTTATTTCACACAGCAATATGTTGTAAGGAGGATGGAACCAGTCACATATGTTCTGGGCCTGGCTGGGATGCGTCTGTTTTTTAAGAGCATGAGAAGAATGTTTCTCCACATTAATCAGGACTTAAGGAAATACATAGCTACATCTTCCAAACCAAACAAGAGAAAGCCAGAGCGAAGAAGACTCAACCTTCTGAAGCAAAGCTACACTTAAGTAAAAACCTCAAGAAATTGGAAGTGAGAGGCCCCCCATAAACTTTGGACTCACATTCCCTTTAACCTGACAGTGCTCAGGGAAATACTCATATTGCTGAGGGAAATCTCTTCTATTTAACCCCAAGGAAAACAAAGACCTAATGCAGGGAAATATTAAAAATCTCAGACCTTATATGTATGCCCAAATTTAAGCATGTGTTTAAATGTGTTCCTGAAACAAGCTCCAGTTGTTTAACTGGTTTATTTCACCTATCATCAACTCTCAGTAGCTAAAAATTCAACCATCAGCATTTTAGTTATAGCACATCAGAGCTAAGTTTTAAGTTTGTCTTTTGAAGGATGCTGAGGGCCATATCTAAAACATCCAAGGCCTTTTTCTTTAGGAGACAGAAAATGTAGCAGATCAGGCAGAAATGCACAGGGGTCTCTGAATATTTTTGCCGTTGATGGCTGTGCAAAACCAATTATTTCATAAATTTAGAAAAAATGCAAAACAGGATATTTCAAACAGGAAACAGCATAAGTAGCACTGGTTTTGAGAGAAATAATCATGTTACTATGGAATACTAATCCAAGTAAGCTTCTTTATATTCCAAAATATTGTTTTATATGCGGCATTTCATATTCTTTTTGGTGTGTTTTTTAAAAGGGATGTAATATTTAGGAATTGAACTATTAGACTTCAGTAAGGCTGTTATCTCAGGAAGAGAAGGACTCATTGCAAGTGCTTGAAAAAGACAACAAAACAGTGAAGGGAAAAATGCCTCCAGTGCTGAAGATATTTCTAAGATATCATTGAAAAATGTTAGCAAAATTAACACTTGTAAGAAAGTAGAAAAGGAGCAAGAAGCAGGGCTCAGGCAAATGCAATTGAGGAGGGTTTCAAATTCCTATTCAGAGAGGCAAAACAGTCTCCTGGGTAGAGCTCCTCTGGGATTCAGGAGGCAGGAGCTCTCTCCCCAGCCATCATTCCCTGAATCCCCAGGTGACTCTTTGCATTTAAAGCCAAGATGTTCCCTGATCTCCAGAACAAGAGCCATGAACTTCGTGTAGCGATTTTAGATCTGCCATTGCAAAATTCTGGGTCAGGAAAAGGAACTCCAGAATCTGCAATTAGTTGTACAAAACGGTAAGTGTATGAAGCAGGTCAGAAGTTTCTACCACCAGACTTTATTTTGAAATCTGTTGAAAATTCAAGTCCATAATAGTAAGATGTCTGAGCCTTCTCTCCATTAAAGCCTGGAACCAGCAGAAAGCCCTAGTGGTGAATTATTACCTCTAATTTTTCATTTTAGTTCATACCAAATTCACTGTATTTCAGTTGTTCTGAAGGTCTATATAATAATGTATTTTTAAATTACATTTATATGAAGCCTTTTCTCTCCAAATACTTGCCCAGGTGTACACAAGTTGCACCTCATGCACCTTTGAGAGGCAAATAACTGCAATGCCCCTTCACAGGGGCTGCACAAATGCAAGAGAAGTAGCTTGCCCATATCCCCCAAAATGGTGGCCAAGGCAAAAATTGCTTCTAAATTCCTGGCATTTCCAGTTAAAGTATTTGCGCAGCAGCGCATTAAAAAGCTCTGTGTCTTAGGATTTTTTTTCCTAAGTAATTGTGGGTAAATTTGGGGTTGCAGCTGTTATTAGGAGGTAAGAAATAAATTGGGCTGGCCTTCATTTGCACCGTGCAGCTGCAGCTCCTGTCAGTGGAATACCTTGAGGACAGTCTGATGCAAAACATCACACCTTCAAAAGGAGGGGAGCTGCTACTGGGCTTCTGGCATCCCAGCTGGGCACTTGTGAAAATGTTACCTGTAACAGCATTTTTGCTGATGTAATCTCTTCCTGCCTTTTTTTCGTTTTTTTTTTTTTTTTTTTTTTTTTTTTTTTTTTTTTCTTTTTTTTTGTAGCGTGGGCACTTCGAGCAAAAATATGCAGGTTACTTTTCCTTCCTCTCACTGGGATCTACAGTGGGTAATTTCTGAGTTCACAGCAGGACACAGAGAGAAAAATGGTAACTTTAAATTGCAGAAGAAACTCTGAATTTTATTTCTAAATGTGAATGTGGCTTAAATGATGATTCTTACCTTTAGTGGAAAAGGTATTTTAAAGCTTGACCACAAAAATACTCGTCTCCCTTCCCTATGGTAGTCTCTTTCTCCCTCATGTCTTTGTAGCTGCATGGGAGTTATATGTATCAGAGCAAAGGTACCACATACTTATGGAGTGAAAAATTAATGTGGTCCCTCTCTTACACATTAATTGCCAGGAATGGGATCAGAAAGAAATATTAAGGTGAAGTCTAGATATAAGAGCACTAACAATAAATATTCCTCATCTTTTTTGGGACCCAGACATAAGACTAAATGTCCCTATAACTCTTGGCCTAATATCTCAGCCAAACCTATAGCACTGTCATAGGTTTACCTTCTATTCTTTTTCACCAGTCATTAGACTTTGGGACTCTAAAACAGCCTTTGTACCTGACAGCAACACTTTCCCATCATCCAGACTTTGGATTCATGCACTTCCTTTGTTTTAATGCGACTTTTTATATCCAGTATAACCTTCTGACAATCGTGCACACTTGCTGTAAAGGAGAAGAGATATTTTCCAATGTCTCTGTTCAATTATTAGTGTCATCTGTAATGAACTATTCCAGTTTAATTGCAGAATTTGTATCTGTTTTACTGTGGACAAAATAAAACACAATAGAAGAAAAATTTAATTGCAAAACTAATGTTCATAGAAATTATTCCAAAGCTGAGGGTGCTTTTTCAGTTTGCTCCATCTGAAGAGGTGATTCTTTTGAGAAGACCACTAGACTCATAAACCTGATGCACAAGAACACCCATGAACACTCACACATTTGTAAATGAATGGCACACCTCTGAATTATAGCACAGCAAGTAACTCCATATCACAGGACAATGTTTGAGGGACAGTATTATATGTTCAGCCATGGGTGGGAACAATGTTTATAGCAAGTGATTTGGCAAAATGAAAGTGGTGTCTCTCTTGGTGGTGGTACAATTTACATATAGGGCAGCAGTGAGAAGAGGCTAAAACCGCTGTATTCTCTATGACTGCAGTGTACTCATCCTCCACCTTGAAGTGAAAGAGGTGTCATTTATGCTACTCTTTTTTTTCTTTTCTCAAACACAGTTGCTACATTTGGGGACTAAATTTATTGTGACTTCAGCCTGATTTTTCAACACTGGTCAATTCAAGTCTTCCATGCCTTCAACAGAAGCTGTAGAGGAGCAAATTTTAGCTTTTACAGAACAAGAGGGTCAGGTACACAATGCTAGTGGCAAATCCCGTGTTGTCCCATGTTGCTGATGTTCTTGGTAGATAGTCTAGACAATAGTCTACTTTCACAAATACTCATTTTCCAGTTCTCTCCAAATAGGAAATCATTAAGATTAAAGAACATACTGAACTGAGCACAGAGAAAGGCTTTTCAAAACAGTGCCTTAACTCTTCAGTGCACCTTTTGTTTGTGAAATGGCCATAACCCTTGCATCTTATTATCTAATTTTACTTAATGCCTCTCTCTACAATATTCTGTAAGACCCAGAGATGACAGTGCCTATAAAACTATATTGGTACCCACTTTTCCTATTAATGGATTGCCACTTCTTCTGTTTGTTTCCCATCAGGAACACTGCTGCACAGTGTCATGTATAATGCATTTCTACAGCATGTAGCTAAGCAGCTCTCTTCCACTTGGTCTGTCTCCGTTTGCAAGGAACAACGAGCCAGAAACCCCTAAGATTCTCCATACAAACAACCAGAATTTAAGGCTCTGCGGAGGACCATGTCACTGCCTTACAGCAAGGAAATAAGAAGCAGGGCTATGGCAGTCCATGAACTGATCATCTTTTATCACAATTTAGTCAGCTGTCCTCACAGCAGCTTTCCTACGTTTCCTGTTCTTTAACTTCCATCCAGTAAAACGGCTCCCATGGCTGAGGCACAAGGGCCTTGATGATCACATCCTGCTAGCACTGTATTGCAAACCTTTGGAAGCACCACTGAACATCTTACTCTTCCACCACCACCAAGGTAGTAATGGTGTCATTCTCACATGCATCACCAGCTAAGGTTAAGTGTTTTATCTGTTTAATATCTCATGCACTTTCTATCCAGGACTCTCCTCTAGTGTCGGGGGATGAACTAAGTACTCAGTTGTGTCTCCAATGTGTGTAAATTAGCATTTACATTATGCAATTCCCCATCTGCACACACATTAAAGACATAGGTATTTCAAAGTTGCTCTTCCAGGACATGTATTGATTCACACCACACAAAGTCATCACCTGTCAGGGCAAAGGATTTGATTCACACATGACCCCATTGTGCAAAGAGAGAGGTCAAGCTGCCATGAGTTGTGACCCTGCCTGAAGCCTCTGCAGATCTGGAGGAACAGTGCTGACCGCTTCGTACGAGCCCTGTGCCCACAGCCTGCTACCAGGGAGGAGTGCAGTCAAAGTCACAGCAACACGTCCCTTTCAGGGCAATCCTTGCCATTGCCTTGAGAGAAATGTCTCTCTGCTCCTCCATTTAAGCAGTCTACCCCCTTCTGTAAGATGAGAAATTTCATTAAGTTTACCTTTCCAACACTGCAACACAAGTTGCTGTATAGGTCAGTCAACACATTCCCCTCTGAGCAGAGAGGTTTAATAGTCCTCTCCTGACATCTTCTTTAATAAGCAGCCTGACAGGTTATGTGGCTTCCAGTCATTTTATTGCTAGGAGCTGGATAAAAGCTAGTGGATGATGGTGGGCGTAACACTTCATCCTTTCATTCAGAATAAATTCAGAGAAGCCATTAAGGTTCATTATGAAGCCAGATGTTTGAAACAATGATGGTCTCCACCCCAAACATAACTACGTGCCATCTTCCAAAACTAAGACACAAGTGGACAGAGAGGTTTAACAGGCAATTATGTTGTGAGGGTTTGGTGACAGAAACAGCAAGACTAGAAAAGCTGGGGAGAAAGAAAAAAAAAAAAAAGACCTTGTCACTATTCTGACAAAATGGGGAAGAATAAGCATCTGGAAGAGCAGGGGCTAGGGCAGAGAAACCTGACCCTGTATGTAAAGAGATTATCTCCTACCAGATCCCCTGAGGGTTCAAGGGAGCAGTTCCTTGTGCATTCTTTGTCATAATACAAGATTTTGTCCAGACCACCTGATTGCCTCATCCATCTCTTCTAACAAAAGAGCAGAGGTATCCTGAACTTTGGCTAACTTCTTAGGTCAGGTATGCGTAACACGTAACCTAAAGGACTTTTAGTGTCTGTGCTCACACACACATGATCTAATGAGTGAATTAAACTCAGACTGTATTTGGGGGTAGGGTTTTTTTTTTAACCACTATACAAGCTGTGCAAGTTTCCACTTTCTACCCCGCCTTGAATACACAGTTCAGTGGAAAAATTACCTGGCCCTGAAGGACACTGATGTCCAACATGGAAACGTGTGCAGTGTTTGGTCATATTGGTTAATTTGCAGTCACAGTAGCATTTTGCATTTGCTTCCACAAAAACAGTATATACCTCATGGCTCCTCTGGTCTACTGGCTGTATTCCCTAGCCACTAATAAGCAAAGGGTTGCCATTTATTTAACAGAGATCCATAATGGTCACATACAAGATTTTAAGGGGAAAATGGGAAGGAGTGCGGAGAAAGGGCAACTGCCATTCTGCAACCATATACTTCATACTCTTCATAAATTAATTGCTCTAATTTGCAGTACTCTTTTTTTTTTTTTTAGCCATTGGATAGATGCATTGGAATTCAAAGTCTTCATATGACTCACTTTATTCTTCCTTTTCTTACAGCTCGAGTGAGTGCAGTCTTAAGAAAGCAGTGCTTGGGACCACTTAGACTGATAAACAAAATGGAGACCATATCCCAGCTTTTAAATGAACCACATACATCACCTGTTGAGCACCTTTCCCTCTGTCTCACAGTACTAGAGCAACCAGCTTGCAAAACAGCTAATCTTTGGCTTCCCCAAAGCATCATGTCTTTCCCAGGCCCTCTCCTATACCAATGCCTCCTCCCCATCACACTCTGCCTCTCTGCATCCCCTCCACTTTCTCCAAATAACTCTCAGGGACAGAAGACTGCTCTTCTCCATTGATCATGACAGCAGTGTTTTTAAGCTCTGTCTTCAACCAGGAAGAAACCTGTAACTCTTTGCTGTTTCCCTCAGCCCTTAACTAAAGCCTTCCCTTCCCAAACACTGTTCCCTCCTGCACCCTACAGTTGCCTGTGTGCATCTCCTCATTCCCCTCACTGGCTTCCTTCCCCGGCGTCCCCAGCTGCAGTGAGTTAAAAAGGAAGTATAAGACGTTGCCTGCAATTTATTTTAATTCTTTCCCTCATGCTGTCCCTGCAGGCACAAGCTGGCCAGCCCAGCTGTGGCACTGAGTGCAACCAGTTCTCCCTCATGCACAGCCTTCCCTCAACAAGCTGTGACTGATCACAGAGGGACAAATGCACATGCACATTCATATTCATTTCTTTGCATGCTCTGGAGTTTTCTTACAGTATGACACCCACCAGAAGGAAACATCTGCTTTGTTTGTTTTCTAAGGTAATGCCTTCCTCCACAGACCTGGAAACGCAAACATGACAGCGATATGCCTACTGCAAGAGAAGGAGAGAGGGGCTTCAAACTGAAAGTGAAATTGCTGAGAGCAGCTGGAGTGTTCAAGAAAAGTGAAAATACAGAAGGCTTGAGAAAACAAAAAACAGTGGTGGAGCTTAATGGATGTGATGGGTTTGATAAACCCCAAAAAACTCAGATTAAGACCTTAGTTTAGTTAGGCCCAAAGCCAAAGTTAGCAGGCCTCCGTTTGTGGGCCATGGGGCTCTCCGTAGATTTAGAGGGACAAGTATCACCTGACTTAAGCAACCAAAGAGGTATTTCATAT
>JAWWEU010000111.1:54748944-54769889 GCA_035583155.1 Acropternis orthonyx | reverse complement strand
TGTGTGTTGTTGGGGGGGGGGCAACTTGGAGTGAAATATTGTTGGTTTTCTTTATATTTGTACATATATGTGTTGTAACTTTTGTGTAAATATACATATATACATATATACATATATATATATGTTTTTCCAGTTTTGAGGTTTTTTTCCTCCCCTCCTTTCGCTGGGACCATGTGGGTTTGGGGGGGGGTTGGCATTTTGCCAAGGTCTAACCCACAACAATGGATTTTTGAATATTCTTTTTCTTAATATGGCTCTAATGTGTTCTTTTAAGGAGGTGAATGAGAAGAAGAAATGTGAAATCTTCCTTACCACCACCATCTTTCTAGAAGAGTCAAAGTGATGCAGAGTGACTTTGGCTTGGACAGGCACCTGAGCTTTCTTCTCTCCTTATGCATAACATTCCACAAATCCTCTTGCTTATCAAGTCATCTAATGGGTAAGAAAGCCATAGTGTTAGACCATAACTGGTAGAATGTCTACACAGTCATCTGCAAGATTACCCTCAGTCACTCTGTTTACCATCAGAGAGTCTCATTTTGTGACATCCCACTTCCCCACTCCTTGAAGTTCTGGAAGACCCTTTTACCCACCAGTAGCTGCCTGCAAGGCCCAGCATGAGGGGACAAACTACGGGTTACACACCACATCTCAAAGGAGTGAGATATAGTGCCACAACAAAAAAGATGTGCCATTCACTAGATCAGGTTGCTCAAAACCTCATCTGGCCTGGCCTTGAACACTTCAAGGGATAGTGCATTCTTAACTTCTCTGGGCAACCTGCTTCAGTGCCTCACCACCTCCACAGTAAATAATTTCTTCCTAACAACTAATCTAAACCTACCCTCTTACAATTAAAGCCATTCCCCCTTGTCATATCATTACATGCTGTTGTAAAAAGAACCTCACCATCTCTCTTGTAGCCCCTTTAGGTACCGGACAATGAACTTCTACTCTGTCCCAGAGTGAGTGTAAGCACAGAGCCCTGGAGGACCTGTCAGTCCAGGACTGACCTATGAGAAAGCAAGAATGAGGAAAGGCAGTCAGAAAATGGGTCCTCTGTGATGCCAGGCCTAAGAGGAATGAATAGCAGCACAAATCCTGCACCAAAAATGTATGAGAGCAGCTGAAAGATATCATCAAAAAGCTGTGGATGGATGCATGGATATCCAGAACACTCCACGTATTCTAAAGCCTGAGGCATAGAGCTAAAGGAAGTCAAGTGCCTGATGATTCTGAAGACTCGAGGCCTGGAAAATGGGTGGAATAGCATAGAACTTTCTTTTCAAAACACAAACTGGCCACCAGTCGAGTGGTGCTGAACCTTCTTTGTGAAGATTGCAATCCCTGTAGCTGCATAGGGCAGTCCTCTAATGAAGGCCTGTATTCTGTAGGAACTGATGGTGCTACCAGAAAACATTGGTATGACAATCCATCATGTCCCAGAGCAGTCCAAGTTTTGGTCTTCTGGAAGATATTGGATTAAAATTGGCTCTTACACTGACACCACACGTAGCTTTACAAGTTCCTAGTTGTTCTTATTGTTGAAATAAAGAGAGATCATAGGAGCTCATGGTGCTCAATGTGTGGCATGATGGGGTGTACACATTCTTTCCATGCAAACGCTGACATCTCCAAATAATAAATATGAACACGTAAACATTTTTGTTACTTCATCTAGTGATCTCATCTTAAAAAGGGAATCTCATGGAGGGATCCTGTGGGACACTCACAGGTCACTACCACTAATGTGATGTACTGATTCATCAATGTGTCCAAAGCCTCTCAAGGACCTTAAGAGCTTAAAAAAAAGGAAATAGATTTTAAGCCTTGTTATGTAGCAACTGTAGTCATCTCGCTTTACTCCTCATATCTTATTATTTGAGAGAGAAAAAATAAGAGACACTTTTGGGGGAGAGACAGCAGAAACAACAATTTGCAAATCTTCTTGCTGAAATGTATTTAAATCACAAATGCTGACATTTTACTGAAATTACACTTTTCCAGTAGAGGGAATATAGAAGAAAGGAGGGCTGACCCTTCCTGTCTTGGATGATAAATATTAAATCTACTTGAACTCTAGTAATTTACATAAGTTGAAGCAACAAACAGAAAAGGGCTGGTTGAACCTAAAAGAACTGGAACATTTCTCAGTGCTCTGGGAGCCCTTTCTCATTTCAGTGTGGCTGTGTCCTTGGCTATATTTTCTAGCTTTTTGAAGATGAAATACTAAAGCTATTCAGCATTTTGCTATGGTTGCAGAAGAACATGGGAAAGAGGCAAGTGAAATTACAGGAAGAGAGACTGCCTTCTGTTACTACACTTAAGTTCTACTCTCATTCACTCCAATTTCAAAGAGTAGCATTTGTAGCTAAAAGGAAAACTCACTCCAGCACTTAAAACGGTTCAGAAATAAACAGAAAAAACATTCAGGGGGAAATACACACTCTTTATCAGAGAAGCAATTGCCACCCTTAACTTCAAACAGTGAAGACTGATAGCTGACCCCTCAAATAAATGGCCATAAACCTTTCATCTGTTGGGGACAGTAATGATTGCCTGAATATGAATTAACTCTGTTACATGAAACTGAATTTCATGTTTACCACTTTCTGCGAAGAGAATGTGTCCTTACAGTGTTTATCTATGAAGAAACTTCTCTGTGAAGAAGCACACATCAAGATTATAATTACTAAGGCAAGAGACCCAGTGAGATGTGGAACAGTTGTTATTCCCACAGCGGTAACTTATCATGGGACATTTAACAGGGTCACTGCATCCCTCCGGATTGGTCTCTGAATTAGGACACTTAACATCCTGACATCTTCTCCTGAATGGTTCTCAGGAAATTGGAGCATGGGAATATATAAGTTTGCTGGGGAGACAGCCAGTACAGGAATATCAGCTTGGTGTGCCCAGCTGTGGACTGGAGGGACTGGAATAGCAGTCAGTGGCTGGCAGGGTGAGAGAATAAGTGGTTATTCTGTCACTATCCAAACTCTTCATTACCATTCTACATTCACAGCTTGTGCCTTCTATGAACACCAATCTTATTTATGACACATCATACAGCCCCTGCAGTAAGTGAGGAACTCTGGCCCTCGATGTTTTAAGAAAAACTGCCTTGCACTGCATTAGCATGCAAAATGAATGAGGCGGGAGACCAGCTCCAGCAGCTCCCCAAAATAATATGCGACAATCTAATTAAACTTTATTGTAACTATACAAGCGAGGAAACAGAATTAAGGCTGGGTAGGCAAGCTCAATTTTGTCATTTCCTTAGCCTTTTAGTGTTTGCAATTTGATAGTCTTGTCATGTAGGGTTTCTAATAGAATTTTGTGCATTTTTAGAAAATAAATTACATTATGAACTTCTACACGGTTGAGCTTCTGCTAGGCCAGCAAACCAGACCAAGGCTGACCAACACTTGTGCAACCAACTGGGCAAATTCACCACTTCCTTCCATGTTGGCTTTCCTATTGTCACTGTCTAGCAGAGGAGCTCACCTTTCTTCATCAGTGCCTTATTGGTCAGAGAGAGAAAGAGATTTCCTAAGATAGAAATTGGAGCATTGCTTGGTACCTAGAGAGCAAAACCTGCATTCACAAAAAAAAATACCCTGTGACCACCAGCCAGTAACACTCAGGGGCACCAGAACAGACAAAAGATAATGCAGAACCAAACACCAATCCATCCTGACATCTATGAGAACTACTAAAATCACACAGATGGAAGTGTTGTTTTTTTAAGAGATCTTTGTTCTTGTACCTATCTCAGCTTACACTTTCCAATTAAAAAATTGCTTCTGGGCTTGATATCAAATGCTTAAAATTGCAGCCAAAAACATAAGCAACTCAAAATAACCCCCTTAGAATGGAAACTCTTGCACATCCTTCATACTGCTATGCCTGGAGAACACTGCCAATAAGATGCCTAAAAAGAGGGAGAGAAACTCAGGGTGGGAGTGAAGGAAAGAGGAATTAGACCGAAAAGGAATGAAAGGGAATCCCATGAGGAGCCAGCAGAAAAGCTCCAGACATTCTGGCAGTTCTAAGAGTTTATTCCAGGTGGCAAAATAGACACTCGAGGGGGAGTTTTGATGAAAAAGGACTGGCAACTTCAGGGCACGGGTCTTAGGAGACCTGCAGTAACTCTGAATCTCTGCTGTATTGTCTGCCATGGCATATGATTAGCTTCCTGTGCTGTAGCGCATTGTAAAGCACTTTATAAAGCAATGAATTACACAGCTGAAGTGGAGTAACCACATGCAAGCAAATACGACAACCATTACGCTCTCAGCAACATCCCACACACAGCCACGAACATTTGCATTAGTGCCAATTAATCTGAGGTGGTACAAACTCAGCCAGGCATAGGATTTGTTCTTTGGTGTGAAGGAGGAAGGGAGGGGAGAAAAATATCCTTTTGTCTTCAGAGAGGAAACATCTGTAGGAGTTTTCAAGGGCTCCGGTGACTTTCTTGAGCATGGAGCGGGGGAGCGTGCTATTGAGTGCTTTGATCTCACCAGCAGGTGACACTGCAGCAAGTGGGAGCAGCTATAAAAAGTTTGAAGCGTTCTAAGGACAACTCGCACAACCGGCGCGCAAATGTGTTTAACGCGTGTGACTCACAGTTGCCGAGAAGTGGGAACATGCAGCACTGGGCTTTTGGTTTCAGCTCCTCGTTGTGTATTAATGTCTTCCTTTTCCCCTCGCTGCTCCCCACCACGGCTTTCAAACACCAGGGTGAAGCAGTCAGGAAGGGCGATGAATCTCTTAACCCTGCTGCACGTGGAAATGCATATGACTAAAGCACAGCCAGGGAAAACTGTTCCAACAGCCCTACCTCTCGCTGAAGTCAGCAGGAAAGCCATATCCTTTAACGTCAATGCCTAACAGAGGAGCCTACCAAGCACTAAAGGGGTGTTCTGTTTTTCCAGATCCACGTTTCAACCAGTCATTCTGCACAAGAAAATGATGATGGTATTTGTGAAACACAGGTTTTCCTGTGCTGTATTCTTTTAATCCTATAGTTAACATAAAAAAAAGCAAGTTAAATACTTCAGAATTAATAATAGATTTGCCTCTCATACCTCTCTGTTCTGGCTGGAACTGTCAGGAAGACTGACCCTATATAACCCTGGGCTCAAGGGGCCTCACAGGGGCTCAAGAAGAGCAACCTACTCTTACACAATGCTCCAGTATTATAAAGAAAAATATTCCTGAACATCCAATGCACAAAAACTCACAAGTTCTAACGTACTGAGCAAGGCTTGCACTGCCTCTGGTGAGGTCCATGCCTACTATATCCCACTAAGGGCAGAGTGAAGGTTGTCTTGCTTTTTCACTCAGCAGTTCCTCAGGTGCAAAGGGGATATAAGCAGAGCTGCCAAGTTTTGTTCAGCTCCCTCTGTGATATATTGATTTTGTAAATGGGTTAGTGAACTGATTTACCACTTTCTAGACTACTCGCACAAAGCCTTCCATCATATTTCCCAGTCAAGACATCCTGCTCCAAAGAGCAGCAAGAATTCTTTCCCAAATCCTTGCTGCTGCACATAGGGGAAGCCAAGAGTCCTTCTGAGAGAGTCTTCAGAGAGTCTGAACACTATTTGCAAGAGATGAAGGGAGGCTGCAGGGCACTGGCAGGCATAGGCGGGTACCCACATAGGGTTTAATGCCAGAAGCATTTGTAACAGCTTGCACTGTCAGTCCTGCCAATGCATGGCTGCTCTACTCCAGGTGTGTCTGGTACAGAGAGAGTCGGTACCTGGTGCTGGTAGCTGGCACAGTGCAGCTGAAGTGAATATCTTTTGTCTGCTTGAAGTGCATGTGAATGTGTTAAAAATCAGCTGGAACATGTTGGCCAATGACAAAGGTGCCAAAACCAGGGTGCTGGGCAAGAAGTACAGTCACAGGCAATTTCAAACAGCTGTGCAAAAGGTTGACAGAAACGCAGGGATTCAAGGCTCAAAAAGTGTTTGTAAGTGCTTCTACTTCAGCCAGCAAACCAAGGGATCTGAATAGCCCTTCCATAACATTTTGCACACCTTTGGGAATATGGGGAATTTTTTTTTACTATTTAACTGAACTAGAATGCTGTAGAGCATCAGAAGGATGCCCTCCTTGGAGAGACAAAAGCAGTTTTAAACCTGATCACTTAAACAGTATACATTTGCAGCACTATACCCCGTCCTGTGTCCACTGCAAGTGCCTACGGTTTTGCAATCACACCATCCCATTGATGCAGAGTTACAGACTCAGGGCAAAATGACAAGGATGAAGAAACTCAGAACTGACTTTGCAATGAAAGCAAACACCTAGCATAAACCAGTCGAGAACCCATTTATTTTGACTGGGAGCCCTTGGAGACATTATTTGTGATGACCATACATAAAAAGACATGTCGTACGTGTGACTAAGATGTTCCCTGCAAGATACACTGATGGACTTCAGACTCTAGCTTCCACTGTTCAGATGTACCTTGCAATTTCTCATATGTGCACTGAAGTAGACAGGTGAGGTTATATATAAGTCTGGTATGTTACTTTATGTCCATTAAACTATCAGCATTACAAAACTGCAGTGGAGATTGCCTGTGGAGCTTTCAACACCTAGAAAGAGAAAGAAAAGGGCAAACTGCAAAAGGGCCAAGCAATTTTTCTCTTCATCACTCCCACTTCCTACATGAAAGATTCACTGGCAAAATTTGCTCCTAAGTTGTGGGTTTTTGGAACAACACTTTTTAGTCACATAAGCAACACTTTATTTTTCCAAGTGTAGTTATTTAGTTTCTTCTCATTTGTATTTTCATGTCACTTCTCTTCCTCTCTGTAGTTTTTGCTTTTTTAAACAGTGTGAACACATTCTGTAATTATTGCTGACAGCCCAATGTTTACTGGTGTTGAGTGTCTTTTATGGCACAGTCAGACATCCGTTTGGGAGACAGCTGTCTCTGCTTAAAAAGTTGCTGCCCCTTAACTCTTTGCCTGTGCCCCCACGACTCAGACATGGCAGCTGTCCGTACCTGCAAACAGTCGAACCAAGGCCTGTTTCCCTCCACACTGCAACAGCCTGGAAGAGCCAGGGATTCGGTTACTGCACCTCAGCAAAGGGGAGCAGGAGCAAATAGCTGATCAAGCAGTAACTTGTTAAACCACCACAGCTGTTTCTCAAGCAAACATCCGACTGTACCCTCGGAGCCAGAGTGGCGCATGCAGTGCTGGAAAGGAAGAGGTTTCCTAAGCTGGGAGATGCTGTGGGAACCATCCCACATTCCTCCCCTGCCCCAGCTGAAAGCCAACCGCTGTGCTGTGACCGCGGCTGCTCTGCAAGCTCGCCCACTCTGTCTCCCAGCTTCCTCCTGGCCCTCTGTCTTTTTTCCCTGCAAGTGCCAGAAGTACCATCACACACTCAGAGCGCGGCTGAACTTTTCTAGCCACTTTTATCTGCCGTTTTCACATGAACATGGTTGATATGGCATGCTTCCCAGCTGTTTTCATAAAAGACTGGCCCAGGCAAGCACAGCTTTAGATAGACTGGGTGTGACTGATTACCTGGTACACAAGTCAGGAGGTGATTTGATTGGCGCCAGTCCCAAGTAATGTGAAGTAACACAAAACTCATCTACCACCATGTGGTACTTACCAGGTGAACCTTCATGAAGAGAGCTTGCCTGACCTGATAATACAGTATTACCCCCAATAATTATGTGATTTAATACTAGTGCCAATTACCCATCAGGGAAGGGGAGGGGGGAGGGCAATTGCAGCCATCTGTGTTTGTTTGCCTGAATGTTCCCATAAAAATGTTCTCAGCGTACACTGTGCTCACAAGCGGCAGCCTTGAAAGGGCATCGGGACGCTGTTCTGTGGGGCAGCGCTGTGTCACTTCGTGTGTTGTCAAACTATGCTGCTGACACCGCCAAACTGTTGTATCTTGAGATTCTTGAACTCTAACAAAAAAAGAGATGTGGAGTGTGTGAGAAACACAGACCCCTCCTTTGCTGAACAGAAAAAACTTAATCCCTTGCTGCAGTCCTTTATACTGTTACAAAAGCAACTAATACATTTTTATGTTATCTGTTCCCTTGCTCTGCACTTCAGTGAAGTTAGTTTAGGGCAATTAGTGACTTTCCTGCACTGTCTGAAAGAGCAGGCACTTTCTAGTCCTCTTTCAGCTTAGTTACCAGAATTATTTTTTTTTAATTAATTTCTCTGTTGTATTAGCACAGTAGAAGATGGGCCTAATACTTTCATCATTTGTAAGTCAGCATACGATTTTATACAATGCCCTAAGAAATGAAAGCATACCTGCTGACAGTGTTCTATGCAAATGGTTTGCAGGATTTTTCTATATCATTAAGACCAAAAAGGATCACTGTGACCATCTTATCCGGGTTTCACCTACCATACAGGTGTGGCTTCAGTAGAGTAAATCTTGACCTAAATCACTCTAACAACAGAGAATTCACTGCATCCAACTCCCTTAACATTTAAAAGGTTTTTCTTCTACCCAATCTGTGGGACTGGAGCTCAGTAAATACATTTTCCACCCCAGAAATGCTTTGTGCATGATCATCCTTCTTGTGTGTGATACAACAGACAGATACATCATTGCAACAGATTCCCCACTTCCCTCCACCTCCCATCACACTTGCCTCCAGCCTTGATCTGGGAAGTGTTAAATCCGAAAGTATTATAGTGGGATTTTTGACACTAGTAAAATTTTTACAGTGAAGACAATACTGAGTTTTTAAGAAATTGCTCCTGAAATACAGAGGTGTAAAATTATGCTAGTCTCTTTTCATCTCGCTTTGAATCATCCCAAAGGGTTGTGCAGTGGAAATGACATTTTCCTTTTAAATCTG
Source organism: Acropternis orthonyx (assembly GCA_035583155.1). Taxonomy (NCBI): domain Eukaryota; kingdom Metazoa; phylum Chordata; class Aves; order Passeriformes; family Rhinocryptidae; genus Acropternis; species Acropternis orthonyx. Next base: position 54,761,020 of record JAWWEU010000111.1, on the reverse strand, counting down.
CAGGATTTTTCCATTAAGTTCTCTGTAAGTTTTTCATCAGTTTGCTATAGCTAGAACCAGACTGCACAGCCTTCTCCCTTCCAAATGAGGAGATGAATACTTTCATTTAATAAAATTGCCAAAGGAGATGCTAGGAAGTCCTCTTAAATATGATAAAATGCCATAATAACATATACATTTATAACTGATATTCCATTGTGAGAATTAACATTTAGAAAAAAGATGATTTTAGATATTAAATCCAGCAAGTAGAACTTCGCAACAAATCATCTTGAAAATCCTGACACCATGAAGTGCTCAGGGCAAGGACCCCATGCTTACACCATAGCAATTTTGTAGGTAGCATGTAGTGAATATTAGTACCACTCTCAGCTGTGCCTGGGCATTTAGGAGTATTATCACAATAAAAATCACCAGCACCATCACAGACCTTTCTAAAAGCCACGGGTTTCACAGAGGAGAAGCTGAAAAGCTCTATGAGTATTCAGTTTATTCAGCAGAACAGCTAATAACTGATCCCACAGTCCTTATTCATGAAAGAATTTTATTCCTAAGGGGAATTCAAGTGAGCTCCATTAGCTCAAATGCTCTTCACCAAATAACCAGTAGCCCCAGAAGACTGGAGACAGATGAAAATGTTCCCTCCTAAACCTAGCTGCCAAATGAAGGCAGCTGAAAATTTTCAAATGGAATTTCTACGAGGGCTTAAAATCAAAGGTATTTTTCTCTAAGTAAGAAAGCAAAATCAGGCCTCTGAAAAAAGTAAAGAGGCACAGCAACTTTAACAGTATTATTGCTATCTTTGTCAAAAAAATCTCAGTATTGTTCAAGCCATTGGGCTTCTTCTGTATGGGACTGCCAGAAACTGTTTTGCAGGTCTTGGTGCCTGGTCCAGAAACCAAATACCAAGCCAGAAGCAAACAGGTTATAGACTAGGGTATACAGGTTTCTTACTCTGTTATACACAGTATGTCCCTGCAGTATAGGGAAAGATGACAGTAACAGTGTTGCAGGGCATTTAGGTTCATTAGTATGGTCAACAATCAGGCAAAAGGCAGCTGGAGTTCAAACACGAAGATGGTGTGGTTAAGGCAGCACATTTCCCTTCTTGTTGCTGTACTCATTCAGGCAATTCCCAGTCATGCAAGCACACTGCTGATTTCACCAGTACTGGCTGAACAGGTAAAGAGCAGTCTTTCACAGAAAGTTTCAGGATTTAGCCAGAAAGCTGTTCTTAGAGTCTAAATTCGCTGTTTCTCTTTTTTTGACCCAGTTTGCATCATCTTCAAAGTGCAAACTAGTAGCAAATAATCACATAGGCCAGTCAGAGATGGGAAGAATTCTCCAGACCTTACAAGGGTGTCAAGCAGAGTTCACAGAGAGCAAAATTAGTGCCACTACAGACAGCCGAAGTTCATCTATGAGCAATTCTCTGATGGGTGATTCCTTCTTCCATGTTGTTTTTGCAAGGTTTAAGGTGCATAGGTAAAATAAGATCACAGAATGACTGAGATGTTTTTCTAAGTGTGGACAAAGAAGGCAATTTTAAGTCTTTTCTGAGGTGTGTATAATTACAAGTGCATTTCAGATATTGTTAATATGCTTAGGTGCTTAGGGAAAGCAATCTTACATGATTACATGAAAGATAACCTTTTAATAGATTACTTTATTACAGCAGCACTCAGCCTCACCACTGTATTCAGAGTTTAGTTAGCCTCCCATGTTTTCTACAGGTTTATAACTTAGCTGTAAAAAAATCATTTTAATTCATACCAGCTTATAAAATTTCTAGACTAATTGACAAAAGAAAAAAACTGATTAATCTTTTACAGATTCAAATACCTATTGTCTAAGGAATTAAAGAAGGTTTCTATTTTTCTTTTTTTTTTTTTTTTTCTTTTTTGGCAGTCACGTAACTTCATGAGCATTTCTCTGTAAGAAATGTATTTGGCAAACTATTAGCATATATTGATTAGTTATTATACAAGAGAACTGTTATTGCAGAGAATTTTTTTAACTTAATCAAAGCTTGCATTAGACAACAGATTGCAAAAGCTCCAAAGGAACCATTAATAAAAGCCTTTTTTAAAAATTAAGTGAATTTAGTGCTTATGAAAACAAGAGATCAGTGGAGTTGGCCAGAGCCAGTGATGCACAGACTTTCTATAAAGCTTTGCCAATACATTATGGTCCTGGACTGACTGTTTACTATTTCAGCCATGAATTCTCTCTGAATTCTCACTGTTGTTCACCACAAGCTGCATGGCACACTCACAACGTAGGACAAACAGCGACAAACAGCTTCTAGAATTACATTCCTAGTCTGGGCACCTTAACCGTGCAGTAGGCCTGCATGATGCCAGTGGACTGAGTTACGTGACCAGTTTGCCTCTTAGCTGTTAGCTATGACTTCAGCTGGAGCTTGAGGCCAGCTTCCCAGGACAGTTTGGCAAGCACACACGCAGTACATCATGTAGATTCGCAGTGGAGCAGTTACAGTACTTGAAAATTCAGTTCTGCAGAAAATCCTGCTCACCTCCTCTCCCAAGCAGTCTGTTTAAAATCACGTTGGGCTGCTGGCACGGGTAGAATAAGCAGGATTTTGCTTTCAAGTTCTTTAGTTTTTGATGACATGACTTGTCTTCTGTACTGTGTGAGGGAAACAAAACCCTTAGGACTTTTATTGGAGCTCTTTAAATCACTTTAGGTTTTTACTTTCTTTTTTCTATTTGCACTGTTCATCAAGTATTTTTAAAAATAGGTCCCTGATGATGATCTCCATTTTTGGCACCTGTGTTTTGAACAGTTTAGTGAAGACCACCAAAATACTATCACTTAAACACTGGCTCCTGAACATACACATGCTTTCCCTGAGATAATGTCTTGTTTCCATAAAAACAGCAGCATTACCTGCCTGCACTCAAGTAAACTGATAGTCATCTGCTTGATGGCAACAGTGCAGGGTGGAATAGATCTTGGCCCCCCTGTATGTCCTGGGTGTTCTGCATGGTCTTTCTCTCTGGTTTCCCCCACTTCTAAGGTAAGGATGGGAGTAATGTTTCTCTGCCTTCCAGAGCCATTGCCATGACTGATCCTGTAGAACACTATTGTGCGGTGCTCAGATACAGCAACAGACACCAGGTATGCATATAAGAACCTTACACAGACTTTTTTCCCCAGTACTTTTTCAGCCAAGAAAACATATGGTAGATGCATCTCCTTGGAGCTTGTCTTTTCGGCTCCTTGCAAGTGTTCAAAAGAATCTCTGCTGAGTAACTTCTTGACTTCTTTACCTCAAGAAAAATATGCACACGTGTCAACACACAGACTTACCATACAAGAGGTCACATTAAGGCTTTTAACATCTATCATTAGTGGCACTGTAAAGTTTTCATATGAGTAGTGTAATATTTTACATGGTATTCCAAAGGATCCATTACATTTCACCAGTACAAATTCACTTTTTACACAAAGGTTTGGTATGATTAATGATCTGTTACAGTCTATTGATTAAATATTACCTGTAACAGAATTGCTTAAATACATATTTACAAGATAAACTGGAACAGTTCACAGTCATTACAGTCTTTGTGGTAATTAATAGGAATGTTATGTAAATACACATTTAAGTGATTTATATAATAGGGTTCCAAATAAGCTGTTATAATCTATCATGCTGTAATGAATTAGCTTCTTTACTGTAGGTAAGTATCTGACCTCTACTGGAGTATGACAGACTGCTTATAGGTCTCACTGCTCTTGCCTACCTTCAACAGAAAACCATGCCTGAAAAAGCTGCTACTGGATAACAAAAAGAGCAAAAATGTGCATTAGATATGGAGGTGATAGTAAAACAGGTCTTAAAAAGCTCTGTAGTCAGCTTGGGTAGGGAATGAATGAATGAACACCTCTCTGACTGCATCACCTGTACGATGAACAGGTCCAGGAAGGCTGCAGAAAAGATTAAGCTGCCAGGCAAAGAGCACGCTGCATACGGAGAGGCTGACTCTCCCTTAAGTGCCTTCCCTCCCCTACGCACAGTAGTCACACAGGAGCAGACACACAAGAGTGAACTTGACCTAAATCATCTGAGGAGTGTGAGGACTGCTGGGCTGTACATGGGAACAGACCTGCTAGTATTTCATGGGGCACAGCTACAGTGAAGTCCTGATGCTCATAATGCCAAAGCGAGGGGTAGTCTGCACCATTCTCCCTTAGTTAGTGCCTAATCCAGAGACAGGTACCTCACACAGTACTTCTCAGGATGGGTAGGGGAGAAACCATTTTCAGATAGGTACTAAACATAGGGATTTTCAGTCCTCCCCCCAAATAAAGAAATTTGAGGAAATCATTCGACATCACGGAACAGATGCTTGAATACATTTTTAAGTATATGACTTGCCTTCAATTTGAAATTGTTACAGCTAATTATCATTATCTAGATTTTCAATATGTCAGAAAAATATTAAATTATTTATGCTAGTTTTGGAGTGTCTTCTTCACTTCAGCTTGGGGACAGCCTACCATGCAATATGATTAAAACAGGCTCTCAGTTACACTCATGGCTTCTTAGGACCTATTTTCCTTTGTTTTGTAAAAAAAAAAAAAAAAAGGGGAATACAGTTGTCTATTCTAAGATTTCATATTATTAGTTTTAACACTTTTTCCTACAAAATGTTCCTCCAACACATGCTCCAGATAAGGCAGTCAAGCCTCCTCTGACCTCACAGAGTGTAAACAAAGACTTGATTCAGCTATTACTTACCTTGATGAGACTATCTTTCATATGTTGTTCAACTTAAGAGGCAGTGACTGGAACAAAATCATGAACGTTATTTGCTAATGGAAAATGGACTTGGAGGGCCACCAGACATTCTGTGCAGCTACAGGTCTCACAGGCACAGTGGACAAAGCATAAGCATTGTTTTGGCATAGCAGAGACACTCCTTCATTCCCCAAGAAAGTGAACTGAGGCAGTTCATCTGCATGACAGTCTGCAAGAAGACCCTGAGAAGACCCACATGTCTTTGAGTGTACGATGGAACTTTGGTGCCACTTCTGCCTAACGAGAAGAATGCATGACTAAATGCATCCACCAGCCATGGCCCACACTGTGCTGTGGATGCAGGAGCACAGAAGGTGCCTGCTCTTGTTTCGGGGCTCCAGATGCAGCTCTTGGAGCAGCTCCGACTGGATGAGGGTGGTCCTCCACACAGCCACTTTTGAACTCATCTGAGCTGACCCTGGAGGGGGCAGGTTTGAGCCCTCAGCCGGTAGGCAGTCACTAATGAAATCCATTAAACTGTCAACATTTAGGGAACACTATTTTACAAAACCACTTAAACATACCATGCAACAGACAGCTGAATTAGGCCTGTCTGCCTGTGTGGAGTCAGAAAGAGCCATGTTACTCTTCAGGGGATTGAAAATTACTTTGCAGAGCAGAACCCTGATTTTTTTCATTTTATTTTTAGCAATTATTCAAATGTATCTAAAAAGGACAAGTGCAGTCTTACTTCTTTTGGAGTAAAAAAAATTAAATCCTGCTATCAAAGACCAGCACCACCATCCAAAAAATGAACAAAAACCCAAGCCACTGATACCAATTAGACTCTGAAGAGGTGATTTGAAAGCAGGGGGAGACACACAAGCAAACAGGGAGAATGTCTGTGAGCCACCAGAGCCACACAGCAGGGTGTTTTCAGATGCACAGAAAGAGGTCAGAGCCTACTGTAGGTGAAAGACTGCAATGTAGCCAGCCGGTGTGCAGTAGAACTGAGCTCAGAAAAAAGATGAGGATCCCCGGCCCCCCAGGCCACTGGCAGCTGCTGTGCATGTGTGGGTATGTGCCACAGACTGACAGAAATGACAAGCCGAGTCGTCAGAGAGAGGCCAGAGCAGCTCAAGTTGCTCTGTAAGAAACCCCATGGGGTGAGCAGTGGTGTGCTGCTACCAGCATGGGCTGCCAAAGGAGCAACCCAGCCACCTCCTGCTTGCTGGAGGTGAGGGACTGTGACTTCGTTGGTAGGCCACATTCAGTAGGAGATTCGAGGTGTGGGAAATGATTTTGAGCATGAAGGGGAAAAAAGGAGAGAGGAGTGGTCACTGTCTTTCCACTTTCTGCCCAGCAATGACTCAAAATAACAGATCCACTGTCTGAATATGTTAAGGGAAGCTGGTTTCACAAAGGCTGCCTCTCCTGTGGTCCATCTACTACTGGAAAAGATATGGGGTGCTTTTAAGGAGCTTCCAACAACTCCAGGAACATTTTGGAAAATACATTGTATTTAGATAGATCCTTTCTTCTTGTGCTGTCCTGTTTCTGTCATTTCTCATTCATGTAAATCTATATACCGAAGGAAGATGTTTGGTTTTTCTCCTGTATTGTTAATCTCATTTGTGCTTATTCCTTGACCTTGAGCCATAGTTTCCCACCTTGCCCAAACTGGACTAGAGGAGTTTCATTTTCCTGAAAGGTTTGGGATTTGAACTGAAAGAGACAGAGGAGACTATTTAGACAAAGAACAGATATGATACAGAAAACATGAAGCAAAACATCAGTGGAATCCTCATCCTCAAATAAATCTGTGTCCTGAGTAAGAATGATGAGGAAACATGCTCTCCCATGATCAGGAACAGTTTATTTTCTGCAGTGAAGTTTTCAGGAGAGTGGCCATTTTGTGACACACGTACACAAGGGTGCTGACCATCACATGATGGCTTTTGACTACACACAAGAATGACAGCCACTAGCAAAAACTAGTGGCCCATGAGAATGGCAGATTATATAGTCATTCCCGCTCTCAAAAAGCACTCAGTCTTACAAACCATCACTTCTGGGACATCAGTGTCATCCCGCTGGCAAGGAACAGCGATGTCACAAGACAAGCATTAAAACAGCAGTTGTATATAAAATAAACAGTCAAAACAGGTAAACATTGAAATAAACACACAACCAGTTTTCATGCAAATTTCCCTAGTTATAACAAATGTAGGAAGTGGAAAAGCAGAAAAATAAATGACACATCTGCAAAATTGGTTCTAAATAAAATGTCTTTCAAAGCTCACCCAGAGTCATCACTGACTCTTTAACATTTGCTTTTCCACTAATTTGTATCCTGTCAATTTACAAACTATTTCAAACATCACCTTTATTTAATAAAAATGCAAAGTACAATGGGGAATTTATGTAAATAAGGTTGGCAAAATATCTTTGTAGGACATTTTCTAAGGACTCAGGAAATGAATGAATTAATGAATGAACATTTCAATAATTTGGTGTAACTGGGATATAGTCTAACCAAAACACTAGGTTTGACACTTTATTACCATCTAAATATCCATAGAAGAGAACTTTGACAGAGTAAAACAGTCTCAAATCAACAATCTGGTGGGAAGTCCCATGCCTTGTAGACCTCCTAAAATTCATTACAACATCACTACTGATTATCATTATTTGACAGTAGCATCATAAACAAAATACTTTTCACTCAAAAATCATTAACATTTAACAAAAAGAATGCATCATTATTCTCAGGGTATGAGTGTAAGATTACAGTCTAATTTTTGAAAAGCCTCTGCTAACTTTAAATGTCTTATCCAAGTTAATATTTAAAGCTAAAATGACCTAACTGCTCACAAGGTTTCTTGGAGTACAATAGGGAAAGAAGGAAAATTGGATTTTCTCCATGATTGATGAGTTTGGGAAAGTCCCATGGGAATTATTACCTAGTGTTTTTCAAAAGATTTGCTTTTTTATTTCATGATGGTGGACAAAGAAATGCTATTCAAAGAACCTGCTTCCATTCCCTGCCTGATTAAGCTGTCCACAAGACAACAGTACCACATTACTTGGGTCCCCAAACCATGATTCTTGTGCTGGATTGCAGTCAGCCTCAGCTGACTTAAGTCAGCAGCCATTTCAACCAAAGAATCCCTTCCACAAATATATTAGGGCCACACACGAAGTTCTGGAGATATTGAGTTGACAAAAGAACAATACTTTAATGTAACAGAAGTGAAAGGTACGCTAAAACTACATAAATCATAGGCAATTTTAAGCAGTATTTAAAAAAAACAAAACAACTTGTCGGACATTGTAACAACTGATCCATCGTTTACAGAAAGAGTTACTAGTCATTTACTAGACCCTTAGTAGCTTTTTATGTGTAGAGTCCTAATATAAACTGTAGTTTATGCGGCTTCAAATTTCAAAAACTGAACATAATAAATTCTGTTCCTAGCTCCATATTTAATAAGTAATAGGTCTCATTTTCCAGATTGCTGAGTAGCCTGTAATCCTCTTCACTTCACTGGGAATCACTGTAGACTCAGCATTTTCCAAAGCAGGCTAATTACTTAGTTGCCCAAACATGATATAAGAAAACTAACTCACAGCTAACTACTACAAAAGTAACTGTCTTGCACAAAAGCAGCCAAATTCTGGTTCTTCACAGAAGGGAAACAAAAACCCCAGATCTCCACTGGCAATGAGTAGGGTATCACCACAACACAGGAGCTGGGTTGGCAAATAAATCAGCCGTTTTTATTGAGCTCTGCATTGCCACAACCAGACTATTCCTTGCACCCAAAGTAACTGTTTGAAAGCTACTTCAGGTGCCTCCATTCTGTCACTGCCTGCCAGCTCGACACACTCAGTGAGGCAGTGCAAGCACCCTGAAGGGCTGCTCTTCTCAAAGGGAACAGAAATGGGAGATGACTTCACTCCCTCTCACATCAGCTGGTGCTGCTCACCCCATCACACCTGTAAGCTTCCTTTCTCCTTCACAGACAAAATGCCTTCATATATAACCTCTGCTATGCATTTCTGTGCCACTGACATTAAGAGGAAGAATGTGGCTCCTAAGCAGGAAAGAAGGCATTTCCAGGGGAGACTTTTCAGAGCAAAATTCTTGAAAACCATGGAAGGATTGAAAAATCCAAGGCTTAGAGTCCTTCAGGTTACTCTGAGACAATCTCAAAAAAGCTCAAACCTCACACACCAAAGTAAGAGACAGGTTTCCAATAAAGCTCAGTATGCAAAGCTAATTTTAAAAAACGTTCATTTAATTCAGTGACTGAATCAGAGTCCATCTCATTCTGAGAGATAATACCTATGGTCCAAAGAATTCAGCATGTTAATTACTTTGCAAGATCTTCCAGGAATCTGGTTTCCTTCCCTTGTGCTACCATTACTTCTGGCTTTAATAACAAACAGGTCTTTTGGGGAGGAGGAGAATTCCTTAAAAGAACAGAAAGACTTTTTTTCCATCCAAATGTAGTCCCAGTCATAAAGGTAGAAGATATCCCAAGCTGTGTCCCACATGGACCATATGCCCACACAGCACTGAAAAAAAATCCAAGACATGTTTAGTGCATGAGGAATACCCACTCAGTGTTTGTGGGAAAGGAGGAAAGGGGAGTTAAAAATTAATTAAATAAGTGACCACATCATATCGCTTTACCTTCCACCTAAAGTGTCTGCTGCCTAAGAAAATTCTGAAAATTCTTGCTAAAGCGTACAAGGAGTCAGTTTTAAAGTGCCCTTTAAAGTGAGAAGCCTCGTTAATGGCTTTAAGGAAAACTAAGAACTGTGGAGTTCCAGATGCTTTGCACATACACAGATACTTTGTTTCCTCATTTAGTGTATATTTTAGCACTGGGAGGACTGATTAGAGATAAACAGTACACTTCTAGCAACAACTTCCATGATATCCAGTTTCCCTTCAATACTTGAAACAGTGTGGAGCACTCAGTCTGCACTGTTACTCTCTCCCATGGTACCAGACACAAAAGGAGTTGATAGAACAGAGCAGCTCAGATAACTGAGATTTTAGATACCTGTCAAAGTGCAGTACGGCTGACTGGAAATGCTCAGGGCTACAGACAGCTGGAAAACTGCATGGCAGGCTTTTCACAGAGATGCCCAGAAGATGAGGGAGCCAGCACCACACAAGTCAAGTTCCACCTGCATTTACATATTTACCTGTAAATGCATAAACTCTGCCATTACCACTGAGCCTCAGTGCCATCCACAATTATAGTTAAGACCAACTCAAAATCAACCATCATCTACAAGACAAACATATATTCTTCTATAGGCACTGGCTCCCAAGCAAGCATTAATTTATTCTGCATTTTGTCTGGCTTTGTCTGACTCCTATTTTTATTAAAGTTAACCATGGTAGCTTTACAACAGTTTAAACTAATGGTTAACCAGACAGATGAAATCTCACTAAATGTTGTTTTTGGACTGACTCACTGAGACATGAGCAACTTCAGTGAAAGTAAAGAGCCTTGAAGAACACAGAGAAATGCCTTTCTGCCTAATACTGATGATGAGGAGCCTTCCTTCCATGCTTTTCTGCCACTAGACCCATATTTGTTTTGCAAAGTTGACAGGGGATGACTGAGTATTAACAGAAAATCTTAGAAGTTAGGTCATCTGAGTCCAAAGCCATGAAGTAAACTTTGCTCTTCACATAGGAAAACTAGCAGCAAGCTCTGTATTCAGACCAAGACAACTAGATTAGCTAGGTGCATTAAGCAGACAACTCAATGTAATCATGCCTTCATCTGTTTTCCCTATTTAGAACTTGAAGTTCTGCTTTTTTCTTTCTTTGAGAGAGGTAACTACCCCAAGGAGGTCTGAAGTCTGAATCATTACTGCTATCCTGGCTTCAATGGGGTCACTCGTGTGTAAAACTGGAGTAAATAAGGAGGAAGTTAGATTTTTTGATACTCAAGTGTTTACAAAAATTTGGGCTAGTTGGAGACTATCTGTGAATGACTGGAGTAGGATTGCCATGATAGAACTTCTTCATGACTACAACTTCATATACAGTATAAGACCATTCTGCATTACATTTTACATCTGACACAGCCCACAAAAATAAGCATCCCTCTGGAATCTGGTGCACAATTAAAACTGTAGCTAACACATGAAAATAAACTAGACCTAAATCTCAATGCATTAAAAAGACATTTTATATATGTGTCCAAGAATTTCATTGTTCTTGGGTTGGTCAAGGAAGCAGAAGGGAAAGGAAAAACAAGGAAGCTTCAAACACAGAATAGTTCTGTAGCAATGAATAAAGAGAGAATGAAGGTCAGCTCATTCTCAGTCACTAACCCAGGGCTTGAATAAATGAGAAAGGCAAGGGAAAAATAGGATATCAGCTAACTCAGTTCTAGCTACTCTGCCCTAATGTGGTAATTCTCTACCCACACACTTCACTTTGAGCTACATCATACAAAACCATTTTAACAGATGGTTAAAGAATCACCCAGAAACTTAACAGAGTAAGTTGGACCATGTAAATCCACACCTGAACACATGGCAATCATTCTTCAGGAGAGGTGCACAGTATAACTTTGGATAAGTTATTTGGTTTGTAAGACTCAGCTTTCCACCCATAAAATTGGGATGAGAGTATAATTTCCTTCATTTAATGAGTAGCTCTTTAGCTGTAAGAACTTTGGGGCAGAAACCATTGCTTTGCAACATCCTAACAAAATGGGGGATCCACCAACTGTTGCCACACAAATGCCCATAGATATGAGTTTGAAAAAACTCATATTTGTGATGACAGAATTATCTGAATAGATAACTTGGGATGAATGTCCTTTGTGTTCAGAGCTATCAATTTGCAAAACCAAGTCTAAATGATCCCACCTGTTCAAAATCAAATTCATTAGTTAACCTAAGTTTTTTTTGTATCTTCACTGCCCTAGAGCGTTCCAAATAAATTTGACTTAATTTGTCTCAGAGACACAGTCCTTTGTGGGGGTTTTAAATTTTCATGGAATCATAGCATCATCAAGGTTGGGAGACACCTTCAAGATCATCCAGTCCAACCACCAACCCAGCACTATCACTGTAACCCCTGAATCACTAAACCACATCACCCGGCACAAGAAAGAAAAGAAAAAAGAAAAAAGAAAAAAGAAAAAAGAAAAAAGAAAAAAGAAAAAAGGAAAAAGGAAAAAGGAAAAAGGAAAAAGGAGAAAAGAAAAGAAAAGAAAAGAAAAGAAAAGAAAAGAAAAGAAAAGAAAAGAAAAGAAAAGAAAAGAAAAG
>JAWWEU010000111.1:54703795-54747709 GCA_035583155.1 Acropternis orthonyx | reverse complement strand
AAAGAAAAGAAAAGAAAAGAAAAGAAAAGAAAAGAAAAGAAAAGAAAAGAAAAGAAAAGAAAAGAAAAGAAAAGAAACACAAAATCTTGATGATGGCATCTCAGTACCCAGAAACTGCTGAGCCATTAATTTCTCTGAAATGTCTCTGCCTTACAAAAAGCCTCATTCCATACATATGTATAAGTAGAATACTCCCTGAAAGCTTCCTAAAGGAAGGATTATTTTTCACTCACCTCAACATGGTTGCTTTTGTAAAACCCACATTACAGTTTGAATTTGAAAACAAAACAAAACCAAAAACCTTGAGAACGACTTTGTTATTCAAAAAATACACAAGCTGTTGTTAGCAAGAGAAAAAAAATGTTTGCATTCTTGACCTTTACAGAGTTAAGACAAAAAACAACTACTTCTTCATACTAATAGCACTCTGTGCCTGTCCCTTGTATATTTTCTTTTAAACTTGCCATTTTGCTGTTGCAGCTGGGCTTGTCAGTTTTCAGCACTAATGGGTTGTGATATGGTGTCAGGGGAAGTCAACAATCAATGCTGCAAAAAAGGGCTATCACTGCTGACACAGCCAAAGATGGAAACACAATGGCCTTCGCTTGCAAAGAAACAGTAGAAAAAGCCTGAGTTATATCTTGCTTTGAAGATTAGTAGAGATTTAGTACTCACTGACCAAGCTATCCCTTTCACCCCTTCCTACCTCACCCTGTCCTCCCATTGGCCTCTAACATTACTCCATATCGCACTCAAAATACAGGGGTTTGGTTTAATACAAAAAAGGAAAATGTTTTATAACAAACATTTTAAAGGATCATAGTCCACACTTTTGTTTATAGCTCATACAGTTATTAGCTTTGAAAAAGTTGAGGAGAAAAAAAAGGCCTGGCTGCACAATGTATGTCTGTGGAGCACCATGGCAGAAAAAGCATTTTAGGTGCCTTTCCACCACCTCGTTGTGAATCAGATCAGTGCTGAGTCCCTCAGCTCCAGCTGAACTCAACACAAGCAGTGGACACTCAGCAGCTGTTAAATCAGGTGTCACTGACAGAATTATGAAAGATAGAGAGTGTTCAAAGGCATTCAACAAGAATAATGGCAATACTATTTATTTCCATAGCTTTATGTCAGAAAATATGCTTACGTCTAGGTCTCTCATAGTCCTAGAGAGACAGAGAGAGACTAGGGTTATTTTAGTTTCCAGATGGGGAAACTGTGACAAGTACATTCTTTAAGATCAGACCAGGATCTTACACATACAGACAAAAACAGAGATCAGCACACATGTGTTTTTCAGCACACATTACCTGACCTCATGGTTTCCTTCCCTCAAAACTATAATTGTCCAGTGTCATTATGGATCTTTTCATATCAGTGGATAAAAGGTCAATCACAGATTTTCCTCTTCTTTTAATGGAAGTGACTGAGATCAATTTCAGAAAATTCAACATCTCCAAAGTAAATAGGAGTAACTGAATCTTGCTTCTTCCAAGCCAAGAAATTAGCTGCTCAAGGAAATTTAGATATGCCTGACTCCATGGATAGCTCCAGAATATTTTTTTCAAGTATAATTCCTTTTTGTATCAAGTTACGACCCTAAATATGGACTTGTATTTACTCTTCTGTTAATTCAAATATAATTCTGGAATCACAGACTATCTTCAATAAAAGCCAGTCACAGAAGGGTTTCTTCTGATATAAGAACAATGAAGGCCATGACAATAAAAGCAATGGGAGGAGAAAGTGTGGCTAAGAACAGAGAAAGAAGGAAAAGTAGCAGCTGTAAGATGCCTGGGATTACAGCAGAAGGAATTCGGAGAAACCTCAGAAGATGCTGGAGTTTGTAGGGTGCCTTGTCCCTATGTGGGGCATTTTTTACTGTGGCTAATTTCTGCATCACTCACCAGGCAAAAAGCAGATACAGGGAAAGAAACAAGGGAGAAAACATTTTTCATAGCATTTCTTCTCATTCCTGCCTCTTGCACTTCCCTCCCCTCCACAATCCTTGCTGCCAAAACCCGTCTGACCATTAAATATTATTTATGGGCAATCACTAGGTGATAAATTCACAATGGCATTACCAAGCCATGCAGCTCTTAGAACATTCCTACTACAGCATGCTTTTGACACCAATCCTTAACTAACAGCAAAAAGCTGCTTTTCCAAAACACTTATTGGCAACACACATCTGTTTTGGCCAGCTGCTACAGTGAAATACAGAGCAGCACCTGGGAGTATGGCTGCCACAGGAGACCACACCAGCTACAGCACACACTGAAAGCACCTCAGAAATAATCCCGAAGGCCTCCTCTCTCGCTGGGAGACACAGACAGTTTCTGATATTCAAAGCTGTTTGCAGAGAAAAGAGGAGCACATCATCATAAAACAAGATGACCAAAGCTTCACAGATGACCAAAGTAAATAAGGGAAATAACAGTAGTCATATGCAAACATAAGCCTGAGAAAAGCAAAAAAAGCTTCACCCATCAGGATACAACAAAAGCAAAATTATGACAACTTTAAAGTGCATAAATAAAAACAAAATATGAAGACTCAAAACAATTGTGCATTCCAAGTTAATCAGTCAAAAGCAGCCATTTCACTCCCTATATCACTGTCTAATTCATTATTTATATCTGGGGAAGCATAGGGAAGAAGCATCAGTCCACACTGGTACTACAAAAGAAAAGGAGAAAAGGTCATGAAGCTAAATCCTATGAAACACTTTAAAAACTGAAATGAGTCTCTTAGAAAAATCTAATTGAAATTGACTCAAACCTGAGTCCTGTAACCTGGACAGGAAAGGTGGACAAAAGAGTGTAAGCAGCAGGTAATGCTGGGAGGTGAGGTATTGAGATAGTTTGCTGCAGGGATGGTTTTGGTATGTTCTTATTTAATACCTCAATTAATGATCTGGAAAAGGAGGTAAATAGCACATTAATGAAATTCACAAATGACAATAAACTAGGAGGCTTGCAAATGTCAGAGAGGATAGCAATAATATAAATGGAAACTAACAAGGTTAGATATGTAGGCAGGCAATAAAATGAGATTCAACATGGAAAAATGTAGACTAATACACTGAGGAAAAATAATCAGAAACATAGATAGTCTGTGAAAAAGCAAAACCTGGAAAGCATCTGCACAGAAAGATATCTATGTGTGACAGCGAACAACAAATTGAATATGAGTTCTCAAGGAGATACATCAGTTTAAAAGACCAATGCAATTTTGGGCTGCATGTGCAGTGGAATAATGTCAGAAGAGGAAAATTATTGTCTGTGCATCTGGGAAGACTTCTGTGAAATACTGCATTCACTTCTAGATACCTCCATAACAGAAGGATGCCAGTATGCTGGAAAGGACATCAGAGAAGAGCAACAGAACTGATTAGACAAGGAAGGGTGTTGATTTATTAATCTAGGTAACAAATTGTCCTGTTCTTGGCTAGGATAGAGCTAATTTTCTGCCCAATACCTGGTGTAGGGCTGCGTTTTGGATTTAGGATAACCATGTTGGTAAAGCACTGGTGTTTTAGTTGTTACTAAGCAGTGGGCAAGGACTCTTCATGCTGTCCTACCAAGAAATAATTAGGGTGAGGGACACAAGAAGTTGGGAGGGCATGCAGCCAGGACAGCTGACCCCAACTGGCCAGAGAGATATTCCATACCCATATGGTGTCATGCTCAGATTATCAGCTAGTGGGAAAGATGGCTGGGGGCCACTGCTCAGGAACTGACTGGGCATCGGTCACTGAGTGGTGAGAAATGGCATTGTGCATCACCTGTATATGCTAATTCTATTAATATTTCCCCATCCTTTTCTGTCCTATTAAACTGTCTTTAGTACCTAAACCCACTACTCTTACTCTTTTTTTCCAATTCTCTCCCCCATCCCACTGGGGGAGGGGGAGTAAGGGAACGGTTGCATGCTGTTTAGCTGCCTGCCAGGTTAAACCACAAGATAGGGACAAAACAACCACTGTCTAGAAATATATGAAAGATGAACAGAGAGAATGGAAAGGAATTTGTTGGATGCTAACACATGCAGGGGTACAGCTAAATGTAATGGGATGAAACCAAAGAAGAACAAAATTTGGACAAACTATCAGAGTTTCTCAGAAACCACATGACTCAGTCAAGCAAGTAATTTTCAAATGGAGAATGAGTGATGAAATGCCACCAAGCAAAACATCTGAAACTTGAGAAGGTAAAGCACTCAATGGCAAACTGTAGCGAATAATTGTGCACTCACAGGAAGTTGAACTAACCTGGCCTAAGAGTTAATTTCCATATTTACGCTCCCTGATTCTTTGACTGTCCCAATGCACAGCTGCATTTGTGGGTTTGCTCTATTACTACGTTCCTACATATAGTGGTATTTTCCAAGGGAATGCATATCACATTTGCTTCAGTCCTAGTCCAAAGTCTAATTGTAGAGTAAAAGCAAAGTGACTGCATACATTGACTATTTAAAGTACTCAGACACAAGCAGATGTGTGATCAGCTTTCAGACAAAAAACACTTCTTTTTCAGCAGACATGTTCTTTTAGAGATGTGACCCTCAGTGTATTTTGTACATTCAAAAGAAAATGTGATTAAGTTATTTATTTGCTTATTCATGTCTACTGCCTTTCTCTTTTCACATTTTCTGTAGGTTAACATCTTTATTCATTTTCATGTAATACACTGGAACTTGCCAAGTTGCAGTACAAGTCCATTCATAGTGAAAAAGGAAGCTTTTAATGCTGAAGGGCATTGTAATGCTCCAAGATCCTGGTGTTAAAAGTACCAGAGTAGAAAGTAAAAAAGATTGAAAGCAATATGTAAAGTAAGACATGCACAGATATAATTTTCCTTTTACAGGAAAAAAAAAAAGTGAGATTACCAATTGGGTGGTCTCTCTGTGTGTATATTTACATGAACCTACTTTACCAAGTTTCCCATTTTTATGCCACCCAGGCAAGTCCCCTCTTATGAATGTCTGCCTTGGTTTTTACAAAAACTGTTCCACACTCTTCCAAGGAGAAAAAAGAGGTGAAAGGTTTTTCAAAGTTTTCCTGTCCTTCTCACTTCCCCTAGGGGTGGTTGGAGAACTGAGGAAGGAGCAAAGCTTATTGAGAAGAAAGCTCCTGTTTTTATTGTAATAAAAGGTGGAAATCTTATCATGTATAGATGCTCAAACAATGTATAGACAAAGGACGTTTGCAGTGAAGATTGCCATAGGCAAAACAGCAGATCTAATCAAAAGCTCTTACACGCATGGATGTAGCCAGCTGGTGGGAAAGGAAAGCACTCACAGCACAGAATCTGGAATTGCTCTTCTATCTCTCCATGGCTTCTCCATCAGAGCACAGGAGAAACCAGTAGCCCTGGTAACTCTTTTTTTTTTTTTTTTTTTTAATTGAAGCACATGCTGCTAGCTACCTACTATCAACAAAGTCAGTAGAATGAGGTAGTGTTTGTATGGCAAGTGCTGTAAAAATAGTTCTATTGTACAAAATCAATTACAGATCAAACACACATATAAAAACATATGGCTAACCTTTAGAACATTCACATTTTCAAAACTGTCAGACAGATGAATGTATACATGCCCTCAAGTTCTCAAAGATTACTGAGTCAGGACACAAACCAAGAGATGTAAAACACTCTCAGCTAAAGCTGCTGCAGAGTTTCTCCTTCGCCCCACTGAGAGTAACTGTGCTAAACTAGGTGTCCCAGAATAGTCAGAGGTATTACACAATCTGTGTGCTCTATGATCTGAGAACAATGACTGAGAACAATGAAGCACAGTAAAATGTGTTAAGGTACCATGACAGACACACCTCAGCACTTTTCCTGGGGGAAGAGGGTGTTTTTATCTAGCAACAGAGGTATTTTAAACTGTACCCTTTTCTGGAACTGTCAAAAAACAGTCTGTAAAACAACACATTGTTTTGAATTTTTGTTTGGTAGCTGCTTGAGTTTTTTTCCTGTATGCCTTTGTCTCATGCCCTTGTTGGCCTTGTCTACGCAGACTATAAATTCCTCGGGTGGCAGGACACAGTACCCCATTTTACACAGTGCCAGGTACAATGGGATCCAGTTTTTACGGGGCCATGTGAACTTCCATGAAGCAATGTGGGAAAAAAAAATATATATTATAATAATAATAATAACAACAACAATAATAACAGTAACAACTTATCACCCATCACTGTTGCAGAACCCTGCAGAAATCAAGGGCCAGAGACTCCAAGGGGGCAAGCTGGCAAGGGGAAATCTGCACTGTGCTCCTCTACCTGAAAAGTGATAGTATTTGATCGCAGACACCTCTCCTCCTCTCAGTGTCCTCATTCTTCAGATGTAGCATAAAATGCATCCCTGGGCAGAGGCATCACAAATAACCCACCAGATAAACCTCAGCTCAACACGGCAGTAACTCCCACTTCCCCAGCCCTTCCAGCCCCTTCAGGTGTCAGCGTGAGGAGCTGTGCTGTCTGCCCAGCACAACACAGGCAACAGGATGTTTAATGGTCTACGCTGGCATCCGAGCCAGACACATGAGCTGAAACTCTGTCTCTCCACATGCAACTTGGATATCTGGCAAGTCTCAGTGAGACACATTTTCCTCTTGGCCTCCTTTCCTTATTTCTAGGCCCAGTGTTCGTATTCAAGGGAGCACAAGTGGGCCGGGGCGGGGGGTGGGGGGAGGAGGGGTAGAGGCGAGGCACACCAAACAAAGAGTTTTAGCTTGCAGAGGCCCAAGGAAACCAGAGGGAAAAGAGGATAAATTTTCAGAAAATGTAAAACCTGAGGAAATTTGCTTGTCTGCAGCACAAAAACAGATTTGGAAGAGGTGGCGGGGACTGACTAGCACTCAGTGTCACATTTTTGGAGACAGGGAAGAGACATCAGGTAGGGGGTTGGGAAACAGCAACCAGCTGCCCCATATGGTCAGCTCTTGGTAGGCAATTTGATTTTCATTTTCTCCGCTGATTGTGTTCATCCCTGTGGTATCTGGATGTAAAAACAATGGTGAAGATAATAGAACAGGATTGGGATTGCCCAGGGCATTTTTAAGGGCTTGAGAGCCATTCATTCATAGATCAAATCTAGGCCACGGTGGAAGCAGGTAATCTGCTGAATGTTGGGTTATATGAAAAGTTCCAGTGTTATTTCACAAGTATCCACATAAATTGAATAAGTCATAATTTTCTTAGCATTCTCAGCAGATAGCTCAGCCTCCACAGCCTCTCAGGTCTCCACAGCCTCTTAGTACTAATGACTTAGCTCTACAAATAAATTTAAGGACACAGGTCTATGCAGGTTCTGGGTGCAACTGTGGTCTATCCTAAAAATGGTTTGAGGCAGTGACGAGTAAGGTAAGGTGTGGGAAAGATCCCATGACTGTACCTGTTCTGACATTCTCCTAGGCTATTAATCTGGTACCTCCCAAGAGCACAAACCTAGAAGCGCTAATTTAGATATTTGACTTTACATTGTCTTCCATGTGTTTGCAAGATAATAAGTGACAATGGCACTTATTATATTCCATATTCTATTACATTTTGTCTTACAGAAAATAGAGAATTTATTATTGTTGTCATCATAATTTTAAAATAAATTAATTACATCTAACACGAGAATAAATCCTCATACAATTATAAAACGGTCATCCTCAAGTTGTCTAACACTATCTTTCCACCAGTTTTCTCCAAAGACCACTGAAATAAAAAGATTAACTAAGATAGATATAGATTAGATATAGATGTAGACATGGCCTAACACTTAGTTAAAAATCAAATTTCAGCCACTAATGCAGGGCTGGCACATCATTTTGGTATCTCCTCCCAGGTGCAGAAGAAAGGACATTATATAAATTCGTTGATACTACCTGCATATCTGTTAATGCCAAACTTGGCCCTGGTACCTATGCCTCACCATCATTCCTATGAAGAAAAAAAAAGATCTTAAGATGACCAGATCTCACAGTGGAGTAAATAAATGCTTAATTCAACTGGAGACAAATTATGATGAGTATTTGCCAGAACACCCAAAAATGTGCCCCAAAACATTTTTTGTTTAAACAGTCATTGGGCTAAAACTATAAAGATAGAACAAGTGTTTTCTATTTCTTATTCAGAATGGAAATCATCATTGCTACTGCAATTTGGCTATTGATAAGGATGTTCAAACAGCACATGCTGAGACAACACAGCCTATATTTACCTGGGAGTCAGGAAACCCCTTTGGCCTTACATCTGTGAGGTCTTTCCTCCCAGCCTGTCTCCCCATTTGAAAAGCTGCCTGTTAATGAGTATCTGCCTGAATTCATGCTATCCATGGGACTTGTACACACCACTGTAACGCGATTAACAGCAACAGTTCTGAATTATGCTGAAGTCTTTCGCAGCAGCTAGGGAGAGCCATGTCAGAAGGCAAAACCAGAAGAAATGCTAACTCAACAAGAAACTTGAACTGATCAGGTTTCCTATTTGGATAAAAACGTGACTGCCATGGCTCAGTAATGACCTCTGATGACAGCCAGCGTACATTCATGCCAGGAATGTTCAGCTTTCTGCCGGCAGCTCTTCTCCCTGCTCTTTAACTGCAATCCCCATTTTTGTGTGTGCATGTGTGCATGAACACATGAATGGAAGAGAGGCCTGACTTTATTGCAATGTGCAGGGCGGGTGATTCAAGTCTGTGTAGGAAGTTGACTCACCTCCTTCTGAGTGAAAAAATGTTCAACACGATTGTAATTCCCTCTTTTCCACGTAAAGTCAGGCAACATATACAGAACCTTCCGGCTCGGTATTTCCTAACGATGAAAACGTGCCTAGAAAGTTCAGCTATAAAACACTGTGACTGCAACAGAACAGGTTTGCCTCTTCATATCGGGTATCGCAAATCCTTGTGGGTCAGCAGCAGGCAGGAAAGAGGGGGGGAGGGGGAAGTGGGGAGTAGAAAAAACAAGTTGACTTGGGGGAGGGAGATGAATGTTTCGCGCTTATTTAATAATGCACTAGTAAACAGCTCAGGCACAGAAATGCAGTGCAGTAACAGCCGGAGTTTTCCTTTGGAGCCTACTGCTTTAAATTTGCGCGCTGTAGCTTGAAGCATTGCACAAACTCTAGGTCTGCTGACTGCCTCTCTGGAACACAAACACACGGGTGATTGGGAAAGCTGTTTTCCAGCCTGCTCTCCCTCGTTTCTGCCAGGCTGCTTTTGGTGTTTATTTATTTTTAAACAAGTCGTGTACATGGCGGGGCGGGGAGGGCGGGGGGGGGGAGGGGAAGAAAAAAGCCAACAAAACCCACATAGCATCTTTAATCAACACCTATTTCCTTCCAGGACCCTGTGATCCTCTATTGATTCCCATTAAAATGCTTTTCTTTTTCTTTGCCCCCTCTGCTGATCGAATTTCAGATCAGCCAGGATGTGCAACTAACCTTCCGGCACAACTGAACCCGACTGACTCACCCAGATCAAAGGCTCGGCGCATTCATTAGAGCCCAGCGCAGCCCAGGCGGGATCCGTAATGCAACATCTCCCTTTGCATTGCAATTAACGTGGTGGAGAGGAGTTCTTATTTTTATTTTTTGCAAATGTTCTGGCTTTTGATTTTCAAGGCGGAGGGGGAATGGGGGGGCAGCGGGGGAGGGCGGCGGAGTGGGAGAGAAGCGGTGGGAGGGAACGAGAACAAAAGAGAGATCTTTTTACCCGGGGATGACGTCAGTTCGATGTTACTGACAACTACTGATGCACGTGGAGCAACTGCGGGCAGATCCCGCTTCCAGCCCCCACCTCCCGGCCACTCCCAGGGAAACAACAGGCGGGCACTGTCCGCGGGACCCGCGGCCGACCCCGGTCAACTCCGAGCGCCCGCGGGCAGCGCGGCCCCGCCGCCCGCCACGGCCGCCCGCGAAACCCGGCCTGGATCGCCCCTGCGGGCCGCTCGCTTCACCTGCCTTCCACATCTCTGCATGAGAAACGCTGTGCCGGATGGGAACGAATTGCCAAGGTGTCAAAAAGGAGCAGAAATCTATTTGTGTGCTGCGTAAAGAATCACAGAGTCATAAGACGGGTCAGGTTGGAAGGGGCCACAGTGAGTCATCTGGTCCAGCCTCCCTGCTCAAACAGGGTCACCCCAGCGCAGGTGGCACAGGATTGCGTACAGATGTTGTGGAGTTTCTCCAGCGAGGGAGACTCCACAACCTCTCTGGGCAATCTGATCCAGGTCACCTGTACAGTAAAGATGTTCTTCCTCATGCTCAGATGGAATTTCTTGTGCATTGGGTTCTGCCCTTTGCCTCATTTCCTAGTGGCTGGCACTGCTAGGTGCCATCATCTTGGCACCCCACCTATAGATACACACATTAATGAGGTTCCTTCTCAGTGTCTTTGCTCCAGACAAACAGGCTGACCCTGGGCAGGGGCCGTGCTGCCTGAGGGTGCTGAGAACCGAGAGCCATTGGTACCCCATGGGCCCCACTTCTGATATCCCACGGACTTGCACTTGGGAGCAGGGGCTGAGGCAGCGCCTGCCTTTCGAAGCCTAGAGCGCCTTTCCAAAAGCACACACAAGCGTTCCCCTAAATGCCATGAAACTCGCCTGAGCCTGCTCAGGCTGAGATCCTGCAGGAGCTGGCCTGTTGGTTCAGCAGAGCTGAGACTCGTGTATGTTCTGCCAACATGATTTCAGGTGAGCCAGCCAAAAGTTGTGCATGAATAGATATCACTTGCCATTACTTATTTGGGGATTTCAATTAAATGGGAGATTTTTTTGTGTGTGTGTGAACGCTACTCCTCCCTGAGCCATCTTCTCCCCTGTGCAATGTTTCTTCTCTTATATATATGTGCTGCCCATTTTTGACATTGAGCATGTGGGTCTTTTTGAACAAGGTGTAGCTGTGATTTATGTTGGTGCACAATTTTTACTCATTTTCTAAATGTACTTTTCGTAATACAGTGTTGTCAGCTCTCATAATTGTTCTGTGATACTGATGTTCTGTGTTAGAAATTCTGTAAAGTTTCAGTTCTGCAAGTCAAGTAAGAATTTTGTCTTTCATCTAAAAGGAAAAAAGTCTGTTTCTGGTCCTCTTATTTGCAGCAGAAACTTATGTTGTGTGCTGTAGCAGCTCTGGAACTGAAAGGAAAAGAAACATAAATGTATTATTATGACCATCATTGATATTGTTTTATTTTAGATCTCCTGATACTTGTGTCCCTGATTCTTTATAACCTGGTAATACTTAATATGAGGCAGGGATAAAAAGACTTGTTCAGCTTACACAAGCACTTGTTTCTCTGCTCAGATCTCTCCAATATATTTTATGGTGTGACAAACAAGCATTATTACTTACTGCTTATGCTATTTACACTCACATGGAGTCATGGTGGTTTTCTCTGCAAAATCAAGGTGTGTATTTATTCTTGTGTTGCTTCGAGGAAGTCTAGTGTTGGTAGCTAAGTATATGTTTCTGTCTGGATGATTTCTGTAAAAATAAGTAATTTATGACTTTCACAGTTTAGTATCTCACTCGAAGGCTGTGTTATACTAGGAGAGAGGCCATTTTCTCTAGCTGCCTGGAGCATGCTGTAGCTTTTCACAGTTTGCCATGGGAGAGATTTCCAGAAGTTTTTCAGCCCTTTTTTTGCTCAGACATCTTCATACAGAATCTACCAAGTGGAAGAGATGATTGCTTATAGAGGTTTACTTTGTCTTATCTTAGTTCTCCATCATCAACAGAGAGCCTCCCATATTCTTTCATACCTATTAAAAAAAGTTTCCTACTTTTTACCATGAGAACATTCATCTGTATCTAAACAGTTTTGGTTCCTGACCTTGTCATGGTCAGGCTAACAATCCCCACCTACACACACACACACTCCTACAAGTACTCTTCACCTTTTAGAAGATATTTGCCACATGGTTTGAGAGGAGAGGTCATCCTTTCTCAAGGGGCTGCATTGCTAATATCACAGTTTGGGGCATCCGTGCACTGACCTCTCAAATCTCTACAGTCCTGTTTACCACTCCCTTGTGCCCCCTTGTTTGTCTGGTTGCAACATCGACCTCATCACAGGCTCCAAGTTCTGTTGCAGAACCAGAGGAAGGGGTAGGTTCCTTCCATTGCAACCATGGCAACACTTGTCAAAGATGCAGCCTACAGTCTGTGTGAGTCTCCCAGTTTTCCGTGACAGCCTCATTTTCAGAGGCTCTATCTACCCCAGGACTAAGCATGTTGCAAAACATGTAAGTCAATATTCAATAAAATACATCCTTAGTGTGTACAAAATAATCTGAATTCTAAACAAGAGTGGAGGACTACATGGAATGCTGTGAACTTAATTTAAGAATTGAGCAAAAGGCAGAGGCACAGAGGGTTCATTTTAGCTTCTGTTTCAGAAAGGCCCTGTCCTATTAAATCAGTCACATTTTTATAAAGCCAAAGTTTCAGTTTTGTTCTCATTTGTTAAAGTTCTTTGGTCTTTATGCTGCCTGTTTCCTGAAGATATGTGATTCTTTTGAGGCCTCACCCTTGGACACCAGTGGACCTAGGGAGTTCAGAGGCAAACATTTTGGTTTGCTGTCCTGCAGTACCAAGCCAAATTCTCAAATCTAGGGAGCTTCCAAATTCTGAGAATGTTCAGGACTTGAAAGTTGCCTTTGTATGCATTAATAGGGCTTACTATGTCATGTATTCATATGTGAACTATCAAGAATTTGAGCTAGTGCACTCAGAAGAGTGGGACTAAAACATCACGAGCCAAAAATTATTTTGTGGGAGAGAGTGATGTAGAAGGAAAACTTGTTATGGAATCTTACAGCCTGTGGTATTAAAATCAATAGAAGGGCTCCCGCTGCCTTCAGTGGCAGTGGATGTGGGCACCAGTATCTGCAGTCAATCTGTAGCCTGAAACAATACTGAGTTCAATGGTAATGTGTTTTTGACAATGCCTGTGTAGATACTCAGGTCCCAAATTTTAGATCTTGACTCATGGGTTTTTTCTGAGTTTCCTTTGAGTTGAGCAATGGAAAGACACTCAACAGCCTCTCTTTCCTCTGATATGCATCATGCCTGGCTGGTGCAGCAGCACCGTGCCACAGGCTTGCTCTGCAGGTACTGCTGAGGTTTATCTGTCTTGAACCAAGTTGTTCCCATTGGAATATTTCTTAATGGAAACATTCTATCATGGTTAAGTTGGTAACAAGTTATTTGACACAGAGCCTAAAGTTTGAGCTAAAAATAGCAGGAACCCTTTAAACTTACTTTATCTCACTTGTTTGCAGCCCTTCAATGGGAGAGATTTCTTTTTCTCTCACTCTCAACTAACAGGTCACCAGAGCTGGAGATAACTTCCCAGCTGGAGAAAACAGTGTGGTTGCTGTTAACTGGGAGGCCAGTTGTTCTGTGTGCTTGTGGTGATTGTATCTGGGACATCTCATCACCAGGGGCAGTTTTGTTTTTTTAAATTATAAAGGATCTTAGTTCTCTTACAGTGTCCAGATTCAACTCATTTGTCAATGTGATGCATTTCATTATTCTCATCAGCTCTTTTGCTTTTCCTGATGGAGAAAAAAGCTTGTTTTATTTTATAAAAGTCGGAACTCTTTCTAATTAGTAGAGCTTCTGTTTAGCCAGCGCTGTGAAAGGTGTTCTTTCCACTGTACATGCATGTGCTGAAGAATACATCTGCTCCTGTAATTCTTTTCAATAGCACCTTTTTATCTGAGATGGAAAGGATCCACCCTTACGTTCTGGACTGACAGCCATGCTCCTGAAGGAGAAATTACCCTTTTAAGAGGTCCCCAAGAGCTGTAGTCAACCACAGCATACTGTAGATGTTACACTTTTTGTACATTGCATCCTTGCCAATATTTGAATACAAGCCATAATTCAGTGGAAGCATAAATAACTTCCATTCAGAGAGATGGATGCTGTGGTATCAGGCCAAATGGTAAGCCTTGTCAGTGCCTGCATTTTCACTTTATCAACCACACAGCATAATACAATGCTCCTTATTTAAATCCCTCATGCAGATGTCGTACTGGGTTAATTGACAAGCAACTGGCTTTGACAATACATATAATGCTGTAGCAGCCATTGATTCTTGGGATAGCGTGGATGTGTGTGTAGTGATCTCAGTTATGATTCTCAGTGGTGGGAGATGAAACGTCTGTGGGTCACAATGTAAATTTAAGCGGCTGAGGGGTGAGCATTAACTTACATGCCAGTTTAGATTGATATAATAATTCTTTATAGGGACAGAGCATGATCGGCTGTAAAAGAGTTGTCCTTGTACCTGAATTGTTTTAGAGCAGCAGAGCTTTATGCTGAGTTAACAGCATGCTGTTAAGAATCAGTACCAATGTAAACAGAGAGAATGATGGTTTGATGTTGGCCGTTATGTCGTGCAGTATTTCACAGTTGTTGAAATCATTTCATTTTCAACCAGGTCGCTTTGTCAGTCTATCAACAAAGACTGAGCAAAGCATAGCGCAGAAAATGAAATGAAACTCCCAGCTCTCCAGCTACCTAAGTGATGGCACTTCTTTAGAGCTGAAATTCTGTAACAGGGCTTACTAATTCCAGCTAATATAATACAAAGTATTGTCTGAAGTTCATAGTTATATTAGTAAGCTTTTACATGAACTTATGCCACTCTAAGTCAGAGGGAGCAAGGACAGGAGGTAAATGAGAAGAGAAAAGCATGACACAGAGTAAAACTATGAGATAAGAATTAGGAAAGAGAAATAGGGGACATCAGAAGCGCAAAAGATGAAGGAAGAAAAGGAACAGAATATCACAGGAGTGGCAAAAACAAGATAGATGTTAGAAGTGAAAAATAAAATAGGGGAAATGAATATAGGAGAGGGGGGGAAAGTAAGAAACATCTTTCATTTCTTGCAGGAATATTTTAGACTAATTTGTAGCAATTCTGCTTGCTGCAATTTGCTGTGTTTGGCTCACACCTTAGAAACACACTTCTAGATGATCTCTCTCTTTCTTTTTGGCACCTGGCTTGCTGTTGTATAGGACTAGACCTCGAGAGGTCTGAAGAGAATTGGTTTCTAATAAAGCTGCTCCATAGCAGAGTTCAAAAGCTCTCCCACAATGTATTGCACAATGAAAATTGACACCACCAAATGGCTTTAGTTTCCCTCTTTTCTTTTTTTTCCTTGATATTAGGCACTTTTTTTGGCATTTGCATATCTGACTTTAATCTTTCTGCTGAATATTGAGCATATGGTATGAAGAAGTAAGCTATAACCAAATATACATGTGTATATGTATCAAAAACTACAGTGACATAGGGTTTTGTAAGATTATTTTTTTCTAATTCTGTGAAAATAAGCAGATGTGAGGTGCTTCCTCTATTATGAACATTTATATGGGCTGTGTGGTCAGAGGTGCTTAGCAGTGAATTTGGCTCAGGGCAAGGGAACAACAGCAGTAATTTGAGGGGTGATTTACTCCTGTTAACACTTTTCAGAATTGGCAATAAAATCAGTTCAGTGTTCTTAAGATGGGAAGGACTGGATTTTAAGCAAAATATGGAAGACATATTATCAACCTGAAAAGTGGCTGAGTGAAAAACTGTTTAATACTTTAAAAAAATCTGTATATATATTTCCAACAAATGAATTATAATGAGAGGGCTGCTCCCTTTTCCTAGAAATGATTATATTTTCTTTGCCCTTCTGGTTTGGCTGCTTTTAGGCTATTGCTTATGTAAAACAGAACACCTCCTAAGCTGTAGTTTACTAAACAGAATCTCTGGCTTCTGATCTCACCCTACACAAGGAGGCAAATTGTATTCTGTGTGAGAAGCTTTAAACGTGAGCGTAATGGAAAGGGGATATTCAGAGAAACAAAGACACACCTCCAGAAACAACAAAGACAGTAAGTTTGAGCTACTTAAATTTGAATTTCCATAGTTGAAAAGAAGAATTCAAACATGGAAAAAAGGCATCAACTTTCATTAGTCCCACAGGTATTTATTTTAGCAATTTGTATTTTGCTTTTGTCCTCTTTTAGCAAACCCGTGTGGCAGAGTTTGTTGAACAGAGGAGAATAGTTCTGCTCTGAAACGATGGAATGCTTTTCTGAGAGATCAGCTTCCAAAGGTGACAATCTAGGGTCACAGCAGGGACGCTGACTGCTCAGTCCTGAGTGCTCTTAAACAAGAGGGAATTCTCATAGCTGTGAGCCATCAGTGATGAAGTCATGAACCACATCCAACTGTGCTATCAGTAAGAACGGTTGCTCAGCTGCACGGCTGTACCTCTGGCATGTGAGTGCAAAGGCCTTAAGGGGTATGAAGACTTTCAGGCACACTGGTAAATTTGTGCTTTATTACAAATATGAGAATCTCACCTTCAGTCTGCAGACCAACTCCATGAAAAAAAAGAAACTGGTTTATTAGATGGTGGAGTTCACCCACTGATGTGTCATAAAGTAGGCAAATGCCAAAGTGTCTGTGTATCGTGTATGGACAGAAAGAATCATCTGTGATAGCCATCAGCTGAGAGGAGGAACCAGCTTGGTCCCAGGTCCCTCCTTCATAAAAGTGTAGGAGCTATTCTTGCTCCTATAGACACAAGTAATTCATCTTGTCTATCATGTTAGAGCTGCTGAGAATAGCTACAGGCAAAGTGTTGCAATACAGGAATCACTGAAAGGAGTTACTGCAATGGAGTTTGACCCACGCTGAGGCATTAGAGTTAGCAGTGCAAGGCCAAATGAGAGAAAAACCATGGACAGTAGCATATGGAACTGGATATACTGTTGAACTGTTGGACACTATTATTGGAATTATGGTAAATTACTCTCCATGACCTGCATGTTCCTTAGAATAAGTGAAAGTAGAGATAAATGGGGGCATAAATGGTGCGGTTCATTTTAGATCCTGTTCTTTGGAGGTTGGCAAAGATCCCAGCTCATTCCAGCATAACACATACAGGGTCATCACCAAAACCATGCACCAAGCACAATGAAGTGCAGAGCTCTCCCTACTGATAGAGGGCAGAGGGACATCCATAACTTCCTCTGAGGAACTTATTAGGAGCCTCCCTCTGTTACCAGGTGGTAAGGGTTGTGTCACACACTCTGAAGCTGCCCACCTGGCATTTGCCTGGCAGCTGTGTGGGTTGCGGTAGTGTGTCAAGGCAGAGAAGTACCTCCTTCAAGACGGAGTGTCTTTTCTGATATTAGTCATTGGGATGTGCCAGAAACATGATTAGCTTAATCAGAAGGACAGGGCAGAAGCAAAGGGCAAATCAGTAGCTTTTCTCAGAAATTATGATGTAACTGCCTTTTCTTTCTGGAACCAGGCATGTAAGTCCCTGGCAGAGAGCAATACCTGAGAAAGCTTTACAGTGAAAAAACATTCATATTCCTTCCTGAAAACCTTCTGCCCGCCACCGCCCAAAAGAAAAAAAAAAAAACAAACCAAACCAGCTGAAAAAAAGAGGATCAGCAAAAGATGTATCTTCTAAGGAACTCTTTGTGCAGATTTGCTTCACAATTAGACACTCAAAAGGCACCTAACATGCTTGCCCAGAACCCATCTAAGAGTGGGACTGGGTTGGGGGGGCTGCCTGTTCTGTCTGTGGCAGAGAAGGGCATTTAGGCTCTCTCATGGGTAACTTACAAGCATCCAAAAGAGATCCCTCCTTATACTCTGGAGGCTGGAGGCCCAGTTAGTTAGCGAATCAACACGGTCAGTATTTTGTGTGGTGTTGTGTCACACACAATATACTCTTCTTAGAGAGCCGTGCCTGGTACCTGCATTGTTTTCCTCATTCACCATACACCAGGCGTGCATTAGTGACAGCACCGTAGGAAATTGTATTCTTCATGCTAAACTGCATATATCTACCTGTCAGAAGCCCACATGTTGTCCCAATAAGGGCCAAGGCTTAACTGCTTCTTAGTAGTCTGGTGCAGAAGTGCACATTACACAACTACCCTCTGTGTTCAAACGAGGCAGTACCTCGGATAGTGGCTGTTGCAAACCAGGATGGCAGCTGTCTGCGGATATAATCACCACTGAAGACATACTGCCAGGGCTTCTGTGTCCTGGTTGCACAGCTAGGGGCAGAGCACTCAAATATTTCTAAAGCTAGATATGCAAATGCCTCTGGAATGAAGCCTTTTACAGTTCTGTTCTCATTAACCTGATTTGCATATGTAAATGACCTCTTGCCAAATGATAATGAGGTCTGCTCATGCAGAGATGTTCAGCATATAAGCAGAGGGTTTTCAGTGGCAATTGGAGCATTTTGGCCAAAGCACTTGGTACAGGGACAGGACCAAGAACAAGCAGAGGCAGAACCCAGGGATAACAGGGCAAGGAAGCAGAAGGAAGCAAAAGAAAATCAAATGTTGCAGGTGCTTCTTCCAAATGCCACGGGCATCTGCAGTTCTAGTGCCTTATTGGAGCAACTTCATAGAAGAGCCTGTGAAATGAGAGCAGCTGGAGAACACTGACAATTGGGAAGTGACCTGTGGCATGGAGCTACTCAGAAAATAGCGGATGTCTGGCTATCCTGGTACAGCAAGAACATTGTCTAGCATTTACTGGCTAGTTTAAAGCAGCCTCATCCAGTTACTCCTGTGAACACCATGACAGAGAATGGAGAGCTGGACACATGGTGGTGGGTCAGTCCTTCTTCAAGAGCAGTCTCCACTCTAACCATTTCTCTGTGAATACCTCCTTGCCACTGTCACGCTCATTCAGAGGTGACATTTCTCACCACAATATTTTATACCTACGCCTTGCTTAGTGTATGTGGAGGCATGACAAAATCCCTCCTAGGTTACCCTCCTTGGATACTGTGCCACTTTTAGGGAAGAAATGACTGTTCATCTCCTGAGATGTGTGTCTTCCTATGTGCTATGTTTAACTCTTGGTTCCTGGTCCTGCTACAGAACATTCAGCTGCTGAAGATTTGCTGACTCAGAGCTCTCCAAAACTTACTTGATCAAGCACTGTCCTTATGTGTCACAGGGCAAAAAAAAAAGTGATCATTTCCACTCAAGACTCACAGAGTTCTCTCAGATAGGAACATGTCCATCCTTTCAAAGTGGGAAATGGCTCTGGAGGCCAGGTCTCCTCAAGGCCAGCTGGGAGCCAGTGTGGCTGGCAGTCCATATCTGTTATTGCCAATTACAAAAATAAATAAATAACTTGTGAGCTAACTCAGGATTTGCCTGCAAAAAATGCTTTCCTGTATCCAGTCAATTGACTGCCAGTTTGTACTGGTACTTGGCAAGTCAGATGTGGTTGATCTCTTTTTGTCACTGGAAATAATGGAATAATGGTAGCCAGGATCAAATATCCAGGGCCCTATTCATAGCTGGTAATCAACCAAACTGAGGTGCAAAAAATAAATTGAGTAGTGGTACATGTCATAGCCAATTAAGAAGCTGTGTTCCTATCTTCGTGAGCAAGCCAGAGTTGGCCAAATTAAGATAAAGTAACAGAGAAGGCACGGTAACTTGGATATTGGATTAATTTAGGAAGTTGAGTTCAAGCCTATGGAGGAAATCAGTTCATCTTATGACTACTTTTTGGTTCACTCCCACTCACACCAAAGGGAAGATAATGCATATGGGAGACAGAGAAACCCGACACACTTGTATCTCATTACCTGTCCACCGCTCACAAAAACATATGTAATGTGACTACAAGTAATGGTTAACTTCAAACCACTAAAAACTGATTGTCAAACATGCTCCATCCTTTCTGCACATCAGTAGGCAGTTTCTGGAGCAGCCACTGGCCCAAGCCCAACTCATCTGTGTTCCACCCTTTATAATGTGGTCATTACATGCAGAAGCTATGGTGTAATCCCTCCCCATCATGTCCAATATTTTAAACATGATATTCAATCTTATTGTATTCACACAGTCAGTATTGTATTTCACAGTCAGCAATATCATTCAGACTCATGACTGTCCCTTCCTTAAAAGCTTTCAGGTCTGGACCCTAGTTTCCGATGGTTACATCCCAAAGCTCTCTCAACACTCAATGCTCAGCTTTTAAGAAAAACAACAGTCTTGCATATCTATGCTAATATTAATTTGTTTGGTGGTTGTAAGAAAAGAGTAATATGCAGAACCACCTACAAATGAGTAGTGTCTAAAGAGCACAGTCTGGGCCTGGTGGCTTATTCATATAAATAAATCAGAAGGATCTGGCAGAGCACACAGGGTCTTTTGAGTGTTTCTGTATAGCCTGTCTGAGCAGCAAGCCCTTAACCACACACTCAAACAACCTCTGGGAGCACTCAGTCAATTTGGGCAACCTGTACTAAAACTGAACCTTCAAGCATTTGCCATTTAGAAAAGGCTGTCAGCCCACTAAGCCAAAAGTTCATGGAATTCTCTCACTTACAAGGTGTCATCTTTAAAACATCTTTGGTTTAACTTTTAGTGTGTCAGTAGGCAGGCTTTTTTTTTATTTGTAGGGACTATAATCAGATAAGAGTTTTATGAGGCTATTCCAAGAGAAGACATTCAATTAATTCCAGACCTTTCTCTTCCCCTCTCTTTTTTCAGCTTAGGTGTACTACCTACATACCTGTCTATAACAACTGAGGTAAAAATCCTATGAGATATCTAAGAAGCTTAGCTCATCTTTCATTAGGTCACAACAAAACTGAACCATATCCTCTCATTGCTAGACAGTTTTTGAACTAGGCTTTTCCCAGTCTCACTGGGGTATGTATGTGAGCTGAAAAGCTTCATGATGCATTAAGATTTCATGATGGCCTAATTCTGTTCTCTCTTGCAGTGCCTTGAATCTTCACTGCACAGCACTTCTGCTTCAACTCCACGTAACTGGTGAGCAGCCAAGCTCCACTGAATGGACCACCTGAAAACCAATGTTCTAGCCATGCAATTTGTGATTCTTATCTTGAAGAGACAAAAGTTTAGTATCATTACTTCATTCCTGTTAGATAGGTGTTTTGGACACAGTTAAGACATTTTGGCTTATAGTGAAAACTTTTCTTCCAAATGTGCTTTTTTTTTTTTTTTTTTTTGGAAAAAAGAAAAACACACGAAAAAACCCCAACAAAAAAAGAAAAAGTAATTTTGAGAGATCTTATTTTATATTAAATGGTCAGTGTCTCTTCATTATTTTGGCAGGACTTGGTTCCCTTTGGTACTTCTGTATGAAGTCATACAAGAAAGCACAGAATTCTTCCCTTCCTGGTCTGTCTTTTGTCAAGATATAATTGAGGACTTTGTGCTTTCGTGAAGAGGTAGCAGCTCAGAACAGGACATGGACATCTTGTAGACCTGAACCAGCAAGGACTTTCACTCAACATACTGTTATTAGAAGAGTACACATGACAAAAAATTGTGTCATAGAATAAATTCCTTGCCCCTGCAAAGAGCTGTGGGCACATCAGTTTCTCCTGTTCCTGTCTGTAGCATACAATTTAGTCACCAGAAAAAATAAGTGCTGTGGTTTTAAGTAAAGTAGCTGATGAGAAACTGGGTAGATGGAGAAGTTCTTAATTAAGTAATTAGACAAATAAGAGGGGAGAGGATAATATGATAAAAAATTATGAATAGAATAGGAAAAGTAGGTCAGGAATTTCTGTTCTCCCCATATTGTGACGCAAGAACAAAATGAACATGCAACCAGTTCAAAGGTGAGAAATTCAAAGCTAATGAGGGAATGGTGTCATGTAACCGGTAATTATCTAGTGGAAGCCTTTTGCTTCTGGAAGTCCCTCATGCCAAGAATTTATCAAGTATAGCACTGAAACTAAACTATCCAGAATTATCACAGAGATAGTAACAGCTTAACAAAGTGAGTTAAACCTCCCTTCTTGTTTTAATCCTGCCTTAACTATGTAGTCCTTCAGCTTTGACACCTTCCTTTGAGGTGTCTGATAACGGCCACCAGCTGAGGTAGGTCATTGGAGCTGAGACATCTGAGTCAGCATGGCGATTCTTGTACTCTTATGTCCATACAAAAATCTCCTTTATAATTGGTTCAGGGTGCAGGACAATGTCCCATTCCAGGGGTGTTTACATACTAGTCTTGCTCGAAATGCTAAAGCCCCCTACAAATGAACATAGCAGTTTCTCAGTAGCCTTAGGAGATATCTGGCTTGAGGAGGATTTGCTCCCTGCAACAAATATCAGCATTCTCAGATGAGATTTTCAAAGGTATCCATGTTACTTGTCTTGGAAAATGGGCCATCTGTCTGCTGATCTTTAAGCCCCTGGGATCCTTCTCATGCCACCAGGAGCTAAAGATCTGAGGCCTCATTACTGCTGCTGTTCCATCAGAGCAGATTTGCTGCAAGTGCACATTTGTTCTCCACCTTACATATTGTTCCAGACATTCAAAGCCAACTATCTTAAGCCAATCCAAGTGTGTTACGGTGCATTTAAATCTGAGGTAAATCATAAATTTGCTGTGGACAAGCTGCTTTATATTTTCAATAAGCTTTTGATTCATGTTTTTTAAGTGTGCTTTAGAGTTTTACACACTTTCATCAAAACCAGATGATTTGATTATTTTCTATGTTCATCGTACACCATTGCTTTGCCTGCATGTTTACAGCAGCTATTAAAACAGATGAAAGTCATCATGTGCTTCAACAGATCAGGGTAATCACATCCACCAGTGAGACACATTAATTTTAGGCCTATTCCAGCAGGAGGCACAAGAAAGAAATCATCAAGAATGAAAAATACTGGATACAATTGTATTACCAGGAGCACAGGGATGGAGGTCTCTTGGAGCCTCGTGGCATTCTTTATGATCAAGGTGATGACAGAGACTGACTTTTTGTCATATTTGAATGAGACCTACCTCACAAAACTGGCAGCACCAATGTCAGTTCAACTGGCACTTAAATACAGAGATTATTTCTATCTTCCCAAATAAATATATTTTCTTTCCTCCTGGAGACAATATTTCAGGCTGTGCAGCTCTGGTATTTACTTTCATGCACTTTCCTGACATGGGATGCTGAAATGCAGTTACACAATAAAGGAATCTGCATTCTGTATTAATATGAAAACATAGATCTATCTTAATAGAGTGTGGGAAATAGACTCAGCTGTGAAGGGTGGAAAGACCTCCTCTAGAACTGGCATCATCACTACAGAAAACCTATCAAGGACCAAAAGAAGCAGAGAAACTGTTTACCTCTCATGTTTCATTGTAACAAGCCTTCCCCTAGGCTCTGCAAATCCCTCCCCCCCGCACCCCGGGCAGTAACCTCATGGTTTGCTGGGACACTGCCAGGTTGCCCTGCCCCTATAACCAGCTCTGCCCCTGTCCTTACCCTATTGGTCACCTCACCTGTCCCTCCCCATTCCTCCCCCCATCCCTGTATCCCATCGGGTATGGATTCTCCCCCTCTCCCATTGGCCACCCGGGTTCCCTGACCACTCCCCTCCACCCAAACCCTTACCCAATCACAGCCCTGCTCCCTGAGCCCTCCCCAGAGGTTTATAAGCCCGGGTTGTTTGAATAAATCTCTCTCTGTGCCTGCTCACCTCGTTGGCTGTTTGTGTGTGTCTGCTGCTTCAAGGGCTAAGAGCCAGCCCCGGGAGCGCAGGTGGGGTAAAGGGCATTGCCTCAAGCCTGACAATAGAGGATAATGCCAAAATCAGTTTTAAGGAAAAGAACATAAACCACATGTCAGTAAAATACTTAAGTGTTGTTAAAAGACTGTGCCAGGCAGCAAAACAAACAGCAGCACAAGAACTGAAGGACTGCAGCAGTTTAAAAGACTCTTGTAAAAATGGCAAGCAGTGGAGCTGTTCAGCCTGACACAGGCATCCACGGGCTTGTCTAAAGATGTTCATTTAGCCTGAAGGGGGTTGGACCCTGGTATTACAGTGAAATAAACGTGTGCACTGATTGATTTATTGATACTTCAACAACCAGTTCTCTTCATTATGTTTGTTCCTCCTGTGAAGCAAAAATGGTAGCTTTGGTTACTTCTTCTGTAGTATCATAGACTTTCACAGGAAAGAGCCATATTGAGTTGGGAAGGTATCCTGGCTAAGCACAACCAGTATACACAGTGTGCCCCTGAATCCCACCTGGAAGATGCTAAATCCATGAGGGCATTTTTTTATCACAGAATCATTATAGAGACAAGATTCCAACCACTGCACACGTCAACTAGTTTTGATCTCCACACGGACCTTTTTTGCGAACTCTTTGACCACTCATGCAGTTTGTGCAAGATGGTTTTCAGCAATTCATTTCATTTGCAAAGTTACATACCATCAGTATGGTGTGACATCCTAAGGAAAATCCAGCCTGCTCTAGAAAAAAAAAGTAAAGGAAACCTTCTCCAGAACAATAATCTGTGCTTTCTGAGAGGTTATGGCAACAAACAGATAACAGAGTGGTGAATAGCATTCCATGACCATCTTCTGTAGCTTTTAGGTGACTTTCTAACTTTCTGTATCCTCCTGAGTATATATATGGTGATAACAACTCTGTAAAATATTTGTAGTCTCTTGCTTTGGGGATCATTGATGTTATGCGCATAGAAAACATCTGTACTTTTTATTTCACAGAAAGCTCAAGAAAAGGTAGTGTCTCTATTGTGAGCTGTGTTATTGGTGAACAGAAAACTCCAGCATTTTCATTTATGATTTCTAGACCACATAGGATTAATTCATGTTTCCAGTATACTTTGGGACTAGCATCAGAAATTACTTCTGATGTTCACAGTAGAGTTTCACATAATAGTTGCTTAACTGTGTTTCTGTCAAGGAATAGGAAGCAATCAGAACAGTTAAGTGATATGCAAAAGGCACTCTAACCTTCAAATTGTAGGACTTCAAAGATATCTTCGAAAGAGGATGTTTGGCAATGAGGAAAATGTATGTGCATCTCAAAAAATTGTTAACAATAAATTGAAAGTCTTCACTAAAACATCCTTTAACAGTAGCTTTCTATCGCTGCCTGTCGGAACAAAAATACAAACACCCATGCACGTACAGGGGAAGGGGGAAATTACAGTGCAATTTGGGGAGTTCAATTACTCATTCTAGTACATTGCATTCACAATTTTATCATAAAGTAATATGGTTTTGTAGAATTTCATTCTTCACCAGTGTTTCAATGTCTTCAAATGAGATTAATCTGTAAGAAAGTATTTCTAGTTTCTTGGCATGTTTCAGGTAGATTTTGAAGTAAAAAAGCAAAAATGTATTTTCTCTTGTTAACATACATATGCAAAATCAGCTTTTCTCTCAAGCACTACCAATAATCATGAACAGCTCAAAATTTCATTGATGGGCATGAGTTGTCCATTTCAAGAAAAGCTAAAATGAAAGAGAAATAAATGAGTGGAAGAGAAATGTTTTATGTTGTTTTGGGTTTTATTTTATTGCTAGAAACTGCTGTCTCTTTACATTTTCTTCTCCTGAAAAAGAGGCTGTGCTCAGTGACTAAATCTGTCCTCTCAAGGGAGCATGCATTACTACTGCAGCAGCAGAGGTGGAGGCAGCACAAGCCCAGAGTTAGTCTCAGACAATAATCAGACCTTTTCTTAATATCAAGAACTGTTATGGGTTTAAGGTTGGAGAATTTTCTCTTTCCCTCACCCGCCCGGACTGGGGGTGAAGCCTGGAGCGGAGGTGAGTGGGTGGGGAGGGGAGAACTTCCGGGGGAGGGAGGAAGGGAGGAAACATTTTTACTTTCGGTTTGGGATTGGTTTTACACACACATGTGGTTTGGTCGGCGCTGTGTTCGGAGCCAAGGTCTACAGCCTCCCGAGGTGCCCCACTGCATCGGAGCAGCTCTCTGCAGTCTTCCCGTGGATCCAGAGGCACCGAGACAAGCCGGTCAGTTCTCTCCTTCTTACTGCCTGGTCGCCGCCAAGGCGCTCTGTCCTGCGAGCTGAGCCCCACTCCTGGCCCGCCGCTGCGGTCAGACATTCCCCTCCCACTCCTTGTGCACGGACGCCAGCACCCGCTCCTAGCCCGTCACCGCTGGCCGCCCGTGCCCCGCTGCCGGAGCAGGCGCGACCCCCCGCACACACCAGCCCAGTCCGTCGGAGCTGCTGCCAACCAGGGGGGGTCCCATCTGCCTCCACTCAGTGCCCCTGCTACTTCATCCACGCGGCACAGGGAAGAACAGCGTGGCTGCACCACAGCGCAACAGTGCCACTCACTGTCCGTGACTAGTATTACAGAATGTTCCAAACAGGAGGTTTTTTTCGTGTTCTTTTGTTCTGTTGTTTCATTGGTTCCCAGTTTGTGGGTGTGTGTATATATATAGAGAGAGAACTGGTTTGGGAGCTGTTATTTCCC
Source organism: Acropternis orthonyx (assembly GCA_035583155.1). Lineage (NCBI taxonomy): Eukaryota > Metazoa > Chordata > Aves > Passeriformes > Rhinocryptidae > Acropternis > Acropternis orthonyx. The sequence continues at coordinate 54,721,398 of JAWWEU010000111.1, read as the reverse complement.
CCCTTTGCCCTTTTGCCGTTCACCTAATTAAACCTATTCCCTAATTTGAAATCTACAGCGAGTCTTAGTGTGGTTAATCGGGTGGAGTCCTTTGCTCTCTTGGCCCCCAGGTATCTTAGTTTTCTCTTTCAAACTAAGACAAGAACTCAGCTCCAACTTCTTGTTTTACTGCTACCTTATAACAAGGAAAAAGAAAAAAAAAATAAATGAAGTTACAAGAACTGAATGATAAATTAAGCATATAAGGTTGGGACAGAGAGAATAAATTACTTATTTAAAGATTTACTTAGCTTTAAGCAGCAGCGTTTATGCTAAGTTCTTATTCTGTTTTAACTTTCTTTGCTCTGATTCTGGGCCTGTAGCTTTGGAGTGTCTATAGTATTTTGGTTTTCATTAGGATGTGGTCACAACACCCATTTTTTCCTAGCACTGAAACTTCCACTGGTCTTAGTCCTTTAGTTTTGCCCTGTTGTCTTTTCTTTTGCTCACCTTTCCTGCCACTGTAAAAGTTTGGCAGGGCAGTGGGTAGGTGATTTATAGACAGCTCTAGATTCTTCCATATTTCCTTTATTAAATGGATCAAGATATTTAATTAGCTCATCATAACTAGCCTGGATGCAGCCTTCATCATTAAAGTTTGTCAGCTGTCCACATCTCTAATGATATTGCTTCTGGGGTCTGCCAGCCCACAGGCCTTGTCCTATTATTCAGGGGCCTTATTTCTCTGTGCCATTTCCTCTCTCCCTGTTCCCATGAAGGTAGAATGCAAATGCATCCATATTTTCACTTCAACTTCCCTCAAAGGGGTATTTTCCAGTTGAGAAGGGTCCAAGAAACACAATACAGCTAGAATTATATTATCTCTATGGAACTCAGATGCACAGAAGAGAAAGGAACTCTGTGCAGAATCTGAGCCACCGCCCTAAAAGAGAAAAGAAAACGTTAAGGTATGTCACAGAGACAGACTCTCCTGGAAACAGGTATGAAACCAAACAATATAAGGGACTGGTAAGTGAACACAGCCCACCTCCTAGTCCATAAGCATTTTATTTGGCTGCAAAAGCCATGGCACCCCAGCAGAGTATGAGTTGATATAAATAAAAGCCAAGCCTTTGTTCAGGAGTTAACAGATGTTATCATTAGCTTAGTGTCATGTGTGCTCAGCAACACATAGTACACATGCATGAACATAGTCTCAGATCTGGAGACCTAAAATCTAGTCAAGTCTCAGACCTTTGGTTCAGGCATTTAGGTGAGTGAGTTTGATTGAGAAGTCTCTTTTTGGTTTGGTTTGGTTTGGTTTGGTTTGGTTTGGTTTGGTTTGGTTGTTGGGGTTTTTTGTGGTGCTGGAGGGATCAAAAATATCCTGCAATTCACTGTTCTTGTTGTGGTTTAGTAGTCAAACTTCCATGATTAGGTAGAACATTTAATTGGAAGAGTGGCTGAAGCAACAAGACAAAATCTGGTTAAAAAAAATCCCACTAAGGGCACGGGGTAGAACGGATGGTCAGGTCTAACAAACACTGACAGCCAGAACTCTGTATGCTGTCTCTTCTACATCTATATTCATCACTCTCATAAAATGAGTCAAGATAGCTGTGATGATAGCTGGGCAGCCCATCCCACAAGTACAGAAGTCACAGCTATTTAAGAACTGCATTTTCCAAGAGTCAGCATGGAGCTTGCATAGGTAAAGTGCAATCTATGTCACACATTCCTGCTAATGACCTAAAGGACTATGCTCTCACAGTAGAAGAAAGGAAAATTAATCTTCACCACAATTGTTCCATTCCTCAAACTTCTTTTTAGCAAAGATATAAATTGTGCCAAATATCTATCAGTTTTATGATGACAAGACCATCAAACTCGTTTCATTAAACACCCTCCCCCCCTCTTACAACTGTCTAAACAAGATTTTTCCATTTAGTACCCTATCAATCCAGAGTTATGATTGTTCAGTAACTGAGGGGATCTCTTGTATTTAAATATTAATGTTTGTGTAGTTATTAAAGTATTTGATGATTTGTCCAGGGGCACTGTAAAATTAAATATAGGATGTCATTTATGGTAATACAGAGAAGAATAATAAAAAATCTTTTTCATTCTGGTTTTGTGTCTGGCTCTGCATGTTACTTTTACTGCTTATTTGATGGTTTGGGGTACTGTGTGTTTTTAAACCCTTTTAAATGTAGGATTTCAGAGCATGTTGTTAGGAACATATAAAAGATTATCTCCCAAGTTACGACTTTGTGTTGCTGTGTATGAACTGTTGTCTGACAGTTATACTGCTAAAGGGAAAGGCAGTTTTCCAAAAACACTTATCATGTATTGGGTGTAGCAGTACAGTAAGCCCATAAATATTTTGGGAAGCTAACTTTTGTCCATGCTATATTTGCTTTCAGAAATCACCTCAGCCTACTGGAACAGAAATGTGTATATGTAATTAGTCTTTTAAAGTTATGTATATTTAAAGAACATTATTTAGGCACTCCACTGTGACTCCCTCATGGTACAAAGAGTAAGAGAGAGAGAGCAGGAGGGAGAGAGGCAGAGCAATTTATTTGAGGCAAACACTTGACTGGCATTTGTATGTGTACAGGTGTGTAGCTTCTTCATGGATAAGTTTTTGAGGTGGGATAATGGGAAAAAAAAGTGCCCATGTTTGGCCCATTCTACTAGGAAACCTCTTTATATCCATTTAAAAACAATAGTAGATAAAAATGACTTTCATAAGGTCACTCAGAGCCAGAGCCAGGAATAGAAAGCAGGTCATATGAATCCAAGTCAGAGCACTTTCTATGAGACCAGACTGGTATTTCCTGCTGAAAAAAAAAGTAAAATTAGTTAAAATCTTGAATGACTGCTTTCACTGCACAACTGAGGGGATATGACTGAGGTCTGCTTCAGTTTTTTCATATAGGTCAGTGTAAAATGATTCTGTGCCTAATGATGGACAGCTGCCAGAGGATGCATCTCTTCTTGGTAAAAAGGCGTAACAATCTATTATATTTTTTAAAATAATCCTGGAAAACTGAATGAATATAGTTACAGCAGAAGCAGTTGCTATATTTAAGGTTGATTTATTATGTTCATTCTAGGCCTGTTCTTAAAGCTGATCATGTGTTTCTGAGAGTATATATATTTATATATGTATGTATGTGTGTAACATAGCAAAATTACAGTAAAGCAGTTTTGTTTATAGATGGCAAGCATGCAAAAGTCAGGACATTCACTTAGTGTTCTCAGTGAACCAATAATTCACCTGCCTTGATACTCAGTACAGAAATTGCTCTACTTCACGTTAACTGTGATGGCAAGATACCGACTGCATTTTTTTTTTTTCACTGGCTTAACTGGAAATGCTTCATGGGAGGTTTGGGATCCTCATTATGTAACAGCAATTTAGAAAATTTTAATTAAGGATGTATATGCATGTGAGACATCTGGATTATGGTTCCAATCCAAAGCCCACTGCAGGCAGTGGAAAGACTCCCATCAAGTACATTAATTGCTTGATCAAAACCCAAATGCTTACACTGGAAATAATACACAAATTAGGGTTACTGCCTTTTTCAAAGGATAGAATAATTTACACAGACCTCAGTGCTACCACAACAAGGTTGCTTCCTGTTTAAAATGGGTTTGTAAATGTTTCCATTACACCTTGGTATGCAGTGGGGATACGTGCAACTACCATGCCAGGCTGTCTGAAAGGGCTGGAATAGCAATACAGTAAAGGATCTGTAGCCTCAGGAGTGATGTGTGGAGAGGGCTTTACCATAAGCAGTGAAGAATGGAGACCACATCGATCAGAGATGAATGGGGTATGTAAATCTTCACTCCTTTCCTGTGTTTCAACTGGGTCTTAAGGTACATACACAAACACAGGGAATGTTTAACTGAACACCAAACAAGGGTGCAAACCACTCTTGCACAGGACTAAAATAGCTGCAAAGCACAGAACTGGTATCCATGTCATGGAGGCCACAGAAAGTTAGTGTTAGAAGACAGTCCTCAAACCTCCTGTAGAACAGCCAAGAAACACAGGGTTTTCACTGAAGAGTTTGAAAAAGAGATGCTCTTACAGCATTAGAACTGCAACAGCTTCTACCAAACAGCTTTATCAAAACACACCTGTCATCTGCTCTCTTGGCACTTCACTCCTGTCATCTCACTTCCCTGTCACTGCATGCCTTTACCTTGCATTTCACTTCAGACCCAAATTCACTTCAGTTTCTTTCTTGAGGGTTTATCCCTGTCTCATCCATCATGATTTCATATAGTAAATCAGAATCCTTAGCTCTCACCTGTTTTTTACCAAAGGTGAAATGCTTGTCATCCCATTTTCTTATGAAGGTATTTTCCCTACGTCTTTACATCTGCATGTGAAGGCGACATTAAAAAGTCTGCCTGGTTGTTTTGTCATCCTCCTTCAAATAATTCTCCTACTGTTGCAATGACTAAAAAATTATCTGAGAATGGTTAAACAGCTGGTGTGCTATGACCACCACTTCTTAAAATAATTGTAATCCTCTCACTGTAATCTCATGATGTCTCTGTCTCTTTGTTGTATCCATCTGTTGTCTCTTATCATATTTTTGGACTGCAAAATATCTGAGATAGGAACCAACCTTTTTCATTCATCCATAAAAAACAACTTAGTGCCTTGCACCCCAGTGTCCCCACCAACATCATTGCAGGGTTCCCTGACTGTTACCTCAAGCACAACTAAACTATAGTTTTTTGAGAAAATTAATTGTAAGAGAATTATACACAAGCAATATGGCTACTCTACTTTGTTTTCATAGAAGAAATCACTTATTTTAGATACATTTATGCCACTGTGTGATACTCCAGAAATACAGGGATACAGGTCATATATCAGGCTTCAGTGCATTGTTAAAAAGTTACTGGAAATTGGTGCAGTGTGCACCATTAAATACCTCTAATATTTGGTTAATAGTTCTGCACCTCACAAGGATGTTCCAAGGATTACTTAGCAAACTATTATTTATAAACTGCTTTGAAGATTAAAAGAGCTATCTAAATATGCATTGTTACTAGTAATAATAAATAATATTTATTCAGATTTGTCAGAATAACTAAATATGCAAAATCGAGAGGGAGGGGAACCTGTTATTATTTTTGTAATGTAGCAATGGAGTTCTCTACATGCCGAGAAAGACTGTATGATGTTTAATTTGGCAAAAATGTTTCCCCAGCAGTATGTGTCTCTCCTCCTGCTACTTACATATATCAGAAATGATTGATAGGTGTTATTCAAACTTTACATCTTTCTCCTTGTAGCCTCTAGAAATGTCACCATGACCAAAGGTTACTAAAGAAGTAATGTCTTCTCTGTTGTAATTAGAGCTGTACTAATCCCAAGTTGTAATTCAACAGGTACAGAAGAGATCCGTTGTTTCAAGAACTCCTAGCAATGGGCAGCCAAAGGTGAGTCATTCCATAACCCTATCAAATCAGTAATGAACAGCCTGGATCTACAAGGTAACTTTCTCCACAGTAATTTCAAGTTTAACCATGGGGCAATGATGGATAGCTAATATAAAGTTAAATATCATAAGAAAACCAAAATAAAACAATTTGTAGAAAAGCATGCCCCATCTCCAGAAGGAATGGCCCCCTTTTTAGCCCTTTCCTGCTTCTGCCTCCTGCACCCTCTGCTGCCATGGCCCTGCAGCTTGACTCCCAGGAGGGTAACAGCAGTGCTTGAACGGATGTGTCCCCAAAGGGCAGTGACTGGAATAAGTTGCCCCTCTGCCTCTTCCATTGAGAAGTTCAGTGTACAGGCACAGTGAAGTTCTGTGTGGAGGACATGCTTTTCCTCATTAGCTGCACTTAAGTGCTAAATCAAGTACTCGCTTAAGTGTTCCAGGTACTCCTCCAAAACTGCATTTGATCATGGTATGCTACTATGTCGCTGGGTAGCAGTTGGCATTATCAGACCTAGAGCTGTCTAGACTAAAGCTCAGTGATGAAAAAAGCTAATGGAAATAAAATATATTGATTGAAACAACACATTTTGCCCTACCACCATATTATTATGACAGGAGCACTGTAGTAATTTTCATTCACAGAGAGGACACACACAGCCATGGAGGAGGTTACAACAAACATATTCGGTAGGAAGAAATGAGTTGATCAAACCAAATGTTGGAGTGAGGACAGATCAAATGATGCCACATGGAAAATTATGGTTTGGAATGAAAAAGTGGTCCATTTAACAGAACATAAAGTCTCTGTAATATGCATAAAATCAGCAGCTAGCAGATGTTTTCTGACACAGTGCATCTGCATGAAGCTGACACGTATTCAGTTCCACTGTAGAAGCAATACCCAGAGCAGATATAATGGCAGACCCTCTAGACAGATAAAGGCAGCCCTGCCCTTACTTAATAATAACAGTAAATAATAACCTGTATTAATTAGCAATCAAGAATTTAATCATAGACTCAGATGCAATTGTGGGACGTATCATAGAGATGATGAAAGGAAAACCTATCATCCATTGGTAATAGATAAGATGAGGAAAAAAATTTAATTTCAACCCACTGTTTGATAAGATCCTACTAAAAATATTACCTTGGAGTTGCAACTTTCTATTCACCCTTATAGCAAAAGGCAACTTCTCTAAACCTCAGGAAAAAATTCTCTAGCCATTTTCTGTCTGCAGAAATGCAAATAAAAATAATTTTTCTCATTTAAAAAAGAAAAATTGTGCATTTTATTTCATAGAGGTGTCTGAGTTTTGAGAAAGTAGTTGTCCTGAGCAGGATGGTTGATATAAAAAACCTGATACATCAAGGACATTTTCTTTCCTGAAGTTGCTTGTTAGCTGGGAGCTAGTGGAGGAAAATGCAGTATGGTTCTGTCTCGGGCTTCCATGGTATCCTAAATAGCCATTCATGCCTATCTATGGCAAAATACAGGCTACTCATAGTAGGCAGTGCAGATTTTCACAATTTGGTCTTTATTCTTCAGTGGGTTTACCAGAAGAAATAACACTTAATGACTGAGAGACTTAAAATGTCAGAATGAATGCTTAACTGGTCATGATTACCATTACTGATAAAAATATGGAAGATCTCAATACTTTTAGAATGTAATTCAGGTCATCTGCACACTCAGGCAGAGACCAATGTACCAGCATGGTGGGAGTTATTTTAAAGTCCACAAGCAGTTGTGACAAATTAATTTATTTCAAATAAACACATGAACAGTGAAGCCAATTGAACAAAGCACTGCAGTAATAGCCTTACTTGACCAAACCCAGTCAAGAGACACCCCTCTTGGTCACAATGACATCATGTCCTGGTCACAGTACAGCCATGTGTTTGCAGCTTCCAAGGACCATACGGATCAGGGAAAGAGCTTCAGTCATGTAAAATACATTTCTTATACTATAGACTAGAGATTGTGTATGTTCTTAAGCCACTGTGTTTAATGATTTTAAAGACTGTCAGCTGTTTTCAGAGCCCTTTATGGGACAGTTGAGAGATACGAATATCTTCAGCCTACACTAATATGATTTCTCAAAGCATCTCTCTGAAACAACTGTCTGCAACGAGAATAAGAGGTATCAGTGCAGGAAGTAGAAAGCTGAGTATGTTATTATCTTCCTTTTGAAAACACTGCAACAGCCAGATATCTTCCTGCCATGCAACCACTTTTTATCCAATAGACACAACAGCAATACAATATAATAAATAAACAAATGCAATGCTACCTGCAAGATATAAATGTCAAGGAAAAAAATGTACCTCTGTGCATAATTGCTAAAGTATAATAGATACCATGGGGGTAAGTGCAATATAATTACCTTAACAGATAGCATGGATTAAGTTTTACCTGATAGTTTCAGAACAAGAGAGAGAAGCTTTAAAATGGGACACCCCCCCCCCCCCAAAAGGCTATCAGAATAAGAGTATATAAATTCAGTTTAACAGAGCTTCCTACTAACTTTTTCTGTTTTGGACAATGATCTCACTTCTCCAGCAGTGTCTGCAGTATTGCCATTGTGGCACTGGCTGCTGACTGCCAAGGACTTTGTTAATAGAAAATGGAATTATTTTTATTCCAAACTCTTTATTGAGTGTGATTTACTGTAGTGTTATTGAGAAGGTCTCATTGTCACCTGATCATACATTTTCACTACCAATGAGATTACTGTCCAGGAGAAATCTGCTCATTCCAAGCACCATTTGGTAATAAATTGATTACTGGCTGAATGCTGATACTTTACAAAAAGAGCAATCAAATAAATATCTGCTATTGCTCAAAGACTCTTACATTATAAAGGCACACAAAATAATCACTAAATGATTGCATATGGTGGCTTGGGATGTACTGTGTAAAATCAACTTAGACACACACAGGAGTATAGTGTTTTTCACACACTTTGAAAGCCATAGGGTAAAAAGCATGACTGTAGATGATCATGTATGATAACCAGGCTGTGAAGAAGTGTCTTGCTCAACCTCATTCTAATCATGGTATCCTCAATACTGTTTAAACTCCAAGTAATAGTTATTTTTAACAATCACTAATTGAAACATCCCAGCCCCTTATTTCACATTTAGTATTAATTTTGAGATCTACTATTCCACTGCCTTCACAAATTTGGGAGGCCCCTGGGAGATCTCTTCCTTGCCTTGCGACCATGCCTGTGGGACATGCTGCTGTTCCCCCCTGACACTAATGCCACTGACATCAGAAGCGCACCCATGATACAAACTCCAAATCAAGCGAAATAAAGACGGTATGAATTATCTCTTTTCTTACCCCTGCCTCCCTGTCTAACTCATGAAGAGCTTTGCTTCATCAGTGCCTTCGCTCCTGAATGTCAAAACAGGCTGTGAGACTGTCTGCCACGCCCCCAGAGCAGGAGACTACAAGAAGGATTACCTGGTGAACATCCCAGGCATGAATCCAACTGCTGAATTAGGAGAGAAGAGGAAAGACTTGTCTCTACCTGCTGCCTGAGGATTCACTTGTTCACAATATTTTCCCTACCTGAAAGAAAGACTGCAGAAAAATTCCTTCCCCCTTCTCTTTGGTCTCCCATTTACTCTGAAACTAGGTTGAGAATTTGGGTCTGGCGGGTATAAGATGAAGCCTTCCAGTACTCTGTTGCTCCACTAGCAACAATTATCGAGGAGCAACAAAACTCTCAGTCCTCATCTGCTGCCAGAAGAGGTGATTGCTGAATGAACCTCTTTTATATACATATTCACCATTGCTACTGTGGCCACAAAAGAGGTTCTATTCTGTATTCTTATTTTCACTTTGTTACAGATAATTTCCTTCCCTTTGTTTTCTCATAATGAAAACTTGTGAATGTTTACTTTCTTTTTATAAAGTATCATGGACCAGTACTTGTGAGAAATGAAGCCCTTAAATCCCCCTCCTCCCTAGAAATGGCAAAATCCATGCTGCCTCTGGTTCATCACTGGCCAGTGTTTAATTCCCCAGTTTTAATAGAACAGTGTAATAGCTTTGAATTTTTTTCTTTTTTTTTTTTTTTACTATTTGGGAAAGTTAACAGGAAAACAGCAATTCTGTTGCACAGAAGAAGTTGAATACAGGTGAGTCAGAGGGCTCATCAGTGAAAGGAGTAATGCAGAATTCTTTGGAAGTGGCATGCAGGGAATGGGGGACCATCTGCAGATTGTAATGGTAATGGCTGCAGGAGAGGCAGGAAACTGAGGGAGGAAAGCTGAGAAGGTTTAGCAGGAGAGGGTGGATTTGAATTGTCAAGGAGTTGCAATGAGCACTCAAATACTAGGATGGGTCCTAGCAAAGGATTTGAAGATAGAGAGTACATTCAATTTGTATACACAGCTGTTCCTAATATACCTCTGAAAAGAGGCAAGAACAGGGTCAAAAGGTTGATGCGGTTTTTCATAGAGTATAACTGTTTATTTTAGTCCCAGTTTCCAGAAGTGATTTAACACTTCATTTAAGTGCTAGTTTTTAAACCGTAAATGAAGCCACACCATTCTTCAGGAAAAGAAAAATATCAACAAGCAAGAAACTCTAGCACAAGCTCTGATTAGCAAGAACAAGCATGAAGGCAAGGGCAATGAGTCCAGTTAAAAATTACCTGTAAAGACAGTAATGGCAGAGCTATATGCACTCACAGTGAAGACATATGTTGAGATGAAGAATGAGGTCTAGTCCAAGGCGTATTCTTGGAGAAATCTGGAATAACCTTTAAATGAGTGATGTATTATTGATTGTGAGTTCTAAAAGCAAAACAGCAACTGCACTTGTCATTGTAATAGTAGTAGTATAGTTCCTTTCTTCCAAGTTTTTTTTCTTCCCAATGTCCATATTTTATATTATCCTGATAACACTAGTAAAAACAGGACATAACGAGGCTAAGTGATTAACCTGGTATCATGTACACCACTGATGGACCCACACTTTGATCCCTGTACACAGGACTCCCAGTGTACTCTGTTTAGCTATACTGCTGCAACACAGTGAGAGGCACTGTCCCACAATCCACTGAACATATGCCACTAGAAGCTGTATATTTAAAATTCTGTGAATTTTGAGTTCCTTCCATCTAGAAGAAAAGATATCCAGAAAGATTTTACTTCACTAGAGAAGGATTCCTTAAAAGCATCTGCCCTGGATCCAGAGCGTGCTGAAGCAGTATGGGGCACATTTCTCAGAAGAGCTGAAAGTGCTGCACAACTCTCAGTGGCTCCAGCACAGTGATACAAAAACCATGTGGCACTTCTAGCTACTTGATGACAGATATTTTCTTGTGTTTGGCCATACACTTACAATACATTTATTCTTAGGATTATGTTATTGAGCATGAACTGCTTATAGGCATTAGTTCATACACCTGGTCCTTCCTCAAATGCTGTTTCAACCATTTGCTGAAAGCACCAGTTGAAAGGGTGATTTGACTAAGTGACTAATTTGACTGAATGCCTGTAACACTTACAAACTATTTTTAAGCCATTAGATTTGGGCAAAAGCTGCATAAATTGTGGGTCAGCACAAAGCAGCAATTCACAGATGGGCCTCTCTAAAAAAATCACACTATTTTTGGAGGCATTTGTTCCTGTACCAATTCAGACTAGTACTACATCCTTTCTTCACTATCATGGATTAAATAGGCAAACCCTGCAAAAGTAAATACATAAATAAAATAGGTAAGAATGGGAGGTTTTCACAGGCACAAAACCAGGAGTTAGGTACCTAATGAACTACTGAGGGGACCTCATCAATGTCTGTAAGTATCTCAAGGGAGGGTGTCAGGAGGATGGGGCCAGGCTCTTCTTGGTGATGCCAGCCACTAGGACACAAGGCAGTGAGCAGAAACTGATTCACAAGAAGTTCCACCTGAGCATGAGGAAGAACTTTACGGTGCAGGTGACCATGCACTGGAACAGATTGCCCAGAAAGGTTGTGGTGTCTCTCTCACTGGAGACACTCAAGAACCATCTGGACGCAATCCTGTGCCCGTGCTCTGGGATGACCCTGTTTGAGCAGGGAGGTTGGACCAGATGACCCACTGCAGCCCCTTCCAACCTGACCCATTCTGTGATTCTATGAAGTAGCCTTTGTCATTAATTCAATGCTTGCATTCTCTGCTTTTTAACCTTTATGAAAACCATAGAATCATAGAATGGTTTCGGTTGCAAGGGACCTTGAAGATCATCTAGTTCCAACCCCCTGTCATGGGCAGGGACATCTTCCACTAGATCAAATTGTTCAGAGACACATCCAGCCTGACCTGGAACATTTCCAAGGATGGGGCACCCAACAGCTTCTCTGGACAGCCTGTTCCAGTGCCTCACCACCCTCACAGTAATGACTTTTTTCCTAATATCTAATCTAAACCTACTCTCTTTCAGTTTGAATTCATTCCCCATTGTCCTGTCACTATATGCCCTTGTAAAAAGTCTCTCTCCAGCTCTCTTGTAGCAGCCCCTTTTAAGTACTGGTAGGTGCTATAAGGTCTCCCTAGACCCTGTTCTTCTCCAGGATGAACAACCCCAAATCTCTCATCCTTGTCTTCACGGGAGAGGTGCTCCAGCCTCATCATATTTGTGGCCCTCCTTTGGACTTCCTCCAACAGGTCGATGTCCTTCCTGTGCTGGGGACCCCAGAGCTGGGTGCAACACTTTGGGTGGGGTCTCACCAGAGCAGAGTAGAGGGGCTGAATCACCTCCCTTGACCTGCCAGTGACACTTCATTAGGTGCAGCCCAGGATATGGTTGGTTTTCAGGGCTGCAAGCACACATATATATAACATACACAATAACCTACACAGGCACTTGGATAAAAAAAAGTTTGACTGGCTCTAAGTAACTTCCAGGTACTCACTCATTACTGCTTTCCTTCACCCCCCAAAAAATTTCACCCCATTTTTAATTTGCAGTAGTCATATTCTCCTCTGCAAGGGGATACAAAATGCTACCCATTCAGCATCTGCACTGATTTACACAGATGTTAATATCCAATAGCCATTTTCCATTGACTGTCTTTGGTTTACATAACTGCAGGCAATACAGAGTAACAAAGAATATGGCTCTTGGTTTAAAAACAGTCACTCCATTTCTGGCAGTGGGTAGGATAGCAAGAAAGCCTTTAATTTGAGCCTTTGAGTGTATCCATGCAACATAAAGTACAAGCGTGAGAGGAACATGCTGATAATTCTGCATTATCACTAACAGCACTGAGATACAATAAGAAGGAAAATTTAAGTGCATGCTCATTTTATTATAGAACCTTCCCATTAGGCCAAGTGAGGGTTCCATTTTGGGTTACTTGGTCCAGCATGCCCTTTCTGGATGGCCAGTTTCCATAGCAAGTGAGAAACATTACTGCTTATATTGTGTATTATTTATATTACAGTTGTGCACAGAAGAATTCAGAATGGATTTATACGCTTGAATATGTAATAATACCAAGTGACTGAAATGCAGAAATTAATTGTATCACAGAAATATAGGGACTATAGAGAATAAAAATTTAAAAGTGTCTGTATTTAAGGGTTAGATATGGAACAGGTTACAGGTAGATTTAGACAATACAGATTGTGAAGTAATTGCAGAAAATTCCTATAAATTTATTAATATCATCTGCAGAAATAAATATCCCTGCCCAAACTGTGCAGAGAAGAATAAACAGATGTATTTAGCTGAGAGTGATATTTATTCTTTTTGAGGAGTCCTATGTATTCAAAAGCTAGGGGATGTATCATATACCACAAAAGCAGCTGTGTGGCAATTGCAGCTCTATGGTTTTGTTCTGTTGAATGCAAGCTATAGGCAGCCTTTATTTTTGTATTATTTCTCATTTTCAAAAACAATCTAGATTGAAAACAGTAGATTTTGTTCTTTGTGCAAGGGAAACATGATAAAATCCAGGAACAAGCAGACAGCTTAAAGAGAAGTGTTAGTTTCTGAAGAGACTGTTCTTCCCAAGCAAGAGAGAGGAGAGAAAAAAATGGGTCTTGACAATACAGTAAGTAGATTTTTAAAAGGTTTTTCCTTCCAGCTCAAATATTTTATGGAACTCAAGAAACATTAGGCTCCACTTGTAAGAAGAATAAAATAAGAGGATAATGGAGAGAATAGTAAGAAAGATCACTTTGAGACAGTGTCAGAAGACTCAAAACAAGAAGAACCATGCCAGGTTAACCCATACACTATTTTCAAGATTCCATGAGCCCATGGGTCAGGCAGTTTCCCTGTACCAACAGTAGGCAGCACTATTAATTTACCAGCTTCATTGTTCACTCAAACCAATAATCACTACCAACAGCTCTCAAAAATAGGGAGCGTGTAGAGAAACAGCAAAGGACAAAGACTGAATATACAAATGACTCGTTGTTTACCTGGCACCCCAGGCCCTTGTATCAGTTGCCTCAGAGAGTAAGTGGGCTTGGATTCTTGATGCAGTTGTACAAATCAGATTTTGTTTTGGTATTGTTTCCAGCTGAAAGCCTTTTCTTTATTCTAATGGTAGGAGACGTTCTTCCAATTAAATGCTTCAATGGTGGATTTAAATATTTAGAGGATCCACATTACAGGAGAACTGTCTGAGAGCATCGCAAAGAAACCATTAGTTAAATCCATTAAGGATCTACTTAAGTGGAATTCCCCGCTGTTATCTACATGATAGCCACATAAAAAAAGACAGTGGAGGAAGAAAATGTTGGGGGAAATATTCCTCTTCACATACTGTGTCCTTAAAAAAAATTCAGTTTTACTGAAGGGTCCCTTTTTTATTGTCTCAAAACTTTAGCTGTGATTTTTATTCTTTGAGCAGAATTAGAGTAGGGGAAACAAAATGGCTCAGTTTCAGTTGTGCTTTTGCCCCCCTCAAGTACACCCAATTCAGACAAAACCTTTTGTAAGAGAAGAAGGTACAGGATCTCTTTTGTTTTGGACATGGCATAAACCATCAAAGTTGTATTCACTGTGCAAGAAGCAACAGGTATATACAGAGTCTTTGTGTTGTCTATTTTTAAATACACATAAGTGGTAGCAGTATGGATAAGATGTTTCTTCCTCCAACTCCTAGAGTAAGGCACTTGAGCCATTTGAATTATAAAATGTACACCATCTTTCAAGTTGCTCTTGTTTGAACAAAGGAGAAAAAGCTTGAACTCCACAAAGTCAATTTTTCCATTCTCTACAATCATGGGTTTGATACACATTCAAGAAGGCAGTTATATTAATCAGAATCTTTCTAGTCTTTAATTTTCTATTCTTTAGTTATGTAACATTTCCTATTTTTGAATGCTCAAGAATCTCTGATGTGATTTAGGCTTATGAAGGTGCTACAGACAGTACAAACACAATGCACAAATATCCATATTGGTTGCAGTACTGATATCCCTAATCTATCTGTAAATCAGCATACAGTAACTCTGACCATTGATTTTCTCTCTGCCCTCCCATTTTCAGCACGTTTTATAAAACCAAGAGAGAAATCCCTGTTCTCTGGCCAAAGTAGCATAGACCTATTCTGTAGATGCAGGAAATTTGTTTCTAAGACATTAAACAAAATAGTTCTTTTCTATTGGAGGGTTAGATAGTCAGAAGTCTTGGTTCATCCATACATGTAGATGTATGTACAGAGAACCATGCAAAACCAGTAAGACCACTTTCTCTACTCCATTAGAGTGTACCTAGAGGCCCCACATAGATGAGAAAAAACACCTCAATAAATCTGTTACTTCAGGGGTCAGCATCCTAGAGGAGGGAAGGAACAGCACGTGGGCAGTTTGTGAATGGCACAAAGCAAGGACAGAAGTGTGAGTCCTGGTGGTTTGAGAGAAGTGTCCATTACAGGCAGTGGCTACTGGCTTTTGATGTGTGGACACTGGAGGGGCTGCTGCATCCTGTGAGGGGAGATACTATCCTGAGGTGGCCAGCAGCCTCACGCCACTCCTGTCCACACTCAGAGCCACTACACTGGGATACAGTCCAGGTAAAGCGTCCGATAGTATTGCAAACCCAGGGAATTACAAAATCAGAAATCTGGCCCTTTCCCCAGTCAAATATTACCCTAATTATGGGGACTGAAAAACAAACAATGGCTGTCTGGTTCTTCTGGCATTTCACCCATTGACGGGTATACTTCAGCAACATTTTCCCCATTTATGCTCCTTCCAGGTAGCCGTGATCTATCGTGATTTATCCTAACTCCCACTACTGCTGTTCCCTGGTGCCAGCAGGGCAGGTATGGGTGAGTAAGGGCCCTGCCCGCGGGCGGTGTGCGCGACATGGCGGCCACTCCCGGCAGGCCCCGGGCGGCAGGCACGGAGGGCGGCCGCGAGGGGGCGCCGGGCAGGGCCGGTCCCTGGAACACCGGCCCCGGGAATACCGCCCTTAGGAACACCGGCCATAGCAACGCCGGCCCCGGGAAAGCTGTCTGCAGGGCGCCGGACAGAACTAAGTTCAACATACGTGCTTAAGGATCCCTTACCTTAGGATCCCTTACACTTCTTCACATATTAAGTGTTATAAATTATGATAGCCTGGGATCTGTGTGCCTCACGCTCCCAAAATCTTTGTGTTAAAATAACTTTTTTTTCCTTTTTTTTTTTTTTTTTTTTTTTTTTTTTTTTTTTTGGTGGAGCAAGTTTGCAACATGTGATATTTGAATTCACTGTTTTCAGCTACTGCAGTTTTGTTTGTTTGCAAAAGCAAGCGCAGCTCCTGCCGAGGAGTGCTTCCATCTCCGAAAGGGACCCTTGTGAGCACCCACCGACCTGTGCCCAGCCCCAGCGCCCCAGCGAGGGGCTGCAGAGGGCTATTGGTCCAAGTCAGAGGCCACTTACTCAAGGAGTTGCCCAGCGCAGCCCTGCCAGGCGTGTCCCATGCTCACGCCAAAGTTTTGGTCCTGCCTGAACCCCGCTGCTTCCCGCTGGGCTGGTTGGTATCTCACCCTGCTCCTGTCTCCGCTGGCAGAACCAAACCAAGCCGAGCAGCATCTCCCATCCCTGTGCTCAGGGTAGACGGTCGGCAGTACCAGACACACGCAGCTCCAGGCCCCCATCGCCCTCTCACAGCTGGCTCCACACCATCCCCTCCACGGGAGCGCATTAGGATCGGCGCTGCTCCCACCTCTGCTGGCAGCTGAGCCCTTCTCCCTTGCCTGTGTGAGCCCAAACTCCCTGGGAAGGGCAAGCAAGAACGCACAGTAATTGCAGTGAAGAGAGCAGTTCGCTGTTCCACAGGGTCCTGTTCCCAGCTGTATTTATCTCCTTGGGCTGCTTGTGTGTGTGTTTGAACACCTCATGAAGAGCAATGGGCCACTGGAGTCTTCTCTACGCCTCCTGTGTGCTGGCACTGTCTTTTCTGAGGTGCAAGGCACAACCCTGGAGCAGAGGTTGCAATCTTTTCTCCACTCCATTGCTTCTCCCGGCCTCCAGCTTGCCTTGAGGTGTGCCTGCACCCCTCCCCGATCCCTCACTTTCCCGCTTCACTACCAGCATTTCATGTTTTCCCTGAGGAGGAGTGAAATGAACCACACAGTCCTGCGTGGGATGTCTGCACACACGTGTGAGACTGGCAGCTGCTGCGATGGGGGACAGACAAGAGGCTATGGTGGGATGGTATTCTGAAGGAAGAGTAAGAGCTGCGATGCTGGAAATAAGGAGAAACAAAATCCCTGTGGTGTGTGCGCTGTGAAAACACCATGAGGCACAAACGGCACAATAGCGCAAGAGGGAGAGAGACAAGAAGCAGTTGGAGCATGGCCCTTAGCTCACCTCGCTTGAAAATGCATTCCCAACAGTCATTTCCACTATCACCTTCAAGTCGTTTCTGAATGCCCCGTAGTCCAGCCTTTGAGTTCTTTCTGTTCCTCTGCCTTGAGGTTCAGCCTTTGAGTCCTGTTCCTCGGTGAGGAGAAGGGCTCAGATGTGAGTTTTGCAGACGCGGTGAAAGCTCTAGCATGCAACCAACCAGTCACCATTTTGAGCAGGAGAATCATTGCTAATGCTGCAGAAGCAGTGACAAAGAAAAAAAACTGCATCAGACAACAGAAAGGCTTTAAGAAATTTAGGGGGGGGGGGGGGGGGGGGGGCGGAAGGACAGGGA
>JAWWEU010000111.1:54690653-54703695 GCA_035583155.1 Acropternis orthonyx | reverse complement strand
GGGGAGTAAGGACATGGAATAGTGCAAAACGTTATTAAGGTGGAGTAAAGGTTGATTAGTGGTTATGGCCTTCCAAATTATGGAGCGCCTAGATATGAACTGTGAAAAGGAAGAATTGCACTTTAGCACCAGTTCAGTAGAGAATGAATCTGCCAGGCTGGTCCTAAAGCTGTGAACACCCACCTCCTAAGAACTCCTGGTAATGGAGGCCGTGAGCACAGCTGAATAAAGAGTAATACACACACTTTGTATAGGCTTGGGAGTGGGTCACAGTCTAATCAAGCTGGAGCATCTGTCTTATGTTTACAGACCAAAGTAGTGATGTTCTCTCCTCCTTCCCTGCTCCTGAATGAAGTGCTAACTGTTATCACCCTTCACGCTTTCCCCTAGGGCCTTTTCTGAGAGCTAGTTTACACCACAAAGAATTTTCCAGTATAGTTGTAATTACGAAAACCATGGGGTCAGCGCAATTTATTCCAGTATCGTTTTTGCCAGTATCATTTTTGCCAGTATTGTTAAACCTTTGCTTTAAATGATAGAAACTATTTTTGAGAATTTTTTTTTTTTTAAGGAATTGTTTACTCCCACTTGGTTCAGCATGATCTTTTCACACTCCTCCCTGAAAAAAACTCTTTGGCCAACAGATTTAGCTTGGACTTCTCCTGAAACTCTCTCCGCACTCTTCCCTTATTAAGTGCTGTCATATATGGTACCACATAGCTGACAGTTGCCAGGGCCAGTTGCATGCCCTTTCTCTGGCAGCACCAACAAAATTGATTGGTTTAGGAATCACTGAGGGCACTGCTTTCCTGTGAATACTAAAATCCTAAGCAGTTTAGCACGGATACTTCTGTACTAGCAAAACACTACTGTCTGCTAGTAGAATAAAACCATCTCCCACCACTGTCATAAAACGTTATTGATAAAAATGCCATTTTACTGGTACAACTGTGTCTCTACCAGAGGCTTTTGTTGACACAGCTATGCCTGTCAGAGCTGGTATCTCTTTACAGCTATGCTGGTAGACGTCAGTCCTGTGAATGTGATCTTGGTCTTTCAGAACACACGTTCATCTCTTTTCAACTCACAGTGACAACTCCATCCCACAACTGCATTCAGTACAGTTACTCTTAAGACAGGAAATGCAAATGAGGATGCAAATGCATTTTGTAATTCAAATCAGTGAAACAACATCATATTCTTCTGATCCTTCCTCACAGCTACTTTATGCAGATTCATAAAATTTAAGGTCAGAAGATACCTTTAGGTAACATTACCTGAGGTATAACACAGGTCAAGCAATTTTACGTAATTAACCCTCATGATTCATAGATGAGCAAGCATCTTCTAGAAACCATTTTTGAGTCAAAGACATCAAGTGATGAAGTCACCATTTTCCTTACTAGCTTATAACTTTTGCCTCACATTTCTGAATCCAGAGCCATAATAAAACGCTTTGACCTTTGTGATGCCATCTTCTGTGCAGGTGCCTCTCCTTGGAGTTTCTCCTCTCTGATCTTTTCTTTGATCATTCTCTGACTTCTTCTATCTTCATTCTTCTAGGCAACATTCTAATCCCTTTTCCAGCAGCAGACCTGCCATCACTCTTCCAGAGCAACATAAGCCATCACGTTCACACACTAAAACATATCCTCCCCACCTTCCGATGTCCTCAGCAGGGAGCAGGAGATCACCCTTGTGCATCGCTGTGCTCAGTGGCTACTGTCAACTCTATGAGGCTGAAATACCATCAGCTGGGTGGGAATGTATTTTTATTTTGTATTTTCTATCTGCCATGCCAAGTGTTTATACTGCACTGATCTCCAAGCTCTACTGAGGTAAAAAGCATGCCTGGCCAATAATAACTCTGCATGTGTTATGTCTGGAGATATTTCACATATATAAATCTTAGTAAGTTTATTCCAAAATGCAGAAAGTAAGGGTTTGGACTGTTATATATTTGTAGGTATAAAAGTACAATTCATATTAAATTCATATTATTAAAGCCTTTACAAGAGAATCAACCAAGCAGAAGATGACAAGCTTGAAAAGAGATACCATTGTGATTACAGAAAGACAAGAAAAACAAACAAAATTTTTCCTTACGTTCATTCTTTCTATCCCAAAAAGTGTTTATGAGTAACTGGCTTAAATATTCCTACCTGCACTGAAGTAATCAATAAACTAATACCTTGTATAGAAATAATGCATTTTCTGCAGTTATAGCTAAACAGAACAGATTTGAACAAACTCCTAAGGATCCACTTTCATTACTGAAGAAGACTTTGAATTTTTAGCTCTGCACATAACCAGCTGAATAGCCTGTAACTGGATTTTTATTAACATCTAGATGTATGTCACATACCTCAAAGTTCAAGTCTCTCTATGTATAGTGTTCTTGAGTACTTGACATCAGACAGCTGGCAATTTTCTCAATATGATGTATAACAAGTAACTTTATTGGGGTAATTTAGGACAGACCTTGTAGAACATGGAAAAGAGTTCTTGGCTGGGAGCTGTTTCTCCAAATCTATCTGAGAAATGGCTTGCAATCTTACTCATCTTCACAGGTGCTTGATGCCATTGATTTACAATTTTATATTGCAATTCTAACAGGTTAGCTGAAATAGAGCATACACGTATGAAGGACATTATTGAGTCCAATATCTCCAGCTCAAGAGAATGAGATAGTTCCCTTTCCCATTTAATCATAAATGTTTCTTTAGTGGGCAATAAAGAAAAAGCAATGGCTTTATACAATCACCCCACAATGTTCTGAGATTCATTGCAAAGGAATAAGATTTGCTCAGATAAAAAGGATTCTCTAATACAAGTAGATTTAACATCAGACTGAATAAAGAAACTCCTGAACTGGAAGTAAAGAAGCAAAAAGGGAAGTCTAGCATGTTCCACCTTTGTTGTATTTCTAAGTGAAATGTGAATTTGTTTTTACTGAAGGGTTGAGATAAATATTCCAAATAAATGAAATCAGTTGTTTCTGCTGCCTTTTGAGAAAATAGGAGCAAAACCACAATATATTTAGAAACATAGGAAGATTACTTTTAAAGCTGGTACAGACTTCATCCCAGGAACGGAGAACATGGGTTCAGGTCTGGTCATAACTGCAGTTTTCACACCTTCCGACTCATGATTCCTGTGTTTTCAAAACCTACCTAGAAAGTCAGTTCCCCTTAGCTGAGTAATGAGCTGGATTTATACATCTGTAAGAGAACCCACCATACTCAAGAGGCTTGCATAGTGCTTTTAACGATTCCCTTTCCTGCCCAAGTAAAGTTAGCAATAAGTCTTTGAAACAGGATGGAGCACTGAATGGGGTGAAGTTCACAATAGTGAACAATAGTGAACTTCAGAATAGACATAAAATAGAGATCATCTAACTCGTTCATACTGAACCAACCAACCACACTTAATCAGCAGTGCTCTTCAAATACGACTCCATTGAGCTGTGCAAATAAGATCCCTGTATAAAAATTGCCTGCATTAAAATTAAATCAGCAAAGTGTTTAGTACTAGCCTCACTTTGCTTCTGCTGAACTTTGATTAGTCTGTCACAAGGTACTTTGCAAATTTCCATTCAGTGGGACCAGCCCTTCAACGAGGAGCAAAAAAGACAAGGTGATTCTGACCTTTTCCAGAACTAGCGCAGTCCCTGATTTCTAGCTGGCGAGAATCACCACAGATAGCGGTTCCCAAACTAGGCTCCTTTCCTCTTGGACATATGCACAGTAAGTTTACACCCAGCACAGAATGGTGTGGCAATTTAAATTTATATGTGGTCAAATGAAAACCACATTTGTCCAATCCTCTGGATGAGAAGAAAACAGCTATAACACAGCAAAAATATATGCACACATTTCATTTTCTTATGAAGACCGCTGAATAGACTAGAAAAATCATAATGGTATTTGTATATTACTTTTTTAAGAAAGAGAGAACCTGGAATTTTTCTGTTCATTGGCAATTTTCCTAAAATCCACCAAGAAAGATAAAATATTAGGGATGGTCTGTTTGGAATGAAAAATAAATAGCAAAAAATTAATTAGCATACAAAGCAAGCCTATTGTCAGTCCCTGAGTCTTTGCTGCCTCTGACTATAGCATCTGGATTTGTTAATGCAGATGACTCACATTGTTAAATCTTTGTTAAATAACTAGATATTTTGGATTAATAAAATGGTCTTTCTAATTTTAATAACATTTCTTTTTAAATTTAGGCAAGAGGAAACAGATGTTTTAAACAGTCCAGTCCTCACCACATGGTAGATTCTCAAGTCTGCCACTAAGTTTCATGGATTAACAGGAGCAAGGACTACAGGAATTGATAAGCATTTCCAGGATCACACTCTAGATTAGTAGCATATTGAGATTTTTTAGATCTGTGTATCGTGAAGTAGTTTACATCCAGGATACTAAAAAATCCCTTCTCTTAGGCTAGTTTAGCTCTTAGCTTAGTTGAGGCAGGGACCCAGCTGTGGGGGATGCTCTTCTTGAAAAATACTTTGCCCTCATAACGAGGATTTGATTGTGGCTTTGACAATCAGACATGTTGTGGCAGAAAGGATGTGAAAGTGAAGTACCCGAACGACAGTTGGTAGTGACGTCCTGTTTGGTGAGGACAGGAGCAAGCTCCACACGTCTGTGGGGTGTGCGTGCATGCGTAACCAACAGCTACTGCACCCCTCAGGAGCGCAGCCTTCTCCTGTGCTGGCTCCCTGCAAACAAAGCTGTGGCTGCCCCTGCTCCAGCTGGTGTGTGGAGCAACTTCATCCAAGCTAACCTCTCACCTATCACCGTGAATCCAGAGATTGTAGGGTATTCAGCTGCCTCCTGTGCAAGGATCATTCCTACCTGAAACTCTGGCAAGAATCACAAGCTTGCTTTGGCAGCTTACAGGCTCCATTGCATTGTTGTATGAGCAAGGATGACGGACCAGCAGCTGTAATACAAACCTGGGACTCTGGAGATGTACAATAATTGAGCATATGCTTCACAAGTCTACATCCCATAGATGTCCCATATTAGTACCTAATAGAACGTAATAAGAAATCCATAAAGAAATAAAAGATGGCAAACCCCACACTCTGAAGTTTTTAGTGTTCCAGGCCTGACATGGAAAGAATGGGTAAACTCTCTTTACTGCCATGTAACCCTCTCTACATCACCATGACCAACAGTTAGAGCCTAAATGGATGGAGTCCCTCAGTACATCAGAAGTTGTGTTTATTGAAGAGGTTACTACCACCTGCCAGCTGTTTATTGTCCCTCTGCTGGAGCCTGCTGTTACCTTAGATCTGCTGGCTCACTTTATCCTAACCTTATTTAGGCAAATGGGTCTGAGCTAATGCAGATAGTTCAAATAGTAAGTCTGGTAACTTGGCTCGTTTAATCTGAAAAGAGTTGGGGAATACACATACAAGCAACTGCACCAGCAGATGCAAGGAGCACTAATATCTGATGGTATGATGCCAGCAAAAAATGGGGACAGTGACTTTTTTCACTGGTGCAGCTGGGCTTTGGAAAAGAGCACCTGTTTATAATCTTAGGACATACATTTCTTTTGGCAGGAATGCTGGCTAAACAGATCCTATTATCTCCCTCTGCCACCAAACCTTCTCTTTGGTCAAACAGTGGGAAGTGGGTAACAGCCTTGTGCACTCTGCCCCTTCTCTTCCCCCTTCCTGTTATGCCAGCACTACTGTTTGGGCCGTTGGGTGAGTCAGTGCAAGGATCTGGATAAAAATAAACTTTCTTTCTCCCCGCTTGGGTTGCTGGCACACCATGAAGCTGCACAGACTGTTACATCAGCACCTTCAAGGTCCATGCCAGGTGATTGTGGCAGTGACCTGGAGCTGCTGGAGCTGGTGCTGCAGCTGAAAGAGATATTCATGCAGTCATGGCATTCCTCCCTTGTGCCTCATTTCCTTCATGGTGAAGTGGGGAGTAACTGGACTTCTCAGTTTGCAGGAATGCTTAAAGGGTAAATGTATCAAAGCAACAGCTCTCAAACTGGGAAGTTGCCCCTTTGAGAAAGCACAGGAGGCACCAGGTTGGAATGAAGAAGGCTCAGGATAATTTCATTTGACCTCTCCTACTCCTCTCCTCCCTCATTCTCTTTCAGCCTTTGCAGGTCCTCCTTCTCATCCCCCAGAGTATTCACTTTGCATCCCATGTGCAGAGGGGCTGAAGAAATTCACACTGTGGTGGACTTTGTTGGAAGGCAGGACTACAGTATGAGTGATATTTATGAGTAATACAGCATGACTATACTTCAGGAGGCTAAGGCAGCTGAAAGTTAGGCTGCAGGAATTTGGGGTTTCACAGAGAGCAGACATGCATGCACGTGTAAAAGGGTGGGGAATGAAGATATGGTGGGGAAAGAGGGAATTACAGACTATTACAGCAAAGGAGAAAGGTGGGGCTCCAGCTAAAAGACTCAGAGCTGGCTGTATTCAAGACCGTAAGTGGTCAAATACTAAAGAAATGGATCAGAAAAAGAGTGCATCAGGCAAAATCATAATTTTTTCACCCTGGTGAAAATTCTCAATTGTATATGCTCTATAGTCATAGAAAAGAAATGCAGTTTGCAAAGGAAAAATACTGTGCCATCTCCTATTAAAATTCATGCATTTCTGACTGTACATAAAAATATCCTACAGACAAATTAGTTTACTTGGTTAAGACACGGAGGCCACAGCATTCTGTTCTAGAAACAGCAATTGAAAAATACTGTGATATATAAAATGTACGACCACAGAGTGGAAAAAGTTTAGGAAAGAAAACTAAGGCTTTTTGTTTTTCTTGGAACATCCAGCATGTTTACAGCTAAGGTACCAATCTCATTTATTTTATGGGTGTGAAAGCTGTGTGCTGTTAGTTTGACTTTTTCTTCAATGTATCAGTCAACCCTGCATGCTACAACTGACAATAGGAAGGACCTCCGACCAATGTGTAGCTAACAGCAAATATTTCTTTTCATTCCCTGTGTGTCTCCTGCACATTGGAAAAGATTTGTAAAAGGCAGGAGAATGGGAAAGAAAATTGGCAGAGAACTCTATGACTACTGTTATACTGATTCTCATTTAAGTTTTCTAATTTATAAATAAACGTGACCATAAACTATGAATTCAAAGGAAGGCCAGCCTTTTTCTAAGTTTCTCCAAAATGCAATTATGTTCTCAAACAATGATATAGGATCCAGAAATATTAGTGTAATTCAGTTTAAAGTCTCAGATTTCACTGGTGGGTAAATCACGAAATCAACAACCCCGCCTATTACTGCCAAGTGGAAGATTTTGTTTTGATTTAGAAAATTGGTTGGGCCGCTATCTCACCAAGGTACAGACTCAAGAGCTGCTCTTTCCTAGAGGCCTCAGTCCACAGAAGCACTTAATCAGGGCTTAACTTTAAGGAAGCGGGTGATCTTATTGACCTCAATGGATGACTCGCATTTGTAAAATCGAGGTATTTAAGCATTCTATTCAAGTGGTCTAAATCCAGCATGTTGCATTTCCATAATAAAATCATGTATAACATTCTCGGGATGGAGATGGTGATGTTTTGAAGTCCTTTTGTTTACACATTGCCAGAAGAAATTGATTAAATTGCCCGGGATTAGTGGCTGCTAAAGAATAGATTTTAATTAAATGGTAGAATGTGTCACTCTCTACATGTTTTAGGCCATGATCTATTGGCATAAACTCCATTTTTTTCCAAGTTCATTATGACCAGCTAAAATAAAATTATTACACTTACCTACAGGCTATACACCTAAGACATTCTGGCTTATCACCTGGACACCTACAGTAATAGTTTACATACTACATTTGTGACTGAAATGTAAATATTATGTAATAACGAAAACACCACTGTGTTATATTTATGTTTACTATATAAGGGATCTTTTAAAGCAAAATCCCATTACTATAGCTCCAAATACCAAGCTAAAGCAGCCCTGAGCTGGCTGCTTACTTTTCTGTGATCTGATTTATGCCTTATTGAAATAAATTAAAAGATTTTCTCTGACTTCAGAATGATTTCGATTGGACGTTTAACTAGTAAAAGAAATTACAATTTAATAAAAGCTCACATACTTCTCTCTTTTTTCCTCATTAAATCTAATGCAAATCTAAGAGAAGGAAATTGAGAATTACAGTGAATTTGACAATTGTTTCAACAAACTGCTCAGTGGATTTAAACATAAAGCACAACAAGGATCCAATGAAAAGGGGGTTTTTTTGTACACAGGGATTTTTCAGACTCCTGTGGGTACCCAGGTCAAATCCAACAGGCTCTTGAACCTCTGACTAGATTTTTACCTCACCCCCCAAGAAATTAAATATTTCTTCCAATCCCTCTAGCGTAACACCTTGGACCTATTACAATATTGGTTTGTCTTCCATTTCTCTCTTCAGTGTTACTCTTTGTACGATCTAGAAGGCACTGCACTGACCAAATGGAAGGATGGCTGCTGTACTGCTGGGAAAGGCACTTAACTTCCATGGGGTCAAGCTACAGATGGGTGGCCTAAGGGGTCTGTACGGATGTTGTAGCCAATGGAATAAACAAATTGCCAATGGTAAGTTTAGACAATTATGTTGTTTATCTTGAAAAGGGATCCCAGAGCACCAGAGTTTATAATTTACCAGAAAAAAATCCAGAGAAAGAAACCACACTTGGACAACATTGGTTTATAGAAAATAATTAAATTGAAGGAACACTGAAAATGGAACTAAAGTTGAAACTGCGCACTTGCGATATCAAATATCAATGCAATCACTTTGCAGCAGATAATATGCATGGTAATTAGAGTGTTTTTACATTATATTATAATAAATTCATAATTCATGCATACAATGAGATCTTTTGGAAAGTAACATTTGAATTTAACAAACACTACCACTCATCATCTCAGCAAAGATGGCAAAAGGAATTTCAACATTATTTGCGATCTAGAAAATTGAACCATCGTTGTTGCTTTGTGTTGTGCTTCCCTTGCACAGACTGCAGTGCCTTCTGTCTGCTTTAGGGTGTGGCATCTGCCATTGGGGAGGAAAAACTGGCATGTGTTGCCTTTTATAGCAGACTGATTTCATTGTGCTGAGGGCCTCAATTTTATAGCCTCTTAGTTCCAATCTTGTAGCTGAGTTGCTGAAACAAATGGAAGGAAAAAGAGTTAGTGGTATGAACTTTTGAGTGTAAAGCCTCATCCTTTTTTTCCCTTTCCTGGGGAAAACATTTCAAAGTAAATCTACATTAAACTTTTGCGGGTTATTTCCCTGATCAGAAGGAGTTGCGGAGCATGTCAGGAAGTATTGCAATCTGCAGCCCAGGCACTCTCAGTACATCTTAGCAGATCCTCAATATCTGTGTTTTTGCTGGAATATAAATGTCTCAAACTATAAATGTGTAATTGATTTTATATTTTATTTTAGAGTACACATGTAAATAAATACACACAAGGAGACATCTATATTTTTATTTGCACATGAAAGACTTCAAAAAATCAACTTAGGTGGTTTAATGTGTATAATTAGCGTGCATTTGAATATAGAAAAGAAGAAAATCCAGGAGAAAATGTCAAAAAGGCTCACTAACAAAGATGTAGTATTCTCTTGGCAAAAGCTGATGAATGATTTGGCATGAATTCATCTTACAGCTCTGTTATTCTCTCTCCTACAAAGATGATATACCCCTTTCTAGCAGTTTGCATAGAATTGCAATTTGTTGTTGTTAAAGCCTGTAATGACCCTTGGGTATGCACCTGATTCCCCCCACTAGAATTACTCACCATTTTTTTTCCCGCTCTATGTTTTTCTACTAGCCATATAACAGTTTTTGCACTTGAAAAGAGTACCAAAAAAAAAAAAAAAAGGGGGGAGGGGGGAAAAATACAATTGTGACAGAAGTATTAGCAAGATGTACTTGACAAGCACTGAGATTTTGGAAAACTAACTCCATAAAGGAAATCAGAATATATCTGACTTTTCAGATAGAACTAAAATTAATAGACACTGGAATCACACAGTTCATACATTTATCAATAGTCTTTGCATGTAGCTCAACATTATAGCATGAAGCTTCTGCGATTTAATGTTTTCACAGTGGATTCAAAAAAGCCTACCTACTCATGACAGCATCTTGATACGCTGCATTTTTCTCTACCATTATGATTGAATCTCCTATTCATCCATTTCGAAATTTGAAAATGTGCTTACCTTTAACAGAGCACATAAATACATTCATTTAAAACAGCGTGGTTTAGACCCTTGCTGTATTGAAAAGGTTTGCTAATATCCCAGTTTGCTGTCTTCATAGCCAAGTATTTGATCTCTCAAATGCTTTTTCATTAGATGACCATAAGGTGTGACTATTACCTTTTGTTATACAAGGGTATCATTTGTATTAAGATAGTTATAAAAAAAACTTCAAACCGTCCTGGTTCAAAAATGTAGGGCAGCAGCAGCTTTCCATTTGGAGCAAGAGTTACTCAGATTACATATTTTGGTTTTTGTGTTACTACGTTTTCATGAGTGTCTTGTGCGTACTGGAAATTATATTGTTTGGGGAAACAATTATGAGATCGAAAATGCCTCTCACTCCTTGATCAGCTCCTGTTGATCTGCAAATAAGTACACAGAACATATTGAAAACGGCCCTATATATAAAAGCATCATCAGTGCAAATGACCGTTAGAATTTGGAGACATCTGGACAATGTGGACAACTGCAAAGATGCTACCGCCGCAGAATTTTAGGTTAAATTTTATAACCGTCTGCACACAAAGTATAAATCTTCAGGGGGCGGGTAGCAGGGGGTGGTGGGGAAGAAAAAAAATCCCAAACAAGTCTTATTTCTCCGTGACCAGAGCAAGCGCGTCCCTGCCCTCGGAACGTGGAGCCCGGCACACGGGGCTCGGGGGAGGCGGCGGGCGGCCCCGGACCTTCGGCCGCCCCGGACCTTCGGCCGCCCCATCTGCGAGGGCACAGCGGGGCGCATGGCGGCGGGGCAGCGCCGCCGGCGGCACCCCGGGCTCGCAGCACCGGGGCCCGCGGCAGCCCCTCGGGGCAGCCCCCCGCGGGCCGCGGCCCCCGGCGGGACACGCAGGGGGGACCCGGGGCGGCCGCGCCCCCCGTCCCGTCCCGACCCGTCCGGTTCGGTGCCGCCGCGCCGCCCGCAGAGCCCGGAGGGGAGCGGAGCCCGGGCGAGTCCGGCGCGGAGTCCAGTCCGCGTTTTGCGGGTGCGCGGCGCTGCCGGGGCGGAGGGGGCGATGGCTGCCGGCGCTGGCTCGCTCGCTCACTCATGCCATGCTGGGCCAGCGCGGCTCCGGCAGGCGTGTGTTTACCCATATCCGGGTTAGGGAGGAAAGGAGGAGGAAAAAAAAAAGTTTCATTTAAACCTGAACAAAAAAACTTTCAACATGAAATCACACAGCGGGAACGGGCACTGACCGTAAGGAGTTCTTACCATTTCTAACCTCAACCACGGACTCGGGGAGGGAAATCGCTGTAACTCGCGGTGCGTGCGGAGCGGCCCGCAGGGGATACTCTGGGCTCAGTCAAGTCCCTGGCCCGGCCGCTGCTCCTTATGCCCCTCTCCCTCCCCCCCCGCCCCCCCCCATTTTTTTTTTTTTTGCGCGTGGGGGTCGATTTTTCTTTTTTTTTCTTCTTCCTTTAAATTGTTTTTTAATAGTTACTCTTATCAGCACCAGTTTCTCCGGACTCGCAATGTTGCGATGATCATGGCCGCGCAGGTCGCAGCGGCTCCGGCGGGTGCCAACAACAGCAAGGGCAAAGCGCCGAGCCTGCCGGGCGGCCCGGGCCCGGAGCGGGGCACGGGGGGGGCCGCCGCTCCCGGGCCGGGCCCCGCGCTGGGGGTCGCCGAGGGGAGCCCGGCCGGCGGCGGCACCGTGAATAATTTAGATCACCATCTTCACCACCACCGCAGCGAGCCGCCGATCATGGCCAATAACGCGGCTCCCGCCGCTGCCGCCGGTAACAACAACAACGCCGGCGGCGGCGGCGGCGGCGGCGGCTCCTCCTCGGAGCCGGCTCTGAAGGAAGGTGGAAGCTCCTCGGCGTTATCTTCATCTTCTTCGTCTTCTTCCTCCTCCTCCTCCTCCTCCTCCTCCTCCTCCAACCCGGGCTCGGCTATGGAGACGGGGCTGCTCCCCAACCACAAGCTGAAGAGCGTCGGAGGCGATCACCCCGCCGCGCCGCCCCACCACCACCATGCCCACCACCCGCATCACCATGCCCACCACCACCATGCCCACCACTCGCACCACCACCACCATGCACTACAGCAGCAGCTAAATCAATTCCCGCCGCCGCCGCCGCCGCAGCAGCCGCCGCCTCAGCACCATCCCGTGCAGAATAACAACAGCAGCCTCGGCGGCGGCGGCGGCAGCGGCAGCAACAACAACGGCGGTGGCGGTGGCGGCGCTGCTCAGCCCAGTGCAGACATGGAGCAGCAGCAACATGGAGGAAAAGACAGTGTTTTGGGCGCTCAGGCCGAGCCCCCCCAGCAGCCGCAGCAAATGCTGAATAAAGGCGCCGACGAGGAGGAGATGCCCGGCAAGATGGGCGACCCCATCGGCGGCCGCTACGACCACCCCGGCTTGGGACCCCTGGGCGGACAGCAGCAGTCCCAGCAGCCGCCCCCGAGCGCTGGGAGCGGCGGCGGCGGCCTCGGCGGCGGCGGGAGCGGGGGAGGCGGCGGCGGCCCCTCCGCGGTGGGTGTCTCGGAGTTCAATAGCTATTATGGCAACCCTGCCCCTGCCCCTGCCAGCAGCGCTACGGCGAGCCGCGCCGGGCCTTGCTTTGATCAACATGGCGGACAACAAAGCCCCGGGATGGGGATAATGCACCCCGCGGCGGCCCCCAACAGCATGGACCCCCTGCAGAACTCCCACGAAGGGTACCCCAACAGCCAGTACAACCACTACCCGGGATACGGCCGCGGCCCCGGCGGCGCGGGCGGCGGCGGCGCGGGAGCCGTGGCGGCGGCGGCGGCCGGGGCAGGCG
>JAWWEU010000111.1:54637989-54690553 GCA_035583155.1 Acropternis orthonyx | reverse complement strand
GGCCGGGGCAGGCGGCGGCGGCTACGGGGGCTCGGCGGCGGGCTACGGGGTGCTGAGCTCCCCGCGGCAGCCCGGCGGCGGCATGATGATGGGCCCCGGCGGCGGGGCCGGCCTCGGCAAGGCTGGTGCCGGTGCGGCGGCCGGCGGCTTCGCGCGGTTCTCCGGGCAGAACCAGCACCCGTCCGGGGCCACCCCTACCTTGAACCAGCTGCTCACGTCCCCCAGCCCCATGATGCGGAGCTACGGCAGCAGCTACCCCGACTACAGCAGCCCCAGCGCCCCGCCGCAGCCCCAGCCCCAGGCAGCGGCGGCCGCCCCGGGAAGCCAGCAGGCAGCGGCGGGCATGGGCATGGGCAAGGACATGGGCGCCCAGTACGGAGCGGCAAACCCGGCCTGGGCAGCGGCACAACAAAGGAACCACCCGGCGATGAGCCCCGGGAACACCGGGCAGGCCATCAGCAGGACCCAGGTAACTCCCCGCGCTCGGTTAATGACGGCTCATGCCTCCGTGTCGCTCTTAGTTTCTTTATAATTCACTTTTTTCCAACACCCCCCCACCCCCACCCCGCTCCCCATCCCCTCTCTTTTTTTTTTTTAATTTTTTTTTTCTCTCTCTCCCCCCCTCCCCCCCCTTGTTCTCTGGGCCAGTTCTGCCCCTTGCTACGGAGGCAGCGAGGGTGAGCAGCGCACAATGCGCGGCCCCGCTGGGGCCGGAGGCTCCGGAGTGCGGCTCTCGCCGCCGAAACTAGGTTGTTCTCAGCCCCAGTTAATATTTTCCCCCCCAACTTTGAAACAGCGTCGGAGGGACACAGGGCCCGGAGGACAATCAGCTCAGGACGGACGGGGGCGGGGGGTTGGATTTTGTAACCGGAGTGTCGGACCCAGGGGGCTCCCGGGAGATAAACGTCCATTATCTTTCACGGGGCCTTTTTTTTTTTTTTTTTTTTCATATTTTAATTTTTTTTTTCTCCTCTTTAACCCGGTATATATATATATATTTTTTTTTCCACCCCGAGCAGAAGGAGTTGCGCCGTTGCGCGCTCTTAGCGAATTAGTTTGTCACTGATGGGAGTTACCGCAGTGAGACCCGCGTACCGCGGCCGCGCTCCTGTCCCCGCGGGGAGAGCGCGCTCGTGTGCGCGCCCGGGGCGCCCGGCCCGGTGACCCGCCGGGGACTCTGCCCGGGCAGGAGCGCGGAACTGCGCCCCGCTTCTCCGCAAACACGCGCGCAAATACAAAGGGGAGGGGGGGGGGAGGAAACAAACAAACAAAAAAAAGGGGGAGTAAAAAAAGAGAAAAATAAGGAAAAGTCCTTGGCGTCAGCGAAGGGGCGCGGGCACCGGGGCGGGCCTCCCCCTCTTCCCCCGCACCCCCCTGTGCCGCCCCAGCGCCGGTAACTCCGGCGATGGATCGATGGATCCGATCGATAGACAGGCGCGATGGTCGCGGAGCGGCGGGCGCGGCGCCTGTGCGGGGACGGCGCGGTGCGGTGCGGTGCAGGAGGAACGCCGGCTGCCGGGCGCGACCCTTGGAGGAGCGTCCGGGCCTCCTGCGCCCGCCAGGTTGGGAATTTGAATTGTGGAGGTAAACTGGCTGCAACCGTCTCCCGACAGCTGCCTCCGAGTTGACATCTAATCTGCCATCTGATTGGCTCCGCGCGCGCCATTGGGCACCCCGCGCCGCTGATGTAAATAGAGGCGCTGGAGTGGCGCAGGCACAGCAGCCCCCGCCGCAAACACCGCCGGCACCCGCACCGGGGCACCCGCACCACCGCCCGGCCGCTGCCCCTCGCCGCTCCCCCCTTTCCGCTCCGCTTACCCGGCGCGGTCTGCCTGCGCATCGACTTACTTATCTATCTTCTTATTTATTTAACGTTTTTTTAGTTCCGCGCTAATTGGAGGCGGTAGGGGAAGTATCTTGTAATAGTGCGTTTGGACGAGGATTTGGGTTTTCGGATCACGCTCTCGCGCTTTCTTAAAAAAAAAAACCAAATAAAAAAAACCCCTAGCGTTTTGTAATGTTGCATCTTACGGATATTATGCAAGGGATTAGATTTTTATTAAAAAAAGTAATCCAAATACTAATTTCATCGTGTTTCTGTTATGTCGTTGCCTAACCTGTGCATGCCTCTTAAAAATACCGTGTTTGCGTGTAAGCTGCTGTAGGTGAGAAAACGCCGTGTATTGTACAAAGAAGGGAAGAAGGAGCTGCTCTGCTCTGCCAGAGGTTGCATTTGTTTCAGCTCTGCGACGAATCCTGATATTCGGGGGAAAACGTGCTTTTGCGTTTGAACTGTTGTTAGAATACTTCAAGAAGCATCAGGAGTTGTTGATCTCGTTATTTTTCTACATAAGTGTGAGATTGGCTTGAATTCTCAGTAGGAAAGTGAATTGTATTAAATGGAGTAGTGCATTAGAATTTCATGGGTTTCTTTGCTCTTCAACAAGATCTTTCTATTAAGAACTGTTAAATCTTTTAATAGCTTTTAACAGCGAGGTCTGACAGGAACAAATGCAGGTGTATGCTTTTGGGATCCTCCAATGGCTGTATGTTTCCGTAAAGTAATGAACAGAACCTGGCGAAATCACCACTTAATATTGCAAATGGTGTATTAATCCTCAAAAAATAATAATAGAAACCCTGGATGGGCTGACGAGGTATGTGTTTGTCTTTTTCCAACAGGCAACTCCTGTCATCTTTTTAGTTTTTGTTCCATTTTCTTTCTCTCTCTTCCAGGGAAATAAGATTTTTTTTTTTGTGAGTGTTAATTTTTACCTTTTTTAATTTGCAGTGGTAAAAGGGTCACTGAAAGCCATAGGGTAATGAGGCCTTGTATGCATAACCTTTCATAATTACTTTGAAAATATTTGCATTGTCTCCTTTTAAACATAGGTAGTTCAGACTTTATGGCTTTAAAAACTAGGAAAACCATTGTCAGACGTAGTACATGCTAGTTCAGAGCGGTGTTTCTTCATGGCAGAAATCGGTAAAGTATTTTATTTTTATTGCAGGAGTGAGAGTAAATTCATTATGTCCTCAGTATGGCCCTTAGAAACACTTCCTTATATTTATGAGTTTACATCCTCTCTTACAGATATCTTTTTTTTTTTTAATGTTTTTTGTACCGTAAGGATTGGCATGCAGTTTAGAAAGAATAGTCTCGCAAGACCACAATTTCTTTGATTCTTTTTCAAATGATAATTTTTTTTTTCTCAAAATAATTATTATAAAGTCAAGACATCAGTGTTGTGTATACTACAATTTTTCCATCTAACCAGTAAGTGATTCAGATAAGAAATTTTCTTGGTTTTTAAATTAATATTTTTAAATGTATAAAATGGGTTGTGTCAAATAAAAAACACTTACTGTTGACTTACAAAACACAATTGATTTTGTACATTGTTATTTTTAATTTCCACATGCCAATTGCCATATACATTGTATCATTAAGTAGAGAAATTGTTTGCTTTTTGAAAGAGAAAATTGGAATATTCAGTCCAGCATTTGAACAGGAGGCTTCTCTTTATTTTTATTATTTTTTAAGTAGTCACCTGTGTGTGTACTCTGTATGTGTATAGACAAGTTAGAATATGCTCACTTGTCATGTGTCTTTGCAAAGCAGATGTTGATTGGCCCCTACGCCTATAAGGAACTATTGTGCTGTGAACAGAGAAAAAGGACTGACAGTAGGCTGCAACATCTGAGATGCTTGTTCAGGAAATTCCTGCCTCAGCATGGGTAATTTTTGTAATATGCAGAGCTGTGGTATCCCACTCTGAACTCACTTATGTGTTTGTCCAGCCTATTAAATTATTTAAGGAAATTTTGCTTCCATTTAATTTAATTACCTTACCCAATTGTGAGACATGATGTAAGCT
The DNA here is from genome assembly GCA_035583155.1 of Acropternis orthonyx. Taxonomy (NCBI): domain Eukaryota; kingdom Metazoa; phylum Chordata; class Aves; order Passeriformes; family Rhinocryptidae; genus Acropternis; species Acropternis orthonyx. Next base: position 54,686,675 of record JAWWEU010000111.1, on the reverse strand, counting down.
GGCAAAAGGGGCCTCTTTTTTCTGAAGTAACGCATGTTTTCAAAGCAGGTGAATATTGCTCACGCAGATACATTGATTTGATTGTGGGGAAGTTGTGTGATGCTAGTACAGTACCTTGTCGTTCAGATCTTTTGATTATTGATTAATCTTTGGCAGCATATGGATATTTAGAGTCGTGAGGCTCTTTTTATTCTTTGCTTCTGCTTTGCACTGCAGTAGCTTAACGCATTAGGTGGCTTCTCTCTGTGTGCTGTTTATACATCTTTCTCCTTTGTGCATGTGTGTAAGATGTACATACACAGAAGGAGAGAACCTGGGTCTTTTTGGGAGTACCTGTATAGCATAAGGTGTGTATATATAGCAAGTTTTAGGAAAAAAAAAAATATGTTGAGCTGCTCTGAGTTGGTGTATCATTTGTTTTGCAGCAGAGAAACTCTGAATATGCCAGATTCTGCAGCTCTTTTTATGCCAAATAGATTGTCCGTATTGGGAGTTCTGGCCAAGCCAGGGCTGCAGAATCATGTCCTGTGCCTGAAGGCCATTAAACAGCTGTTAGTGTGGTGAATAGATTCTTGATGTCTCAATGGGAGAATAAAATATATTTTTCCCTGTGCGTTTTCAAATAAACAGTTTAGTATTCACATAGCTTCTATTTAGAAGTGGCAAATAGCAATATTCACAGTTAGTAGCATCTATATATATATTACGACCATATATTTGACACTTTGTGGTTTGGTGTTCAGTTATTGGTTTCTTTAGTAGTGCTTATGCCTACACGTTGAACAGCAGGACTCAGTGTATGAGATACAATAAAGAAGGAGAGATGCAAACTCATCTACTCTTATTACTGGTTACATCATGTAAGGATTCCTCAACAAAGCAGTCAATTACTGTCTTTTTGGCATTCTGATCTGAATCTGTGGTGATGAAAACTAAAGGCATTTAATCCATTACTAAATTTTCTTGTTACGTACATAAAAAAACCGTTTCGAAATTACTAAGCACGGTCTGTTAGGTGATGCTCGTTCATTCTGAAATCATATAAATTAAAAACTAGATTAAATTTGTGCAGTGAAAACACATTTGAGTAGCTACTAATAAGTCTTCCTCTTTCTTACTTCAGCGCCTCAGATATTTTATTCTAGATATCTTGATGTTCTCATTGTTATCATGAGAATGGCAGTAGTTTATTTATCCTTATGTCCTTAAGATTGTCTGTGCCCTAACTAGTTACATTTCAGTACTTTTTCAAAAAGTGCTATTTATCAGGAGGCTTTGAAGATTCTCTGTGGATATGTAAAGTAGCGTTGCCACACTCACTGTGCATGCATGCTCAAGGCTGCAGAATTTCAGTACCATGTGTTTGTGGTAGGCTAACTTGCTAGAATATATTTAAGAATTGTGATTATTAAGGTACTTGGGAAAAAAAATAAAAATTTTCCTTTCAATTTTGGGGCTATTTACATAGTGTTAAATATATGTTTTGGTATGATTGAATGAGGACTTTAATTAAACTTAAATTAAAAGTATACCTTAGTGGTTTTCAAATTTGTTTTGAAAACTAGTAATAGAAAAGTGCTGCTAAGCAGTGCTGTTTTTGTATTGCTTGGTGTTGAGAGAAGCAAATAAATGTAATACATGACAATCTTGTGCAGCCAATCATATTTAGAATAAAATTTATTTTAAGAAAGCCTTACCTGTTAATAAATTTAGAATTATTTTTAAGTAATCCTGAAAGGTTTGTGTACATCTGATGTATGGTTTGCCATTCACCTCATAATGTTACCCTTTTACTGTTTCTGTTACCCAACTGTACCTATTCATGCTCAGTTTCACACACAAATGCTAATGTGTTGGCAGAGTGTTGCAGTGTTTCTGTTGCAGGTGGGCCAGAGGATTTCTGTTGTTGTACTTTTATTTCTGAGAGTGTGGCATCCAGTGATCCCAGGAACATGGCAGCTCCAAAGAAGCCAAACCAATCCAGGGTGGTGTTCTACTGCAGTTGAGAGATACCTATGTAAATTTGTGAGCAGTGGGGAGAGTAGATGGTTAATTTGTACCGGATTCTTTTAGCTACCTTTATTTTCTCAGTAAAAATATTCCAAGTATGTTTGATCTTTATGCTATTTTTCTAGTGTGCCTTGGACTGGAGAGAGAAATTATTCTTCCAGTTGTACAGGGTGGGGAAACTGAGGCACATAACATTCATTTTGCTTCAGACAGGCACACTTTAGCACAACTGAAGACAGAGGTCTTTTGGAAATAACTAGGGTCTTGGTGCCATAAACTTCAGCTTTTGAATTAATCCAGTCTTACTGTGAACACATTCTATTGTGGGAGAACTGAAGCTTTACAGGTGAGTGAGAAGACAAATAAGTGAGTGAAATGAGGGATTTGTCTGCTGTGTCAGTACAGTCACTTTAAACTAAAGGCGCCATACTCTAAAATTTCTTGCACTGTTTTATCATTACATATGCAATGGCTTCTATATAAAGGCACTAGATTTCTCACAGAAATTAAACTGTGAGGAAAATTTAGTTTCCAAGGGCCCAGGAGCTTTGCTGGTGTTTCAGAACTTGCCTTTTGATGAGTATTATGCACAGAGCACCAGTATGTGCTGGGTGTGTGGCGGGGGTGGGGGTGGTACATACACAGACTTCCTTACCACTAAGTCTGGTTGTTTTATCTGGCAGATACATTGTCTTCAGTTTTGAAGTGAACTTATTTGATGCAGAAATCACAGTTGTTGAGTCTTGTTTAAAGACTGCCTTTCATATTGGAATTGTTCTTACTGCAAATATGAAGTATCTTTTTAGCAAACTTGGTATTTGCAATATATGATGCTTACTTCATCTGAAAGTACCTACTTGCAGCTGTTTTGGAAATTGTGAAACTGAAAATCATTATGCTGATGGTTTTATCAAAATTTAAATTATTAAAATTATTGGTTTATTAAAACCAATGTGAAATCTGTGTAAAAGTTTTCGGCAGGTATGATTTAAAAGGGTGTTGATATATTGTGCACTTATACTCTATGTATAGTGGAAGTGTTAGTTTCCTTATAAGTTAAGAAATCCAAGTCATGAGACTGATGAATTTCTGAATGGGTAGTGGCCAGTTGCATTTGTGGATATTAACCTGAGTTGTATGGTTCTGCAGTATGTGTAAGGAATTGCTTTCAGTACAGACATATCAATGTCTGATCTACTTGAATTAGACTTTTTGCATTTGAGTCGTGGTGGGTTTAGTAACTTCATCAGAAAGACTAAGCATGTGTGGAAGTATCTATTTCTTAGTTTCCAGAACTATTAGTTAATCTTTTGCACCTGAACATGCACAATTGCCAAATGGTGTTCTGCCTTTAAGAATTCACTGCAGTGCCCTGTCTCCCCTGTATGCTGTAGCTTTCTCAGATTTGAAGAGGTACTGAATTTAGGTTTGTGATCTGGTAATTGTTTATGAAGACATCCATCTGAGAGATAGGCCCTCTGACACTTCATCTGTAGGGGTGTGTCACTGATCTCCCCTGTCACCCTCATCAGTCTCTGACTGATGGAGGATGGGGAAGGAATAATCTGCTAATATTTTCTTTTTTTTTTTTTTTTTTAATTAAGAAATTAAATGTATGTGGGATTTTTGTTTGTTACTAAAATAAGAATAATCATGAAAATGGGAAAAACCTGTGGTGTCTAAACTTCCACACCCCCCCCCCACCCCCCGTGCCCACCCCCCCCCCCCCCCGCCTCCGGGGGTGGAGAATGATGTTGTGTTACTGATAGGGTCCTGTAAGCTTCTACTTTAAATTTTTACACTCAGGATTTTTTCTTTGGTATTTATTTTAGGTATCTACCCACTCAAAAAATAGATTTCGGTAGCAGGGGTTTCTCTTGACTGTGATTCTGCCAAGTTACTGAATCAGTTTATTTGCCCTTTAAAGACCATGTGGCCAGATTCACTATGAAGTTCTGTTGTTGTAGCTACATAGTTAGGTTCAGGGAATTAATTGCATCTTTGACTGATACCTGTTGTGGCAAACCCCTTTGCATTTAGTTTGCCGTTGGGGTGGTAGTGTATCTGCACTGGCAAAATAACAGCCTTTATAAGTGGCCTCTCCTCAGGGATTTCAAAGGTATGGCTGTTATGACAGAGGTATCTTGCAGAGTTTTGCAGAAGGTGGATAGTTCCACAGCATGTTTTGGTTGTGTTTTAAAAGTGCAAAGAAGTCTGTGTTACATGGTGAGGAGAGGGCTGTCTTGATGTAGCAGTCCCTGGTACAGCTGGCTTTCACAGGAGGACCTGAAGTTTGAGCATGGTTGTTATGTGTTTGTTTGAGTAAAGAAAGGAAATAGGTTCAGAAAGTCCCAAAAGTGGGGATCCTGTTTTAAAACATAATTGTAGGCATGTGTGCCATTGCCAGTGTGGACATGGCTTAATTCACAGATTGACTGAAGTGGAATAGTGCCTTCTTTCCACAAGCAGTGAATGGTAAGTAAATTATGTAACTTCAGGAAAATGGCATTAGTAGGTGATTGGTGTGGGAATTCTTGATATTTGTCTGCTGGCTCTGTGATCCAAAGGCAGCTGGTTTCACTGATGGATACCTCAGTTTCCCTATGTTAAAATAAGAATAATATTTGCCTTATTTAATTATTTGAATTTGATGTGCAGTTTTAATTACAGTGTAATGCAGAATAGATAGGCAGCCTAAGTGCTTGTTATATGTGAAGGTATCCAGTCGGCACTGTACCTTCCTCTGTTTGTTCAGATGGGATCTGAAACTAGGTGTTCCCAACATTGATCATGTTATTTGGTTAGCTTGTCAGACGTTTGTAAGCAAGATACTGAAACATCAGCTCTGAAGATTTCTTTTGAAAGCACAAGGACAGGATTTGTAGTTCTTAAATTTTGTTCTTTTAAAGTTAAAAATAAAGATAAGGAGGTTTGTTTTGACAGCATCAAAGGAATATGCTGGTTTATTTGCAGCCTTTGATTTGGGTGGAATGTATGGAGTTCTGTATTTTTTTTTTTTTTTGTGTAGCAATTTATGTTGTGAATATTTTGGATTTTCTGTTTATATGAAATGGTAGTATTGATGTCTTACTTACAGGCATGATTTATGGAAAATAATTGTGCTTTTGTGATTTTTTTTTTTTAATTCAATGTTTCCTAGTTGCTTCTAATTCCCAAGTCAAGAAAAGTGAGCATGTTCTTTAGAACTGTTGCTGTTTTAAGATGTTTATGGATGGTCATAGATAGAGGCTATTTAAAGAAATATTTCTGGAAAAATAGAGGTAGGTACATTTGAGGCTCTTACAGCTGCATACCCGCAGTCGAAAAATAATTTTACTTGGCAGTTTTACTTGCATTTGAAAGTCCTTCCTTCTTATAAACAGAAAGGTCGTCTTCTGTGAGGCAGGTAGCTTGTCGGTGCTCGGTGTTTAGTGGCCACGAAACGTGCCGGGGGTAGGTGTGTGCCTGCTGGCCGCGGCTGTGCCAGACGGAGGCGTTTCCGCGGCGGGGCACGGCGGGGTCCCCGGGGACGGTGAGGGGGCGGCGGCGCCTGAGCGAGGCACACACACGGAGCGAAGTAGCTCGCTTGTGTGGCGTCACATGACCGAAGTATTTTCCCCTTTTCCGCTGCCAGAAGCTGTATATTGCTTTTCAACAACCTCGCCGCTCGGGCAGCGGGCCAGGACGCTCCTCCCGGCCGCAGGGATGCCCCGGCCCGCATCGGGGGCACCGCGAGTTTTGGGGAACGTGTTTGCTTCGAACCATTCCTGTGCGTACCTCAGGAGGTTTTCTCTGCCTTCACAGCTAAGGAACAACACTGTGTCTAGCATTTTAAGTGACACTTGCTTTACATTTAAAATTGTATTTTTGCTCCTAGAGAGATATTGTATTTGTATGTCTTGTATGTTACATTTTGGTTTGCAATATGTACTTTTTTCCTTTTAAATCCTGAAGTGCTGCTACACATCCCTTATGATAGGTCCCCCGGCCCCAGCCTGGCACAGAGCCGGTTTTCCTACTAACAAACTGTAGGAGCTACTAATTCAGTGACATTTCTGAGATTTTTTTAACTTTGTGTAGAATGCTCTTTTTGCTGTTGAACATGTGGTATGCAAATACAGGGGGGAAATAGTGCTACAGAGTATTTTGTTGTGGTTTTTTTTTAAGTATTAAAAACACATTTTGCTTTTCTAATAAACCCCATAACCAGACCTTTAAATGTTTTGATACAAATAGCAATTACAGTAACTGAAATCCAACCACAGCTAAAAAAACAATTTAAAATCATTCAGAAGAAAAGTTCCCAACTTAATTGAGCTCTTCCTTTAAAGAGGAGACGCTGGCTGGGCAGCATCCAAAGCAAAGTGTCTCGCATTCTAGACCAGTATTCTTGAAGTGTTCAAGGTGTTGGTGTAGTTGTCAACATTTAAAGGGAAAGATTTTTCAAAGAATTAGCCAGGGATATGAGGGCTGCCGCAGCTGAGACTGTTGAGAGCTTTATGTGTGAGTGCTGGTAACAATCACAACGTTCTGTGAATGAATTGAGAACCTTGAAAAATTTTGGATTTAGGTACACGGACTGGTTGCCTCATATATATTGGGGTAGCATTTAGGGGTTTGGTTGTTCACAAAAAACTTGCCAAGTGCAGCTATTCGAACAAGCAGTGAAGAGGGATTGTTTGTCCCAGCAAGACTTTGCATAGCATCCCAATTCCTCCTCTTAGTTCTTCAATCATTTTAATAATAATAGTGACAGTAACAACACAGTTTCTTATTATGAGGAAGGTTGAGTGAGCTGTTACTTTGCTAGAATGTGATTGGCAGAATGGTGGATGCAGGCCTCTACTTTTTTTGGAGATACTAATGTTATTAGGTGTCAGTTCTGTTACATTATATGGCTGCTAAAGGCTCTTCCTCGGTATTTTTTCTTTCAGGGAGTGAGAGATTTATTTATGGATTATTTGTGTTTGTTTCATTTCTTTCCTAAGTTACAGAATTTTTTTTTAATCCAAATGTCATTATCTTTTTTTGCTCCCTTGTCTTGTGATACTTATTTTGCCTCCTTGAAATATTATCCTCAAATTCCTATCTTTCTACTTTTTCAGATCATTGGAGCGATGGAAAAGCCATCCTTGTTGTCTTCTGACATCTTAACAGTTGTGCACGATTGATTAGTGTGACCATTTATCCACGGAGAAAATAGCTTTTGAGTGACCCTGGTACCCATCTGTCCCTCTGACTTGAATTTACTCCTCTGTCCTCCAGGTGGACAAAAGTTGATGGGGAAGGAGTGGCAGCAGGGAAAAGTGTCTGCACTAGTCAGCTTCCTGTGTAGGCTCTTCTAGTGACCAGAGGTCAGGTTGTATTAAAAAAGGGGGGGGGCGGGGGGGGAGAAATTTTAAAAAAAGGGGGGGGAAAAAAAGCCACCAAAAAAAACCAACCAAGCAAGTGCCCAAATCCTGGCAACACTTGACAGTATATTAGTAAAACTCATACAAGTAGTTATCTATGAGTGACCTGCTGGTGTTTTTGTTTCAAGTCCCTCTGTTGCTGATCTTCTAAGTAATAGCAGATTTAAGAGAAAAGAGGGAAACAAACAAAGGAAACAAATCTGAACTGGAATGCAAATGTTGATGTGCATAGTGTCTTTACTGTTTACCTGGCATGGCAGGTGCCTTTAAAAATAAATATATATTTACCCAAAAGATACTTGAAAAAGTATCAGCATGAAAATTTAAGTGTGGTGTTGCTATATGTCAAAAGTGTAGAAAAGACGGGAACTGGTGAGAGGGAACACCTTGCATGTAATTTGTCTGTATTAAGTAGTGATGTGATGTGCTAGATGCAGTCTGTGCAGTTTTATGTTACTTGGTGTTTCATTTCATAGATTTCCTTTTAATTCTTCTCAGAAAGTTAGTGTGTAGAGAGCTGCCAGCGATGGTTGGTTGTTATCCCACCGTTCCATATTTTATTTGAGAGAATGTATCTTGTTAAGATGGTGAATGAAGTCGGTGTAAAAAGTGAGTTAAGGTTTCATTGTTCTGAGAAAATACCTTAGTAATTCCAAGAAGAACTGAGGCCAATTTCTTCCTGCGTGGTAGTATCCAAATTATGTTGCCTTACCTTTAAAAAGGCTTAAATGTTTATTTGCAACAACTTTGTGCCCTGGGAAAAAAACCAGTCTCTGATTTACCCTCTTTGTTTCTTTTCTTTACTCCTGCTTTTTAACATTGTTTGTTTTTTTTTCTTTTCTTGGGGTTGTTGTCTTCCGTGAGAGATGGAGGAAGAAAGTAGGTGCTTTTTCTTGAAGGCTGCAGCTAGTCATGGTATCATAATAGAAGGTTCAAATAATTATGATTTCAGATGACATTTTTACTTTCTTGAAATTCTTGATCTCACATATGGCTGTCTGTCTTAAGCAACTTGTCACAGCCAGGGTGCCAGAAATAGGTAGAAATGTAGTTTTCCTCTTGAGAAGTGTGTTTATATATCCTGTTGTAGACCAAAGAGACAATGAACATGAGGGGTATTTTTCGTTTTCAATTTTTATTTTTTTTCCAAACTTTTATCTGATACTGAGCATTCAGTAGCATGTTTTTGTTTTGTCATTTTAATGCTTGGGAATAAGCAGGGAGTATTTTCTTAATCGAGTTCAGTCTGTATACATTGATCAGAAGGTCCAAGTCGGTATTCCTCAGAAATGCAGCTTGTTACTCTTCTTGGCTTGTGAAGATCGTGGACTAAAACAGCAAATTAGCAGGAGGAAGGTTCTAACACACAAATGTGTAGGAAAATTTGTGTGAACCAAATGGACATGTGCTCTTTGTGTAGATACAAACCAGAATTTCTCTAGGGAGAGGTGAAGAAAACTTGAAAGCCTAACTTGTTTACTTCTGCGTTTTTCACTAGCATTTTGTTTCACTCCTTGGGCGCTCTTTTATCCAGTTTTGAGTTGCTAAAAGATCCTACACCAAAGGGCGAGCCTAATGGTTGTTTGAATCTAAGACTTCACTTCCGCTGAAAAGACCTGTCTGGTCCTGCTGCTTCCCTTGTGTGATGAATTGCATCAGCTCGCTGATCTGCCTGAAAACTAATCCTGCCAAACAAGACCTGTGAATGTTTAGCTTTCAGCTAGATCATTGAGGTGATCTGACTTGCAGCATAGAGGTAAGGCAAAGGAGAATGTGGCCAGTTAAGCAGCAGAGGGTGGATGTCAGGGTAGGACAGCCCCGTTTGGTGGTGGTACAGGCTTGTATCAGCTTAAACTTCTCACCAGACTGCATCTTGCATGTAAAATTACTCTGTAAATAATGGCAGACAATTTCTCAGCATTTCTCTGAAGCAGGAAGTCACTGTTATCCCTCTCTTAAAAGGAGAGAAGCTGAGGCAGAGAGTGTATTTTTTTTATTTTTTCCAAGATGATAATTATACAGAATGCATTCACTGCAGTGGCCAAATAAGCCTTGAGTATCTTTGAAATACAAGATCTCAAGGGTGGAACTCATCTAACCATATGTACTGTAGGCATTTGTACCTGATCTTTTTGTGTCTGTCTGGTGTAAAGAAACAGTCAGTTCTTGATGTGAATCATCTCATCCTCAAGTAGATATGTAGTGCAGGTCTAATGAATCATACTCCTAAAGTTACATGTTTTTCCCTTTCCTCTAAAGAAAATCTAAGCTGATAAGCTCAGGTGTTGATGTCAAAGGACACGTGAAATTAGTTCTTTCCGCTATTTATAGTGTTTTCAAATCACAGGCAAATGAGTCCAGACGTGTTGGAGTTCTGGACTAACTTTGCTTCCTCTCCTTGTCTTGCTGACCCACTAGAACTAACAGTTTTCATACCCCTTTCCTGTTAAGCTTGATACATTTCTATTTTGTTGTCCTTTTTATAGTACCTATCCAGAGTTTTTCCTCCTGCTGCTTTTCTTTTGGTGCATTAAGTTTTTGCATATAAGAACTGTCAGTGTTGTTTGTTTTTTTCAAGCATATTTGCAGACATGAGGCATACTGGTAAATTTGAAAATACCAGGATGAATTTCCAGATCAGTTGACCTTCATGCTTAGGTATGCAATTTCCTCTGTACAGAGATGCAAGCTTTTGATTTGGAAATAGGGCAGCAGTTTTGTTGTGTAGATGTTACTTCACAGTCCATTGAAAGCTCCTCACCCTTTGCTGGCACTTCAGCTGTGGGGAAGCGGCACCTCTGGAAAGGAACTTCCCTGCTGTGGTGATCCTCCTCGAGGAGGACTGGTGCTCCCTGTTTGCCCCATTGATTCCTCCAGGTAGTCTGTGGGGCATCGCACAGGGCAACTGTGAGCACTTTGGCAGCTGTGCTGGGCATGGGGAGGAAGAAAGAGGGGCAGCCTAGTAGAGGGATCTCTGCCACTGGGAAACATTGTGTCTGTGAAAGCAAACAAGGTGTGTTCCAGCTGCTACAGATGTATCTCAAAACCAAGGTGATGAAACCTGATGCCATGCTGAGGGATTAAATTGTTCAGAAGGACAAAAGCAAACCCTGGGATGCCTATCCTGCAAAGAGTTCTTACTGGCAGTGTAATTTTCTCAAAACGCTGAAAGAGGAAAAAAAACATTTTGCAAAAGAGATTTACCTGCACATCCTGAAAAATGGGTATCATAATCCTTAATTATCTCTAGACTCACTTAACCTTTCTTATAAAGTGTTTAAAATGCCCAAACGGAAGTATTATTGTAATTAATAATTTCTCTGGGTATCTCTGTGACAGGATGTCAATGTGTTCCACTTTCTGAAGGCTTGCGCAATTATTTTTGTTTGCACCCTTTTTGAGGGATCTTTCTCACAAACTGTGATAATTTATTTGGCTTAAGCTTGGATTTCTGAGCTAGCTATCCTCTGAAATGTTGCTTGTTTTCAAAAGATTCTGAGGAGTCTTTTGTAGTTTTAAAGTTTGTGTATCTTTTTCAGTTCTCTCTAATAGTTTGAAGTTCAACTAGTGGCATGAATTTCAGATGTACTTTTTTCCCCCCAGTGTGTACCAGGGGAGGAGAAGGAAGCATGGCTTTCTCAAGTTTGACTGAAATGTTTTAACTTCTATAGCAAATGAGGTGAGAATGAAATTGTCAGAAGGACAGAGACTAAATTATTGAAGCACTTGACTGTTTAAAGTGCCTGGGGATGTACTATAAAAGGTGCGAGTCTAACAGTCAAATGTGTAAGCAGCACCTTGTTCCTTCCTTGTACCTGATTTCTCACCACTTGATGAGAGCTTAAATCAGTGTGGGAGATATTGCAGCCATTCTCAAAGTGTTAGTTTATGATGCTTCCACCAGAAGAATTATCTATTACCATATAGGATAGCAGAGAGAAAAGCATTTTCAAGGAAGATTAATTGAAGTAATTCATCACTTTAAAATGAAGAAGGTTCATCAAACAAAAATAAAAGCTAAGTATTTTATGCGCCTCTGTTGGAATTTGATAGCTGTTTGTTTTGCTAGAAAAATATATGTGGACTGGGCATCTAGTGCTTGTCTACATGGTACAACTATGTGCTATAATTATATGCTATAATTATACCAATATAACTCCCTATGGAGACACTCTTGTACCAGAATAAGAGTTTTCATGGTTTATCTTACTCTGCTTACAAACGATGTAAGCTTTAGTGGGAAAGGGTACTCTTACACTGGAAAAAGTTTCCATGCTGAGCTATTTACATTGATACAATTATGCATTTTTTTCCTTCAGTGAGACAAGTCCCTAGTGTCTTTTCGGCTTTGAACTTTAGTTAAGAATTTCTTGGTTGTGATAAGTGTCTAAGCATTTTTATAGTATATTTTTATAATGGGACGTGGGTATTTAAACCAATTACTTAGGCCAATTAACAGCTTCCTGGGTTGTGGATAACAATAGGATATAAAAAGGGATCAAAATTCATGTTCGTTGGTGCTTGGATATATACTTTGCCCTCTGTGATTTTACCAGTACGCCATGTACAGCGCAACAGGTGGAATAGTCTGTGACTGTCTAATGAGCTCTGTGTTGGACACTTTTTGTCTCCTGTTTCTCATTATTCCTTGAGTTTTGTTGTGCTGTGGCTCTAATTGCATGTATCTCTGTGGATCACAGAGAGACGCTTCCTTGATGAAGTTGAAAAAACTGCTTCCAACAATGTTAATTGTTTGGAGAATTGCTGAAATTTATTGATTTTCACACAAGACAGTTAGAACCATAATAGATTTACTAGCCACAAGTTGCGCAAGGAGCAATGCAAATTGGATGCAGAGGGAGGGGAAGGTGCAGGTACCCTTCTGGTATGCGATGTAGTCAGAAGACGGGTGATGTGTAGGAGGTATGTTTGGTAGGGGTGATCTCTCTTGCCAGCTTCAGAGGCAGGTACCTAGAGAGGTATTTATGTGAATGGTGCATTGAAGTTGGCCATCTCCTCTGCTTCTTTTCTGCCCATATCTCCTTTACTGCTTGGAACACAACACATCTCACCCTTACATTCACACCTTCCCAAAACCAGGAATATGTAAACATTTTTTACAGTATTTACCTCGGTTGGTTAGTGTATGGTGCCAATAACACCAAGGTTGTGGGTTTGATCCCTGTATGGGCCATTCACTTGAGTTGGACTCAGTGATCAGTGTGCGTCCCTTCCAACTCAGAATATTCTGTGTTTTAGCAGTTTCTGCAAATATCCACATAAACTCCCTAGAAACAGTTTTTCTTATGTATCATTTTTACCCGTCATGAAATGACTGGTTTGAAAAACATACCTCTTTTGTCTTCTTAATTTTCTTTTCTCGATATATCTAGTATGTTTGTAGTGTTATAATGTCTATGTTGTCTCATTGTGCTAGAAATTGAGGATTATGAATTCAATTTTTGCAGAAATGGGAGAAGCCTTAGAATAAAATAGAGGTAATAACCTCCAAATCATAAAAGAACAGGACTGGAAGGGACAGCAAGAGGTCTATTGCTCTGCTCTGAGACAGGATAAGACAGATCTAACATTTATGGCAGATGTTGATCTGTCCTGTAGTAGTAACAGACTGAGCAAAAAGGAATTATTTATATATATTTATATATTATTTATATATTATTTATATATAAGGGGAAACCCTTATCTTCCCAAAGCTTTTTGCAAGTTGAACTTGACATGGAACTGGTGTGAGAGAATATGTAGGTTCATTCAGGATTCTTTCAAGTTTCTGAGTTATTTCTGGTTTTTCGAAATGTAATGGTTTCTGTCAGAATGATTGAATTAAGTTTGTGTATTTTTGAGTGTAATTGCCCATGTTTAATTTTATTTAGTGATCTGTTGTTCAGGTGTATTTCCTCCTGAAATGATTATTTTTCTGTGTTGGCTTTGTAACCAGTGCCTCATCATCTTTGGCATTGAGCAGTTTAGTTTAAAAATGTGTAGCATTTCCTTTTCATACTTGACAGTATTTCAAGTGTGTAATCAGTTTCAGTTTTCCTTTTTTATTCAATTTCTTTTTGTGTGAAAGAGCTGAGCAAAAAAACCTGTGGGTAGGAGTGCAGAAGTGAGAAGGGGAAGAATGTGTTCAAGAAATGATAGTACTCAGCAAAAGAGCCAGGTTTAGCTGAAATGCCAGGTTAGATATGAGGTGAATAGTGTAGCTTTAAGTAAAGATCTATGTTCTTTGAACAATAAAGGGAATGTAAATTTCAGAATTTTACATGGACTATCTGCAGCTCTCTAATCCTAAACTGAAGTTTGCAAATGAGTGTCAGATGAATAACATCTTTCTAAATTGAACAATACCTAAAATGGGATTTGCAGATACCCTGTGGCTAAAATGAGTCTTCGCATTTGTTTGCTCCATTTTGCCTTTTGGTTTTATCAGCTGAGAAACATCTGTCTTTGCTGCTAAATGACCCCTTCTGACTAGGCCAAGTAATTTTGACAGAATGAACTGTCTTCAGCCCTCAACAGCTGCAGGAAGGTGCTGATGTAAGTTGCTGCCTTGGAGAGGGGAGTAAGTTTAGATGTAAATATACTGAAATGGTTGTTGCCCCCAGAAATAGCTTACTCAGACTTACAGAAAAGATTCCCAATACCTGTCCTGTTTCAGTGTTAATGGAGGCAGTGATTTCCTTCTCTTTTCTTCCCATTTAATCTATTTCTCTTCTAGATTTGGTAATTTTAGGACACTGAGAATATTTTGGGTTGTGCCCAAAGGGGGCTCATTAATCCTGAAGGTCCTCACTAATAAATAAGGAAATTTCTTTGAAGTATGTTTGGAAAGCTGTGTTGCTGTTTTTGGATGATGGCTGATGTGGGCTCTCCTAAGCACTGGGAAATAAGAGGTGGGCATAGAAGTGGAAAGAAGCCAAGGGTTTTCAAGCAGAGAGAATTTGAAAATATAATTATTTCTACTGAGGGAGAGGGGAGGCACTTCTATGAATGTAGTATAATCAGGTTTCCTGCTAAATGACGTTTTTTGGATGAAAAATACTGAAAAAGTGGATTAGCTGCCTTGCTTTCATATTTCTCAGACCAGATATGTCTCACATGTTGGTTTTTAATTTAATTTTAAATGGTGTGATATTAATAGAAAATTGTGATCATATATTGAAAACACATGCCTTCTTTTTAAAGAAACTTAAAGTTCTGGATAGTAGTTATACTAAAACCATGCGTTTAATTCCAAACATCCTACATAATCTGTTGCAGAGGTGATTAATTCTACTTCTCTACATCTGCACTTGTTATCTGTTATATGCATGTGTTTGTGCTGAGATGCTCTGGGATGTTTCATAGTCTGCCAGTGTTTGTGGAAGAATTTGTCCTGTTTGTAGTGATTGGGAAAAGAGCAGTGAAAACTTAGAGACTACTGCCAGTTCTAATGAGAAGTAGGTGAAGGCACTAGGATTAAACCAGAATTCAACCTGATTTAAATCCAGGTCTGATTTTTTTTTTTTTGTTTTTGTCCCTGAGTAAGCCACAGCAAACTGTGTATTAACATCAAAATAGTTTCTGGAGGTCTTTTTTGTAGAGGTCTTTGGAAGTCAGTCTCAAATCTCTGCAAAATTTTATGTTTATTTAAAACCTGTGGGTATTAGAGCTGATATTTTAAAACCAGCATAGCTTTTAAATTATGGTAAAAAAAATTATGTTGCTTACAAAATATGTTTGTATAAGTATATATATATTATTTTTTTCATTGTAAAAAAACTGAAAGATGAACTGGTTCTTTAATACTTTGGGGTTTTGACTTGCTATGTTTGTTTCAGTAGAGCTGCTACCTGCTAAGTGCACTAGTAATTCTAGAATTATTTGCAGGGTGTTCTTGTACCACCACTACCACCTTTAAAGTGAAATTTACAACTCCTTTAGTATTTGTCCTTTTAATTCTAAAATCCAGATGAAGCATAATCCCAGGAGTGTTGTTTTGCTGTTGCAATGTAATCTTTTTCAGATGATACATGATTTAGTTGGAAACAAATTAGCAGCTATGCATGCCTAAAGAAAGCAATGTAATAAACAAGATTTTTGAGAGACCTAATCAGAATTGTAAAATGATACTTGGGAATCAGTTACATTATACAAAAGAGTGAGTGTGAATGTAGGCATGTGTGTGAATTCATGGTTTCCAGTCACATTGTTCTCTCAAGCAATACAAGGTCTTTGACCTTAAGTTTACTGTTTTTCTAATCAATAATGAAAAGTTTCACTTATAACTGTAGTTTGTTCTGGTGATTGATTTTAATCAAAATTCTTTTGCTTCAGTTCCACAAAATGGATTTATAGCCCCAGGTTCTTTTATTTGTTTCTAGTTGACACTTGGACTGAGCTGACACTGCTGGTTTGTCTCTAACTGGGACACTGGATTTTTGTGATGTTCAACCAACATGATACAGAGATTGTTATGGAATGATGATAAAAAAGGTTGAACTGGTTAGTTTTCAGGTAACTGTTAATATATTGCACTATTTGCAACCAAGTTTTTTCAGCCTCTACAGAAAATGGTTTTAATGTAGAAAATATGTTACAAGTTTCTTGGCACTTGAAGTGACAGGGTTTCTGTTATAGAGCTAAGTTTGCTTTCCAGTTATCCTGATCCTAAATATATCCTTTAGGAATTTTGTGTATATTGGCTCTAGCTAGGGGCTTTCCCCTGTCTTCTCATTTTTAATTAAGACCATATTTTACCTTCAAAAAAACCCAAACAAACAAAAAAGTAAGGCTTGAAAAGAGAAAATGCTAGATTAATGAGTAAGCTACCTGCCATGAGCCTAGAAACCAACAAATACAGAAAATCAGTGCTTTACTCTTTTTAGTGTCCCAGTCTGCTATCCCATGTGAATAGGATGACTGAT
The DNA here is from genome assembly GCA_035583155.1 of Acropternis orthonyx. Lineage (NCBI taxonomy): Eukaryota > Metazoa > Chordata > Aves > Passeriformes > Rhinocryptidae > Acropternis > Acropternis orthonyx. Next base: position 54,670,330 of record JAWWEU010000111.1, on the reverse strand, counting down.
GTTTTCCTTTTTCTAAACTTCTCTTCCTGGTGCGGCAAAAGGATATAACTCTTAAAACTCTGGCAACTGTTTCTCAGTGTGGGCAGAATTTTCTGAACCTCCCTTAATTGCAATTTCATGTTACGGCTGTGGAAAACAACTAACTGCTTTTGTTTGCCTGGTGGAGTTTTCCATTCTGTTATCCTTTTGTCTCTCTTTATTCTTGTAACCTATAGATTTTGTAAGTAGCATTTGTTTTGGTGTTCCTCTGCCTGTGTCTGCCCAAATTTTATTCATCATGAACTTGGACACCTGCAAAAAGTGAAGAAAATTGCATAAAACCACTAAAGTGGCAGGGTGCTTTGCATAGAGGAGTGGAAGGTAATATTTGACAGCAGTCGGGGATGAGAGTAAGAGCTGGAGGGTAGGAAGAGTTTTTACTAGAGTATCTGCTACATTCTGGTGTTACCTGGACCTTGATTTTTTTTTTTTTTTTTTTTTTTTTTTTGGAATTACATTCTGGTGAGGTCAGTTACAAATATCAGCAGTAAGTATAATTCAGTTTTTGAGGAGTTGTCCTTTGCTTTTTTTTGTAATAGTGTGATCTCAAAGCATGGCCTAGAAATTGTAAATACGCTTCATTCAGGAGTACATGATGAAATCTAGTGTATAAGATTGAACATGAGCAGTTGAGAGGGCTTATTTTTGAACTTATTTTAGAAATAGGTAATTTTTTTTCCTAAGGCCTTAATACTGTTCCAAGTGATCTAGCAGAAATTTAAGGGCTTTTTTTTTTTTTTGAGATGTTTTCAGGTACCTTTTTTTGTTTGAAAGTAGGTTTCTGAAAGTTTAGAGTACCATGTTACAGCCTATGATGAAATTTCTTCTTTTTAAAACCTTGTGGAGGTTTGGGTTTTTTTCCCCCTCAGCCTACTCTCTCTGACTCCTAGTCTTGTTTCTTGTTGGTAATAGCTGACATCAGTCTCCCCAAAGTCTTCATGTCTCTTTCCGTGTTAAAAGTGCATATAGTGCTTGTTGTTATGAGAATGAAAACCCAGTCACAGAAAGGTGAAATGTTGTGCTCATGTTTGCATAGCAGGTCAGCCTGCTGAGCCAGGAATAGAAGTCCTGTCTTATGACTCAGTGCCCTAACCACTGGCCTGTGCCGCCTCTCTGGAGCACTAGTCTTTTCCAAGAATATAGTAGTGATGGGGTATAGAAGTAACTACAGCAAATATAGGAGCTTTGCTTCCAACTCTGACAGGGTTCTGAGGCTTATACATAGCTTAAAACACTGGAGGAGAAAAAAAGCTTTCTAAAGGAACTCCTAGATAAGTTCTGTAAAAAAAGGTTTGCTTTGTCTAAAAACAACAACAACAACAGTTTTCCAGAAGGTTTTGGATATGGAAAAAAGTTCCATGTGTTTGAAAGTCAAACTCTGCTCTACAAATAACCTTAAGAGTGGCCTGTGATTAAATCTTTTGTATATTCAACAACAAACTCATTTTATGCAACCGCAACTATGATAAAATTGAATTAAATGAACCTGCCTCTAGGAAAAGAGACTGAATAGCTGAGTAGTGCATTATTCAATGAATGGAAAACGGGGAGGCTGGCTGAAGCTGCTGGGAAATGGTTTTCACATTCTATCAGGCTAAAGAGCAATTCTGTGAAATCACTGTATTTGTTTCCCCCTTACCTCCCCGCCCTCAATTTTTAAATAGCAGTGCTCTTCATACTGTCAGAATTCAGTGTTGTGACACCCCTACTCAAAAGTTATGACAGCAGTGTAATGACAGCTACTGCCTCTTGAGAATCAATCAGGCAATTAATTTTGTAAATGAAATGCTGATTATACAAAGCTTCACATGAGAGGCCCAGTGATTAAAATCAATTTAACAAATTGTTTCAGGTGGGACTTGATTAATAATTTGCCATAAATGCTGAGGATATATGACCAGCATACCTTTTTGTGTGTGTGTTAATAAAGAACTATATATAATGCCTATATAAAGAACTATATACAGCAGCTAACTGTATGTACATCTGGCTTGTGACCTAGATGTGGTTGGTTATACCTTTTTGTGGGTACACTGTCCTCCCGCAGTGTCTGTAATGTCACTTTCTCAGCTAGTGTTCTCTCCAGCAATTAAACACACCTAACTTTTAATTTAATTTTTGTGAATAAAGTCAAGTAGATGAAAAAGTCTATTCAGATTCACTTGGGTTTATTAGGTTTAAGAAGATTTTTCTTTAAAATTTGACATGGATGTGGGATTTCTTTCATTTACATCTCTTCCTCCTATCACTTACATTCAGGAGTTTGTTCATTTTCCCCTCCTACTGCAATACTTCTCTGCAGGGAGCCTTCCTGCAGAGTTTCCCTCGTTCCACTCAGGGCAGTGCTCTGTTTCTTGGCTAGCAGACACTATTTTTAGTACATCCTTTTCTGTCCATCCAATGCTGTGTTTGTGTAAGAGCTGTACAAAGTAGGTAAGGGAATTTTTTTTCCAAGTTCCAGATGGCAGCCATGCACAGTAAGTGAAGGTGTTTACTTGTCTAGGAAGCTGAAAACCTCATTGCCAGACAAAATAGAAGTAACTGGTGTTCTGGGTGGGGCTTTTCTTTTTTTAACATACAGTTTTCTGTGTTTATGAATGAGTTTTCTCTTCCTAGTTGAGCTGTAGTGTTGGCTACTGAGGAAGCCTTAGGGCTTTGAGACATCCAGTGGTAAATCTAGCCTGAGAACTTTTAAGATATATGATTTTTCCTTCCTATCTGCTTTGCTCTCCTGCTGCAGGTTGCTATTTTGATAGCTGAAATGCCAGACTGAGAGCTGTGCCCATGTCTCACATGCTCCGGTGCCAAAGCTGTCGTACTGGTGCAAAACCACCCGATGCAGACAGTTTTAAATTCAGATGCTGGACTATGGATGGAAGTAACTAAAGTATGGTCATGATCTGGCAGCATGTAGGAAAAGCAACTGGAATGAGTGACATGTTGTGTAGTCGCAGATAGGTTTGCTGGAAGATACCTTTAAGAACCCCTGAATTCTGCTGCGCTAGAAATTGCTGTAAACTTGCTAAGGAGGAGAGTAAAGCTTCTCCATGCCTGAAGAAAAGTGGTCTCTTCTGTATGCAGCATTCAAGTCAGAGAAAGCAAATCTAAAAACGGGAATATAGTTCATGAGTACTTCTGGAAGAGGTTTGGTATACGGAAAGTGGGTTACAGGATAAGACTGAGTGATCAAGTGTGATGAAGACAAATGATCGTTCAGGTGAGTTCAGAGCAATCTATTAGTTGTATGTTACCAGTTGGCAGAGGCAAACTGGCAACTTGAAGGGCAGCAGTTCTGAGCTGTGAACTTGTCAGAAACCTAGGATTGTTTTGGCCATCAGGTGTGTTAATGTGTATAATTGCTTTTTGATGTTGTCTTCACCTTTGCGTTGCACTTGTAGTGGCAACTGAAGAAGTTGGTTGTGTAGACTTCATTAAAAACAGGTTTCTTTTCTTTGCTATGTTTGTCGTGATTTGTTCTTTCAACAGTTGTTTAGGTTTATCTGTGTGGAAAATAATAACTAGAGAATGGCTGACTCACTGACCTTCCAATTTTTGGATTATGTTAGAGGACCCAGAAGAAGACTGAAGAACAGTACATCCTTCTCCCCCACTCTGCAGAAACAGTTGCTTATATAAATTATTTGTAAATGTTCTGGGGGTGTTGTAGTTGATTCTTTGTGGGGTGTGGCTTTGATTTCTTTCTTTCCCCATTTTAGTTGCTTACTTTCTGTTTTGAGTGGGAAATAATCTTTGTGATGTCTCCCTGCAGCTGAAATCAGACTATATGCTGAGCCTTTAGGACAAGGAAAAGGGATATTTTTTTACATCTCTGTATGCTTCTTCATTCACTGGATTTTCTTTCATTGTAGGCTTAATGTTGAATTTTGCTTTTTTTTTTGCTTATTCCTTGTTGTGTTTGTGCAACTGCCTTTTTAAATTAAAATCTTAGTAAAGTACAGACAGTAGATCTCCTATTTTAAAAAAAAATAGGAAGCATGTTTGTCAGTAACCTCTCAGACTTCATTATTAATGTAAGTCAGAATTTAATGCTGTGCATTCATACTTTTTAAATAGTTACTTGCAGCTTTCTTAAATGGGTATTTAAACACACGTAGTGAGAGTTGTGTTTTGATGCTCCCACTTTTGTCGTGCAAAAACGTTGGCTGAGGCGTCCTTGTACATGTTCATACAAATTATGGCATTATCTAGGAATGGATTATCTTTTCTCCAGCAGGGTCCTCATGCCAGCTGTGTCATTTTATTATAGTGACTACTTGTGATTATCTCTAGTGATAAATTTGTAACTTGGTGCCTGACCTAGAGCTGTGAGCTCCATGCCCATCTTTCTTGGAATGTTGGTAGATGATTGTCAGCTGTCTTTATTATGAGGTTTCAAGGTTTGGTTTTCATAAAGGGGCAGGTTTTCTCTTTTTTATCCCCCCCCCCCCTTTTTTTTTGTTTTGTTGTTGTTTTGTTGGGGGTTTTTTGGTTTTAGGTTTTGTGTTTGTTTTTTTTTTTAATATGGAGTCAAGCTTTGGCTGCAGATGAATGAGTAAACAAAGAGTTATTGTATTCAGTAGCTCTAGGAGCTGGAGGGGAAGTCTACTTGAGTGTTGAGTTCATGTTGTTTTGTTATAGGCAGAAATGACGGAGCATTAGTTGGAATGCTCTATGGCTTACAGTCCCTTAAATCGCAGTGTTTCCTGTTGCCAGCCAAACCAATACCTCTTTCAATTTTTATTTGTTTAAACAAACAAAAAAGCACACTTTCACTTAAAAAGTAGTTACATCTCTTGCGTGAATACTCTTGTCTTTTAGTGAGTTGCTCTGTCTGCCTTGTATAAGAGCACTACCATCACATCTGAATCCCACTGTGACCACTCCTCCCTGCCTTGAGACTTCAGTGATGGAGTTCTTTGTGGCATTTTTAAATAGAAAAGTTAGTTGTATTTTGAGACTGTGACCAATGTTGTTCATATTCATATACATGTTTCAAATAAACATTTTGATGAAACACTAATTGATAACTTAATAGTAGATAAGTATAATTCGTACATAATATCAGTAATGCCTTAAAAGGAAGAGTTGGTATATCTTGGGCAGACTGCAGCTCAAGTTATTCTGTTGTGCAACCTGCCTCAGGTCTGAGAGCAGACACGCTAACAAGAAAAACACTGGTGAAATGATCAGAGGAAATGGTAGTATTCTCTCGTGCTTTAGAAAAGGTAAAATTGAATCTCCAGGGTGAGGTGATTGATTGTTTTGGATGGGAGGAGGGCAGAAGTGGTGGTGATACTGAATTTACAAATGGGTGTAGAATATTAATTTTTTCACTTCTGCATGTAGCAGGAGTGTTGAGTTTATGTACTCTTTTACACAGAACATTGAAAAAAGGAGCAGGTAACAGTAAAATATTGTCAGTTAGTATTTGTAGGCAATGTAGGCTTTTCAGTATCCTACCATCATGGTTGGATTGTCAATCTGAAGTCCAGAAATAAAACCTTGGCCCTACTGAAATCCTTAGCAACCCTTATGTTGGGTGTTTTAATGCACTCACAAGTCACATAATAGGCAAGGACTCTTATGAAATGCACTGTTCTCACAGAGCCTGATTAGTACATGTGCAAATGAATCTGATACTGACACAAGATAGGCACTATAATAACGGGGTTATAAATTATAACATTACTGTGGACTGAAGCAAAGAACAAGAGTGAGGTATTTTGAGGAACTGCAGATCTATGCAAAGTTTAAATGAAATGCAGCAAGTTGAAGAGGAGGTGCGGAATAAGAAGCAAAAAGCAGAATCCATTTAGGCTTGCCTGGCAGAATATGGCAGTAAAAAATAGCATGAGCAAACACTAGATAAAGTGGTAAAAAGGTAATGTGTATATTGGGAGTAAAATAGCACTAGAGAAAAATTGGATGGGTCTGTAAAGGAAGGGAAAGGAAACAAATGGATATTGATGACTGCAATGGCACTAAAATGAAATTTAGTAAGTAATTAAAACTTTGCAGTACAGCATGTAATAGAATAAAGTAAAGGCGTGGAAGATGAGAAAATATACACATCATCCATTCATGGCCAAACACGTGCAATGAGTTTTAGAAGAATGTGGTATGGTTAGAGCAATGCTGTCATTTTTGGTAAAAGTTAGGGAGCAGCTGGGGGGGGGTTGGCTTATGATTCCTGCAGCATGAAGGGGTTGATACTTGTCATAATCATCCTGTCGCCGAAAACTTGTCTTTGAAAACTATTGGAATCAATGTTAAAGAAAATACTGGGACTTAAGAAATGTCAAAGGAACTTTCAGATAAGATTATGTCTGTCTCAATTAATAACTCCTTCTAAATAACTTTTCAAAATGTCATGGATGAGAGAAACTCTTGCTATGGAAATGAAACCTGGAAGTTTAAACGAATGCTAAAGCTAAAACCTGTGCGTGCAATAAAGTTGGAAAAAGTTGCATTCATACAGTAGTTGATGAGCAGCTCCTTTTTCTTTCTGTTAAGTGTATGGCTGCAGGTCTTTCTTACTGTACACTGTTCTGAAGACTAAACTTGTTCTTTTGTTAGGGATTTTTCAGTGGTACTTAACATGGATATACTAGATTTTAAAATCACCTCTGGTGAAGAAGTTGATCGGATTTTTTGTTCAGTTGGGTTTTTGGTGAGGTGGGGATTTTTTTGTTTGTTTTGGAGCTTTTTTTTGGTTTTCATTTTTGCAGATGGGTAACTGAGGTGTGGTGTTGTAGGAAGTTTGGTCTAGTTTTGAGGGCTGTAGGTCACATTTTTTATAACATACACTTTCTGGAGACACCTTCAGAGCACATCACTCACCAAATTTAGAAGTAGTTGTAGATATGCAGCATTTCCTGCAATTTAAACCCCATGATTTCAAGCCAGGATGCAATAAATTGGTAAATTTTGAGATTTTTTTTGGTTTAGTGAAAAACAATGGCAGAGGTAGAGGTAGAGTCCATTTCTGCCTGAGCAACATACAGCTACTCTAAATGTAAGACCGTCGTCTGCTTCATTCACTGTGCATATGATAAGTGAAATCTTTTGTCTTCTAATGGGCAACAGCCCCTTCAGTGCCTTGCTGTGGACTGATAGCTAGAGCAGGCCCATCTGCTGCCTGCAAGGACTAAAGTGTAACTGTGTATTTAAAGACAGTTATATCTGTGAAGGAGACATGCTTAATGCTGCAAGGGCAAACTTCATTCCGAGAGCTCTCAACTTCTGCAATGATGTTTCTTAAGCCTGAGGAAGAGCTGGCACTTTGGTTCTGTTTTGCCTTGCAGAAATGTGTTGACAGCCACTGAGTCACTGGTAGATGTCTTCACCTTCAGCTTCACCTCACAGATGGTTGGGATCTAATCCGAAGGGAGTCAGGAGTAGCAGTTGTGACTTGCCAGCATCCATAAGGACTGGCCAGTGTGTGGGTTGAGAAGTATTTCGTCCGTGGATCCATCTTCTCCAACCCCAGAGATGGTCAGAGCAGTCTGCTGTTCGTTCTTTCCCTGAGACCTTGGAGGGAGGAGGGAGCAGGCAGCATTGACTGATAGGGTGGAACTTTTGGGTTTGTCCCAGTAATTTGCCCAGGGATATTTACTGCTCTCTCAGTCTAGCCCTCTCATGTTCAACTATCTTCAGGCCTTGGTCCGGATGCCTGACTTGCAGTATCCACAATAAGTTATGGTATCTCCAGGTCCCTTTCTACCCATACCCAGTGGCCACAGTGCCCTTGGTTTCAGTGTTGTGTGAGTCACCTCCAGCCCCTGGCCACTGGAGGTACAGCAATGTCTCAGGTTCTTTATCCCTTCACCTTTCTGAATTGGAGGGCTGTCATCTGAGGGAAAGAGGAGCAGCTCACCTGGAGAAGACAAGGAGAAGCATAGTGATGGCAGGCTAGTGAGAAGAAGGGAAGGAAGGATGCCTTGGCAGTGAGGCTCACTCTCCTAACATACATGCACACAGAAGCTCTGGGGCTTGCAGGCCACTAGTCCAGGGGACAGAGACTCTGGCCTGTATCCATGTAACCTCCTGACCTTGTTTCCTCTCCTCCCCTTCAACTCCTCCTGCCTCACTTCTGTCTCTGCTGCTTTTTTAACCCATTGTCCCTCTTTGTCTGGCAAATTCAAGGCTGCATCCATACACTTTGTAACTCCTCTGATGAAGCCTTGCTGTGTCACTCCTGTATTCCTGTTTCTTCTTCCCATGCTCCCAGTTTGGTGACATTGAGGTGCTCTCTCTGACAGGGTCGCACACCTTGCCCTTCACAAATGTCCAGTGTCACCCTGGCAAATTAAAATTCTCTGCCTCAAAGCATGGTATTCAAGACTATTTTCAAGTGTTTTATGTGAGAACATAAACCATGTATTTTTCTGTGACCTCATTCTAAGACATAGCTGAACTGTTTCTGCTGAATTTTCCAGAGAATTTCAGCCTCAGGCATACATATGGCCTGGAAAATTTCAGCCTAAATGCTTGAAGTTTGTCAAAGTTTATATGCACCTGAAAGTAGTCTTAATAATGGGAAATGTCAGACTGTTTTAGCTGTGTAGCTGTCTGCATTGTTTATAATAATATTTAAGAATTGGATGTGGAACAGAAACTACTACACTCAAAATTAATTGAACTTGAATTTGAAGATGAGACCTGGAAATAATTCCCTGAAACAGAAGATGGTGGCAATGAACAGTGGTGTTGGCCTGCATGAGACTCTCACTTTGAACAAGGATTTATATTTGAGAAGATGAATGTGACAGGTGATGAACAGAATGAACATTGAAACACAGAAATTAACGTAGATAAAGTATTACGGTCTATAGGAGGAAATGTAAGTTGTCCCCATTGACACTGTAACAAGGAATCTATAGTTCATCTGCTTAGCCTTTGTGTTGCTTTTAGTTAAAACTGTGGTGAGAGTGCATGATGGCTTGAGAAATGAAAAATGAGAATGTTTTTGTGAGTCAGGTGACCTGAAGTGGTTGGGGAACCATTGATTTTGAAAAGTGTGAAATATAAATAGTAAATTACCCAGGGACATTTAATGGCAAAAAATAGAAACTTCTAATCTGGCTACAGAGCAGGCAAATAATAAAGGGAATATTGCTGAGTAATACTCATCCAAAATTAGAAGTGATTGTGCAGTTTGCTATGGTGGCAAAAAAGGGTGGTGCTCTTCTGAAGTGAATGAATGTGTCCTGTGAGCAGAAGGGAGGCTATCATTTCTGCCTCCTCAGGTGTAGTGTGCCCATGCTTGGAATACTTTATTAGTTTGAGGTAACATTCCTGGCAAATTGGTATTGGTAATGGTGGAGAAAACAAGTGGAAAAAGTGAGGTTTGATGCTTCTTACTTGCAGTAAGGAAAGAGTAGTAATTCATTAAGCAGTGACTACTTCGGAGAGGACAGTGTGTTTTGTATGGAGGAAAAAAAGAAGCCATAGTCTGTTAGCAGTACAAACAGCAATAGTGAGAAGAAGCAGGGATGGGAGTGGGAAATGTTAGGTATTGTCATAATAACTATTACATCAGAATATAAGCCAGAAAGGACTTGTAGAAGCTGTGTTACATAGGAGGTTTTAAAATGAAACTGGTCAGCAGTACGCTGCAGGGAAACATGTACAAAATGTGGTACAGCAAGAAATCCTGCTCCTGGTGGGGTGGAGGGCTCGCTGGGTGAATTAATATGTCTTTTAATATATCTTTTTATCTTGGGAGGAGATGGGGGGATATGTCTCTTTCACGAAGACAAGATTGTGATAGGCCTTTTAAAAACTTCACCCCCACCTGCTGCCCGCTTTCTTCTATGAATATAACTAGCACTCAGGAATTAAAAAATGGATGTCGTATTAACAATACAGTGCTGCACTTGACGAAGTATGATATTTTTTCTGGTTCAGTTAGTCCTCAGTAATAAAACATGAGAGTAATACTACACAATGGTTGACACCTGTCCCGAAACTGTTACGGTGCTTGGTAAGTGCTGCCAAAAAGTCTAAAAATAAAACTTCCCTCCCTTGCCTCCCCTCCCCCTCCATCACTGGTTGCAATTTGGATTTTCTGAGGTCTATTAAGGAGGCAAATAAAGTTTCATGTAAAATGTGGGTTATTATTTGCCTTTTGATCTGGAAACTTATTAGTGCACATGATAACAATATGGAAACGCTGAAATAGTGTTCTATATGCATTGTGCTCCTTGGAAACTCTTTTCTTTCTGCTTTCCCTTTTTTTATGTAAGAAAAGAGACATTTTCCCAAGGTTAAATGGCTTGTCAATTATTTGTGTCTCTCGATATATATTTATGTTTTTATTTTATTTTTGTTTTAACACCGAAGTCAGTGATTCTAATCAGTTTAGAGCAGTGTACTTAATTATTTCTTAAGCTGGAATTTATTGGGCAGTTCTGCTGCTTTTTATGTGGGTAAGAGGGTCTTGAGTTCAAGTGCAAAGTCTATTTATTTATTTATTTATTTTAAATACAGTAAAAGTCCCAAAATCACTGCTCAAACCCTCATCTAATTAATAGGAGAACCAGGTTATGGTTCTTTGCCAACTTGTAAGTCAAGTCAATATTTGATTTTTAAAGCATTGAGAAAACACATGTGTAGTTTGCCTGCAGCGAGCCTGATGATTCTGACCTTTTCCTTTCCATGTCTTAAATATTCCTTTGCTTGTGTTTATCAACAGGGCAGTCCAATGGATCCGATGGTCATGAAGAGACCGCAGCTGTACGGCATGGGCAATAACCCGCACTCTCAGGCACAGCAGAGCAGCCCCTACCCTGGGCAGTCCTATGGCCCTCCCGGCCCCCAGCGCTATCCCGTGGGAATGCAGGGCCGAGCCCCGGCAGCCATGGGAGGAATGCAGTATCCACAGCAACAGGTTTGTGGAGGATTTTTCTGGGTTGCTTTGGTTTCCCTCCTCTCTTCCCTTCTGACACTGTGGTAGTATAGAGGGTGCAGGAGAAAAGCCACAGAAATTAGTATTTCTTGTGCAGAAGGAGGATGGAAGACTGTTTTAAAACTAAGTAAATTATGTTCACAGTGTGAATGTTTTCCAAAATTCCATACAGTTAGAAAAGGATTTAGTTCATTGCTGGTATCATTTTGGAGAGAGAAAAGTGTGTCAAATGCCATGGCTTTTCCTTTTTTCCCAGTTGATGTCATGTAGCCTTGTATATTTTTTGGTTATTTTCTTTCCTGTTTTGGATTTTAGGGTTTTTTTAATATACTTGTTCTCTCTGGCTTAGATACGTTTAAATATAAGACGAAAACATAGACCTGACATCGGTGCATCAAGGCTGGTGTTGTCCAGTGCATACAAGAGCGTTAAATATTTTTATCATGTGTTTGTTGTTGTGGTGGTTGGTTTTTTACTCATTGGAGTCTGTAGCTTTTCCTATTTTTTTCCCTTTACTAGCTCTTTAAAGTCAGGGTTGCTTCTTTATTTTTTTTGTGTCCAAGGATATAGAAAGTTAAGAATCTCCTTTTATCTACTTGGATTTCACTATTGTTGGTGACCTCTTCTACCTTTTTCCTACCCTTTTAAAGAAGGTCAGTCCCAATGTGCTTACTGTATATGAAGGAAGATACAGCAGTTTTCTAGAGGGTGAGAAATAAACCAAGATTTTCAAGAAGCTAGTGTTTTGCTAATTTTTTTCTCTTTTTTTTAATAAATTAAGGGTGTGAGTGTAGGCAGTGAGAGCTCTACATTGTGTTGTGAGCACAACACATTATTAACTTGATGATTACCAGGAAAGAACATTTGTTTTGTGCAACTGACTAGTTGCAGATTAACTTTTTTATGACATTTATTGTTAAATATAGAGAAGACAAGAAAATTTTGGGCTCCCTGGCCAATAGGTGCCTGGCTAATTCTTGTTATCACCCATCCATCAGGACAAGATGTTAATTAGGCAGTTAATTAAATAACAGTTTCAAATATAGCACAATACCATTAGCAGCAACCTTAATTTTTATTCTTTTCTGTTGTTGAATAGATGTTTACTGGTAAGGAAGAGATTGTTTTGTTTAGAAATGTCAAACAGTGTACTTGGTTGCTACATTCAGGCAGCTTTGTCAGTTGCAAAATGTAGGAGAAATTGAATAAAGGAGGCTTTATTTTTCCCTGTGTGGCTGTAGCCAAAGTGAAGTTACTAAAACACATTTTTAATTTAAACATGAGTTATTCTGTGTTAGGCAGAGATGAGTGCTGAATTGTCACGGCGTTTGCTAATTGCTCAGTAATTGTAAATTACCCGTCAGCAGGCAGTGACCTGGCACCGCCATTGGCTGCCAGCTGTGTCTGTCTCCTCGCAGCGCCACTGTAACTGGCTGAGCAGCAGCACTGCTCCCAGCACTGATGCTCTTTGGGGAAAAAATGAGGGGATAATTATGACATTGAATTTTTATTGAACGGACATCACCACCTAGGCATGATTTTGTTTTGGACAGCCTCCAAAACTTTGTGTGTTTGGTTTGTGAACCTCTAATGATCTGAATCCAGTTCTTTTCATATTGCTCATATATTACCACCTTTCTACAAAGGATTAAAATGCAGGAATGCAGGTTTGTAAATTGAATTGCCAACTTACCAGCTGAGTGGTAAGTTGTCTTTGGCACAGGATGCCACAGTTTGATTCCTGGCTGGATTTTTACTCCTGTGACATGAATATTAAATAAGGAGGGCCAACTACACTTGTTAAAGCTGACCACGTAGCGTGTACCTACTTCTGGGTATTGTATATATAAAGTAAATAATATTGCCAAAAGTTTCAGAAGATGAATCTCAGCATTTTCTGGAAATTGGACTCCTTTACAGTGTCACATTGAATTTATCAAAAGCACAAGGCACTTCCAAAAACTTGATTGGTTAAAAAATATTGGGCCTTAAACACATACAGTGCTCAGATTTAAGTACTGTGCAGAGAGAGCATTGAGTAGATGGGTTATGAGGGTGGAAGTGCCACACTGTAGGAAGGGTGGGAAACATCAATGGGAGATGTTCTTATTTTTAGTTATAGTTTGCTGTTGCCCAAAGATAGCTGAGAGTGTCAGTTCTGTTTCCTTGGATGAAACAAGCAGGCTTTTTGTTAAACTGTGAAGATCTTTGAATTTTGAAGAAGACCTTGAAATGTTAAGTCTGGCTCTTTGTCAACAAGTGTTGTGGCTTGAGGTTAGAACTGCAGGACTTGATAGATTTTAACTTGCAGACTCTGCTGCAGGATGCTGCAAATGAAGAAATAAAGATGAAAAACAACACCCTAAAGATTGAACTAAAATTAATGGAAATGGTAGAATTGAAGATAATTGCCTAGATGTAGTTAGCTGGTCTGTGTCATATTGCAGCAGAGAATAGTGTGTTCCAGCCTGCAGCCCAGAGGTGGAAGAGCTCTCTCACAGGAAGGGAGGCCTCTGGCATAAGCAGTGGAAGATTTAAGAGGACGAAAAAGATGAAATGTTATCAGGTACAGTCAGTCTACGCATTTGCAGTGTGGGCATCAAGTATAGCCTGTTAACTGGCTGTAAAAGTGGTACCTACAAAATGTTGCAGATGTTCTCTTACAGCTGCTGTTTGGTCTGGGCATGCTTGATACCAGACAGGAAGGGGCAAATAAATCCTCAGATTTTTTTAACACACTGCGTGGAAGTCTCAGAATTTTGAAGTGATTACAGAAGGTGTGTTACATGTTCTGTTACATGACTTCAATGGTTGCTGTGGAGGGGGAAAGCAGATCTCCCAAGTGTTTGAGTTTGGAACCAATCTGGTGTGAGTTACTGATGATGAACCTCAAAACAATACACAAGCCATACGTAAGGAGCAAAATTTGAAATGGAGACATTCTCTTTGCATTAGTATAACTAAAGATAAAGGGGTTGGGATATATAAGTAAGGCATGTAGGATAAAGGTAATGGTAACCTGAGATTTTCGCTTTCTTCTCCAACACTTGACAAAAGAGATCTAGATTTGTCATGTGAAGACGGGTGATAGCTTGTTGCAACAAAGTGCTAAGCAGTTTGAAGAATGCTGCAGCATTTTGGAAAATTTTAAGTGCATGTCCAGCTAACTCAGTGTGAGTCAAATTAATGTAAAAAGCATTTGGACTGATTTGACACCCATATGGAAGGGTAGGTATGAGAAAGGAAGGTGATATTAAAAGGTTCAGACGCTTAATTTATACGATTGCAGACTTGACATATCTCTTATCAGTGTGCACAAATACGTAGAGTGAATTATTTACTTAGAAGGAGATTTTTATGTTCTTAGGAAACCTGGGGGTTTGTTTCTTTCCCATCTACGTGCAGTGGGAAAAGGGGGTGAAGAAGGCAATGGAAAGCTGGGAGAAAGGTGACCTGTGCTTATGTTGTCAGTGTTCAGCATGATTGAAACACAAGTTGCAACATGGCTTTAAAATGCTGCTCTTGCATGTAAATCTTAATACTGCTATCTCATCATCTCGTGTACTCTTTCTCCTGGTTTGGTTGGGGTGAATGTAATTTTAGGATTATTAGCATTCCTTACCCAGGGAATGTATATAAAAACAGAAAGCAGAAAAACATATACTCAGGTTTAACTTTCAGTTTCTAATATCATAGATATCACTTGGAATTACAAAGAGGTGATGTCGAAATTGAAAATCCTAATATGCAGAGGTACCTGGCGCCTGCAAACTTCAGGCTTGATTTTGCAATACATCTCACTATGATTGAAATACTGTCTGAGTAATAACATCTGATTATAAAGACAATAATTTCCTTTTAATTTAATTTCTTTTTCTCCTCCCACCCTTTTTGGACCTCACTGGAGCAAGTCATGATGCCCTCATCAGTTTCTTCTGTGTTTGGTTCAATTTCCCTCTCAAAGTGTTTCTGTGCTTTGGTGCTATGTTGTAGGAAAGCCTTCTGCTGCTTTGTAAAGACATTTTTGCTAAAAATAAAAATACTGAGAATACCCATCAAAATAAGGGGTTTTTTTGCTGCTGCTGTCTGATGGTGTTGCTTTTTCATGATAATAGCATGTAGTACTTTATTCTGTGATGAATTTCACTAAGCTTAAAAATTGTATACTTGAAATATCCACATAGAGGTTTTGAAAGTATTCAGCAAACTTTTAAGGTTTGAATTTATGAATTTGTTTGAAAGAACTGAATGGTGTGATGTGCATGTTTAATCAGATGATCATTGCCTAATTGATTTTTTTAGCATGCATTAAAATTCCTTGTGTACTTGATGGACTGGAACAACAGCTTATTGTGTAAATAGGATTGTGTTGCTATAATGCATAGTAAATTCTTTAGGAAAGGTATTTGCCTGGATATGTACAATAGGCGTTCCTAGTAGCTGTTTAAAATGGAGCATTTTAGTACTGATCATGCAGTTACCTTAGTGCCTTGAGCTGGCTTGCAGCAACAGTTATGAGGCTCGAGCCTTGGTCTATGCTTTCTCCCTTTTTTGCCATAGAAATACTAGATGATGAAAGCGTGCTAATCACTTGTCCCTTTAACACTTCTTTATATTCTTCATTTGCAGAGTTAAAAAATAAATGTTATCGGCGTCCTTAGTGTTTTAAGAATGGAACTGTAAATATTCAGAGAAGCATTAATTCAGTTTACCCCCCTTTTTTAAAGTACAGATTATTTTGAGGCTTAAGGAACATACATTTGCTTTTTTTATTTGTTTGTTTTGGCTTTTGTGGCAAGTTTCAACTTGGAGTAACTTTTTTTAATGGGGCAAAAAAGTTGTACAACCTCTGGGAATGTGCACTAGACATTTATTGTAATGGAAACTGCAAGTCAACCAGAACTGTAGCAGCACTGGCGTGATTACATCATTTAGGAGAGAGTTTACAGTGCCTGTATCTGGTAATATCCTGGATTGGAAATGTCAAATTTACGCCAAGGAAATCAGTTAGCTGTTGGCTTGGCAGATGCAGTTTTAAAGCTAGCAAACTCACGTATTTACTACTGGTTGACTGGTTTTGTGTGTGTGTGTGTGTGTGTGTTACTTTCTGAAATAATTTTGATTCTGAAAGATTGAAGTATTCCAAGAAAGCGAGGCTTACTGTCATGTTTTGCTCTGAACCATGAACTTAAAATGTGGGGCATACATACATCGAGTACTAGTCAAGTGATACATTTGTTGTCCTCTGTGTGTATGGTTGCCCGTACCAGCTAGAAGATACTGAATATGTTGCAGTTTTTTGTGCTCCTAAGGAGGTGTTAGCACGTTCATGTTAGTCTTAGTTAAGGGAGCAGACACAGAAAATATGCTGCGTTTTCATTCCTTAGTCTATTTATTTTGCAAGAACAGAGAATGAATCAATATGACTGAATCACAAGAACAACCAGCAGAGGACAAAACATTGAGATGTGTTGCTTTTTCTTAAAGATTGATAGGCGCATTTGATGCACACACATTAGAAGGGAGTGTGAGGCTTTGATCAGCATGTGCCTCAGAAGTATATTTTTCTAGATTTTTGTTTGATTTACCTTGAGGTTTTTGGGGCGTTTGTTTTTCTTTTGGTTTTGGTGTTGTTTTGTGTGTGTGTGTTTTATTTTGGGCTTTTGTTTGTTTCATTTATTTTGGTTTGCATTTTTCACTGGGCATTTTTCTGGAGCTGTCACTAGCAGATTATGGACCTCCTTTGTTAATTCCTGGAAAGCAGAAATATTGAAACTCTAAAGGATTAATCTTTTCCCAACTTCCTGTTCTGTTAAAAACTTGTAAATATTTTGAATTAAAATAATTCCTTAGTAACATTTTATTTGGATGATATATCTCCCATCCTGTTGAACTGCTCTAAACTTCCAGCAAAAAAAAAAAAAAAAAATCTCAAAGTAAGTAGAAGTGCTTCCTCCTGGAGAATGAAAGGTTTGAGCCACAGAAAGGGACAAGTCGTCACAGCTAGTTGTCTCCCTTGTAAGGTCATCTTTAAGAATGGGTCTTTTGATGGTCAAGTGTTAATAATTGTAAAGAAAAGTTGCTGCTTTTTGTCATGTAAAGAAATGGGATTTTTAAATTTCAGATTTAGGAAAATGCTAAGTACTGTGCTTGTTCAGACTGTAGGAAAATGTTTAGCACTGTTCTTTCGTTGGAGTATACTAAGCCTCATTGACTAAATTGAAAAAAAGGCTGCTACTTTGGTTCATGGCAGGATAAGGCTTTATGTTGTATTGTCTCCTTTAGAATTATCCCTTCTATTGAGTGTAATTCACTCTATAGAGAGAGGTGAGCACAGATTACAGATAATGACAGAATCAAATTTGACATAAGTTTGTGGTCTTTATGGTAGTTTAGCTCTTCATCTTAATGCTGGTCATCTGAGATTGTTTACCGAAGAAAATCCCTAAAGTAGCGGAATTGCATTATTATGGTAAATAGAAACATTTCAGTAGCTTCTGTTATTTCTTGGAAACGGTGCAGAAAAAATGTAGGTTGAAAAGGGAAAAGAACTGATCTTTCAGCTGGTGAGAGATAGCTCAGAAATGAGACAGGGTCGACATTTTTATCTGTTCAATTACTATGTAATGATGTTCAGTAAATGCTAATTTTTGCATCCATACTGGAGTAAGTGGCAGTCAACATTTGTATAGAAAGTGTGTAAAATCATCAACGTATTATGACAAATGAAGTGTATTTTTGTTACTGCTAAACGATTGTCATTCAGTTGGAATATTTAATAGCTGTAATCACATTTATTGTTCTGCTTGGAAGTGGGGGAATGAGAGAGGAAAACATGCAAGCCCTCTGTGTTGGTGTAAAAAGGTTGCTGTTAAAGGAAGCAGCAGTTATTTTGTTATTGGTAGCTCGGCTTGCTAGGAGTATTAGCTGTCAGTCTGCACTGGAGTCAGGCAGGAAATAGATTTTGGTGATCAGGAGGGGAGAACAGAGGCCTGTTTGCTGCTTCGCTAGGAAGGTACAAAATCATTTACTTATGAACAGCTCATTTTACATGGGAGCAGGAGGCATGAGTTTATTTACATTTGAAGTAAAATAAGCATCTTGCTTTAAGAAAAGGCTGCTGCATTACTCTGTTCAACAGCTGCCATGTAATGACTGTGCCAGGAGGGTTTAAAGTGTAGGTAAGGAATAATTGACTGTTACTCTTAGTATTATAGGAGTTTTTTTGTTATTACTATTCACTAAAGAATAATTGACACTCAAAAACTATTGAAATGATGTCCTCACCCATCATGCATACATATGATAAGATTTTTGTAACCATATTGCAACCATGTTTCCCAGTGTTCCCGAGGGCAACTAGCATGTTTGTTTTTTAAAAAATCATGGTATGAGTTTCTCAGAAGATACTATCATTTGTCTGTAAAGTTGAACTTGCTCAGAGGAAGCAAGGGAGGCAATGGAGTGTGCTTTTTTAAAAATAGGGAGTGTGTTTCCCACAGCTGAAAATGGGGCTGAAGATAAGAAGGTAAAACATGCCTGAAATCAGAGGGAGATTTGTTGTGACTCATTTGAGCTACCAGTTCTCTTCCAGGCCATATTGCTGGGGTTGGGTGACTTGTCTTTAGTTGATAGCAGGGTAGGCAAAATTAACCCTCTAAGTCATTTGAAGAGAATTTCAGAATATCTGATGTTTTAGTAGCTCAAGTTTAGACTCCTATTGCTAGCAGTAGGGTTTTTTGTAAACTAAGATTTAGCTTCATTAAAACTTATGGAAAAATTAGTTTTACAGTAGCATAGTAAGTACTGCAAAAAATCAAAAGCATTTTTCCTACCTTTCTAATGTAGTCAGTCTTAAATTACAAGGGTCCCATGTACTATAATTCAAGCTTACTCAGCAACTTGCTTTAATTTTGCTTGTTTTATCACCTAGAACACTAAGACTTTTTGTGGGAGTAAATGAGCTATAAAATCTTTCAAAAAAACTCTTAAGTATGTTTAAGGCTATTTTTACTCTCTGCAGGTAGTTTTTTCTAAAACCCATGTTTGTTTACATATTGCATTGCTCCTTATACTAACTGGGCACATATAAAGATGCTGATGTAAATACTTTAAGTTTATGGTATTTTGTGGTTTTTCAAGACCGATGAAAGAAAGGTCTAAGAATTTAAGGAATAACTTAAATCTACAGCTCATGAAATCTCTGTAGGCTTTTATTCTTCTGCTGCCCTGAGTGACCCCATTTTGGGTGCTTCTCTGGTACTTGTGCTTCTTATTCATTGCTTTGCCTAAAATAAAACAAAAGTGTTAAATGCTTGCATCCTTGCTGATACCTATTTTGTCTCTGAATCTCATAATGTCTTTTGGGGGTGGGGAAGAGTAACAAGGAGAAAATCAGTGTTTTTTTTCTTTGTACACTCTATTTTTGCCTCCTCTTCTGAACATTGTTTCTTAGTAATGCTTTTTTGCATTTGAGTGTAAGAGCAATACACGAACCAGGTAGTAAACAATTCAGTGACTGGACATTATTAGAAAGTATATTTGACTTTTATATTCAAATACACCTTTCAGAAAGTGAGTAAATTTAGTTTTAGTGTATACATCAAAGGGACAAATTACACTTGCTGTTAGTTTCTTTCATAGAACAGTGATGAAGAGATTTCTGCATATTTCTTGGCAAACTGTAATATAACTTGCCTTTTGAGACAAGAGTCCAATCAAAATAAACAAGATTTATATAGCCACTTAGGGAAGATGCTGTTCTAATTATAGAAGTAACATTAGTTATCTGGAGTCTATGTACATGTGTGTTTTACAGGCCATGTTGGCAAAGACGTGCTTTACAGGACAGGTTAGCAAAACTGCCTTGTTCTTTTCACAGAATTGTCTCTCTCTCCGAACTGTTTCATGCTGTGCGAGTGGTGCTTAGTAGAAACAAATACGTAGGAGTCCGTGCCAAGAACAGATTGAGCCTGTGCACGGAAGAAGCAAGCAGGGCTGCTCAGGAAGGACCTCTGCTTTCAGCTCCTCCTGTCCCTCCTCAGAAACTCAACTGCTCACCTCTGCTGTCTCTCCTAACTCTCCCAGCTGGCAGCACTGAAAATTGGCATGTGTTTTGACTCTTCCACCATACCGGAGAGTACTTTAAAGGACAGATGCAAATTGACTGGTTTATGTTTTTCATTGGTTTCATTTTATTGCATGTTGGCAAAACTGAAGAAAATCAGAGGCCAAGGTATCCCCCTGCAGATTTGGGAAGTGTGTACTTAATAAATTTATGGCCCTTTTATGTTTGGAAAGTTATTCTAGGGAGAAAGCTATTATTTCTAAAATGAACCTTAAGTTCTGCAGAAAATGATTCTTTAGACCTCATGTTCACCAAAGAATAAAATCCTACCTGATGTTGGAGTGCAGGCAGGTGGGTTTTCAGTCTCTGAGGTGATGCTGTGAGAAATCCCATGTATCCTTCTCAAATTGGAGTTTGTTTTATGACCTGAGTAAATTTGCAGTCTTGCAGCAAGTGGTGAAGACTAGATTCAGTAAATGCCAAGACTGTGTGGGGTATTTGGCCTTTCCTTCTTTGATTTTATGCGTTACAAGAAAAATAATATTTTCTAATGTTCCTTTAGGCCTGTAATGCTGGGGTTACAAGAGGAACATAACCTCAAAAAGTAATTGAAAAATTTCCTGGAAAAGATCAGACATAGTTAGGTTGTACTGGGTGTGGGCTTTTCTTTCTTCTTTCTCTCTTGTGTTCTGTCATCCCATTTTTGTCATTCACATGTAGAACTGACTAAAAATATGTTCCTATTCTTGGTGTGCATTAATATTCTGTATAGCAGAATAAAAACCTGACTAAATATCAGAACCTTGTTTATGTGTGAGTTGTCTTTTTTCTGGAGTTGCTTTAGATTTGCAGGAACTCTGAAACCTTAGCTTTGTAAATGTGGTTTAAAAAAATAAATTAAAAAAAAAAAGAGTTAACCTGATTGTAAGATTGTTGTTTATAAGAATGTGAAAAAGATCCATGCTATGTGTAGTGTTGTGCTTAGTGGAGAGAACATGTTTTTACTTGAAAAGTATTTTTTATACATGCACCTGATCTTAGTATTCTACTTCTAGACATAGGCAGGAATGTCAGCGTCCTGAATCCTTTCAGGTACTAAAATTAAGTGATCTCAACATTTTGATAAATATATACTGAAAGGACAACACACTTTGGCATTTAATTGTTAATCCTGTAGTAAGGAAATGGTACAAGTGATAGTTTTTTAATGCATTGAGGGTTTGCTGGGTACTTTTTACTGTCTTAGAGATGCAAAATTTCACAGATTATTTGGCATTTTCAGCACCATCTCTGAAAAAGGTGGGTGCAAAGTCTTAAATAAGAGTTCGGTAAAAGGCATGGAAAGGAGCTTAGGACTAGCAGAGAAGGAATGATCATCTGCTTCCTGCATGTCAATAAAAATGCAGGAGAGCACCTTTCTTGACACAGGGGTTGCTGAAACATCAGTGCTGTCTTTTTTTGTAATACTCCTGTGGATGTTTTTGCACAAAGTGGTATCTGTCAGAGCTTGAAATATTCTTGCACAGTTTCCTTTGAACAGGTAGCACTGGACAAGTTCTCGCACATAGCTGCTTGACATGGGGCTGCCTACCACGGGGAAGGAATGCCTTGCTTGCATACGTCTGGGTTGATGTGCTAAGAACTTTGCCAGTCATGTTGCCGATTGCATACTGGGCTGTGAATCATTACTGAACTTCCATTTTGAATCATGGCTTTTTTCTTCTTTCCCCCCCTCCCCCCCCCGCCCCTTCCCGTTTTTTTTTCCTCCTCCATTAAAGTAAGATCATAGCAGTGGGAAATACTGAGATTGCTCTTACGGTTTGTGATTAGCCTGGAGAGATTTTTACTGAATCTAACATAAATCTGCACACTTTAATTGCTATGCTGTCTTTGTTTTTGAAATTAAATATTTCTTATCCTTATGTTGCTTTCAGTAGTGCTGCTCATCTAGTAATGCACCTGGTGTGGCGTATGTGAAATTACAACAGAAAACAAATATGGTGAATGGCTCACCTAAATGATGCAATAAGAATACTAAGACTTAATATTTTCCTGAAAAATAGATGCCTTTTCTTTGTTATTTTCATATATTTGGCAAGAGATTCCAGCTCATATTTGAACAGTGGTTAAAAAAATGTGGTCTCGTTTTTGCGCACTTGCTGGAGTTCTTTATCTATGCTGTTAACATCTTGTTTTGGCAATTGAGATGTTCAGACACCAGAATGTGATATGCTGTGAAAATCCCAATTGTGCTGAAAAAAGGCAGAATGAATTGGGCAGTAGGACTCCTTGAAAGGATGTGAATTCACTCTTGTCCCATAATTTTTCCTGTGGTTGCAGTCAGTCTGAGTGCTTATTGGAGCAAGCAACATACAGCAGTATAGTTGTGTGTGGTTGCCTTGAGGGATTTTTCTTGTGTTTTTTCTCTTCCATAAGATTCCCTGTCTTGGGGCAACTTTCTCTGTTTAGCTGCAGGTGTAATGAGCCTTGCAAATAGATTTGTCAGCTGAAGCAGAGGTGTACATGTTTGTCCTTATTGCTATGTTAATATTGTCTGTTACACCATATTTGCTCATGGAAAATTAAGTGAATAATGAAAACCTGAAAACTTGTTATGGACCGAGGTGTTAGAGATGCTGTTCAGTCTTCTGCTTACTCTCAGTACTGGATTAGACAACTGTATTGCTGGAGGGCTCCCTTTTGTTCCTGCTCCCCTTTGTGTTCAGGAAGGCCACTGCTAGCCATTAGCTCTCCCATTGGTTTACATGATATTTAGTGAAATTTGCCTGAGGTCTTGCCATTACCACTGCAGTTTCCAACTGGAGGCACAGGAGGATTCCCGTTTTGGCAGGCGAGTGAGGCTACTGGCCCTTCCTGCAGCAGCCTGTCCCTTTACAGAGTTATTTAGTGGAAAACTGCAGTGCTGATGAGCTGATAAGGGAAATGTAGTGACAGAAAGGGCTGTGGGAAAATCTGGGCCTCTATTATCCGAAAGTACATCTTGACAAGCCACTCATTTGGATGGAGGTATGTTTTGGTAACTATTGAGAAAAGAGTTACCATGTGAAAGTAAGTGTGCAGATGCAAATATTAAAAAAACCCCAAATGTTGATAATCTGTCTCCTGAACAAAGCTGGTAATGGTATCTGGCTGGCTACTGCCATTTAGTGTCTTTGCCTGGACTTGTCATACCTCTGGACACCCTGTAGTACCACTGATGTAGAATTGAAACCATACTGTGTATCAAAGCAGTAATTTCCTTTTTTTCTTTTTGATACAGAACAAAATGGCTGACTATTTCAGAAATTTCAAGGTAGCAGAAATAAGCAGACTCAATTCATGCTGTGGGATTGGAACTTTGAAGCTTGAATTGCTCCACTGACCAGAAAATACACCTAGACAGGCCTCTTCTGACATAGAGGAAGGAAAGTATGGCTCACAGTCTTGAGGTTGTAAAGATTCCCAGATGATGACCAAGGGATGTTCTGAGCTCCCAGAACATCCCACAAGGTAGAGGAAAACCCTCCTTTTCCATTTAGTGGGAGAAACCTAGCACCTCCCTTCTTCCCCTTTCCTCCAGCCCCATTTGCCTGTCAGTCAGCTTTGCTGGAAGAAAATTCACATTAGCAAGGTAGGGTTTTGATGCAAGTTGCCAGGAGGCAGAAGCTTTTTAAAAGCCTCTATGCAGTTGATGTGCTCAAAAGGCCTTCTTTCTCAACAAGCAGTACAGAAACAAAGATCCTGGAAGTGACCCCCTGGTAGGGTGAGTAATTTGGTGTAGAAAGCTTTTGGTGCTTTGGAGAAGCTGGTTATTTTCTGCAAAGGGAAAATAGTGTGTTCTTTGGCTGGGCTTCCTCTAGTAAGCAGATAAGTGATTTCTTGGGGTTGCTTTGCCTTGGGTGGGTGGAAGAGCTCGGAGCTGGGGCAGTGGGGGTGAAGAATTAGATTACAGGAACATGTAAGCATACATTGAAATGGAAATCAGGGTTTTGTGAACAGAAGTGATCAAGGAACCAAATCCACCCCCCCTCCCCTACCTCACACCCCCATTTAATTGCCTATACTCTAATGCTGGCAACCAGGATAATAAACAAGAGTAGGTGAAATTTCTCATTTACAATTATAAATTTTGTCTGCTTGGTATTACTTGATATCTAGTGGGAAGGTTCACAGGATTAGAATGTTAAAGTCAGTGCTTATAACCTATTTAGAGAGAATTGAATGGGTAGAAAGGTAGATACATAGATCAAGAGCAGTATTATGTATTTCTAAGTAACAGAGTACTCTAAAGCAAATGATATTAAATGCTTCTGAGTTACTGTCTTGGCAGAGAAGGCAGGAGATGAGGGTACTAGCCTAGTGCACACTAGATATCACTGAAATGAAGTAAAAGCAAGAAGACCAGTGTTTAAGGAATGTTGTGCTGAGGAGAGCAGCGGGGTACCGGGACTGAACACCGCCTCCTGCCAACATTGAAACTCTTAGGAATTTGTGTTAAAAGCAACTGTGTGTAAATGCAGTCAGTAATTTGTCTGGAAAAACATAGTATCTCATGAGGAGATATTCAGAAGCAGATAAAGAATAACTGGGTTGCAAAAGTATATTAGAGGTTTTCCAGTTGTAAGGACCATAGCTTGATTTAACTAAGCTGTACACAGAAAGAATTGAGCTCAAATAAGCAACAACATAAAATCTGTAAGCATGGATGTGTATAGATTGGTAGATATATTGTTTACATATGCAAGTGCTTGTCTATTGCTTTCAGAAGGACAGCAGCACAAAAGATGGGAATGCTCATGAGCTCCATTGGTTGGGATTTTTTTTTTGCCTCTGTAGATAATGTTTGGAGTGGCTTAAAGGTTTTTGCTAAATAAATAATTGAGGAAAAAGTTAGTCCTGTCCTGCTGTTTCTGTCTCTGACATGTATCAGAATTTTAAGCTTCACTGGAAACAATTTCTTGTTTTGTTTATAAAGAATATTTTGAATGCGTATCACATTTATTTTTAAATGGTTTCTTTAACTAATGAAGACCTGTTTTAGAAGGAGTAAAATTCCTTCAATTATAAATGAACACTAACTGTGAATTAAAAAAAAATTATCTTGTAAGAAAGAAATGTTCTGTTTGCCATTTTTATAATGTAATAAGCATGTTAAACTTAAGAACTGAATAAATATTTGTTTAAGTACATAATTGCTTAAATAAGTGTGTGTGGACATTTAAATATGTTTTTCTGGTTAGCAAAAATTCTTGCCAAACATAAGTGTGAAAGCTGAAGCTAATAATAAACCAAAACAGAATAGTTACCAATCAGTGAGACTAAACTTTTCTTTAAAAAAAATAACAAAATAATTAATTAATGCAACACAAGATTGAAGTATGTTACTCATGCTAGATTTTCTTGTTTGCCAATTTAAATGAAGATAAGACTGGGCTTATATAGAATGCTTTGATTTGAATAAATCCATTGTGATCTAGGAACTAAAATGCAGCTCTCACTTACGGGATATCATTTTCTTCTGGAAAAGCAGTGACAGAGAAGGCTTTAAAGGTCATGGGAGATAATCAGTTGAGTGCACAAGTTAAAAGCATTAATATAATATTTGGCTGAGCAAAAGAAAATGATACTGGCAAACTAAATCAGGCTTTTGGTCCCTCAAAATGACTAGTGGAAATGGTGTTCAGATAAAGAATTAGGATGGATAGAGTAAACTGGAGAACGTACTTGATAGTAAGAATTCCAAAGAGCTGAATAACCTTTTTGGTTAAAAGAAGGTGATTCAGGTCTCTTGACCTGAACCTGTGTATAACTGGATATATGAAACAGGTATTTAGCATGGGCTGTACATTCGTTGTTCACAGACAAGAAAGGCCCACTGGCTGGAGAACTGTGGCCATGTGCGAATACCATGTAAGGCTTACTGTGTCCATAAGGTATTGCAGTACGCTTTGAAGCAATCAAAATAACCTCCAAAGATCTGAAAATTAACTCGCTCTTTAAAATATTGAGTGACATGAATGTGAAATCACTTTCTTCACCTTCAGCTTTATTGCAGAGTATTTATTTTTCTTCCGGTAGTGAATCATGTGTTCCATCAGCGTGGTCAGTTTATTAAACCTGTACCACATTGTTATGCCTTCAGAAACCAGGAACTTTAATTACTAAAAAGCATGTACAGTGGTTCTTAATTTTCCAAAAATGAGTGTTTTCTGTGGAGGTGGGTTTTCAGGGCCCAAGATGCTACCCATCAGGCAAGTAATTTAAAATGGATGTAGAAGATATGAAAACACCTTCTGGAGATGGAAGGTATTCTTACTTCTCAAATACCACATGTGAACTCTTAAGAGTTCAGAAGACACAGAAATGGTATTTTGTGTCTTGCTTGGAATCCTGGGCAGAATTGCATTTGCATCCTGCAGAAAAACCCTTACTTTTGAGAAGGCAGCAAGCTGGCAGGGCCGCCTGTGGGCTGCTGTGGTCTCCTCAGCAGGAGCAAGCATGGCTGTGAGAAGCACTGACCCACTGTAGCTCATAGGGAGGACTTCTGAAGAGGAGACTCAGTGAATGGGACACACCCAAGTTTGTCTCCTGAATTTGACTTGGTGCAGCTCTTGTAAAGACCATTTAAACAGTGAAGCTCTTTTTCTGTTTTGTTTTGGTTTTGAGCTGTTCTTTTTCTGTGTTCCAACAATGTCCCACTGAAGCTTACTCAGAGTTTCTCCAAAGAAAGGAGGTCAGGTATGGACTTGTAGCTACGTTTTACAGCATTTGCATGAGGGGCTTCTGGAGAATGATTCTTGCATTTTGTATGTTGTTTAGCCATCTGTCTTGTGAAATCAAAAGCATACAAATAAAGAAAAGCTTACCTTACTGGATTTCCATGTGAGAATGTGTGAGTGTACCCATATTAAGCACTTCTGTGTCTCTGTTCTTCTCTGTCTTGGCATGCTTTGGGAGTAAGGGTCTTAATACCAACTGATTAACAGTTTACTTTCCAAAACTGACCACAAGGAAACATGTTTAACAAATTCATAAAACTATACAGTGAATTAAACTGTGACTTAATCATATCAATTTAGTCTCACTCTATTAATACCTAATAAATGGCTTTATATTTTTTTAATACCTGGGAGCCATGTTACAATACACTCGAATTAATTCAAATAATAACCTCCAGTTCTACTAGACAATGAGTAGAACATTATTATTAGTTTTTATATAAAATACAAATCTTCAGAAATTTTTGGAGTATTTTGGGGAATAAATTGAACTTAAGACACAATTTATTGCAATTTTACGTATAAGTTTTGCATTTAATAGTTCAGTTTTCTTTAAAATTTTGGTCAACCTAATAGAAATGTAACTGTAGTTACATACTTATGGTAATTTCAGTTTTGTGTGCTTTTAGTAATGCATGTATACTACATACTAATGAGCAAATGAGATAACACTTCAGAATTGCAATATAGAAGGAATCCTGGTAATTACGGTGCTTGGGTGCAGATTTTGACTCTGCTGCTGAACTGTTATGCTAATTTATTATAAAATGCATGATACTTGCAAATAAATGATAAAATACCTACCTGGTGCGACATATTAGTAGCATTTTATCTAAATAATGTTTATTGAGCAGAAATTGTGTTCTTGCAAAATATGGAAGTGAAATCTGAGTTTTCAGTGTGCTGGAGTTCTAACTTGCTTTGAACAAATGTGCTCTTACACATCAAGTTAAAACACTTGAGCGGTAGATACAGCAATTAATTGCTTTGTCTCAGTGCTTAATTTGATCTTAGCCCCTCCATTAATACAGTCTAGTCATAAAATCTTTTCAGTCTCCATTGATGTCAGGTCAAATGTGCCATATTGCCATAATGAGAAACTGCTTCCCTCTGTCACTGCAGTTCTAGATTTGTTTTTGGAGTAGCAGTAGTTTGGTGTATTGTGTGCCAGCTCATGCTTAATTGGTGGCATCATAGGAGAAGGTCTGGAGATGAGGTAGGGTGAGGCCTTTAAAAATAAGTATGAGCAGGGAAAGCAGAAACCAACAGAGATGTACAGAAGGGACGGATATGGCCAGCACAGAGAGTTGTGTAGGTGTCTGCAGGAGCATAGGACAGTGGGGTACAGAGCTGGTGTGACTGTACCAAGAGGAGCATTGCAGTGATGGTGACCTGAACTGACAAGAGCACAGGTAGGATCTGTAGCTATGCAGGCAGGGGGAACTCCTTAATTTTAGGTGCTGTTGCTCTAGATGAAGCATCAGGGCTTTGGAATAATTAACGTCAGGATTATTAAGGTAAGAGTGCTCACTGGTTTATTCAGGCACAGTTAATTTTATGTTTTCTTTCATGATTTACTGATGTAGGATGTTACTGTAACCCTGAAAGATTGGTATACTGGAGTGGGCTGTTTATACATGCAGCTTGTTAAAACAGCATTTGTAAGAGCAGTGTTAGAAGTTTTATTTAAGTGGGCAAACTGGTGTGTGTTTTCCTTAAAAGCAGAACAACTTGTGCATAAAATTTGTAACAATTTTCATTTAGTTGCCAGGTATTGGTTGTCACCTTTTAGAATAGAATAGAAAAGATGATCAGCAAAAAAGATCTTGCCCTACTGCATAGATGAGGAGAACTGAGAAAGGCATGTGTAGGCATTCTCTTCTACCAGCCATTCTGGTGAATAGGAGATGCTTGGAAACAAACAACCATATATTTCTGTCCTCTTTCTTCACCTGTTCTCAGTTTTGTTAAATTTTGTCTTTGATGTAATATACACACATAGGTGTACATAAACATACATACACATAGGTATATATGGCGGTGAGTTTATCTCCATACCCAGAAACATCCTGATGGTATGGATTCCTGGGCAGTAGTAGGCACCACTCTTAGTCATGGTACTGGCTGTTCCCGGCTCTGTCAGCTGTGGTGATGCTTTAAATCTGGGATTTGCTATGACAATTAAATACAGAGCCTGTATAGTTCACAAATCCCTCTCTACCATGACCCTGTATATTGATTTATTTGATTGGACAGTTGGAAGACTATTCAGAATTATCTGTGAAGCAAGCAGCATTTTGAAACCAGTCTTTATTAAAGTGATTTATTGCTTCTTATCATCAAAATAACTTGGAGTTTGAGGGCGCATCTGACATTGCATAAATCTCTAGGTATTGGTGGGTGTTTGAGCAAATTTTATGCCGTCTGCTTATTCACTTAAAATTTTCAAAGCAAGTATTCAAAAGCTGCTTCATTTGAAAGGACAGTTTTCACAGCTTACTGGGCTGCAGATTTAATACCAACGAACTTTGAAAGCTTTTGCCAGGACAAGTGCATGCATCTTTGTATTGCTCCACAAGTTGGTGGTTTAAGCTGAGAAATAAATTGTAAATGTCAGATCTGAAGAAGGGCTTGTACGACTGTAAAACTGTGTGCGGTGGTGGGGGTTTTTTTCCTCAGCTAGTTGGTTAGCCTTGTAAGACATACTCTCCCCCTACACATGCTTTGCTTTATTTATTCCATGTGTACTGTTATTTGTTTATTTATGTATTTATTTTTAAGTATCGCTTCCATTCTGGTCTAAATGTGCTTGAAAATTACCATCTGCTCTCCTGCTATTTAGATAGGGCATGCTACAACTGAGGTGAAGAGCTGTCACATCAAATATTTTCATTCTAGCTTTCGCACCTTTGATATTGAGTTACATAATTGCAGCTCAGGACCATTTCCAGGGATTCATTATTTTCTTTTTAACCCTCCCATGCCTCCCCCATTCTTTACTGGATTATGCTGCCTTTCAAGAGCATTTCCAGTGCAGATGCAAGTCTGTGGGTGCTAGGAGGGGAGGGTTCAGTCCCTCAAAAGGGCCTCACCTTTTGGTAAAATGCTAACATGAGTAGAATAAGCAGGAATATAAAAACCGATTTTGCCTGTTTATGGTGCAAAATGTCTATATGCAGATAAAACATTGTTAGGGGTATGTTGATTTTGGATTTGTTTGGGTCTTTTTCTATTTTCCTCATTTCTTGTCTTCTCAAACAAAGTAAAATACAAATGAGTCAATGACATGTGCAGAATATATTTCCTGGAATGTTGAGGTTTAATGTGCTAGTGATTTGGTGGGGTTTTTGTTTGGGTTCCCCTCCCCGGCCCCCCCCCCCCCCTTTTTTTTTTTTTTTTCCCTTTTGTTGTTGTTTTGTTGGGTTTGGTTGGTCTTTTAAGTTCAAGGAGCAGGAGAAGTAGAGACTGCTCTCAAAATCAGACCATTATAAAAATGAACACATCATCTGTATTCATGCTGACAGTCACTTTGGGTCTTTGGGTTGAATGGGAATAAACTGACAGAAGATGGTGTTTGGAAATGAAACATGACCGGAAAGCAGTTAGCACAAACTGCCCAATAATTTCTCATAGTCAGGTATAGAGCGCCGTTATAGAGCAGGGGTTGTACCAGTAAAATAGCTGTAAGATAAATTAATGGTTTTACACTACCAGGCAATAAATTTGGTGTATGTCATCTGCCTCCTCCCTGCTGGTTAGTATGGTAATGGGGTGGGTACTGGAATAGGCACCAAATTCCAGGTGTCTGTATTTCCTGTGAGGTAGAGTTTATTACACAACTTGTTTTGACCCACTGGGGCCCTCGTGGGACAAACTGGTGTTGGCTGCCTTTGCGGTAAGACCCCCTTGTCCTTTCTGTAGAGTGGCAGGCGGTTGCCCTGTGTCCTTCCCCAAGCCATCTTTGTCACTTTTCTAGAGAGTAACAGTGGTCTTCTGTACAATGTGGTGGGTTTTTTTCTTCTGCTGCTGAAGCAGGGGATGAAATAAATGTAATTAGTTTTACTATTGATGGTTTGTGCATTCTTGTTGCTTGCACTGGAGAGGTCTTTGCTTTCAGTGCATGTGGGAGCATCTTTTCTAGCACCAGTGGATGCTGTGAAGGCTTTGGTGGCAGACTGATACTTCCAGAGCCTCTTGTGTGTGTGTGGTGTGGGCATCCCTCTGCTCCATGTACTAATGCACTGTTTGAATTACCTGAGCTTGAGGGGTGGGATGGAGGAGTCAGGCAGTGGGGCATAGCTGAGGTCAAGAAGCTCAGCCAAACCATCTCATGGAGATAAAATATTTCCCCTTAACCAACCCCATTTCCCCCCCCCCCCTCATTTAACCTTCTGGAAAACCATGCAGCAGAGATGCTTCTGCTGAAGTTGCGCTCTGTTAGTCGTAACCGTGATGTGTGGTATTAACCCTTGGTGTGGTAGCTGTGAGCTCAGTCCTGGAAAGGGTGCACCTGTCTCGGATGGTGTCATCCTTATGTATGAATGTGTGTGCATGCCGTGTGTATGCTTTCTTTTACAGCAGTAGATGGGACATTTTCCCTTTCTGTAAAAGCTGCTCCAGAGTGCAGGACCACAGGTACAGTTGTAAACTCAGACAAGAGAAACACAGATTTGTCCCAGATGGATCCTGTTTTATGATCTACACCAGCAAAGTGTTGCTCCTGTTTGAAGGTCCTGTTATTTTTGCTTGTTTTGTTTCTTCTGTTGGTCAGCATTTTGGGGGATGGCAGAAACTTGGTAACATACCCTTTTGCTCTGAGGTTACTGTTTGGATACCATGTAGGATGGTGTTGAAGGCATTGCAAAAATCCTTTCCAGAAGCAGCTATGTATTTTGTAGTATCACCTAGAGTTTGTTCTTTCACAGGAAACCAGAAATATTATTCAGCTTCTCCTAGTTGATTAATTCTCTACCTCTTTTTGTGCAAGAAGAATAGAGCATGGGAAAAATATATGTCCAGCCACTGAGAACTGCACAGGAGAGTTAGGTTTATGTTTTCTTAAAACTAATCTGCCTCCTCTTAACAAGGACTCATATACTTGAGGTAATTGAATGGGCTGCAGGGTACATCGGGAATTGTAGTTTTGCAGTGGTTTCTGCTCTGAAGATTAATAATCTTACAACCCTCTGAGGGAGATAAAGAAAAGATGTTCTCAAACAAATTGTTATCTTGTATTTCAGAAATGGGCTTTGAGCACTGAGCATACCTTCAATTTACCCCTGCAGTTTTTACCTTGATATTCTTTGTAATGGCAGTATTTTAAACATCTAAGCTTGTCTTTCTCCTTCATCCTTCCTTGTTTTTCTGAAATTTTTTGAGGGGTTGTTTTGGAGGTGTTTCATTTACAAGGCAGTTTTGTCTCTCAGAAAACTATTCTTGAAATACAAAACTTTAGGAAAAAATATTTAAAATTGTCTTAGTTTGAAAAAGAAAACTAAGATATCTGGGGGCTAATAGAACAGAGGACTCCACACGATTAATCACACC
>JAWWEU010000111.1:54464028-54637889 GCA_035583155.1 Acropternis orthonyx | reverse complement strand
CCCCTCCGCTCCGGGCTTCACTCCCAGTCCAGGCGGGTGAGGGAAAGGGAAAATTCTGCAACCTTAAACCCATAACAAAAATGTCATTGTTTGGTTTGGTAACCTTCTAGACTTGCAGTCTGCAAACTGGACAAATAAGATGTTGGCCTTTTATGTTT
Source organism: Acropternis orthonyx (assembly GCA_035583155.1). Taxonomy (NCBI): domain Eukaryota; kingdom Metazoa; phylum Chordata; class Aves; order Passeriformes; family Rhinocryptidae; genus Acropternis; species Acropternis orthonyx. The sequence continues at coordinate 54,637,731 of JAWWEU010000111.1, read as the reverse complement.
GAAGCATGCTGTCAATATTCTCATATTTTAAACATATGGGTTTTAAAAAATTATCTATATAGTCTCTAACTTTCAGATAGTTTTCCGCTTCTCTGTGCCAGTGGTTTCAGCAGCTTTTGTTATAAATTTGTTGACTTTAATTACTGCGTTTTGTTTAGCCACTGAGGTAAATTGTTACTCAAGAGCTTAAGTAGGCTGAACACCCAAATCGAGTAAGAAGGTGACCATCTTTCTTACTCACCTATTACTTCTCTGCAGCTCCTTGGTGTAAATGCAGAGGTTTTCATGGCTTACTGACAAACTACAAATTCTTTATTGTTTCTGTGCTTTTCACACATACTTAAAAGTGGCTAAGAATACACATAAGTACTCAGAAAAACATAACTTTAGGCTGGTTGGCTGAACCAAAAACTCTTGCTGCCTTATTTATTTTTCCTAACACCTTTCACATCCCTTAAGGCATGTTATGACTTTGAAAACTGGATTATATATGTGCATTGACTACTCAAGTGCTGAAAAAAACTACAGTGTGCTAGACATGTTACAATGTATTTGGAAGAAAGGAACTGGGAAAAAAATACTTAGCAAACTAAATTGGTAGGAGAAGATAAACAGGCAAAATGTAATTCTGCATAGGGAGAGTTTGTTCCAAAGAGTTGAGAGTAGGTGGTGGGCTTCATAGCTTTGCCCTAGATTTGAATGAAAGGTTTAATACGCGGTCTCTACTGAGGTAATAATATCCGTCAGCTTCACTGATATATTTTATATATCATTGTGAATTACTTAAAGTTTTCAGATTAAAGACTAATTACAAACAAAATTCAGTGAGGGCATCTGTGTTAAGTATAGATGTGTATGTATGCATTTAATGTCTTGGATGTTGGAGCAATTTCTTACACTTCTGAGATTTTCTTACACTTCTGAGATTTTCTTACACTTTTTATGCTTTGCATGATGCAAAATACAGTGTATGTCAATCACCTTGCTGTTACATGGCGTTTCGCTGGTGTTACAAATCTGAGTCGGATTTGGAGGACTATGGGAAACAGGTTCCTTAATTTTGGACAGTTTTCTGTTCCTTGTGGCACACGGATTCAGGCTGGATCTCTTGCTTTTGCTGTGGTTCAGTATAGTACTTTCCTAATTTTTGTGAAGCTTACCAGTTTTTTGCTGAATCAGTGGGAGACTTTTGCAGTCTTTTTTGGTGGGAGGGAAGGGGGAAATCCTAGATTTCTTCAGGTTCAGTGCACTAAAGTGGCTTAGCTCAGGGCCAGGCTGGTGCCAGGACGATGCAAAGAAAGACGTAGGGAGTGTGTGCTGGGAGGATGGAGAGAAGGTGAATTCTGGCACTTGACAGTTAGATTGACTTGCTTTGCTTTATTGCCACAGTCAGAATAATTTAAAAATAAGCAGTACTTGGCTAATTAAGGCTCATGTCCTTGAATGAGGCATCTTGATGGCTGCCACTGGGTCTGCCAAAGCTTTGTGGTGATGCCTTGTGCTCTTCTGTCCAGCAGTCCCATTCTGGACCTAATAAATGTTTAAAAGAAATTGATGTGTTTCCATTATTTTCTTCTGGTTTTATAGAACAGAGTTTTGTCAAGATACTTTGTTTGACTGCTCAAACCAGATATATTCAGAAGAATGATGACTGACTGATACCTATAGGATTTTAATTTGACAGTCCTATTTGTGAGAAGTAATGAGATAACTGCACAAGGACTGGCTTTAATTTGGCATGTGTTGGCAGCCTGCTGGAAAAGCACTGTTTTTATAGGCACTCCTAATAGGCTACTAAACCTTTTCTTTTTTTTTCTTTCTTTTTTTTTTTTTTTTTTAAAGAAAATATGCTGTGGCCCTCTTGGTACTGTCTTTGTACATGTGTAGTTGCTTTTGCATGTGGAAAAGAAAAATTGCAGAAGTCACTCTAATGACACAGATCTGCTATGAGCATTTGATTGCTCCTCTGTGTATAACAGCAATAGGCAAACACAGAATCTTTTAATTAAACTCATGTATCTATTAATTTTCTTTTAATATGTTACATTTACTACAATTTAAGTTCCTTAAGTCTGGAAAGCTTACTTTTTTCTTTGTATTTCCTAAATAATCTTAACAATCTAAACATCAGACAAACTGTTATTTGACACGAATTTGTTGTCATATTCCAGATGTGCCTTGGATTTTGGCAGAATTTATTTCATAAAATCTCTTCCTTCTTTCTTTTTAAATGGCACCACATCAAATGTTGTCCAAAATCTGACTCACTGATGAAGTAAGTCTTCAAAAAAGACAGATGGAGAAAGCAAATGTTGTTAAAAATTTTGTCTGAAGTATTGTAGCTGTGCTAATAGTCACTTTTTAATCATAATTGGTGTATGGGGTTTGGTTGGTTTTATTTTGTTTTTCTTAGGTGTACAAAGCTATTGTTTTGGCTATATGAAAACCAGTATGCTCTCATGCAGTTTCTCAGTTAAGCAATATAACGTGAGAGATTCTGTCTTGCAGGAGAATAGATTAAATTTCTTTTTCAAAGAGATTCTCTACTACAATTTTTCCTTTTGTTTTTTCTTTTTTTTCCCTAAACTGCAAACCTATATAATTGTTAACTGAAATTTGTGGGTATCTATAAACAGGTATAAAAATTCTTAAATAAAGCATCTCATAGAGGTACACAGTGTAGTTTCTATTAAATTTACAATACAGTTGGGAAAAATACCATTGAGTTTTTAAGTGTGTGTGTGTATGGGAAACTGGTAAGGCTTTTGTTCTTGTTGCAATTTGTTTATTAGTTTTTCCAAACTCTGTACATATCTGTTGTTTTCTATTGATTTTTAAAGGAAAGGCAGTAGGATTTTTCTTTTAACCATTCAGATAGTGTTTTCAGTCAGGAATATTTCTCAACTGTGATGTCTTTTTCAATTATAAAATAGTATTTGCCTTTTATAGCTGAGTATTAAATAAATTTTAAAATAGGATCAACATGACTGAAATAAGATCTTTTTGTCAAGATTAATGTGTGTACATACAGAAATACTGCATTTCTGAGCATGGCAAATAATACGTCAAATCTGATCCACAAAATAGGAATGTAGATGGATCCTTACAGTGCATGTATTTTATTGCTACTTTACCAGTGATTTTTCTTTCATGTAGATTGACATAAAGACAAATAAGTACTTTCCTTTAGATATTAAACCCACTATCTCACCTGTGAGGGACTGTAAAATTATATCCCTTTTAAAGAGAATACATCAATCTGCAAAAAATTGCATCTTCAAGACAAGGTCTTTCTTATTTCTCTAGTCCTAAGTGTATTCAGAAAGAAAGAGAAAGCTGCAGGATTTAAGTCAATCTGAAGATTGCCTAAAATACCTGGAGTCCTCTAATTTTCCTAGGAAGTCATGTAGTATATTGACATTTTTTAACACTCTTTTTTCCAGCATAAAGAGGCATTTGTTTTGTGTCTATTCAGTCAACAAGGTCTTTTTTTTCAAGACCTGCATCAAAGGATCTTACCACAAATTTAAAAAGATGTAAAGGTTTCTATGGTACCATAAACAGTATAACAATCTGTTGTAGAGGCAGCTTCTTAAACTGGGTCTTTGTGGCAGAGAGAAATGTTTAATTTGCGGATATAGCTGGTAGTTCTTAATGGTAATTAGTAAAAAAGAGTTTAGGTTGAACATTAATTAAAATAATCCCACTCAAGCCTTGAAATAACAGGCACTGACTTCCACCTATCCATGTGGTTTTTTTAATCAGGTCTATCAAACCATCATTAACTTTCTGCCTAGCCTCTATTTTCTGTAGAGTTTTACATCTTAATACCTGAAACTTACCTCCTTCTGGGTGATTGCCTAAGACTTTCCTATCTTCCTACAGGACTTTGGTGTTTATCTCATTGGCTCTGAAAGCAGAAATACAGAGTATTTTTCCAAGTGTACCCTTAATCTAGAAACAGCTTTATAACTGAAATGAAGAAAATGGGTTTGAAGCACAGCCATCATTGCCTTGTTAATGTGCTTCCCTCTGCCCACCACCTCTGCAGTTGTCTTTCTGTTGCTCCATTAAGTATTGCTTGGTCATCAGTTGAAAAAGCACTGAAGATGGAGTGAATGCAGTCCTGACTTTTTTGTGTCTTCTTTCAGCTAGATGAAGGATGAGGACAGCTCTTCATTTTTACAGCTGCTCACAATGGTGGAGCTCTTACCATTCGCTTCCATTCCAAAATTTGTGTCAGGGGCATAGAAGGGGATCTGAGCACTAATGTATTGTCCTTGAAATTCGAAAAAAGAGAGCCTTCTGTTTAAAGTCTGCAGTGATGAGTGCTAGATAAGCTGTATTTGTTTACTGTAATACCTGTTTGGTTGGGAGTTCAGATGATGAAGTTGTGTCAGGGGATGTTTAGGCTGGATATTAGGAAGAGGTTCTTTACCCAGGGGGTGGTTGGGCACAGGCTCCCAGGGCAGTGGTCACAGCACCAAGCCTGGCAGAGTTTAGGAAGCATTTGAATGATACTCTCATGCACATGGTGTCATCTTGGGGATGGTCCTGTGCAGGGCCAGGAGTTGGACTCGATGATCCTTGTGGGTCCCTTCCAACTCGGCATAATCTGTGATACTCATGGAGGGGCTTCACTGCCCCAGGGTGGGAGAAGAAATAGCTTGTGAAGCTTTGTTCCCCTCAGAGCTTGGGGTTTGACTGAATTCTCATCTTTGAATAAACCCTGAGCTGTGCAGCCCAAACCTTGAGCATCAAGCTACATTACTTTATGAGCTGAAAACATTTTCACCACTGCTATTCAAGTCTTTGGTTTCAGGATAATTTTGGAAAAAAAGGATACCAGCTGATTTAGTGAAATTATAACTCCATTTTCATTAACTCTCTGAGAATGATTTGTTCATTTTATTGATGTCTAGTTACTTATGTTTCAGAGAAATGGAGTTAGGAAAGGTCCGTCGATGTTCTGGAGCTCTGTAGATGGGAACACCGTTTTTTCATGTTAAAATTGCCTTAACCTCCAAGAAGTCATGTTCCACTGTGGCTCAGTTTGGTGTGTGTATCTGCCTACAGGTTTGCATGTACACTACATTAAGCAAACTATGACACAATCTATAAATTTAACTCAATTGTTCTTATCTTTGTGCTGCATAAGTCTGTTGTAAGTCCATCTTAGTTTGTCTGTATCAAGTCCTTCTTAATAGCTGCATGTTACCAAAGGAGGACAAGATATTGCAGTGCATTAGTTTGGTTACCTGTGAGCTGTTGGAAAATGTGGCGAGTGTAGTGTTCTGCAGGGCAATGAATTTTTGTCATAGTTAAAGTGTCTTCAAAAGAAAATTGATTTCAGTATTAATACTTGAGGGGGATTTGAAAAGTTTTGGGTTTTTTTCCCTTTTTCTCCCCAGAATACTGTTTTTCTTTTGAATTTTCTTTCCAGTCTTAAATTATAATTTTTATGTTCTTGGCAGTGTTATAGTCAAATCTAAATGTTCAAATTTTGTAACTTTTTTTCAGCTTTCTGTTTTTGACAGACTGATTTTTTTCTTTCTGTGTGTATGTATAAAGATGCTTTCATTCTGGGTTGAAAACTTCCTAAACCATTTTGAATAATTTCTGCCATGTTTGGTGCTGCACTTTATTTAAAAAGAAAAAACCCAAAACAAAACATCCTAAACTAACCCTCATGAGCTTTAGATGTTAATATTTGACATTGAAATCTTCATGCATATAATTAAAATTTTTGACTTCTAAGGAAAAAGTAGTTTTCACGTTTCTTTTATTTTGATATGTCATAGACATCAATTTTATTTTTCCCCTTTCTGTCCTTCCTGCACTTTGCTGAGCTCTGACGATCCCATTATCTTCAGCTTTACTCTCCTCCTTTCCTAACCTTTTTTGAAAGCTCCTCCTTTTTTGAATTGGGAATTCTGTCTCAGTTTGCCAAATTCCCTTAGCATGGTAGAGTGGGGAGAGATAATGGCAAGGGAGGAGATGCTCTGCCAATGGCTCAGAAGGTTTCTTTCCATTAGCTGTGCTGCCTTCTTTTTCCTTGTCTAAGGTAGGGCAGGCTTTGATGGATCTTTTAATATGAGTATCATCTTCTGACACAGAGCATGGGAATGGATTAGCCTAGAGCGTGTGAGAGTCGTTCTCTGAGATAGTATTCTAAGGAGGACATCACTGAAAATTCTGCTTCGTGTTTGCTTTTTTTGTGTTTTGCCAGCACTGTTCCGTGTATGTACTGATAGCTTTGAAATAATTTTCTACTGTTAGATGTTAAAATAACTAAAGAGTACATTTCCTAGTCTTTGATTGATTTGCTCTTCATCTTACCCTTTCAGGTGGCACACAGCTTGCTTATATGAAGAACAATTAGAGAGATATTTAAATGAATTTGGGGGTTTTCCTGAGTCAGAGGGCTTTCTTTCAGTATTTTGGTGTATATAGTCCTGAAATAGGTTCTTAGTAATTAACTACAAAAAAAGAAGATGAGAGAATAGTATAGTTGCATGTGTTCAGTTGAAAGTCATGCTGAAATACTAAGTTCTCAGGCAAAACAAATTTAGAAGTGAAAAGATACTGCTGGGATAGACCTTGAGGCAAAGATTAACCTGTAATACAGTTTACTGGGATCTAAAAATAGGAGGTAGCAGATAGGGATGTGGTACCGGAATTTTTCAGAAAAAAATTGGCTTTGTTGTTGTTTTTCTTAACTGTTCACTGTTGTCCTAAAAAGTATTTATTTTTTGCCAGTAAAGTATAAATTTAGCCACTTAAAAAATAAATTGTGTGTGATTAAATAACTCTTAATAAAGATTGTTATGGATTGCTGCTCTTTTCAGGTAGTTATTTCTTGGTTGGGAAGAAATTGTCAGTGACTTTAGAGCTGCAGTAATTAATCAGCACCCTTGACCTAAACAGCTACTTTAAATGTAGGCCTAATGATAATCTTCCGTCTGGTCATTTCAGTTTATTGATGGAGAATGTTGCAGAACCTAGTGAAGTCTCCCAAGTCTTCTGCATAGACATGATGGTAGTGTTAGCACTGAAAGGGTAAAATGCATGAGAGAAGGAAAAATGCAGTACAAACAGAAGAGGTATTATAAAATAAATCTAAAGAGACCATGTCTAGAGAGATCTGCAGAGCGAAAATAGAGCACGGAAAGACTGAGAAAAAAATTCCCGTAAAGACAATGGAAGGCACAATCTGTAGCACATCGTTGAGTTGTTAGGAGCTGTGGGGAGGCTGCAGCCAACCAGGTGCAGGGTGAGGAGCAGACGTGAAGGTGCCCACTCCTCCTCATCTGAGGAGTTGCCTTTAAACAGGCAGGGTCTCAGGCAGCCTGAATGCCTTTGATTTTACAAACCCTGCTGTGCAAAGGTGGTGCTCATTATATGCAGTGATGGTGAACTTCTTTACTTGTATTTAGGGACCAAAGCATGAAAACTGCTAATGCAATTCCTCCATCAGCTCTCTGAAATTCAAACCGTTCCTGTGGGCTGGTGTTACTGTGTGGCTCGTGTTGCTCTGTTACATTGCACAGGGAGGGGACAGCTTGTATCTTAGGCAGCATCCAGTAATTTGTGTGACTTGAGTTTGGTTTGTTCCCAAAAGGAGATTTCAAAGGTGAATTGCTAGTTGAAATCAGGCCCATGCTCTCCTTTTGCATGCTTGTCTGCACTTCTTTGGGGGGGTTATTTGGTTCTCTTGTTTTGTTTAGGTCCAAGTTGTTCAATATCATCTCTGTCCCCTTCAACAAGCCTGGCTGAAAGCACGTTTTGTTACTACTACTGAAGCGTTTTACTATAGCAGTGGCGCTGATTACAAGACTATTATGTTTTGGCTAACAAATGCAATAAATGTGATGAAAATCCCCCCGTGTTTTACATTTCACTGCATAACATGTTTATATAACATGTTAAACACTTCTGTCTGAAGAACAGCTTTCCACAAAGGTAAAATGTATTTTCCATAGCACTTTTTAGAATTACTGTGAGAAACAGTAATTCCTGCTCACTTCTTACTCCTCACATGTGTAAGTCTGCATTTCCCAGTGTTGTAAAAATATGCTTTTTCTTATTTTCCCACCACCCTTTGAAGTATAATTTTTCAGCATGCCTTTGAGCTTTATGAGGCGAGAGGCTGTTATCCAGAGGACACTGCTTTCCAGGCACCAGGGACCTGGCGGAGGCGCTGGACGGGAGCAGCCAGGTCCCTGCCAGAGCACACCGTTGCGCTAGTGCTAATTTGGCTTTTTGTATTCTTGTCCTGTCTGTTTGTGGTATTTAATGCTCTAACATCTCTCTGGTTGGGTGAACCCATATGTCATTCAAATGGGAACCTCTGCCTTGCCATTGGCCTGACAGCCGCTCAGCCGTGGAGCACAATGATAAAATTATGAAAACTGTGTCTCTGCTCATTGGACCAGTGGAATTTACAAGCATTTCTCCTCTGTGTGCCTAAACGCCTTGTTGCCGTGCCTTGGCTCACACGGCAGATTTTTCTGGATTATAAGCCTTGTCAGTAGTGTGAAAGCTCACTTGTCTTTTTTTTCCCCCCTGCCCTGTTGGGTATTTTTCCTCTCTCTTCCTGTATTTGTAGACGTGTGCTCCTCACAGACAGACGCAAAAGTCAGCTGCTTGCTTTGATCGTTACAAAAATAAATATTTTGTTTCTATCTTTAAAATAAAAGCATAGATTTTTACAATGAGGAACATTTTACTGCTCTTTGGTTCTATCACTGTATTTATCAGTCAATATAAGAAAGGTTATCTATATGCAGATGGTGTTTACTTAAGCATTATTTATAAAGCAATACTGTGTGCTGGTAGTCATGTCTGTAAAGCCATGTTTTTCTTTGGGTCTCCCTTTTTGTGTTATGGTGGTACGGCACATTACAGATACATAAATGTTATTTAACATAAGGGAATAAAACTATTTTCAGCTCATGAAACAACCCTGTTAGTATAAACTTCAAATGCTCTCTCTCAAAATCACCACTGTTGAACAGATAGCACCTTTCCATTGTAGTGACACTTGCCTTTTTGCCTGTGGTTGAAATGTCATGGTAATAATCAATTAATCTTACAAAAGTTAGTGAAACATACTTGCTCATACTTGGTAGTAAGACTAAACCCTGCAATCCTAATGTTATAGTAAGGTATAATTTTGCTGAAACAGCCTTGGCTTCCATTTTTGTATATCTTACTTGCTTTGTGTGCCTTGCAGATCTATGACAAATTTCTCAGTAATTAAAATTATCAAGGTTATCCTGCACCCTTGTATTATGAGAGAATTTACTGCACTTTGTGCACATGAAGGGATGGATTTGCTGTTCAAGAAATAGTATTGAATGTCTAACACAGTGTATACTGAAATATCAGAGAAAGAGACATTGCTAGGCTAATTGTTGCTTGTTTCTCTGATAGTGAATTTGATGGTGCCTCTGTGTGTAATTTTTTGCCCTTTTTACTGACTGAAGAAGCTTAGTAGTAGGTAAAATGCTAGGAAGGTATAGTTAGTGTAGTTGAAACTGGGTTTGGTTTTATGTTCTTTTTTCCTAGTATAGTCTATTCTTACTATATTGGAACTCTTTTGTTTTCGACAAAAACAGAAAAAGGTAGCTGAGAATGGCAGCAGGAAAAATTGGTTCCTGATGAATTTACCAATTAATTACAAATTTCTCGGTTTATATCTTGCATGGTACCTTTCCTGACTGTGATCATCAGAAAAAAGATTGTGGAGATCCTTTTAATCTGACACATTGCAGAGTTTTTTCTGGGCTTTTTGCTTTCCTCTTTGGGCTTGCTGGTAGCATGAAAATTTTAAAACTGAAATCTTTATTTTCTGTTTGCCAGCAAAATTATGTGCTGCTTTGTGAAATGTTTTAAAAAAGGTATTTCATGCCCCAAGGATGTTGCAGTGTAAGTCCTTCAGCTCACATGTGTACATGTGTGCATCACTGGTTACACTAGTAGCGTTGGTCCTCTTAAGCTCAGAGGCGCTACTCTTATGATTAAAATGTAAAATTGCATAGTAGAGTTGGAACCTCAATCACACATAATGGAAATAAATAAGGATGTGGGTAGGAAAGATGTATAGAAAAGGCTGAAAGTTTGATGAATTTGTAGGGTTTCTTTGGAAATGTGTGCATTTCAGCTGTGGCTGACTTCATGGTTTTATTTATAATATCAAATTTAATAAATTATAAGACCTACATAGCGAGTGCTTTGAATTTGCGTATTTCATGAATCGAGCTGTAACATGCTTTGTAGGGCTCTGCAAGGCACTGCACTACATTGTGTGTCTGCTCTGTTCATGTGCTGAATTTCTTCCCTGCTCCTTTTGCATTACTGCACTTGAGAGAATTTTCACTAGTTGGAAGAGAAGCTGAAAGGGATCTTTAGGAAAGCACAGTCAAGCAGACATAATAAATTTTGAAAGGCATAAAAACCTACCTCCCAATTGAGGGAGGTAAAGATATACAATACATCATAGAAGTACTTTTTTTCTGAGAGAGCAAAAATCTTCCGACTTGACAAAGCTTTCCTTACTGCAAGGCAACAGAAAAGCCACTTGCAGTTTAACAAGTTTTTTTTTTCTTTTTGACTTGAAGAAGATGAAATAATATTATTTTCAGATCAGTTACAGGCAACAAAGTAGAAGAGGCAATGCTTTTAAAGATGTGCTTGCCTAGGTTTTTGTCTCTGATGCACCGAATGGTTACATTGGATGCTAATTGTTTGATTACATGCCTTTTCTTCTGGAGAGATGTTGAGATACCCTGTACTGAAGCAGCTTGTCTTTCCTCAAGGGAGCAGGTCCTCAATGAAGTGCTGCCCAGAAAGAACAACAAACACTAGTGAACCAAACTAACATTTAGTTAGAGATAGCATATAGTAGTGTATGCCTTATGGTGTGAGGTTATAAAATAAACTGTTTTTAAGGGTCCTCAGTTGACAGCTTCCCTGAAAAGGAAAAAAGCAAAACTGCCCAAACCCCACTATCTTTTTTAATATTTTCTAAACACTCCCAGATATTAGGCTAAAAAAGATACGTATCTTCAAGTTTGAAGATGGCTTCTTATCTTAGATTGATAACTTAATGACATTCACCACATATCAGAGCTGTTGAGAGAATTGGATTATAAAGATTTGTAGATAATTTTTAACAGCATAGACTATTAATTCATTTTACCTTTCTAACATTCCTGTTACTTTGAAATGTTTCTTTTTGAAGAACTGTTATGTTTTATCATAAAGCATTCCTGCCTTCACTGAAAGGGTATTTATTACTGCTTCTCTTCTCGGTGAAATGTGATGACATAATCTTTTCTCATCTATTTTAAATGTAGTATAAAAGGGATGCTTTTGCAAGCACACTGCTTGCTGTATGTGAGGAGAGAAAGAAAACAGGTGGACATGAGAAGTGTTTTGTAATGGGATCTTACCCATAAGAGACTTCCCTTTCTGTAATTTGGTATATAGAAATTCACTTGTCTAAGTGAAAATCACTGATTTCACCTTTTTAAGCCCCAAGTAAGACTTTCAATGCTCTTCTCTCCCCATTTTTACAGACCTCTGAAGGTATTTATTTGTGGCTACTCTGTTTGTGTGGGTTGTTTGGCTGTTCTTGCTGTTTTGCATGTTGATCTTAGCTTTGAATCACAAATGTTTTACAGCTTCCTTAGCTTACTAAATTTCTTCAAATATTGTGATCTTGGTGAGTAAATAGTAGCACGTGCCATAGTTCTTGATCTATTTTCTGTAAAATTAAAAAAAAAAAGTCTTGATAATTTTAAACTAAGAGGATTTAGTTTAGTTTTGCCTCTTGACATGAAAGAAAAACTGAGTAGAAGCTGAAGGACTGGATTGAAGGAGAACATATAATTTAATGTTTTATATATTTATTGTATATTGGCAGTGCTTCTATTCCTCTCCCTTCCCTCTTCTATGCTCAACCCCCACCCTCAATTTCTGTGCTGAACATTTAAATCAGAGGGCGGTTTGGCTCTGTGTGTAGTTTAAAATACGCTGCAACTGAACTGCTAAATGGAACAACAGCATCAGCATAAAATGCAGAGACCATATTAGGGCTGAGAGCATGGAAGTGCACATAAGTTATCAATAAATACTCAAATCAAAGTGAGCTTAGTCTATAGATGTATTTTTTCATTGTGAACTAACAATATTTTTTAGCTCCAGTCCTCTTCTCATCACAGAGTAATAATCCCAGTTCGTGCTGTTCATGTTTTCTCCTTTTCTTTCTTCTAACTCCCATAGCACAGCTCTTTCAATCCAGCATTCACTGCACATGTTCCAGTCATGAGGTTACAAAGCTGACATTGCAGTCTCAGCAGAGGTTATCTCTTTAAAATTCCCTAAAATTCCCCTTTGGCACATCCAGTTTGGCAGCTGGGTTTCTGTAGGAAACTGATGGAGCCACCCCCTCCCCTTATGTCCTTTATAAAAATAGAAATCTATTAAACCTCTGGCCAGAAGGGCAGATGGGTAAGTATTCCCTCCAAAGCAGACAGTGCTGCTTCCTAAGCTTTTCTCCCTGGTTTTATACTCTCCAAAAATTCAGACTTAGATACTTCAGAGCCAATTAAGTAGTGAAAATACCTGCTTTTAAAACTAAAATGCCCGTTCTTCAGGACATGTGAACTCTGTGCTCTTGAGGGTATATACCAGCTGCTGAAAAATATCGACCTGTTGTTGGAAGTATTTTAAATAGTTATGCAATTGCAAAATCAGAAGCTTAGTTTAATCTTAGAAGTTCATGCCTGAAAAATAATGCAGCCAGTAAAGTACAACTGGTACTCAGAGAAAGATTTGCCAAACCAAACGGGAGGCTTAAATATCTACCAACGTAGATAAGTGATCATTGCCATAATAATATTCAAGAGCTAATCTAAATGGGCATTACTCACTTTACTTTCTTGCAAAGAATGTCCCTGAAATGCATTAAATACTTTCTTCTGCTTCCTGCAAGGAAAGGAAGGGAGAGAGAATTGTGTGTGCATCCCCCACCCCTCATCACTACTATCCCTTGGATGTCATTCTAGGCGAGGACTTGCAGTGATTTTCTGCTTATAGTGGGTTAAATTTTGTGGCAGAATTTGAGTGTCTTGAGTTTGATAAGACCTGAAAAGCCAGTGTCCTCCCCGAAAATCAAGGAGAGAGGCTTCTTTTGTAGCTTCACTTTGGGTTGCAGCTCCCGTGTGGCACCTCTCTCACAACGGCTCTGCATGTTCTCTCTTCTGGAGAGCTGAAAGTTGTTACTTTGCATATGGAGTGCTCTTTTGGAAAGTGAGAATTGCTGATTTGGATTCACAGGATGAGGAGAGCCCAGGAAAACAAAAAACAACGACTCTGCAGTTCAACAGCAGCCAAAACAACCCAGCTGGTACCTGCAGTGCCACTTGCCTCTCATCATCTCTGGGTTCATCTGACCATGTTGAGTTGCTTCTGTGTGCTAAGTCAGCAGAAGGCTGCCCATTATCTTTCTGTTATTTCAGTGTGGTGAACCGCTCAGTAGAGGGTCAGACCAGCTATGGGGAACTTGGGTGAAGAGAGTAGCCAATAGTGGGACTTCCGTGGCAGCAGAGAGTTTGGCTTGCAGCTATAGGCCAGCTGTCTCGGTGCTGTAGCCTCTGGAGCAGTATAGGAAAGATGTCTACTTTTGTGGTGCCTGCTGTCAGGAGACCTCTTCTTTTCCAGGTCCTCAGTTTGCAGAGGTGGGCACCAGGCAATTGTGAGACAGAGATCCACCCAGTGGATTAGATGAGGAGGTTGGGAGCATTTCTGAGTGGAGTGTTTCCTCTAGATCAACTTTGAATGGCTCCCTCCTGAGAACATGTGCTTTTTCTGTCACCTTTGGTGGAGCTTAGCACTGTGTTGGCCCCTCTGGAGAACTGCAACACTAACTGTTGTTCTGACTTGGTCTGCCTGGTGCTTATGATCCCTCTTGGATGACTGTGACCCCCTAAACATCTCACCTCATCTCTTTTCTTGATGGTCAACAAGCAGTAACTACATGCTCCTGACACTTGACAATAAATCTCCCGTGAGTTGCACAGAGCATTGCATTTCCTCATTGTGAGTTACCATGTCTTGGTTTTATTGACGAAAATCTTTGCTAACCTGTCCTCACTATTTAACCATTTTTGAGTCCACCTGAAGCCCTTTTCTTGTATGTTGCTTTTTAATGTAATGAAGTGTCTACTTTCTTGTTATGCTCACTGTTTTTTACCATTCTGGATTTCCTCACCTCTTACTTATTAAGAACTTGGCATGTGTTTGTCATAGGAAACCACTTTGTCCTTGTCTTTCTCTGTGTTTGCTGCAACACCCTCCTTCCCCCCCAAAACCAACACCAGTTGTTCTAGTAAACTGTACAATGAAGGATACTACAAGTTTATCACCAGTCTTTGTGAAATAGTGTAATGCATCATGTGAGCACCAGTAACCCATTTCAGTGCAAAGTCGGATGGGTTAATACAGGTTTCCCTTGTCCACTACATGTGCAGAGAAATTTATGTAACAAAAAACTGTTGACAGTCACCTCATCTAGCCTCCTTTTGGAAAAGACTGCTTCTTAAAAGTATCTTGTAAGGAGAAGTGAGAACGCAGAGCACCGAATATTCACCAACCATGTGTGAGGAGCTGCAGTTGACTTGGGACTGAAGTGAGGAAGGCGTAGGGTCCTCGCTTGTGTGCTGCAGACATTCTTAATTGCCTTTCCAAACAAGCTGAAGACTGGGCCTCTTTTATGCCTACCTGGGACACCTTTATTACACAGAAAGCAAAACAAACTATTTGGTTTCCTGCTTATCTCTTACTTGTGCCAAAATGTACTGCACCAGACAGGTCCCACCCTTCTTTACAGTTTGGATGTCTTGGAGTAAAAAAAACCCCAAAGTTGATTGGTTGCTTTGTTTTTAGCTGAAAGTTTTCCCTGTAATGTAGCAGTTTTGTCAAAAGACACTCCTCAAGACTGTACAGTTTGGAGGTATTGAATGTTCCTGATGGATCCTTTAAAGTGTTTTAAAGTGCATAATTGGGGCACTTGAACATAAAACTACAATTATACACTTCTGTGTTAATTTTGTGTACAGATATTACTTCAGTCTGGACATAAATGAGAAGGAAGCATTTTATTGTGAGTGTAAAAATTTGTTTCATGAATGCTTAAACAAAATAGGTGTTCAGATAATAGCTCAAAACAACCCAGCTTGGGGGGAAAACGAGTTTGAGCTTTCAGGAAAGGGAAAGAGAATGCATGGATATACTGGAGATGCTTTGAGAGAATAGTAGGTATTACAAAGATTAACTGATGGAACACAGTATTTGAGCTAAGATTAGTTGCAATGTTAATTAAAAAAAAAGAATTCTAGTAGTTTGGCAGAATGAATGAATGAATTTGGTGGTTGGTTCTTTGTAAGTTTTTAAGGGGGCTATTTACAATTATGCAAAATAGATCATTTTTGGTAAATGATGTTACAACTTTAAAGGTTCTAGTTTATTTTTCTGTTCCATTTTGAGTATAATGTTACATGAATTGGATTAACTATATTCAGATACTTACATTTAGCAGATGTTTCTATAACTTACTTGTGGTAACTGATATGAGGAATAATTTACAATAATCATCTTATTTTGAGTATAGTAAAACTGTAATTATTTAAGAAATTATAATGTGCTGTATGGTTTCAGCTGTGAATTTATAAGATTGATGTCTTTGATGTTTCTGTCAGGGTTCTTTTGATGTCTTCCAGTGCTAAGTAATAGGTCAAATGAAATAATAGAAATGGAATAAATCAAATATGTTAACTCTGACTACAAGAAGGGGTTTGAAAGTTTTCTTTTAAAAATACTTGCAACAGTATTCGAAATCATAGCTGTTATGTAAGTACTCTTATTTAAGATGCTGACTTGTTTTTTTGAGAAGGGGAAAGAAAAGATGGCACAGAAAAGATTTACATCCCCTTTTTTTATTTTGTTTAGTTGGTTTTGGTTTTATTGGGTGATGCTGTTTGGTCCAATTCATCTAAAGAAAGAGGGGTTCCGATAGGAGTTGCTTTGTATTTCTTGTTTTTCTAAGCCAGTGTTAAGTACCTCAGAAGGAATGCTGAGGAATGGGATCCTGATCTTATGCAGTTAATTCTATGCTGCAAGATAAAAAATGGTGCTGGGTGGGTAGAAAAGTAATCAAATTTTCTTACTCAGTTGGTTCGTCCAGTCATTCTGTTTGCCTCAGGATTCCTTGCTGTGGGGAGTTTTTAGTGTCCAGATGAAAAGTATGATTTTGATCCTGCTGTAGTAGAAAGAACCAGCAGAATTTGGACTGTACAAATGACTAGATTTGTCACAGAAATTGCTGAACCTAAATGATAGCTGTGGGAGGTCATGCTTTTTTCTTTGTGTGTTGACCTCCTATGCTGTGGACACTATTTGGGGATTGAAATCCATAATGAGAACACAAAGAGCTGTAAATCTCTCATTGCCTGTTCATGGCAAGTTTTTTGTTATTAGAAGTGTGATATCCCTTTAAAAAGTGACGGACTGAAACTGAAGGTGACTTGCTGTGTGTAACAGCAACCACCTGGTCTGCTGTTTCAGAGTCAGTCCAGCAGGGAAAGCCCTGGGGGTTAACTCCAAAGTGGTGACCTCGTTGAAGGTGTCTGGGCCAAAACCAGACCAGAACTGTTAAAGACCAGAAACTGGGTGTACTCCTTGGCTGTTAACTTTGTACTAGGAAACTACTAAATTGCAGCCTCACCAGAGTGGAGCAGAAACACCTCCCTCGACCTGCTGGCAATACTTTGTCTAATGCAGCCCAGGATACCATTAACTCCCTTTGTGGGAAGGGCACATTACTAGCTGATGTTCAGCTTGGTGTCCACCAGGACCTCCAGGTCTTTTTTTTGTCAAGCTGCTTTTCAACTGGGATGGTGCCCACCATATATTGGTGCCTGGGGTTGTTCCTCCCTGGGTGCAGTATAGGAATAAAGAAAGGAGAAGAAAAGCAGCTGTCAGGTAAAGAGGATGTGTGCTGTAAAGCTCTGGGAAGCCCTGTAGTCTGCTGGAGCTGGAGAAGTTTATGTGGAATGAAGAGAAGGGCATAGCTTGCTGAAGAGTGTAAAGCATCACTCCCTGTGGAAGATATTTTACATTCTTCTCTTGCTATTTTTAAGAGATACAGTGAAGGGCTCTGAACAATCTCAGATGATTTAGCTCTGAAAGCCATTGAGTTTAGGAATAGTAAAGACAGTATTCATTAAGATTGATATCTTTAGAGGAGAACATGAACGAATTAAAAAACACCCTTTCCTCTCAAAAGAGACTGGAAGAAAGAAGGAAAACTCAAGGGTGTGCAGGATGCAGGGAAGCAATGATAAACAGGGTGTGTGCACACTGCCTTTTCTCACCACTGCGATTAAGGAATAATGTTTGCAGTTGTTCCAGCTATTGAGACCATGTGCCAGAAGAAAGTAGAGTGAAAGCTATTTTCAGTCTTCAGTAGTTAAGTGTTGGGAGTCTGTGTATAAAGACATAAAAATGGAGGATTACTCATGCAGCTAGATTACCTGCTATTCAAACTCAACCCAATACCTCTCACTTGTGTTCTGTGCTTTAGAGGGTTTGAATGGCACTGGAAAACTTGTCAGAAGAAACATGTTTCTCTGTATTTTTTAACCATGTTTTATTTCAATCACCATTTGAGAAAAATAGTGGTCAAAATTGTTACAAATTTCCTGGAAAATAAATGGCAAATGGAGGATTTGGGGAATCAAACAATGTTGTGTAGTCCATTCATAGATGCAGAAGAAGTGCCTTGTGATAAATTATTTGTTATATGATTAAAAATCAGATTACATATAGGCTTTTGCATTTTTCTGTAACGGCTGGCGTTTCATAGGTGAGTTTCATGCTGCTAGTGCAGTGAGACATGATGTTTCCGACATGCTTTTTGCTGAAGCATCAACTGTTGGAGACACCACAGTGATCAGGTTGTGACACTTCTGATGTGCTTTGTCGTATGTTGGTTTGTGAAGAGGAAACCTATTACTTAAGTAGATTACATGATCGTTTTTAATTGTTTTAATAATTTCAAAAGTAAAAAAAGGAAGGTGGAATGTAAGAACATGTATCTTATCTGACTCATCACATAAACGTGTGTAGGTATATATAGGCACTATATTTTCTCTGTATTTGTAATACAATGTATCAAAATAGGTCTTCTGAAAACAATTACATTGCAAATTTTTAGTCTTCTTTATAGTGTTGGTCTGAGGGGATGGATATAGTAATATGGAAGTCTCTGCACTAGAGATTATGATATTTTCATCCCTTAATTTGCAGAAAAGACCAAATGTTGCATTAGTTTGAACTGTAATGCACTGTGTGAATCAACACTATTGGGCTCTTGTGTAGGAAAAATCTCTTCCTTTTGTTTCTATACTCAGCTGTTTACCTCTCCCTTGAAACTAATTTTAGCTCATCTAAAACATGCGAATTTTTTATTTTTGTTTGTTTGTTGTTTTTAGGGGAAGGTGGGAGTGGGAGGTGGTTGTGATATTGTCATAGATTTAGCATTTACAGCAGAGGTAGTTTTCATCAATTTCTGACAAGGGAATCAAAGTGTTCTTTTTTGGAAGAGAGATATTGCTTTTCCGTATAAATGATTGACTATTTTGTGGTAGTAGTCTTTATTTATTTGGCTCTCATCATGAAGAATAGCAAACTTATTCAAAACCTCAGTACATCAAAAATATGTCAATACATAAAACATAAGTACTATTCCATACTACAGTCTATGCAAAAAAAGCTTTGTTAATGAGATGTAAAGTTTGCACAGCTAAGACGTCAGAAAACATAAATGATAAGATTCTAGCAGCCACATTAACTGAGCCACATTTCACATCCTCTATATTTTATGAAATGCCTTTGACAACATAAACCAGAAAGAGAAGGTGCTTTATATGTGCAACATGGCTCAGTTAATGTTGCTTTTGGAACCTTAACATCTGTATTTTCTGACTAGAGAGTTTTTTAATCATGTAATCTTAGTAGTTTTTTTAACTTTTTTCTTTCTTTTTCTTTTTTTTTTTTTTTCCCGTAATTCTCTATTTTTAGACGAGAGGGAAATTGCCTGTACTGATAACTGGTTAGCTCATGTTGCTTTGATTTGAACTACAGTAAAAGGCAGTATATAGAGAGCACCTCATGACAGGTACATGTGTGATGCCATATACATTGCACTGACAAGTGGTGTAATTGTGCTGCTGTGCAGTTTTTGAGGAAAAGGGGAATACAGGCATGTGTTAGAAGTCCTGTCCTTTCTGTCCTGCACATTAACAGTAGTACTGAGTATGACTGCATTGCAGACTGCAGTGTCTTGTAAAGATACTTGAGCTGCCTTTTTAAATGAACTGGCTTGTGTACAAGAAGCAGTCTGGCTATAAGACTGTGGATCTCCCTCTGACCTAATTCACTCTTCTGTAGAGCACGGCAAATTAGCCAAGCACAGCTTTTGGTGTAGGCTCCTGCCAGTGTCTGAGCCAGTTTGCAGATCTGTGTACTGCACTGCAGTCTTCAACATAGACATACATTTAATGACTCTGCAAAATCCACTACCTTGCAAGTTCTGGAATGGGGATTATTGTGCTGTGACACAGAAACTTGCTTTTTATCCTTTTGCTTCCTTGCTCTAGGTCACTGGCTGGACCAGTATCAGGCCCAGTGTTAATATTTTAAAGGCTCTTAATAAGATTTTAAAGTTTGTACTTCAGTGTGAAGGCAAGCAGTCTAGGAAAGACAGTAATATAGGTGAACATTGTAACCAGTGTATTGTCAGAAGGTCAAAGCTAAGTGATAAGAAGTAATAGAATTTATAGACTGTATGAATAAAATGCCTTAGCATCAGGATTTCTGATCTACCTCTGATTAGCAGCCTTGATGCTAACACCCAGCTTTTTACTTGGTTTTCTCTGAGAGTTTTTTGGGTTTTTTGTTTTTGTTTTTGTTTTGTTCATTTTTGTTGTTCAATGAGAAGGACTTGTAACCTTCATTAAGATTGCATGTGCACAAGAAAGCTGGGGTTGAACATGCTGATTTGAGACAGGAGACCATGCTGCCCTAAAAGTAATAGAATCTTCCACTGAACATGTGCCAGAGGATTTTCCTATGCTGTATAAGCATATTATATTTTTCTTCTTACTAAAATTTATCTAAACAGACAGATAAAGACCTGGACTTACATGAATTTGAAAGTTACAGATACAAACCAGATTTTATTTAAGTATGGGAAAGTCGGGGGGTTAGTTTTCCATTACGACTTTCTATTTGAAAGTATGGAGAAATGAAAGGTCTGAATGTTTGGGGGGAAATACTTAGGTTTTGGTAGAGGTCTGGCTTTGGAAAGACCAAAGCCATTAGATGTTTCAGAAAACCACAAGAGTTTTATTTGAAGGTTTGATGGGAACTGTGTGGCAGTTTTCTTTATAGTTACTACTGAATTGACCTCTGTAAAATTGAAATAATTAGAATTAAATCTTACTATAACCTTTTGCTAACTGAAAGAATGTGCTGTTTTACTCCTAGTGTAAAGTACCAGGTGGTATGTTTTTTTGCCCTTGAGAATCCCATTCATTATACTTTTTTTTGTTCTAATTTCTATGTAATTACAGTGTTAGAGGTGCTAATAAAGTGGAATGCTAGTGATGAATACATTTCTGAGGATGGTACTTGTTTAACATGTTTCACATGTCTCTTTCTCAGCAAAGGAGGCCATTGAACCAGGTAATGTCATCCTTTCTTTTGAGTGTCACTCCTGCCTCTGGAGTTTTTCCTTCTCGGTTTAAGCAGGGCTTAATGCTGATCAGGCCAGTCACACCTGTTTTCCCCCAGATTTTTATATCATGACACTGTGGCCCACAGGTTCTGAATTGTGCTGTTGCCTTCTATCAGTAGCATCCAGGGTCTGCGTCAATTTTTGGGCACCAAATAGATTGCAGGGAGAAGCAATGACCAATGGAGCCAGGACTCTTTTCATGTAGTGAGCATGTCATGATATCTGATGTGTTCAGGTGGGTCAGGTGAGCTTTTTGTGATAGGGAACATGTAAAGCCTCTTCCATTATTGACTGCATCTCACCATCAGGATGGTTTAGAAGTGCAATAACTGCATATTGCAGGTGTTATTAGTGTACCTATGCTAACACACTAAATCTGTTACATTTTAATTTTACAAATGATTATAATGACTGTAATGCTGTCTAATGATGCTTCTCCTTTGACATCAGTATGGATTATGCATGCAAAAATTGCTTAAAAGTTCCATTACTATCAAGGTATTACCTGGACAAAGAACATCTGCCACCAGACCCTGTATTCAAACAAGAATTAAAGATAATGGGTTAAGTTACAGATTTAATTGGACTTTCCTCACCTCTTCGTTTTGACTGCCAGTTTTGTTCTTCTTATATTCACATCCTTTCTTTGTGTTCAGAGTGGTTTAGTCACTGATGGTCAGCCATACTTCTCCCAAAATAAAGCTATTTGTACTGTGTAAGTCAGATAGGAGTCAAAGTAATTATTGCAGTTTCTGTACTTGCCTAGAAATAGATTCAAACTCGGGGTTTTTTTTCACTCTTGAACGGTCCCAAGAATGTGTGCACTACCACAGACATGATGGAGTTTCCCAAATTCTCATCTCCTGCATTGTGTGGCCACAAAGAATGTGGGTGTAAGGGAGAAGGGCAGAGAGGGTTTACTTTACAAAGCAAGAGGATGCTTGGGTCATTCACTGCAACCTTTGTAAGTAATTGGCTTCAGATTTGTTTTGTTCTGGGGAGATTTTAATTAAGCTGGTTTTTTTTTTTACATGCTGTTTAATAAACATTTGTCCATAAGCGGTATCTTGTGATCCCCATCAGTAAAGCAGGAGGATTAATTTGCATGTAGTTGTTTGTTATTTATTTGAATAGCCATAGAAATTATATTGCGTGTTCTGCTAAGGCAGTGGTGATGGGTCTCTGCACTGAAGAGGACAGCATGTAAACGTACTTGTATTTTAGGTGGTGGTGTTTGCTTGGATTTTTAAAACAGTTTGGATTGGGAGGATATGGAGGAAAATTCCAACATAAGTAACTGGTGCATAAGATCAGAAGAAGAGCTCAGTACCCGTTTTTAAACCAGTGTCTGGAAGCAGATTGTTAGGGGAAATATTTAAGAAAAGGGAGCAGTCTCCCAGCTTCTGGCAGTCAAGGTGTTACTGCTCTTCAGGTTGCTTAGTTTGTTACTTAGCACCTTGCAGACCAAGTCTTCATTGCTTTCTCATGGGACTTGCAAAGATATCAAAACATAGGCATGGCCCTATCAGGTCAGATCAAGGGTTCATGTAGCCCTTATGTCCTGCCTCCAGTGGATGCTCTTTGGTTGGATGCCTAGAGGAGAGTCAGAATAAAGCAAGCATGTGATACTTCCCCCAATATTGTCCAAGCCTCCAGCCATTTTCAGTTCAGGGGCTTCCTGAGCCAGATGTGGCTCTATATATTTGGTAACCCTCAGAGGATGTCACTTGTGTACTTGTCCAGTCTTTACTTGAGCCCACATAAACTTTCAGCTTACAAAACATCAATTTGGCAAGGAGTTTCAAACATCCACTGCCTTTATGACCAGATAACCTGTCTCTCTCTTGTTTCAAAGTTTGCTTCTACCATCAAATGCATCCTAATTGTTGTGTTGAACAAGATACTTTTGTAGCTTTCCATCATGTTCCTACTTCCTGTGTCTTTTCCCTACTCAAAGGGTTATAGTTTCTTTTACTGAAACTGTTCTGTACCTTTGATGATTCATGGTGCATTTCCCTGAACCTTTTTGTCTGACCCTTCTTAGTGTGTCCAAGAAATCTGTAGAGCTAATTCCGATCTTCAGTCTTATCTGTCATGATTTATCCAGACAGTCATTGATCCTTTGTAATCTTAAATTACTCAAATCTCTTGACTTTTTTTTGTAAGTCATACTTCAATTCTCACCTATCAAGGCAGCTCCAATTTAGAGGCTGTGTGTGGTCATTAATCATTAAACTTTTTGAATTTGATTAGGTCTGTGGAGTGATACTGTGTGGTCCCAAACTACTTACTGTTCATTTGTCACTTTGTTCCACAAAAAGTCCCATCAGATTCAGACATATTCATCAAATTCCTCACAAAAGGAGGACTCCAGCATGGGAACCCCTCAAGATTTTTCCACAGTGCACACTAGTGCAAAAAAATTTGTTAAGCTTCTCTGTCATGGTTCTGTGTTCTCTGTATCTCCTTTCAAACCTCCATCATATTTTGTCACTTCAAATTCTGGCAGACCTACTTCTGATGTGTTTGAAAAAATGAATCACTACTCATTTGATTCCCTTTCCTTGCTGTTCCACCAGTTCTTTCTGGCTTGCCTCATTACATTTGAAGTGTTGGAGTTTACAGTCTTTTCTGTTTTCCTCATTTGGACCTGGTGCTGGCTTATTGAAGGGGTTGTCTCTTTGCTTCTAGAAAGCTACAATGAGCCATGCTGGCGTCTCTTTGCTCTTATCAAGTCTTTCTGAATAGGTGGTGAATATTATTTCAGTGCTTTCCATGTGGTTGTTGTTAAGGAGCTTTGATGCTGTCAGTCAGATTTTATTTCTCATAGCTGTCTCTTAGAACTTCCTTTTAACAAGCTTTCTCTTTTTTATGTAGTTATGCTTTTTGAAATTAAGCACAACAGTAGTAGATTCTTTTGGGTTTCATTGTTCCTGTAGGGATGCTCAATTTAACTGTTATGGTCAGCAATGCACAGTAGTTCTGCAGCTGTAGGGTGTAGAAGTAGATGATTCCTGCTGGTCTGGATTGATCCAAACGCAGTGGCTCCTCATGCAGGTTCCCTAACCAGCAGCTCCATGGAAAAACCTTTGACAGTTATCTGATACTTTGGTCTCTGCTTTGTATTCTGCTTAGTCTGTATGGGAGGAGTTGAAATCTCCCTCTAGTCAATCTTTCAGTGTGCCTTTACTGATCTTTCTTGGTGTGCTGCTGTCAGCATTGCTGTAGTCTGGCCGTGCCTCATGGTTCCAGCACTCACTTTTCCTCATCTGACCAAGCTCCAGACCTCTGCTGCTTGGTGAGGTGGAGTTTTATTTTGATTTGTTTCTAAATGCTGTAATATTAGTATATAATGTTACTTCATCATCAGCTTCTTCCCTATGAATTTGTATCCTAGGATGATGCAAACTAGTGACCCCCGATTGTTTCCTTTCTATTGTATTTATGTTATGACTGCTGCTAGTGCTTGTTTGTAGCTTGATACTCCAGTCCCCCCTCTTTGTGTAGAGGTCAGTGTATTGTTGGAATTTCTTCTTGACACTCTATTTAGTCTGCAGTCACTGTGTGTCTAATTTTATTCTTTTATTCTTCTCAACATCTTCACTTGATGACGCAGAATCTCTGTATCTTCATTTGACATAGCAATAGCCATGCTTGTGAACCATGTCTTCTTGTAATTCCCTCTCTTCATTTTAAAATTTCACTTTCTCCATCCTTAGGTATCAGCAATCTGGCCCCTACGTTCAGGTGATCTCCAGCCTTCCTGCACAAGTATCTTTATTCTAGAAATGCTCTGGTTTCTCATTAATCTGATCTTTTGCTTTTTCACCATCCTGTCAACTGGGCATTCAACTTCTCTTTTCTTCTTTTTTCCAGAAGCCCATATTTTGCTGTCAGGATATCTTTCCTTTGCTTCCTAGTGTTACTGGGACCCAGATGGATCACAACACAGGTTTCTCCTCAGCACTGCCTAGGAACCAGTCCAGGCGCTGTGACCTTTGCAGCTGACGGGCAAATCACCATGTGGTCTTCTGTCAGATCCCAGACTCCAGCTGTCTGTTTGCCTGATGATATTCCAGCACACCCTTTTTAGTTTGCATTATAAAGGCCTCATTTATGCATCAGCAGGGAGAGGCTATTTGTCAGAAAGGGTTGCTTTGGTCACAGAAACAACTGCCTCTGAAATGATGGTGAAGGAAACAGAAGTGCCTGTGAAGAGAACAATTGCAGAAGTGGGGTTACAGTGCTGATCCTAGGAGTTAGCACAGTCAACTTTTGGCAGAAGTAATAGGAGCAGATCAAGTTGTGATAACAAAAACAGCCTACAGAGGCATTTAAATTTGACTTTATTTTAGGTAGAATAGGTGTGTGTTTACATGTTGGGTAAACAGATTTGTCATTGTATTGGAAACTCAGTGGGAGCAGTTCAGGGATGAAAGCATCTCAGATGTGCTCAGGTATTTGAGACACTTGCTTAGGGCAGGGATGTGCAGGACCAACAGGAGGTCTGTTCTAGAAGGGAGAAGTCCTGTGCTGCATCTGTCATTTGTCTGAAATGATACTAAATTCCAGAGTGTGGGGAAAAGCACGGGTACCTAAAATCAGGGCAATATAGACACAATATCAGGAGTCTGTTGAAAGTGTGCTCTTTCAAATATCTCAGGGAAATGTCAGTGTCTGTTGATACAAGACTTACGGACTAAACTGACGCAGAAAATTCCTCTGACGTTGTAATAGACTTGCTTTTGGTTCCAACTTAAATTCTCAGTGTGTGGGGGTTCTCAGTATGTGATACATGTACTGATTGGTGCATGACAGGGTATTTTGTGTTGCATTGGTGTTTAGTGGTTACTTTCTAGAAAAGATCTATTTTAGTGGGGGAGGGGGAAGGAGGCTGAGGGAGGTTGAAGTTGACACAACCAAAATCCTGCCAAATGCCAAGACTTTTGTGTAAGGCTGAAACAGACAAATGCTAAAAACCTGAGGGTTGTAGGTGAAATATTTTTAAAAAATGAGTATTTGACTGCTCAAGGGGAAAAAAAACAAAAGACATTTATCTTTCCATGTTTATTTTAAAGTTGTGTCTTTTTTTATTTTTTTCAAAATTTTGCTTTTGGGTCGGTCCATCAGAATGATTCCTCTGTTGATTTGCCTCAGTAGTATGCCCATGGAGAGCAAACATTTTAAATAACTGCTTTGGTATTTTAAGGCTAGGCATTGCAGGATCATGATCAGAAGCACGTTTTCCTTAGAAGCTCTTCCTGAAAAGAGTAACTATACAGAGCACTAGAGCTTACTCCTCCTGCTCAGGCAGGAGGATCTGAGGGCTCGCATTAACTGCTGAGTAAAAGAGCAGGACGAGTGGGTCAGGGGCACAGCTCAGGAGATACCACTTCTGATGAGGTTGCCACACAGATGTGACATAGCTTGATTTCGCGTCCTTCTGTTTCAGCTCATGCATGTGCTTTGCTTGTCTCTTCCAACAGATCCCGCCTCAGTATGGTCAGCAAGGTGTAAGTGGCTACTGCCAGCAGGGCCAGCAGCCCTACTACAACCAGCAGCCGCAACCTCAGCATCTGCCACCCCAGGCACAGTATCTGTCGCAGGCCCAGCAGAGGTACCAGGCTCAGCAGGTAAGTGCTGTCCCCTGCTACTGGCAGTCACCCTGGAGCTGGAAGTGTAAAACTAACCTGTGTGAGATGAACAAAACCCACCCCTTACCTTTTTAGAGGGAACAGTGTTAATTAAATAACAATAATTAAATAATAAATGAAGCAAAATTAAATAAACATGAAATCAGACCACATCCCTCTGAAGAGTCTTTAGGGACATATGCACAAATACATCTGCACATACTTTCAGGCTGTATTTCGTATCACCTTTTTTGAATAAGCCAGTGTATATACCCCAGCAACTACTAATTCTGTTTTTAGAGAGAAGTAACAGTTTCTTGACAAGATGTCAGTGGAGACTGGAGGAGTTTTTTTGCTTTGATTTTGTTTTCTCTCAAAGTTAGATATTGTTGAGAGTTCCTGCATCTAATGTGGTCACTGCTGTTTTGGATTTTTTGCTACTTCATTTGAGAGCAGATGAATTCAAGGTGTTTTGGAGCTACTTTGTCAAGGGAGTGTCATAAAAGATATTTTAAATGGATATTACAGCTATTAATTTGAATGTTGTCAGTTTGCACATCCAGTTAGTGAAACTGCATAGTTCAATATCAGTTGTGGGTTTTGAATTGTGTCTTATATATTAACCGTTAAAATTAATTTAAAAGTCATTCTGTTTTTAACTGAGATCAGAAGTGATAGTGTATGAGTCTGGTTCCCAGAGCTTGAAAAACACTCGGGTTTTAGATGCTGAACAAAATGGATGTGCACAGCTGATGCAGCTGAACATGTAGACTCAGTTCTATCTGCAGTCTCAGGTCTGTTAATCACAGAGAGGTGATCTGGAAATGGAAGGATGAAACTAAAGCATACTCACCATCCTGGGAAATTTAACAAAAGTGTCTTGCTCAAGACTGGGTATTAGTGGAAGAATCAGCACTTGCTGCAAATCACTGGGGAATTCTGTCAGGCATGGTTGATTAACATTTTGGGATAATGCTAGTGCAGTGTAGAAATCTTAGCTTGAGATAAAAATAGGGTGTAAAATAAACTAACAAAAGATGCTGAAAGTGGCAATGATACTGGAGGCTCCCCTCCTTTGACTTTAAAATAAAGCTATGATAATTTCACTATGTAATTACATGTTAATTTTTCTTCATCTACATTTTAAAAGTCCATGGAGAATTAACTTTTTTCATTAAAATGCTGGATGGTTTATGAAATAGAATTCTTAATTGTATCTATGATATTCTTGTAAATGTCACCACATTCCATCTTTTGGATTATATGTAACTGCAACTTTAAAGATTGCAGTTGTGTCTTTAAATTTAATTTTCTTCCTTTTTACTGTGCTATTAAATGCTTGATTTCTCTGTGACTTGAAAATACTGTTCATGAGCATCTTGGTAAAGTCTTGGCAGATAAAGTCCTAGTAATACAGCCTATGAGATAGAAGAAACACAGCTGCTCCAATGTCTACATATCACAGTATGTGAAATTGAAATGGGGTTTTCTGCTGCCTTGGACACCTCATCATTTTAAATACTGTCAGTTGAACGGACTGAATATTTTGGTTTAAAAAAAAAACCAAACAAAACATATCAACTATATAGGACTAAAGAATAACAGGGTACCGATATATCTATTGATAGGTGTTCAATTACATCCTTTGCTATCATAGCTGGTAAAGTGAAGGTTTTCACAACGAAGTGAGAGGTATCATAGAGGGATAAAGGCAAAATTAGAATGCGGGGGAAGATAAAGGCAGGGACAGAGTCACAGCTAGAAGACACCAGCCTCAATGTGGCCAAAATGACCCTGAGATTTTGGTTGGAGCATGGTGCTGATAACCTGAAGGTGATGGGTTTGGTCCTGGTATGGGCCTTCAGTTATGAGTTGGAGTTGGTCCATGTGGGTCCCTTCCAACTCAGAATATTCTCTGGTTCTGAAATTTCTTTTTTGAGGATTTGAGGGGACACTGAAGGAGAGTCTAAATCCAGGCACCAAGGCTGATACAGGCATCTGAAGGTCAGTAGGCATTTTTGCCTGAATCTGCAGGTTGAGATGATGCAATAGGTCCTCACTAATACAGCCTTGCAGTTGGTAATCCATAACGTGCGAATGTCACTTGAATTCTTGGCGGTTTGAGAATGACTGTTCTTCAGTAGTGGTCAGCCTTTTAAGTTTTGAACTCTGATGCCTGGTTCTCAGTTATACAGGCTTTTCCCTGAAGTGTTCTTGTGTAGATGGGACTATTTCGTATAGATAATGAGTAGTCCTAAACACCTTGAGGCTTGCTTCTTTCCCTGTCTCCAGATTGGTTCTATCGCTGCTCTTCCCCCATTCTCAGGCAGAGTCATGAGGTGAATACTTCCTCTCTGATGTTTCTCTGTAAAACTTCACCATTGTGTGCTTTCTCTTTGCTAATCTAGAAAAAAATTCCTGACACAAGACATTGAAGTCTATACCTCTGACACTTCAGCAGCAGTGTTCTTTCTCTGCTGATAATGCATAGCAGAATTACTGTAAAGTGGTAGCCAGTGTACAAAATAAAAATTAATACCAGGGTAGCAAAAAAATTGGAAGCATGTCAAATTCTCCTGCTGATAAAAAATTTTTTTTAAATTGTGCTTATTTAAGCAAACATGTCTCTGCTTATATGGTACTGATTAACTTTTAAAAGTAGTTAAAAAATTAGAATTTCTTCGATGAAAATTTGAGCAAGAAAAATAGGAGTAGGTACTCCTACAGTTTTAGGAGTGTTTTAGCCAAATGGGGGAATGTGGGTGAGAACAGAGCCAAGCTCATCTCAGGGGCACAATGGAAGGACAAGGGGCAGTGGAGACAGACTGGGAAAAAGAAAGTTGCAACTTGGTAAAAGAAAAAAACAACAAAAAACCGCAAAGCTGAAAATGACAAAATGCACAAAATTCCAGAGAGACTGAAATCTCCATCATTGGAGAAATTCAATCAGACAAGACCCCCAAGCACCCTGTTCTTGCTGGACTTGCTTTGAACTGCAGGTTTGACTATATGACCTCTCTCTGAAGATCTCTTCAAACATATGTGATTGTGTTGCTGTGAGTTAATACTGGCTTTACATGTTCTAAATACAATTTAAAAATAAACTACAGAATCGTATATTACCTGTTGCACCAGGTGGTGTATCTTTCTTATTTCTACTCTTAAAAATATCAGCACATCCTGTTTATATAATCCTGTCAATTAGAAAGCCGAGGTAGTCTCAGTCATACAATCTGTCATCTTTTCTGTCATCCTTAGTTTTGCTTGCTCCTTCCAGCTTGCAAATGAATTTCCTTCATGCTTTCTATATTCTATATTAACCTTTCTTTGTCTTTCTATATTGATTTTGTGATGTGAGAGTGATTGAACTGGTTTTACTTCAGGATGGAGAAGAGAGGTGCCAGATTGGAGAAAGAGGGTTTTTCTAATTTGCCTTCTTTTCCCTACTGTATTTTCTTCATTTCCGTTGTAGATTTATGCCAATTGACTTGTTTTGGAGATCATAAATCTGAAAGTAGTATTTTTTTCTGGCTGGATGGTGGACTTTTTCTTGCCACCAGTTTCCTTCTATGTAGAACCCTGTAGTGTGTGATGTTCTGGGTATTCTGTTACGGTGGAGAAAACAGATGCGAAATTATTAACAGATAATGTTTTATTTTTGCTCTCTTAGACAGAATGTGAGCAAGCCCCTGCAGTCAGGTGTAACTCTGTGCTGTGCTGTAGAATTGGTACTCATCTTCATTTCTCACATATTGTGGAGGTGTGAAGCCATTGCTGCTTTTCCTTGACTCACTTGAATTCAATATTCAATCTTGTCTAATAAAAGTAAACAGATAAAACAATTTCTGGGACTGTTCCAGTGACTTGTGACTTTCATTCTTCTAATAAGCATAGAGGGGAAGGAGGAGAATGGGATTTGTTTGAATGTTTGAACTGTTAAGTTGTTTAGATCTTTGTTAAATTGATTGCATGGTGGGCAGAAAGGGAGTTTCATAAGAGATGATTTGATAGTAATACTGGCACAGTTTACTATAGAGCCATATTGTAAGCTAGCATCAGTCATCTTCTCTTCCATATCAGGAGCCTGCTGTGTAAAAACCATTAAAGGAAGAGCTTTATTTTAAGCAAATTTATTGCAGTAGCAGATTCATTGATCATTAGATATTGTAGATATTGCCAGTAGATGTAGATAGTGCCTTTTTTTTTTTTTAAACTTCTTTTTACTTTGACTGCTCTTCAGAAGAAAAAGGAGAAAGAAAGATGTGCTAGACTAGTACGGTGTTGCCCTTGGCAGGGTTTTTCATCTTGAAATGGCATATAAATGAATAAATGCTTCAGTTGTTTTTTGCAGTTTTAAATCTTTTGCCATAAGTAGAAGTGATATTTTGCTCAAGAATGTCATGTAATTGCAAACTTAAGCTGTCATCATTACACATTATTTTGTTAAGATAGTGTGATGTATATTTTTGGTTATTATGCTTTCCAACTGGCTTGTAAACAGCCATGTTTATGTATTTTCTTGGTTTATGTAGCATGTGTTCATATGTATGGAGATAGGATCATGCCTTTGAGCTTTATTGTGTTATTTTATGAGTTGGGACCATATCACTTTTTCACAGATGAAATGGATCTGAAAAATAGTTATGGTCTTACTCTTAGTTAAACAAAAATAGTGATTTTATTCTACACCTGCTGCTGTTACTCTGAATGAAGCCATCCTTTGTTTTACACATTCCTGGAGGCTTTCTGCTTGCAAATTTCCAGAACAGAGTGGGATTATACTTCCTGATCCCTTTCCTCACGTGCAGACATGAGATTAAAAGGGGGAAAATTGTGGCAGGTCCTTGAGGTGGGTTGTGCATGTGCCCTTTTCTGGGGCATTGGTCCTTCTGGTACTGTGTTCACAAAGTGTTGGTGTGTGCTTTTACTTTGTTTTTTTATGGTTACTATTGGGTTTAAATGCTTTAAAGGAACAGTCCAGCAGTTCAGGCTCAGTCTTTAGTCTGCTTTTATTTAAAAGGAGAAAATGTTTTCTAAACAAGCAAACAAGACTCCCTTGCTGTCAGGTTTTATTTTAATGTTCAAAGCTGGCCAAAGCCTTGTTTGCCACCCAGTGTAATATCTTACCTACTGATCACACCTACTGATCTTGGCGAGGTTTTTTTCCCAATGCAAATTGTATAGGACAAATAAAGAATAGACTAACCGGTGGTTTTATTTTCTGAAAGTGGGCCAGGGTGATGAACGCAGTTTGAGGCAGTAAGAATCTGTGAATCATTTTAGTAGTCCCAGGTAGAAAAGCATCCGAAGCAGGAAGGCAGTGTACGTGAGAAGGTGGGGAGCAGCATCTCTGGTGACACCTCAGTCGGTCTCTCCAAGCAGAGGGCTGGGGACCACTGGTGCTTCTGCGAGGGGCTGTAACTTCTCTCCATTTCCCTGAACTGGGATCGATGGGTCTAGTCTCGGTTGCAAGCCTGAGATGATTATGAGAACATTCTTTCACAGACATCTGTTTTGAGTGTTGAGTCAGTGCAAGGTAGGACAGCTAAAGCGTTTCCTGATTTGAAACAGTCTTTGAAAGTGTGAACAAAATGTGAAACTAATTAATTTGTTTTCATGTCCAAGCTGTATGACTGTCATGAAAACAGAACAAATTGTATTGGGGCAAAATGCATCAAATTATTAAAGTGATTTTGATACAATGAGGATGAAATATTGCTTTTAAATTCAATGATAGCTGCCGAAGTTCTTTTAACAGTACAGTAAGCAGCATGTTAATTAACACTGTCAAGCTGTTTTGGGGTGTAACACTGTACAAAATTACTATTGTAAGTTAGGAATAACTGGTTTACGTGCAGTACCAAATTCACTAGTAAGTAATATAGACAGTCCTCAGTGAGTCCAAATTTAAGTTGTATACCACAGTGCAATTAATCTTTATAATAAAATCTTCACTCTTAAGCTACTAGAAATTGGCACAGAATTAGCAGTCAACTGTACTGTAGTTTAGTCTCAAATCCTGCAGAATTTAATTTAAAGTTGTTTTAGGGAGTAACATACAGCTGCTTATGTCTTAAAGTTGTAATTAAAATCATTTGTCCTTCTGTCCTTTTAACTTTTGTGTCTGTAATCATCTACCACTAGATGAGTGGTTGCACTTAATACTTGTTGTGTTATGAACCACGGGAAATCTGGGAAAGAACAAGCTTGTCTGTTAATCTGACATTTGCTGCCAGGCATATAGGAAAGCATTCTTTCTGGAAGTTGGCTATTACAGTTATATGAGAACTCATAATCAAATTTAATGTTCAGAAGAGATTGTTGCCTGCCGTCAGCAGCAGTGGCTGACACCACTACTTGTTGTGTATCATAAATCCTTCATGGCTATCATATCTCAGGAATAGAGATGCCTAGTGCTCAGTGTACACTCACACTGTCCTGAAATGCTGGACTTGATTTTAGCTTAGGAGAAATAATATTCTTTCCAGAGTGAAGAGGTACAAGGGAGAAGCGATTCCTTTAAAACATTCAATCCCAGAGTTATTACACTTAGAACTCATACAGATAATATGTACTTCTGCCAGCTTTTTCAGCCTCCTTTATGGAGGACATGAAATTAGAGACAAAGGAACACCAGCAGTATAACTTTGTGTGAATGCATCCATTTTGGTACGCTGGACCTGCTGTTGCCAGCCTTCTTCTGAGAGCTCAGATAGATACCAAAAGGCAGAGTGCAGTCTTGACTTCTTGCATCTGTAGTCAAAGCTTGGCTGGACTTCGGGCGAGCAGGGAAGGGGAGCAGGCTTTCAGCATCTGTCTTCCAAACTCACACACCACAACTTAAATAGTGGCTTCTAGACAAGCCACCAGTGACTTGCACCTGCTGAACACTGAAGTGATTTAAAAACTGTTGAAATACTTAGGAACTGTACTGATCTTGTGCATAAAATTGATTTATCCTTTTTGAGCCTTTCTTAAGCACATGATATTTTCATGAAGGGCAAGGGAGGTTTGAACCTGTGTAAGTTCAAGGAGTACTGATTGAAATCTTTTCCAGTTAGATTTCTGCTTTTATCAAGTCTTATTTCATAATCATGATGCTGCTAGGACTGCAAATAAGTGTTAAGCATAAGGCTGTTTATCAGTGTGGTGGAGGTTACTTATTCTGCTTGGGAGTTCAGTGAAACTGTGGCTCCTGTTGTGCTACATCTTTTCCCAGTAGTGGGAATGGCTGATTATTGTCCATTTGGGGACTGCTCTGTTTGCTCAGCATTGCTTATATCCCTCCAGGAAATATATCAAACCTCTCTCTTTTTTCCTCAGTGATTTCTCTCTGTATTTATAAGATTATAATAGGTGCTACCTTGTCAGACTTGGAGAATAATCTTCCAGAGCCAAGTAGCTAGCAGAAATAGAGTGAGGCAGAAAAAGCAAGTATAATTGTCTGTAAACTCACACCTGAGCACAAACGCAAAATTGAGGGCATAGCACAGAGCAGCACTCACAGCAGTGCAGGCTTATTTTTGCTGAAGGCTTGTTGACCAAACTAAAAAATCTGCATTCAGATTTAGAGAAGACTTTCTTGGCCCTGTTATTTTAAAGAGAGTGTTTACAGACATGGTGATCAATTTTGCAAATAAAAATACAACTCCAGTCTGTTAGGTCTGAAGCTGTTCAAGTTAGCATGTGTAATTACCCCTTACACATATCTTTGTAGGAACTGGGATTTGTTAAGTGATATTACTGGGAAAGGAGAAGTACTTTATCTTAAAAAGTGGTACTACTGTTCATATATAAAATGTAGCATGTTTATGCTTCTGTTTTATTATCTTCTAAAGAACTGTCAGTGAGAGTATTTGTTTGCCTTGGAGTTGTCTCAAAAACTGTATGGCACCTTCAGTTTAAAGTTTCCTCATTGTAGTTAAAAATTTTCCCAGTATGTATGTTCTTTTGCTATGTTCACCTCTTACTGGTTTTCTGCTGAAAGCAGGCTTTTCCATTTGAAGGAGGAATTTTGAAGGTTGGCTTTCTTCTCCTGAGAAACCAGCAAGTGCACCTCTTGAGGCATCTGCTACTCATGGGGGTTTGATGATATCTGGCTGGATAGTCGAGGAGATAGGTCAGAGCACACTGCAAACCTGTTTGGCAGGAATGTTCATGGCCACCTGTACCCTGCTGGTTTTCAATTTTTAGTCCGTGTTTTTATATCTTTCTGAACTTGGCAGGCATATTGTAGCTCTTCTGCTTTTAAGATGCACAATGCTGAAAGGCCTGGGTCCTGTTGATTTTTAATTAGCATACAATATAATAAAGAAACTGGCAATAAACCCCTCCTTTCAGCTAAACTGGAAAGAGAGAAAACTTAGTCTGGGAGAAAAAGGGAAGTCCTGTTTTGCTCCTTTATTTTTAAGTGGTCGGTTACTTACATGCAATCAGTTCACAGATTTAGGCAATGTCCTATGTCTGTAACAAAAATCTCTGCAAAGCATTCTAGTGCGTAAGGTGGAGATGCTGAATCATTTCTTCAAATTAAAAACCTTTTTATAAGTAAATAATCCTGAAAGGAAACATTTTTCAGCTCAACTGCAAAAATTATGTAAAACCTACCATGGATTTAGTATGCTATGCTTAGAGAGAAGTCTTTTTAATGAGTTTGGAAATACAGTAAGATACACGTGTTCAAATGTATTTCTCAAAGTTCTCAAATCAGTGGTTTGGCTTTGATCCACTTTGATTATTATTGTTGTTGTTACGATGGTGGTATTATTTAAAGTTTCTAAGTTCTTATTTCTCTCAGTATTTAAATCACAGAAGGTTAATTAAAGGAGTTCTTTATTTTCTGATTGCTTGGGAATATTAACCTCACAAAGCCTGCATTAAATCAGTGAAGTGACAGAATTGCATTTGCTTTATAAAATAACTCTACAAGAGCAAAGACAAAGCCATTTATAGTTCAGTACCATTAATTGCTTGGCATTTCAATATTGGCATAGGAGTCAATTAATTACCTTGATAGTAAAACTATTGGAATGCAAGCTGATAAAAACTACTTTGTTTTAGGAGATTAGTGGTCATAACTATTGTTGCTCCCCTTACCACTCTCCTTATTACTCAATGATGGTTTTCTTTTAATGTTATTCTGAGAGCTAAATTAATATCCCAGAAATAATTTTACTTGTACCTTTGAAATTTAGCAGTAAGTTAAACAGAATAGTGAGTTTATCAAAAGATACCTGATCATGTAATAGTAATTTATTTTATGATTCATTAATCTGATGGCTGTGCATAGACAAAGTCATCTGTGCAAATGTTTTAAAATATAAAGGCACAAATTCTGTTACAAGAAAAAGTCCAAAATGCAAATAGAGTAGCATTCAGAATTAAATGATCATGTAAAGTCTGAAAAGTACTAATTAATCTGAGCAGTAAGGGTTTTTTGGTGGTGTGTTGTTGGTTTGGGTTTTTGTGTTTGTTTGTGGGTTTGTTTTTTTAGTTCCATATGAGCAGTATATATTCCAAATGTTAGTGGTCTTGTAAATTACACCTGATGGCCAGTTGCAATATAGTAGTATTCCCTTATGACCTTTAAATTAATACACATTATTTTCCTCAGAGGTAGGGAAAATAGGTTTGTTAATATTTCCTGGCATAAATTTTACCACTGCATTTTTTTGGCTGCCAGTGTTTTCTTCAATAATTGAATATGTTCAGTGTACATATATGTGGTTTTATTTATGTATTTTTGCACTGGGATTTTGTTGTTGAGACAATGTATTATCTGAATACAGATCAGCCTATATTTTATATGTATTCATTATCCTTCCCAGTATTTCCCTTTTACTACCTTCTTCTCCTACTGTAGTAGAACTTTGAATAGATTTTGGAGCATGCAGCTGAATTGTTACAGGGTGTTTTAGTTGTTGCAATGAGATACATACAAAAAAGAATGAAATAGCAAATTGAAATAAATAAGATACCACTTAAAAAACAAGTTTACCTTTACATGTTGACAAAACTGTGCTTGGTGTTTATGTTGTGGGAGATAGGAGAACAACTGGTGAGCTGTCCCTCAATAAATTAAGCTCTGTGAGAGCACAGCCTCTCTCTTCACGTCTTCCTCGTGCTTATCCCTGACTGCCAAGAAACTGTCTTGGGTGTCTTCCACATGCATGTTTTTAGGTAGAAGGCTAAGTAACCAGCTGTATGTGTTTGGTTTTGAGTCTCTGCCTACAGAATTCATGAAGATTGTCTTCCTTCACCCTCACAAAATAAAGGGAGCGTTATTGTTGCTTTATTACCTAGCAGTCTTTTACCCACTTTTAATGAAAGTCAGTGTTTTTTTATTGCTGTATTAAAATGTATTCAGTAGTCCAGTCTCAGAGTTTTAAGTTTTCATCACTTCTTTCACTTGTTCATCACCCTCTTACTCCCTCCTCCTGCCACTCCCAGCACCAGTCCAGTGGGGAATATTTGCTTTTGAGAAAATTGTGTTGCGGTGATGGTGGTGAAGACTTTTCTACCTCAGAAGACTAAAGAAATAGTTTGCTGCTGTTGGTTCAAACTGTTGTATTGTGCAATCCATTGAATTTGCTCCTTGGACTAAGATATTTTTCCATGTGGTGGGCTGGATTTAAAGGTTTTTGCACAGATACTATGTATCTTCAAAGACTGCAGGAGAAAGAGAGCATGGTAATGCAGCTAATTCTCTACTTCCAGTAGCCCTAAATGTAACACGCTAACCCTTTCACATGCTGCAAAATTATGTTAACCAAAGCAGTAGGGATCAGGTGACAATACCTTCTTTATCAGGTTTATTACAGACTTTTTTGCATCTGAGCTTCAATTCCTTCTCCTATGATTGTACTTTTGGTAAAATAGTAGGCAAATCTCATTTCAGTCTTCTCTTTGAAGAGACCTCCATGGTGGAGTGTTAGGGAGTAAGTTAGCAGGTGTCTCTGCACTGTGATATAAATGTTGTCTATAACATAATATAGCTTTGTAGTGGAGGAATGGAGGGTAGGAAACAAGCATCTCCATTCTGGTTTGTTTGGGTTTTTTTCCTTTTTTTTTTAATTTTTTTTTTTTTTAAGTGTGACCTCAGTGATGTTTTGCAGCCCTTTCTCACCAAGTTGCAGGTTTTCATGAGCCTTTAGATGAAGTCCTGGCTTTTAACTCGAAGCACAGATACAGATGTGCCCCTATGAAAACTCTGAAGTAAATATTTCCCGGTCTGGAGTGAGGAAGTCTCATCCTTGGGTACCTAGCTCGATTAGCCTAGAGGTAGCAGCTGCTCTTGGTGCAGCTTTTCTCTTTATTCAGTAAGCTGGCTTCAGGCTTTCAGCTCTGCTGTAAGCTGCAGGCAGTGCTCTGACCTCATTTCTGCCAGTGAGCCGTGTGCTTGGGAGAACTTCCACGGCGGCAGGCTGTCTGGGCAGGCTGCTGTCCTCTGGGACACGGAGCCCCCCAGCTCCCTGCTTCTGCAGCAGCCCAGCTGGAAGAAATGGCAGGTTTTAAGTCCTGCCCCTCTCCCACCTTTAGTCAGGTTTAGCTGTTTCTTTGGGGTGCAGAACTGGTTCTCAGCACAGATTCACATCTCTGGTCTGCTGGAGTGATGCATTCCTCACAGAGTTTTAGGAAGGACTAGTTGGCAGGGCAGGATGCTGGATGGCACAAAAATCTGTAGGTCATCATCACATTAACACGGCAGTCTGTCCCAAGTGACTATAAAGAATAGGGTATGGAAAACCTGCTAGGCCTTTTTTTAAAAAACTTTCTGTTTGTTTGTTTTTTCTGGTTTGTTTTGTTTTAAATATAGCTTTGTCAGTGAAAGGATGGGCAGGGAGAGGAAAGAAAGGGTGTAGAAAATGAAAGCATGGTTGGACTGTCAAGGCTTATATAGTTTTTTTAGGAAAACTCCAAAAAGCTCTGTAAACATAGGAAAAACTATGGAAATAAAATGCTCATTCTACCCCTCATTTCCAAGTTATATTTCTCAGATTACTTCTTTGGACTCTCTCTCATCTCTGATTACACTGGAACTTTGCATCCATAGAACATAAAACCTACCTTTTTTGCTGGTAAATGAAGAGCTGACAGCTGTTTATCAGGCTGTGCAGTGTGCAGCAGTCACATTTTAATACAAACATCAAACTCGCCTGTTTTTCATGTGGCATGTTACAAGTATGACAGAAGAAAACCAGAAGAAATGTCTTGTTTCTGATTAAATCCACTATTGATATGCTCTGTGATCCATGAAATGCAATAGTGGCAGAAGAGAATAACAAGATAAGGGTTTCTGAGAATGATTTCATCTTGGAGCTCTTCCTGCATCACTTGCTTAATGTGGCTTGCGAAGCCCTATAGATGAGACACATGTGAAAATGGACTAGGGCATTTAGGAAGAGAAACCCTTCTGTCTTGTTCATTGGCTCAGGTTACCTGATATGTAACTAGAAGGTATGCTGTCCAAACAAAAAAATCTCCCTGTAAGGTGTGGGGAGGTTTTATTGACCTATCCGTGTTTAAATGTTTTCAGTGTATTCTGATGGAAAAACCTTCCATAGGTAGGTAGTCTGACCTTCTAATAGCTTCTGGAGAATTTTGATGGACTGACCCTCAGTAATGTATTTGCTCACCTAAGTTAACTAACTTTTGCGTCAACTGCTACCTGCTAGGTATATTTTTCTTCTTCCTTCTCCAGGGTCTAATGGCTTAACTGATATAACTGGGATCCTGAAGGGAGAAAATGATGTTCCCACTGTAATTTTTTTAAAATTAGTTTAACAAAGTAAATAGTAAGTTTTAGAAAGAAACTGCAGATATCTTGGAAGGGAAGGTATTGATAACATTGAAGAATACAATGAGGTGCCTTACTGGCAATGACTGGCTACACTTGAGGCATCCAAATTGGCAGGTTTTCCAAATGTCTCCACATGCATGGTAGGATTTCTCTTTGAGGAGTTAGGCAGGATTTCTAGATGAATTTCTCCATTTGGAAAAGAAAGGGGCTATTTTGCTTTGACACATTTTTGAAATTCTTGACTCTATTACCTGTAATGAAGACTAAAATTAACATGGTGATGCAAAGTATCTTCTTTGTTTCTGAGGACGTGTCTGCACTGGCTTGACTGCGGGCAAATGATAACTACCTGAAAGAGGAGCAGTTGCTGCTTACCAGTCCCACTCAAGCAACAGTCAGCAAGTGGCATCAGCATGTTGAGGTAGATGCCAGCCTGTTGGTTGCCGTGCTTCAGGACAGCCTTGTCTCCATTCACATTTTTGTGGTGGTGGCGGCAGAGGGTTGGCTTGAAATGATTTATGTATTCTGGTTGTGAACAGGGTTTATTCAGTTCATCACGTAAACACAGACTAGCATGTTTAAGAGGATTACCAGGCTGCACTGGTGATCCACCTCTGGTGGTTAGCACTCTCTTCTTTTTTCTTGGTGTAATAGGTGCTGAGACCTACAAAACTTCTTTTCCCCCCCCTGAAATCACCTGTTCCCTCTGTGCAGTAAGAGATGTGCTTGCTGGTTTGTGCACAGTACTCTCCAGCTGCAAGATACCAATTTTCTTTGCTTCAAGGCTTTACGTTTTCTTGTTTTGGTTTGGTTTTTTTTCCACTTCTGATTCATAAAATTCAAGACACACACACACACACATATATATGCATGCATTTCTTCTTGATCCAGGATCTTCTGCAAGAAGTCCATCTACATCATGCAGGACTTCTGCAGACCATCTTCCAGGATTCAGGCAAACCTCTCTGCTCTTTTGTCCTTATTGGATCATTCCCCACAGGGCTGCTTGCATGAGACTCAGTGTTGCCTGCACCTGTGGCATAACATTTTTTCTGAGTGCAGCCTTACCTACAATATTCCTCTAACAGGTTGGCTGTCCTTTGTTGTCAGTTTTGTGCTGCCAGAGAGTATACAGCTTGGGAGGTGACATGTTAGGTAATAGGGTTGGGCTAGAAGTTGGCTGTTTAGGGATATGTCACTATACTGGTAAGTAATTTTTTCTTTATTGTAGCCCTTTAGTGCAGAAGGTGGAAATAGTGGCTGTTGTACTGGGTCCTGACTTCCATTCTCAAGTGGTCTGGGGGAGAGAAAAAAACCCCCAACACATTTGCTTTCAACTTTGCTGTTGTCACATTGCTGTAGAATTTGCTGCTCTCACAATTGAAGTCTTCTAAGGATCAGTGCACTGAATCAAGAACATAAGCTAAAATAGTTTTTAATGAGTTTTTCAGATTGAAGTCTAGCATATTATTTTCAATAAATTATTTTCTTTCTATTTAACCATCATGGTACTTATCTTCCTGGGTGGTCATGTTATCATCCCTCTGAAACTCACTGCAGTAAAAGTGAATGAAGCTTGAATGATATTTCTCACCCAGCTCTTCTTTAAATGTGGTTTTCCCTCAAACATTAATATTTTCCCTATGCTTTCATTTTCCATTAAAAATAATCTAAACTATTTAATAATTAGATCTCATCTTATTTGGCAGAACTCATAACAAATGTGCATTTCATCTGCATGGTTTCCAGCATTATCAGTGCTATATTCATTCAGGTTTGCAGAGCACGTGTCAGTGTGGACAGGCTTGCTTATTTCAGGGTAGGACCAGGTAGAGAATGAAAGCGTGACACTAGTTAGCATTGCACATGAAAGAGGGAAATGGTTGTCTGTCAGTGGTCTCAGTGTGGTTGATTGCTGCAAGTGTGGAGCCAGGCTTATGGCTGGCTGCTGCTCTCCTGCTCACCCAACCCTTCCAGAGGCCAGCTCTACTCAGTAACCCATGGTAAAGCTCAGGGGAAAGGAGTTACTAATCTGGCAAGTTTTAAGTTGCGCTGTTTAACAAAGTGATCTAATGAAGGCCACTAATACAAACTAAGGGATGTGTGTCCAGCTGCAAGAATTGTGGGAGGCAAGAACAAGGAGCCTTTGACTTTATTGCAGGCAGTACATAGGCTTACTCGCTCGCTTGAAACCTCTGTGGTAGTGAAATCCCACACCGGAATTAAAGACTCTGAAAGTCTGTAGGATGAACACAGTAACAGAGAATAAGAGGGAAGAATATAACCCCATTTCCTCCCTTACTTCTCAGATCACACAGATCTTGAGCTCCATATACCACAGTTTGCAGAACAAGCTAAAAAAGTGTATGTGAATAGGAGGTGAATAGTTAGTCATGGCTGATGATAAGCAGTTGGTTGTTGTTGTTATTATTATTATTACTGCCCAAATATAATAATTGTATACGGATAGATTTCTCAACAGCTTACCCAATATATAAGTTTTAGACTGTGTCTAATCCCTTTTTCCCCCCCTACCTGTTTCACAGTATAAATGTTTTGAGAAGTGTGAAAAAGTCTATAAACGTCAGCTATTTTGAGTATATGTTTGACTTGCTGATTATTTATCTTTGTGCTTCTCTAAAATCTGATGGGGGAAACCCTGATTTTAGTTATGTTACAACTTTGTTGACAGTTTGTGCTGTAACAGCTCTGATATGATTGGGTTTGTGCCAAGTTGGGAAGTTCTGAGTGGAAACTTGTAGCCTTCTGTTTATAAAAGCCTGTATTTCTCTCTTAAGTACATGCTCATGTATGGGAGGGAGTATTTTCTGTGATTCATAAAAAATCATAAGCTTTGCTTTGAAAGCCAGTGTCAGTATGGATGAAATACTAGGAGTCAAACAAAAAAAATCAGGAATCCCAGGAGAAGACTGAGCCCCAGTATCAAGGGGGAACTCCTCAGCCATGACTTAGCACAACATATGATAACATGTTCCTCTTCCCCTTATGTTCCCTCTGTTCAGTCCCCAATAAATCCATTCCTAGATGCTAGAAAGAAAAATGACCTTTCAAAGATGCAGGTGAGA
The DNA here is from genome assembly GCA_035583155.1 of Acropternis orthonyx. Lineage (NCBI taxonomy): Eukaryota > Metazoa > Chordata > Aves > Passeriformes > Rhinocryptidae > Acropternis > Acropternis orthonyx. The sequence goes on along the minus strand of JAWWEU010000111.1, from coordinate 54,595,350 downwards.
ATTGCCAATTCCACACATTTCTTCCATGACAGACAATTTGCCCTAATACTTCTGTCCTTATTTCTTCTTTATGTCTCAAAATCTGTTGTAGATGTTTTGTAATCCGTTGTATGTTAACAAAATTTTCAAATGCAGAACTGAAGAAAGGCAATAGGAATTTTCTCTCTTCTGTTTTTCAGTGAAAATGGTACTAAGCACTCTTCTGGTTAAGAAGCCAACCTCTTAGTGAAATATGCTATTATTTAATCATTATGTTTAGTATATAAATGGACTGTTTTTATTGGACAATGCATATGTATAAACACATAAAATTATATTATGCATATTTCATCTGGGAGATTCCCATGCCTGCAGCTTATTGAGAGCAAACTGATTCTTTACTTTTCAAGAGCTGCTTTCCAAGTTTCCAGTGATCCAAGTGTCTACATATAGCCTTACAAAGAATGTAAGAATGAGTTTGTGATCATTTGGCGTGCACAGGTGCCTGCATTGTTAACAAACACAAATTTCTACATGTTACCAAACCTCATCTAGAATACAGCAAATGGATTTGTTTGCAGTCAGAAAGGAAAGCACTATGAAAACGGTGCGTTTCAAAAGACAAAGGGTGTCTTACCTGAGCCTTTTAATGTGCTTTTCAGTGTGAGGAAAGGCATTTCCTACATAGTCTTCAAATACCCAAGTAAAAGTAAATTCCATTCAACCTGCAGTATTTCTCATGAGAAAGCATGCTGTCTCTTCCCTCTCCTCCTTTGGTGTCCCTGGAAATTTCAGGAGGAAGTAAGGTTAAAATCTTGCAAACCTGTGGGAAAGCCCATGCTTGGTACTTTGTAAGGAAGTGATGGCTCTTGATTTTTTTGAAAATATAAACCATATTTTGCTTCCCAGCAAAATCTTATAGTGTCTGTTTGGAAAAAGGAACAATTGTGTTTCTACAATGACGTATCCTAAACTGAATATTCCATTTATCCTTTTTCACCGCTCCTGGTATTTCTATGTGGTTTTTTTGTTGTTGTTGTTTTGACAAATTACTTTAATTTGGTGTATTTTTTTAAGAATTAGGAAGAATGACGTTGAGTGCTGAACTGGAAGTTGAAATCTCGGGTTGCCGGGTTTATTGCAAATGCCTGTGCAGTGACAGCCCCCAGCATGCATGAGCGTGTTGTGTGTGTGTGTGCGTGTGTGTGTGCGCATTTTTAAATAAAAAGGAAAGCAGAGGTTTGCTCATTTGTTTGCCTATTGTGAAGCTGTCCTGCACCTTTCTACTCCTTTGTACTGGGGTGAAGGCTGCTGAATGGAGGCCTTGTGCCATTTGTTGATTTTAAACCTCACTGTTAATCCACAGGAACCTGCTGGTGTGCACAGCAGGAGAGCTGTGTGACAAGTGGAAATCTGGGCGGGGGGGAGTGTGGGGGTCACAGGGGATAATAATCATTCAGCCATCAGCCTTTGTCACCCTTAAGCCTAATTGTTACCCTCTGCTGGTAACCACATTGAAGTGCTGGCCTTTTAAGTGTTTCTAGATTTTACTTGGCACAGGCTTAGGGATAGGATCATTTATTGCTGAGTTTATATCGTATCAGGTTTGTTGGGGATTGTTTTATTAGCCCCACTGAATTGTCTGTGTCCCTTAAAATAATTCAGGAGAGTCCAAATGGGTGGAAGGAGCTGAATGGAAACGGTACAGTTGTTAACAAATTTCTCTCTGTCAGAAGCTGGGCTAAAACCAGAGACAGAAAGCTTTCCTGCTCTACCAGCCAGCTGCCTCCTGGAGTCTGTGTGTGAGCAGCAGCTGTGGCTGTGGGTACTGGGCTGCCTGAGCAGCCCCATGCAGGCAGCAGCAAGGTGATGGTGGGGTGGGGCAGAGGACAGCTTCCCCTGCCCCTCGTGCATGCAGTGCCCACCCGCTTCAGGTATGCCTCAAAACCGAAGGTCTGATGGTGGCTGAAACAAACTGAACTGGTAGTAAACTTGGGAAGGGGAGAGGAGAATCAAACCATTTAAAAACAACAAAGAAAAAGGTGAGATATCTTTTCTAGCAGTCGGGAACTGGTTGTTCAACTTTCCCTGCCAGTAACACATGCTGAAGTCAGTATTGCGCTTTCGAAGTTGCTGTAGAAGCTGCTGTAGTAGCTAAAATGAAGCCTGAACCTAAGGCTTTGCAATGTGCGGGTATTTCTGTGTGTGAAGTCAGCTTGTGCTGGAGGAGGGGGCACGGTGAGCGGGAGGTTGTTTTGTTGCTCCCCCTGCCCCACGTATGGTGGGTGTTGTGTTTTAGGCCATTACCTAAGACTGCTTGGGCTTGTGTAGGCAGGAAATTCTCCAAGTTACTGGTACAGGCTTTGGAGCTATTCTTGATCAAATATACTTGCCTTCTAACCCTTCAGACACAACAGGCCTCCGGCAGATGCAGCAACTGCATTGTGTGCTACGACCCCATAACCAGTGTTTGAAAATTGCGCCAGTAGGAACAATGGTAAATCCAGGGTTGTTACGGGAGTCTGATTACACAGTGTGATTGCAATCTTATTTTCAAGTCCAGTCTTCCACCTGGCTCAGTACTTCATCAAAACTCTTGAGAACACATCTCAGAGTAGGATGAATGTTCATGGTTGCTACTTAGTCTTTTACAGTAATAAAAAGGGGGGTTGTTTATTTAAGAGGTTTGGGTTTGTGTATTTCCCCATGTTCCAGGAGTATGATTCCCTGCTGGGTGTTGGCATGCATCTTAGCTCCCTGGATTTCTTTATGAACAGCATATGTCATAGTGGTACCTGTGTGGACTTGATACTTCTATCAAAAAGCTTTAAGTAGTAAAAACTTATGATCAAAAAACACAAGATCACTCACCTGTTGTATTTTCACCCTTCTAAGATGCAGATTTAATTATAATTACTGAGTCAGATTAATAATTCTTTTACAACTGTTCTTGCAGGACATGTCTCAGGAAGGCTATGGAACCAGATCTCAACCCCCTATGGCCCCAGGAAAGCCTAATCATGAAGACTTGAATCTAATACAGCAAGAAAGACCGTCGAGCTTACCAGTAAGAAAATAATGTTTGTTTCAGTATCTTAAAATGAAAGCACTTTTTTGTAGCATTTCATTGCATCTAGGATGAGCAGATGAGAAATACTGAAAGAAGAAATATTAAACAAGATGGGTGAAAAATTGTTTTTAAAAGTGTGAGAACAGGCAGCTTGTATATGAGTGGACTTTGATTAGGCTTGTTCTGTTTCAAAACAGCACTATTTATGTACATGCATGTTTTGTGCTTGTGCACATGTGTATTACATAGAGGAAATGCACCGATTTTTTTAGCTTTAGGAATTCCATACTTGCATGAACCAATCTGGTGAGGAGGAGGCTTTTTTCTGTGCCCTTTTCAAATGTTTTCAGTAGATTCTGGTTTAGAATACTGTCACCAGGAGTTACTTGCTCCAAACACTGAGTATCAGTAATGAGACTGGGACATTAATTCTGCTACTATCTATTATATGGAAGGGTAGAAGCAAGAATGACAGTGGTATTTGGGCTGGGTTGATCTTTTGGTTAGGAGACTATTTTGTACTCATATTTCATAGTTTTTCTGAGCTCTACATGTTCTGCTGCTGTGGGAGAAACAACACAAGTGAATATCCTTTGTGAAGACAGTATTTGCATTTTTGAAGGTCTTATTTCACTATAGTAGACAAAGTGCTCAGCCTTGTCTTTGTGTGCCCCTTGTGCTTTGGGGTTTTTCTTGTTTGTTGGTAGTAAACCAGTATGAATTTAAACAAACTAGAATATGTTCAACTTAAATGATGAAGCTATCTAAACTTTATAAACTACGTACGCTGGCTTGGAATAACGTATCATAAACATACAGGATATTTCCTGCAGTTTAGTGGATATGTATGCATTTGCACTTGGCAGAGGGATCTCTCTGAGGAGTTTACCGTATTAAGATACCAAATGTATTTGTGAAATCTGGTAGTATGTTGCATATTTTAGCTCTGATACATGGCACAATTGTAAATCCCTAAAAACGGGGAAATAAATATCTTCACAGTATTTTAAAGTTAGATCTTTGGCACCTAGGAGAGTGTATGTGCCCCAGATTCCTTACATAACATTTGAGACATGCATGTCTCAGGAGAAGCTATGTAAACTGGTGTGAGAAGAGATATCCATTTGCCTTGAACCTAGTATTAATTTGACAGTTTTTCAGGAATCCTTTTTTAAACAGACTAATTTCCCTGAACAGGTCTCAAAAATGCTGGTAGTTTACCTTAAAAATAGTAGTTACTGTGGACATTGAACTGTTTTGGCAATAACTACCTAGTTTAAAAAGCAGAGATATTAAAAGGGACTTTTTATCTCCCAATTTTTCATGAACAGTGTTTATGAGGGTAAAAGAGAAGTAAAATTTTTTATCAGATAATGTTCTGCTAATTTGCCTGTGTTTTTTCTCAAACAATTGTCCTACTTCCAATCCATGCTCTGTCCTACCTCCAGCATCATGATATCTAGGCAGAGTATTGGGTATTATCTGTGTCCCTGAGTGTTTAGTACATTTAGTAGCTCATAATTATTCTAGGTATGAGTAAGCTGGTAGTATTAAGAGTGAATGTTAACCATTTTGGCCACATAACTTAAACTCTGAGTTGGTCCCGAATGCTGTTTTTGAGACACTTAGTTACTGGAAAGCTTTGATGCATAACCAGAGAGCACTTCATATACTCTCAAAAACTCTGCTGTTTTCATTTGGAGGGGAATGGAGGATATTATAATTTTGTATTCTGTTTTTGTTTTGGTTGGAGTTTTTGTTTCTTTGGTTTGTTTTTCAAATCTAAAAACAATTGCAATCCTTTGTATATAGTGACAAAGGCTTTTTGATCATGTCAGCAAACTCCCAGTCATCTTAATATCCAAGGAAGATGTCACAGAAATTAGGAATAATCCGTGCATTCAAAATATTGTAAACTTGATAAAAGCTTTAATATAAGTCTATTTCGGGTGATGGCTTGACCTTATATGAACATGGTGCTTCCCCTGAAACAGGAGAGTTCTGTATGGACTCCTTATGAAAACCCTTGATCACTATCCATTGTTTAGTTTTCCTAGTTAGCCTCATTCTGGTATACTAAATATGGCTTCTTAAGCTTGTTTTCAAGGTAATGTGGTTCTTCAGCGTAGCAGTCCCTTGTCTTTGTACAGTGAAGCTTGAAATTACAGCAGTGATGTAAGGCTTGTAATAAAATTTAGTTATGTTTTGTTTCATGGTATTCTGGTATTTATACAATTTGCCTGTTATCTTTTTATTTCTTAAGGGCATTGTGTAAAATCATAGCAGCTACAGAGCAAACTTATACAAGTGTCAAAAAACAACAAAAGAGATGTAATACTAAATGGTGAATGGTTTTCTCTGATGTGGCTTTGAAAAAGAGCTTCCCTTTGATGGATTCAAAGAGGAGCTGGCCACTTTCTGCAGCACTGAATGCTGGCTTGTGTCACCCTTTGGGGGAGTTTTTTCAGCAGGTTTGTGACACAGTAAGCGCAGCTAAACAGCTCAATAGTTGTTCCGTTTCCTTCACACATTGTATATAAAAGTCCTGGCATGAATGTCCCCATAAAGTTCAAAGCAGACAAATTTGTAATGTGGGTTGGTAACAAATGGCTACAAACAAAATATGGCTTTATTAGCTACTTCTAATGGCCTGTCAGATTCTATACAATGCGTGCTTTCCTTTTCCTAACTGCTCTGATATCTGGAGGGTTTGACCTGTGGGTCTCTGACCATGTGGAGTCACTGAGAGCCCAAATAAAAAGTTGCACAGAATAGTGCTCTGAGCACTTTTGTTGGGGTCACAATTAGAAGGAAATCTCAAGCCTCTGAGAAAACATGGGAGTTAGGTACTCTGTGAAGGAAAGGAAGTAATAAACAGAAACTGTTCCCTATTAGAGTAAAGGAATAAAGGGGAAGAGGCCTGAATGAAAGTCTGGAGAACAGCTACTACAGAACATATTTATCAAGACTTAAGGGATAATAGTAAAATACACATTTCTGCTATTGTGAGAAAGCTGGAGCAGACTTACAGGAAAAAGCTTCCAAATGATGTATCTGCAGATTTGTAGTTGCGGTAAAGGAACTTGTGTCAGTAGTACGCTGCGTCTGTCTATGAAGACTTACTCTTTATTTTGTCTTTAATGAGTACGTTTGTAAATGTTCACACTGGATTATGTTGACAGAGTGAGGAGCAGAAAACATAAATTAATTTAAATTTTTTTTATTGGCATGAGTATTAATGTAATTTCAGAGAGGCATCGGTGTTTTTGCTTTTAGTTTGTTCTGTTTTAATAAGGCCCTTCTTTTTTTTTTTTTTTTTCCCCACCCGTGTGCTTGTTTGAGGTTGAATTTGCCATCCCATCTCCTCCACTGTCACTCCTGGGACTGGACAGTAGATCTGACTTGGGGAACTGAACCAGATGAGAAATGATCTCTCTATATTTCTGGATTAGTTTTTGACTGAATCACTGTGCAATTGTGTGGGCATCAGTGGTACCTCAGAAGAGGAGATGGGAATCAGAAGCTGTAATGGGAAAGGGGACAGACAGCAGCTTTGATTTTGGCCACAGCCTAAAGGACTGTATGATCTTGCTGGAAGGGTTTAAGATGCTATCATCCTGTCAGATGAGACCTGGTGGCACAGCAGTGTTCATGGTTGGGCCCTGCAGCAGTCACAGAGCCACAGACAGAAGACAGTTCACTTCTTTTGTAAGGTAAGTTTCCTGCCAGTTCACATCCCTAAGCTGTTTAATGCAATGCAATCCATGAGTGCAAGCATGGAGGTGTGAACATGCACAGCTGGAGGCCAAAGTCAAGTTGGTCTTCAGCTGGTCCTCACCTGCATCTGTGTAAACTGTAGGGAAATTGTGGCTTTAGTCTTATAACTTAGGTTTATCTTGTGCTTACTGGAGGTCATGCAGTGTTGAAGGGGGAAGGTTGTATCTGGAGTTGAGGGAATCACTATTCTATTAGATCATTCAGAATTCTGAGTTTATGGATTCACTCTGTGACATCACTTATTCACTGAGTCTTTCCATGGAGGCAGAGCAATTCCTATGCCAAACAAAATAGTAGCTGGCAGTGGAGGTAGAATGCCATTTCTACCTTGTTCAGTGCTGTGACCTGAGAAGTTTGGTTATGGCCCTACAACATCTATAGTTGTAGGAGCTTCACTGTCAAGTAGAGCTCAAATAATACATACCATTGCTTGGACAGTACATTTTTTTAAGATACCAGTTGCCTTGTTTCATTATGCTTAGCACTGTGGAAAACAACACATCAGCAATCTCTTCCTGATTTTATTAAATGCTTCACAGCATTTACCCCATTTTAGTGAGCCTCTGAAAGATGTTCAGGTGCTGGACAGTTTTTCCTCTGGTTGACACACCTGTTCTGTTGTAGAAGGAGGGTACTAAATTACATTTCAGAGGACCTCTGTTGAGAACTAGTAGTAAACTACATCCAAGACAAGATATACTTGGCTCATAGAACTACACCATTTCATATGGATAGGTGTAGGCTATGAGGAAAACACATGGGATGGTTTGGGAATGCATGTTCTGTGTCTACTTCTAGAATATGAAGTAGCTTGGAAAGTCATCTCAAGCAGCAGGACTCTTCAGGCAAGTGCCTTAAATGGCTGAAGTCTTAATAGACAGGGAAACACTTCCCAGCATTACTTGAGCAACTGTGGTTGAGAGTTAGCAGGAGGTAACTCTTCTTTTCTCAGAGACTAAACTACTGGGATGAGGGACTCTGGTGACATTTATACTCAGCTTAGTCCAGTAAGCCCTAATCATGATCAGGGTTGTGGGCTTTACCATAATGTAAATATTGATTACCACTGTAGCCCTTCTGGTAAGGACAAACCAATACTAAAAGAGAACCTAGTGCAGCGACCCTCCCTTTTTTGTAATCTTTGTTGAATTCTCTGCAGGTAAGCAAATCAGAAAGCTTGATCTAAATTTAAGTGCTATTTGAAAAATACAGAGTATTGCTTGTGATTCGAGAAAGAAGAGGGAAAAAATTCTGTAAATGGGTTCTTTTTAATTCTTGGGAGGCAAATGCTGTTGCCAGTTGATAGATGCATTTGATACATGATAGCAAATCTGTCCTCTAGTTATTCATGTCTCTGCCTGAAAATATCTGTTTGGGAATATGTTAAACCATAAACAAGAAAGACATGCGAGTATGTAATACTTGTGAATTAAATTTTCCACTGTTTTTACATCAAGTAGGATAAAACTGGTGTGCCTCTTTCCGACTTTTCTTTCTCTTTTTCTGCAATGTTGTAAAATAACTGAATGATCTTGTTTTCCTTTGTTTGGGTCAAGAAATTTTAGCTGAAAATTGTTACTCTGTGAAAGAAGATTACTGACTCAACAAGCCTTCAATTTTCAGTGAATAACACTCCCACCCTCTAGCTTCAGGAACATGTGGTGCATGCATTCTATTTTAAAGTACAGACTGTAATTTAAAACTGAAGCAGTTTGATGCCCCACTGAACTTTGTTTAAGCCTGAAATAAAAGGAAAAAAGCTTGAAGTTGCAAATAAGTGACTAAGCTATCTCAAATGCTTTTCTTAGCCTTTATGCACAGAGTTGGAAGAAGCTGCTATTTTTTCCAAGTCCTTTTAATTCTGGATCAAGTGCAGTTGCTAAGAGGTTTTTTTTTTCCTTCTTGACATTCCTTGTAATAAACCTGTAGCTAGAACCAGTTTCATACAACACATATGTATAGAGACATCAAGTATATGTATTTCCATGTGTTTCTGAGGTGTCAGACATGCTCTGTAGCTGCTGTGGGTGCACAAACAGATTCTGTATGTGGCCTCCCATTTGTGTCCTGCTGTCACTCAGAATAGCAGGTCAAATCCAGTGCGAGCCACTGCAGTACCACTGACATTGGTGATGTTATTGAGGGCATGAACTTGGTGTGTGTCATTGAAAATCCTAGCCCAGTCAGTGTTCATGCACATTTTACATTTGACTGCAGTTAAACCAGAATTTCATGTAGGGTGATCAAAGTGATCCAGTGTCCTAGAGTCAACTTGTACATTAAGTCCCATTTTTGGGGAAAAGTACAATTAAAGTAGTGCAGAGCAGCCATGAGCATATGTTGTCCATGTAGAGTTAAACTGAAACATTGAAACCAAAATTGTAGATACTTGAATTAAGTGTTCTTCCTATAATGTTAACACTGGTAGTGGGAAGAGAAGGTCCTGTTATTACTGTGCTTTGTGCTTTATAGTATTACTTGGGTTTGCTCGATAGGTTGATCATATTTATTTAAAAATACAGGTTTAGGTTATTGAGGTATAAAAAGTAATTTTACTAGGCACAGTAAAAAAGATACTTAGCTATTCATCACCTTTTCTGGCTTCAAAATACTTTACCTTTACAATGTTTACAATGTCCCTGTAATAACCAAATTGCTAATTTATGATCCCAGAAAATTTGCAAATGCAAAAAGAAATATTTAGTCTGACCTCTACATGAAACTTACCTGGGAAACCTGCTAAGGAATTACAGATCCAGTAGTGGTTAAGGTTGCAAAAACTTGTATTTAAATAGGCCTATGTTGCCTTAAGTGGAGTATTAAAATATTAGTAGCGTTTTTCCTGCAGTGTGTTTTGAAGCCATGAGGAGTTGCATCATATACCTCCAAATACCAGAACAGTATTGGTGTTGATTCAGAAATTAAAGAAACTAGATTTAATTTGGGAAGTTGAAGCATTTAATTTTTTATTTCCTTCCTGTCCCCTGCCTCAGGCTGACCCCTTTTGCAGAGGCTGCTGCCCCCTTAGCCAGGGCAGCTGACCAGTGCCTATGGTAGCCCCTGAACCACCAAACCTTGCAGCCTGAAATGAGAGGCAAGCCGAAAACCCCCAAGGTTACTTAATATGCAAGGCTGTAAACTGCAGTAGCATGTGCACCTCAACATGCATGGCTCAGATGTACCTGCTGCAGGGGCAGTAACTGTACTAGCCATCCTTTAATCTGCCTAAATTTCCAAGTCAGTGCCTTTGGGTTTCACATGTGAAAATCTATCTTTAAAATGGTAGTTTGTTGTTGTTTCTTTTTTTGTTTTTGTTTTTTTGACCAGGGAGATGGATTAATTTTTATTGTTTGAACATCTTATATAGTGTGCGTACATACATATGTAGTGTATAAAATGTTGCATGTCTTATTTGCTTGGTTATTTGTAAATTTTGAGTTGATAGCATACTATAAATTCCAAAGCTTAATGTATTCACTGGTGCATGTCTTTGTTCATGCCTGTGTGAACATTGGGATTAAATGCAGAAAGTAAGACAAAGGAGTATTACTCACTTGAATACCATTTCAGGAAGTACCTGAGACACTGTAATGTTTTTTCTCTCTTTTATTTTTACCACAAGTATTCCTGTAAGATAGGATTTTTTCCCCCCAAAATGACTCCTTTATTTGTGCATACCAAGGCTTGTGAAGTATGACCTCAACTTCATAACCTTGGCTAAACACAGTAACTCAGTTTGACCAGCAACATCTGAAGCCTAGCAGTAGATGCCTTCTCTTTTTCTTCGTCCATTCCTGTTTGCTGGGAATGTCTTGGTTTCTGGTGCTATTGTTGCAGCTTTCATGTTTTAAAAAAAAAGTTGCCAGTCTTTGATGTGAAGCTCACTCCTGAGTGGTGCTGGTCAGCTGCTGTTTCTGTGTGAGCAGATGTTTGTGCAGTCACGGTCAACAGTGTTAAGATTAGGTCAGGTTTCACAGTGCTTTGTCTGATTGTTTATGGTGTGTCCATAATTGCTGGGGATTTTAGGTGCCATCACAGTGCAAATTGGAAGTATTTGTAATGTACTATTTGTTTCATAGGACTATGACTATCATGATAAAGTAAGTCCTGTAGTGTGTGAGGCTATTCACATGTTTTAGTGGTTGGTTTTTTTTTTTAATTGTTGTGGGGTTTTGTGTTGGTTTCTTTTTTGGTTTGTTTTGGCGGAGGGGTGAGGGTTTTTTGAAGTTTGAAATAGGTTTTTAAATTTCCCTCAAATGTGTTTTCTTTAAACCTAACCTCTTGCACTTAAGCCTCTGAAACATTCCTTCCTTTGCTGGAGCCATACATCTCACATTCACTATGAAGTCTTCTCTTGAAGACAATGAGATGTGGTGGGTTTTTATAGAAAAAACCCATATGTTCTGTATTATGCTGTATGTGAGAAGTGCTTCTCAAGTGTGTTTCACGTAGACAGGTTTCCATTATCAATTTACCTTTAAAAAATATATATGCACACATGCAAAATGAGGGAGCTTCTACCTTTCGAAAGCACTTTTATTTTACCCACTGCATCAGTTCTTTAACATTGTGCAGGTTATACCATGCTGTTTCCCACACAATTCCAAATACAGTTCTGCATTCACAGGACTTTATAAAGATGGTCCTGTTTGAATTGGTGATGTAATTTTGGAGGATGAAGCATCATAGTGTGTTGAAATTAAGATAGAAAAGCTGATCATGCCAGGAAAAGGCAACTTTCAGTTCCCAGTGTTTAGGCTTTTGATCTCTTCCATTCCATGCAGACAATTCCAAATTATTTAACCTGTGAAATGAGACTTACTGTGTTAAATTAGAATTAGGACCTGAATTTTGCGTCACATTTGAATAATTGCATTACTATAGGAAAATATGCCATCCTGGATCATTTGTTTTGTATCATAGTTAAATGGCATGAATTTATAACAATGTGTGGTGTTGGGTTTGGTGGTTTTGTTTTGTTTCGGTTTTCCCTTCAAGGCAGAGGTGCGCTTAATAGTTTATCTTCCACTTTTCTGTAGAAGTTTTTATTTTGGGAAGTAATAAAAAGATAAGCATACATGAGCATTTGTATTTATGTTTGCATGTAGTAATACATTATGCATCAGTAAGCTTTAGTAAGGTTTGCTGAATACACAGTAGTGGACTTAGTTTAGAGAACAAAGCTTGTTTCGTGATACAGAATAAGGTGTAGATTTACAGGTACGTTTACAGTATCATAGATGATGAAATTTCCCAATGCATTTTGCACAAAAGGTAACAAAAGAAATCTAAAATATTACTTTTTTTGTTTCTTAACATTACAAACTTATACAATAAGCCATTCTTGCTTTTGAAAAGTATGGAGTTAAAGCAACTGGAAGCGATCTGAAATTCTTGGACTCATCTGTTACAATCAAAATAGATTTCTAAGATTAATAGGTAGATAAAATGACATATGGATTAAATACAGACAATGACCCTAACGAACTAAGCCATTATGGCATGGGATGAAATTTAATGCAAACTATTATCTTTTGGTTTTAGACTTTTATAGTAAGCTGAAAGCCTTACCACTTTTTCCTTATGATACTCCAGAGTGGAGATGGAAGAAGAACTCCAGATTATCTCTTTCCTTTATTTATTTTACAGTTCATATGAAGATTTTAATAACAGGGCTTAATGAAAGCTTCATAGAAACCTGATTTTTTCCATCCTGTTTGTTGTATCATTATAATCACGCCTACATGAAAGCGGAGAAAAAAGTAAAGTTCAGTGCAATTTTCAGCACAGCTCTTCAGAATTTTTTGCTGCAACAAGGCTGTAAAATTTTAAAATCTATGGGTTTTGTTGCTGTTGTTTTGTGGGGTTTTGTTGTTGTGTTTTTGGGGGGGGTGTGTTTAAGTAAGTATTACCTTATAAATTATAGCTTCTCTTGGATTCTCTCATGGTCCATTTTCTCTGTCTGAATTCATTCTGGCCCTTTGTTTTGCATGTACTCTTAAAGAAGACTTAGGATGACTTCATGTACACACCAGTGGTATCTTTGAATGAATGCTGATTCTTCCAGCACGGCTCATTAGACATTTTGCCCCATCAGAAGTCACACTAACAGTATTTTTCTTGCTATTCTGAGGTATGATGAAACACAGGGACTTTTTTGGCTATGGAAGTCTTAGGCTGCTTCTGGCCAGAGGGTGATTCCAGTGCTGAGACCACAGCTCGGTGTGAGAGGGGCCTAGGCCTCTCAGGCTGCCTAGAGTTGTCTTTCTCCTCTGCAAAGAAGCAGAGGTTACCTATCAGATCCTGTGAAATGCTGAGAAATGCACCCGTGCATGTACTTGCATATACTTATAGACATTTAGGTATTTAATTTTTGCTGGTTAGAACCAGTGATTTCTAGTGCTTGCTTTTTAATGCCTACATTCACAGTAATACAGGTCAGACTGAAGTCAGTCCTGTAAATTCTTTACCTTACTTTCCCGTCCTGCATAATCATTTCAATGACTTGACTTCCATTTCCATGGAGATGTGATCAGAGGGCTATAGCCAGCTAGCCACGCGGCTCAAGGACCATCTTCACTTACAGGGTGCACTGAAACCCTACAGAGTGGAAGTGTAATTAAAGGAGTTACAGTCTGACACGTTTTTTTTCCCCCACCACCCACATCCATTAAAGATGAAACTTGGAAACAATACATGTGATGATCTATGCAAAGGGATTTTTTTTCTTCATGTTTATTTAAAAGAAGATACAAAAACAAAAAACCCCACCCTCCTCCTTTATTCTTTCTTTTTAAAATTACTACTTTTCCAACAATATAAAACATTCTCTATGAACTTCTATGTATATTTGAACCTCCCGCAGACTCTCAGTTGCTGTGTGCTTACATTGAATAACATGGACTCAGTTTTGGCAAAATTTGAACTTTGTATTCCACAGAACTCATAGATTCACTATTAAACAAGTGCCGATTGGGCAGCTTACGCTTCTGCAAGTTCAGCCTGGGGTTATTGGTTCAGGGTCACGCACAGCATCGAGCTCTTGAGCAGCATGTACCTCCCAGCCTTACAAGGGTGAGTGACAAAACCTAGCAGCAAGTGCTCCTTGGACCTTGGACTGGGAGAACGCTGTTCAGAGACAAGGTGTGGTGGCATGTGCTGGTGCTTGGCTGGCACCACCCGTGGCCCAGGCGGCTCGAGGGGTGACATGTCATCATAGACTGCAGTGTGTGCACAGGCGGGGGTTTGTTTGCTGGGTAACCTGTGTGCTGCTGTATTTGGGGTTAGTGGTAGAAGTGTCTCTGGACACTTCTGGGCTCCATCAAGGGGAAGGTGCCTTTTTGGTTAAGGATGCAGAAGCTCCATGGGACTTTTGTGCCTGGGAGAGAGGGAAACAAAGTGTGTCTATTTCTGCCGAACAGGTTTAGTTTTCCTTCAGACTAGGTAATAACCAAGTTACAGTTGTAATACCATCTCGATTCTCGATTATATGCATCTCTCTGCATGTGCTAACATAAAAAAATATCCTTCAAGGTTTTGCGTTGTTCAAGGATCTGTCTTTTCTCCGTCCTCTCTGTCTCCTCTCCAGGGGGTTTGCAAGGTAACCCAAACTGGGTAACCCAAAAGGGAATACATTACTTTAATGTAGTTTTTGGCACATGGCTGTGATGCAGTGGGGAACATGACACAGAGGGGAAAAAACTGCACTCCCTCCCGGAGACTCAGATTTTACAGATTTTAACAGCAGATTTTAAAAGTGCATCTGAGCCTGAATCTGTGGCCTGCCGGGCAGCACACTGAACTGCTGCTAGCTCTACAGATTGATTGCCAACTGGGTATTTTTGTCACGCTTAATAAGAGCACACTGATGAGACAACAGCGCGTAAGCTGAGTAAATGTTATTTCTGCAGCACCACTGCTCGCTGTTGCCAGCATCCACAGAGTGGCAAGGCTTAAAAGGGAGCCTTCTCCTTCCCGCTGGGGGCTTTCTCCACTGAAATGGTGATCTCACAAGCATCCCCACTCTTTTCACAGAGAACGAAAGAGTGAACGACGTTTGTTGTGGTGTTGGTTGCAATGACACTGTAAGGCCGAAAGCGTGTCAGTGTAGCGAGCTCGGGCGGCCTCCCGCCCCGTCCGGGCCGGGCCTGGCTGAGGCTCCGCGCTGGTCAGCGCTGCAGTGGGTGGTGCGGTGTCAGGAGCTCTCCCCGCTCCCTCGGGCTGCCGCGGGCCTGCAATTACAGCTTTGTCTTTGGAGCCGGGCGCTCCGGCAGCGTCGCCATGGCGACGGGCTGGTAATGGCTGCGCCGAGCGCGGCCGGGCGTGCAGCGGCGGCCCGAGAGCCGGGAGCGGGCCGGGCCGCACTCAGGGACGGGGATCACTTCGCTTCCACGGCGGCAGGAAAGCATTATGCCATTAAATGGGCAGCTTTTCCCTCCCCACCCGCCCCCTCCTCCTTCAGTTTATGCATTATTAACACAAGCTTTCCTGTTTTGCTTGTAACATTTTATAGGCCCTTTCAAACATCTAGTCAGATTTGCTCTGCTGCTTTTTTATTTTTTAGGGCTTAACCCTTTCTCTCCTTGATCATGTCTTCAAAAACTTGGAGCCAAACCTTTAGCAGGTCTGGTTGCTTCCATTTAATGTGTTCAAAAACAGAAAAAAGGCTTTCGTTTTAGTTTTTTTTTTTAATCTATTTTTTAAACAATTCTGCCTTTTTTTTTTTTTTTTTTTGGAAGAACTCTAGAAGGCAATGGAGATGGGTCTGTTCTTGCCATTGAGTTGATGCAGATGCTGAAGTTGGCACGTGTGAACCCTGATAAGGTTGTGGAGGGTTTGAGTTGAGGCAGTGTTTTGGTTTTGCGTCTTAATTTGAGTGCCCTCTTCTCTCCTGCCCTTAGCGTTGCCACCCCATGCTTTTCACACATAGCGTTTTTGCTGGCCACCTTCAAAAGAGATGCACGTCATGACCGAAGGACTGGGAACCAAAAAATCCAGACCAGTCCTGTGGACACAGTATTTACATCTACCACCTTTCTTGTTAATATGGAGCTGGTGAAATACATCTAGACAAGTAGAAGTATTGCTATAAACACAAGCTGCAGGCTTTGTTTCACTTTTCCAGTGCTCTAAAATATAGCTTTCATTTTAGTCTCTAGTAGGAGGCATATATCCAAGAGCAGTCAAATGCTGTGGGTACAGTCATCCCTGCTGACACAAGTGGTCTCTCTGTTAAAATCTTGGAGGCTAACAAACAAACCTGGAATTCATATTTTTTTTCCCCAACCCCACTCCCCCTCCTTTTTTTTAAACTATGAATTTGTTATTATGGGGTGCTTACTGGAACCTCACTTTGACCATCTGTATCCATCACAGATCCTGCTGTCCTAAACGCTTCCAAGGACATCTCAGAGAAAGGCAAATGCTCCACATTTTTTGTTCTGGTTTTTTGATTTCATGTAGTGATGTTGATGTAAATGGTACTTGTGGGATGGACTTTCAGCTTCTGGACAGTGGACCAAAACATTGAGATTTATTTCCTCTATCCAGCTGTACTGCAAGGCTGTGCTCAGGTATCTGAGTGGGGAGGTTGTGTGTCTGAGCCTCCTGCTGTCCCACCCCACGTCCCATCGTTGGTGCTCGGTGCCCCAAAGCTTTGCATCTGTTCCTGCACACCACTTTTCACCCATGTGACTCCCACAGACACCTTTGGACACAGCACTGCTTCTCAAACTCAAGTGAAATGTGCTTCCTACCTCAGGGAGGCCCTGCAGTAGATGAAAGATGGACAGTCACCCCAGCATCCTGACCATCTGAGACCTGCATGAGGCCCATCTCTACTCCTGGCCAACAACAGCAGTGGCCTAGAGTTATTGTGTTGTAGAGTTGAATGTGGCAGTAACATACATTTTTAAAAGTTTTTTCTTTTATATGTAAGTTTTTAAAATTCTGTCTAAATAGTAAAAAAAGAAAAGTAATTATGGTAAATCTGCTCGAAGTGTGGATACAGATCATACAACTGCATATATTAAATAGGCTGAACTAGAGGCTTGCTCTCATCTCTTGGCTTTGTGAGTATGAATTTCATCCTTTGAGTTGCATTCCCCTTAAATCTGCAAATTCTGGGAAAATTAGACAAAACAGTTTACATTCCATGAATAAGAAATTACTAATTGCTTATAAAACAGGCGTATCTTTATCTACACAGGGCTTTTTAAAGTTGCTGCTTAATCTTTTTTCTTTTTTTAATCACTAAATAAACATGTCTCAGCAGTCGCTGGATGTGAAACCAAAACCTGGATGTGGACAAAAAGCAAACACACTACACTAATTTTCATTAGCATACCCTATCTCCTAGAACATTTATTTTTTTCATCTCCTTGTAAATTGATTTTTCACGTGCTTGTGACTGATATTTGAACTGTGTGTTTGTAGTAACTGACTTATGTAAAAGCCAGGTCCTGGATCTCCCAACATGAATATATTATGGAGGTGACCTCATGTGTTGATAGTTAAGGTTGCACAGAGTTTTCACTTAAAACGATGTTTAAATCCCTTAATTAAACATTAAAATTCGCACGAATTCTCAAACATGGACTGTTTCAATAAAGAGGATAAACTTTAATTATTTAGGTACTCATTGTTCTTCTTAGCACTGTATTTACAGAATTCAGAACAACTTAAAATTATTCCTTCCTCAGGTTTTTCCACAGTTCCTGGTATTTTCACTTTCTCTCTTCTTCTTTTTTAAAATCTTTTGGCTAAGCCTTTCATTGCTGTAAGATGTCATATCTCTGTTGATTTCATAAAAATGGTGACAATTTACATAAAATAATTTAACTAAAACCAGTCCAGCTTTTAATCATGCCTGATGCACAGGAACATATAGAAGACATATAAAAGGTCAGAAACTCAGTATGTGGTATTAGTTTTTTGCCATGAGAGTCAAGCAGTATATTGGCTGTTTGTAGCTGATACCAGTCTTTAACACTGATGATTTGGAATGAGAAGAAAAGACTAGAGGGCCTATTTAGAAGAAAAGTACCATATGGAAGCAAAATCCAGACTCACACTTAAACACCAGTAGCATCTCTTCTGAACAGGTGGCTATTACCAAATCAGTCAGTGAAAAACAACTACAGCAGTCCTAAATAAGTATAAACTCCCCTCTACTTCTCATCTTATTCTTTGAGGACCCATGTGAAACTTTCCTGAAGTCAGTCTTTTCCACTGATTTCAGTGAGCTTGGGATTAGGCTGATTAATGTTCATTCTACCCAGCTGTCACCCTGTTCCTCCATATTAATGTCTGTTTTGAGCCTTTTTCTTTGGACAGGGTCTGTAAACCTGTTGTATACAGCAGTGTGCGCTGTACCTGTAGCGACTGGAAAATACAGCTCTCCGTGGTAACATTTGCAGTCTTCTGCTGAGCTATAATCACATTCTTCAGCACAGGTGGAAGCCTTGATGAAAACAAGGTATTTGCAAACCGTACATAAATGAAAAAAAATTTGCTTAGAAACCAGTGTTACATATATAAGTAGTATCTGTATTTGGTCCTGTAAGCCTCCAGCCATTCCTCTGACTAGATGGAAATAGAGATAAACTGAAGGAAAAAACTTCCTACTTCTCATTAGCTTATGGCCTACAGAATTTTTTTTTATTTAAGCCTTTTTAGGTTGGGATCTCTGTTTTTCCATTGTTTTCATCTGACTTGCCACTATGGTGACATCTACCTATTAGTTCAGGTCTCCTGTCCATTGAAACATTTTGGTTCTTACTTACTAAATTACTTTTGAAAAAAGCTCTTGTCCTGTGACTGTCAGCAGCTAGGGCTGACAAAAATTCTTACTGCTTACGTGAGAAAGCATTGTTTCAGAGTATGTTAGTTCTTGAATTTTGGAAAACACAAGCACTATAGCCTGCGATTGCATACCAATACCATAAAAATGCAAAATTACTTATTAATTTGAAGAATTTCTTACTGCTTTAGTTGTTGGAGGAAGAGTGAAATTCACAGGAAGATCTTGTCACCAAGGTAAAAGTAGGTTCTCGAGCTCTTCCAGAGTAGGGAATTGATATGATGGAAGTGAAGGAGCTTACTGCACTTGAACGCTGCAAGGCTCATGTGGAAAAGCATGTGAACAGAAGTTACTGGGCCTGAAATGTTCCTTTGCTGGTGATGTTCCTACATTTTACTGACTCTACTGTGTATGTACTTGAGCAGTATTGGGGAGGAATACATGAGAGCATCTAGTGGTGAAATAATGTGGAGAGGATTAATTTGTATGGGTTGAAATCTTTGGCATTTTTACCGTATTAGTGGCATTTTTGTATTTTTGGAAGCTTGCTAGCCTGTGCAGATTCTCTTCATTCTTTTTGCTGGGGGAAGGGGAACGTTAAAAAAGCAGATCGAAGCACAGTATATATACTGTGACAGCAAGGGGTTAAAGAGATGTAATTATGCATTCTTCAGTAAGTGTTCTGCAGTCAGCAATACAGCTAGCTGTTCAGGAAGCTTAAAAAAAAAAAAAAAAAAGGATGAGAGAAGGTCAGATCCAAGGATTCTCCTAGGGTTTTCTTGTGTTTGCTTTTCCTTTGTGACTTATTATACTCTCTCCTGGTAGAAACAGAAGAAAGCATTGTGGCCTGTTCATTCCGCCTACTGATAATGTAAACTTAATCCCTTTGCTTTATATTAGTGGTAGAAGTGAGCGTATGAATTTAGTTTTTGAAGGAGTTCTGAGCCATCCTAGTGCTTGCCATGGTTCTTGTTCCCCAGCTCTTTAGCTATTGTTGAGAGTGTATTGCAGCCTACAAACGTGGAGCATTTCAACAAATGCCATTTCTCAGCAGTGGTTCACCCATTTTCTTTGAGAGGATTTGAACTTCCTGCAAATCCATCTACTGGAAATAGTTTGGATTTCATCTTTTGGGTGGTTTGGATGGATGAATGGAAGTTCTTGCACAGTCAGTATTTCAGGTGGACCTGATTGGTAAAGGTAATCTTTCATCAGTTCTGACTAAGCCTTTTGGGGGACCAAGGGGGAAAAATACCCTGCCATACATGACCATCACCTTGTTTTTCACATGTGGAACAGGAGGCTGTGGAATGTTTTGGGACAGTTGCACTAACAAGGGCAGGATATCTGGGTTGTGGGCTACGACCTTATTTCCACCCTGTGAGTTACCTGAGGTCTGACTTGCTAAGTCACTAAGTGCAGCACGTCCTTCTTTTTTTATTAAACTAATTTAATTTGCAGTTGGATTTCAAAATAGCTGCACAGCATTTCTGAGAGCTATTTGTCTATTTGGTAATACTGTAGTCTAAAAGAGGTGTCTTGGATTTTTCCCCCCTTTTTTCTTTCACATGATACAGTTTTCATTTTTTTTTTTTCCTCTGGGTACTTTCCTGGTTCAATTATATGGAAAGAACTGGAGACAAGTAAATGAATGGGATTTCTCCTCTCATCCTTGAAAACAAAACAAAGCACAACAAACACAAACATCCCTAAACCCCCCAAAATAGCTCTTCTTTAGGCATAAAGATCCTTAGCCTTGCCATTGACCATGTGGGGACAGGCCTTTGTGTTCTGCCCAGAGAGCAGGGAAGGGTGAGTTTGTCAGTTTACATACTGATGTGGAGTGCCTTGCAATAAGAAGCTTTATGTTGTTAGTTAATTGCACAGGTCATCTGAAAATGCAGCATTAGGGAATGGTCTACCTCTAAGAACAACTGAAATCTTTCCTCCAATCCTTGCTAAACACCAGTTTAAAGCTATTGATTTCCTTCCCCTAGAAAAATAAAAGTTAACTCCCATCATGTTTCTCCTCTCCTGCTCTTAACTTTCATTTTTCCTCATGTCGTTATAATTTTAACACTGCAAGGTTCTAAAAGGATTGCTTTGAGGAGGAAGAGTAGTCTGGTAAGTGTATTTCCTAAAGCCTTTGGCCTTTCAAGGTTCCTTTTACAGTAGGTTGAACTGTGCCAACCACTTGGATTGAGATGACAGGGGAGTAGTGTGCAATACTTTCTGCTTCCGATAGCTCTTTGTTGATCTAAGAGAGAGCACTTAGAGAGTGGTAGGTCATTTATGTGATTATGAAGAGCACTTGGTTCTCTCTTATTCAAGATGGAAAAATAATAGTTTTTAAATAAGAGGTCGCTGTCAAGATGACATTGAATGTGACTTCTCTTCCCTTTTCATTCCCTCCCCCACTAGCAGAAAAGTGGATAGGGCCCTCAGGATAGGGCTGGATTTTTCCAACTCCATGTGACTTTTTCTTTTCTTCTGTTCTTTGTTCATTTTATTCCTCACCATTTCCTCTCTGTGTAATGTTTATACTTCTTGATGATGTCTGGATATTTATGGTAACTAGAAATTTTAAAATAAATGTAACGCATATAAGACTCTATGTGTTGTTTTAAGTCTTGTTTTTCCACTTTGCAGAATTAAGCTGAATGTGTGAAGTGGTATCTGCTTGGGTGACAGATGTCCATTCCTGAATGATGCTCTGTTCCTTTTGTGCTTTATTTATGGAGTGATTTGCTTCTAAAATAATCTCTTAATCTTTTCCAAACTACATTTCTGTATGTGCTCTTTTTACATATGCCATCATTTAGGGTAATGGACTAAAAATTGAAATTACTCCTAAAAGCTTTGTTTCTAAAGCTAATAATATTGATATAACTCTGTCATTTTGGTTTGATATGTCCTTTTGGAACTAGGTTAAGCATGTAGTTTGGTTTTGCTCTGGTGTTTTTTTGTGTTTGTTTCCTGTAGCACTGCCATAATGAAATTGTATTTTAATTTCATTCACTTACCAAATGAAAAGACAACACTAATATGTCTTTTTTATGTTAGGTTTGCTTTTATATCTCAGAAAAGGAGCTGTATCCCAAATTAGAATGTGATTGTTCAAAGTACAGAACATAGTAATGTATTTTATGAAAATAATTAACAGTTACTCTAGGGTTAATTTACTTAAACCACTGTTGAACATCAGTAAGCACTCTCTTTCGTCACAGATTTCCTTCTAGTAAATTTTACCAGACGTGGTTTCAGCTTGCGGAAGGGCTGATCAGTGAAATATGTATAGTTCCAGGGAAGACTGTTTAAGTTTCTCTTATTTGCAGTTTGAAATTAAGTCTGTGTAAAGTATGTTAAAATTTTCAGGTTTTTGCCTGTTTACCCACTGAAAATAAATCGGCTGGAATTTCAAATTGCCTTTTGGAAAAGCAGAATTGGTTTGCAGCCAGCTTGGGGAAAGACAGCACTGAAATATTTTGTTTGTATTCTTGTATTTTGAATTACACTGAGTAAGACACTTCAAAGTTAAATATGAGGTGCTGAGAACTTACATGATTTATTAGTCAACCATCCAAAAAATCACAGAAAGTTGTGCACAGGCCTGAAATAGCATAGTGATGCAATTGATCTACAATTGCCAGACTGTGGAAACTTCTGAATATTAGACTTGACTTCTCATAGAAAGTACTCTTGCTTGACTTTAGTCCTAGATTCAGAATTTTTTGGAGAGTAGCATTCACAGTTTTTTAAAAAATACATATAAAAGCTCAGGATCCGTCTTGAGTACAGATGAAGAGTATTGAGCAATCAGCACTGAATAAAAGCTGTAGTTGTGGCTCTAGACCAAACTCTTCCCGAGGGCACTTGCTGTGCTGCGGCTCCTGAATTTTGCAGTTTTTCTGGAAACCTGTTCAGTTCCTCTTAGGACCATAATAAACAGAAACTTGGCCTTGCTCCTTCAGTGGCTGCTCAAACTGTCCAATTCTGGAGTAGGACTGGATTAGTGCTTCAGTTTGCATGAGGCAAAGGCTTTTGAAGTAACTCTCCCAGCTGAGCCCTGTTACCATTTGATTCGCGTTACCCAGCAGGCAAGGAGAGAGCTGGATTCCTTTTGGATGAAATGAAACTGAAAAATGTGCTCCAGGAGCCTGCCTAATGCACTCCAGCTGCTAGGAGGTACTTGGTCCCTGGGCTAGCCCAAGAGACAGCCCTCCAACAGGGGTACAGCGTGGGTGTCAGGTGCTCAGCTCGGAGCTCTCCCACCTGCGCCAGCTCCTGAGGAGCCGCACTGCTGGCCCTGGCAGGCGCAGCCTTCCCCTTCAATGCGAGGTGCTGCTGGGCCGCATCTGGATGTTTTACATAAGGCCTGGATCCAAAGTCCTTTGAAAGTCTTTGAATGACTTCCATTGACTTTAATAGGCTTTGTGGCTGGCCCTAATGATTTGGTTGTGATCTGAAAAGGGATGTTCAGAGATTTTTCTATAATGAGAAAATGTTACCTTTTAAAGAACTGAGTTTAAATAGCCTGATCAGTTCTCAAGTGGAAGTGAGCTTCTTGCTATCTCCTGGAATCCTTTTGTCCCTGTCAAAAAAACCATCAGAAAATTATTACTCGTTGCTCAAGTAAGGTCCAAGGTTGAAATTAGCAGAAGAGTTTTGGGTCATGAATTGAACTGCACTGACAAGCAGTGGAGAGATGTGCACAGTGCAAGTGTCTGCTCCTCTCAAAATCGTGTGGTAAACCCCTTGTTCTTACCAACAGTCACTTTGTTCACAGTTTTGAAGAAAAAAGGTAAGAGAGAGTAAGGAAAACCTCAGTGCTCATTTGTATTAACAGTGTTTTGAGATGAGTGATGCCATAGGTCTAAAAACAACATGTATTAAAAAAAAAATCTCATTTGTTTTTAAAGACAAGGATGGAATAGAAGTAATTTCACTGTCCTGCTAATTGGAATAACAAAACTACCAATTCTTTCCATTTCCCTGTATCTCTCATGTTCCTGTTGAAATTTCCTCTCTTGCCCAGAATTTTCACAAACTATTTTTTTTTGTATGTAATTACTTTTTTTTTTATCATGTAAGGTGGTGTTTGATCAGCATACAGAAAACCTTTCATTTTCCTGCTTCTTCTGAATCCTTTCATGTGAGGTAGGAAGTCAGCTCACTGCTTTAACAAATTAACATGGACATCTTGGATCTGTTGAACTTCTTCTTTATTTACTGTGTTATTTTGTTGACTTAGTCTTCGTCTTCCCTAAATCTGTACTCTATTTTTCTTTCCAAAACAAGTGTATGGTGTAATAATGATGTTTAAGCAATCTAGGAACAAAACGTAGCTCCATTTCATTGTTGGACTCGTGGATCTAGTAGAACGTGCATTTACAATTATATATAATTGTGTGTGTCTTTCTGTAATGGTTTGTCTTAATATTTTATTTGTACATGTGCATGGAAGAGTTCCTCTGAATTTGCACTAGGACTGATTTATCACAGTTATCCTTGTTTTACATCTGTGTAATTACTTGGAAATCACTGAACTTAGGCTGATAGAAAATTGCAGTAGTGGTGAATTAGGGTCGCACTTTTGATGGTGCTTTTTATTCCAGTTGAAATACTCTACTGATGCAGGTGAGGATGAAATGTTGTACTGAGCTATGAGATGTTTCACTGATTGGGTTCATGCTGCTTATCTGTCAGCACTTCCGTTCTTAAGAGCTCTATTTAATGCAGTTATTTCAGTGTGCCTTGGAAATGCAAAGGAGTGGGGAGAAAAGTTAAAATTTCTTGTTTTTCTAGTATTTACGGCACTGGCTATAGCCGAACAAAGTAGTCCTGAGGGTCTTGGCACTGTATTTTTGGTGAAGACATTATTCTGTCCTTCATCGTTGAAGGCATTAACTTTAATAAAAGAGGGGGGGGGGGGAGAAGAACATCTTTAGAGTCTTTTTATTTTTCCTAATTGCTTTGAAGCAATGGATTAGCGTGTTAAAAGCAAAGTATAGGCTGGTGTTACCAGGCTGCTGATTTGTGTTATCAGAAGGTGGAGGGTGCTGATGGCATTCAGAATAAACAAAATGCATAGACAGGACATGCCTGCTCTTGTGTCTCCATCAGCTATTCACAATTCCCGTGTCCTCTCATCTCTGATCCAGACCTTGGAAGGGATGGAAGCAGACCAGCTGATAGCTCTCAAATAAGCCAGCCCCACGTACCATCCTTTTGTTTCGTTTTCAAAACCTCCTCTATCAGAGGGAAGCAGTTGCAGAGCCTGCGTGCTGTCATGCAGGTCTGGAGGACACTGTTTGATGCTGGGGCCCGGTGTTGCCATGGTCTCAGCTGCCTGGCTTATTCACTCATTCCGGGACCTCTGGCTTCCAGGGCTGGGAGTTGTCAGGGTGCTGCTGGCCCGACACTGGGAGTCTGGGCGGCTGCAAGGGTTGCTGTGCCACCCCTGAATCGGTTTGTTTCCCCCCTTCCCTTCAAGATTAGGAAATCAGGTGTTAAGTCTCATTTCGAGAATTTAATGTTAATCTGTTGCTGACGCTTTAGAGACCACTCTGCTTACCCGCCTAACAGCCAAATGCAAGCTAATAGTCTGTACAGGCCATTGAAGCCTAAAATCCTGCTAATTCCTTCCTCTAATGAATAATCCCTGATCTCCGTATGTGCCTTGACTATGGAAGGGCTAATTATGAAACTCATTGTAAGGAAAATTTTGGACTCTATGATTTCTGTGCCTGGGATTTGTAAATAAATAATGTGCCTGCATGTATACTATATATAAAGTATAGCTTTCATATGTAAAGTTAAATATCCCTGAAGAAATATAGTTAGAATAAATGGGATTGTAAAACATTTCTTTTGCTCAGTGGATTAATCCCTCATAGTTTTAGGGAATAGGTTGCATGTTCTGTATGAAAGGTTGTTCGTTTTAACCCTTAGGAGAGACATCATACGTTGTGCTGGTGAGTAAATTTGTTAATAGCTTTGAAAAAAGAAGCTTCCTTCTGCTGCAGAGCAGGAGGTGGGATTCTGCACTGGGTCCTGGGGGCCCCTGTGCTGGGGCCTGGAGAGCCTCCTTCTCCCCCCAGCAGCTAATGCAGAGAAAATGTTACCTACCGTTCCTTGACTGGAAATGTATGGGGATGGTAAATCTGGTTGTTTGGGTTTGAATCTTGCTTGTAAGAAAAAAGTCTAGTGATGTTTTCATTTCATATTAAAAAAAAAAAAATAAGGAAAATATCTAAGCAACCGAAGTATTGGGTAGAGATGTTGCATATATTATAATGAGCACCAGAGGACACAGGATGTGTTCATTCCCAAGCTGCATGATTATTTCGTGTTGTGAAGGGTTAGCTTTTCAATTGCAAAGCTTAATCACTTTTCAAATGAATATTTCATAACAGTTATTTTTTCATCAAATATACAATGGCATGCTTATTTTGTGCCTCATGTGGTAGACATTAGTTTTCAGCAGCTTCAAATTCCTTTTATTTCCCCTCATCTCCTGTTCTTGTTTTCAGCCATGGAAGGGCAAGAAAATACTTGGGAATGTTTCCTGATGAGTGGCTAATCTTGTGGCTGAGAGCTAGGAAGAACCCAGAAGTTTTAGTAAAATCAGTCCTAAATTCTTGAAACATTCTATTTCATGCCAAGTGCAGCTTTTGCGACTCATTTAAAATATTTTAAACTTAATTTAAAGTGAAAACACAACTGTTAGAGACCTCTGCCACTACTAGGAAACACTGCTTAGTGATAGAGCACAGCTGTAGTGCTCTCTGAATACTTTTTGTTACTGGATGATGGAAGTTATGATACAAAAATGCAAGCGGTTGATTGATTACTCTTTAGTACAGCTTCTTTTTGCTAGAAGAGTTGAGAAGAGGGTGTGTGTGTATAGCTATGTTTACACTTCTGTAGTGATTTGTACAGGTATTGGAGCATTGTTTTGGGTGGGGCAAATTTTGGATAGCAACAAGGTGGTGCAATTGCCTTGTTACACAGCCTTCAGACCTTGAATTGGGGGAGTTTCTGTAGCGTGCTGAGTTGGCTCGTGACTGCCTTCTGGATCTCCTTGAGCACTTTGGCAGATGGATGGAAATTAAACAAACTTGGATGTTTTCAATTGTATTAACAGGTCAAACTGGCTTGAAAATATGAGAAATGCAAAGCTGACCTTAAGGCACCCTCACCACTTTTTTTTCTGTTCTTTTATTCAAGAATTCCTTTGGTACTCACCTGTCCAGTTCATTCAAAATGAAAATTTATTTTTTTTTCTTTGAAGTATGCAATAAAAGAAATGTTTATAAAAATATCAAGTGCTGTTTTGACTAGACAGACTACTTATTTTTCTTGTCTAGCTATTTTGTTCTCATACTTTACAATATATTTCATAGTGCACTTTGAAGCCAACAGAATATAGTATTTGTGTTTTTTCCTTCAAAACAATAAATCTGTAAAACTCATCTAATCATATATATAAGCTACAAGATAGTCTGAAATTGAGAGCAGTGCAATGCCTGTGCCCATGTGTACTGAACCTGTGCTTTGAATATAAAAGCTGCACACAATTGGTGCTCTTCCTAGAAGGAGTGTTTTAGGGGATTTTCCAGCCATACACTCCTCTATATTGGATAGTAATGTTCAGAAGGATGCTGGAATCTTTCACACATAGATATGTGATAAAGGCTCAGGAGTTCCTGACTCTTTCAACTCGTATTATGTGGTTGGTAGTCATAGGCTGCACATCCACAGTACACCATTAATGTACACTCTTACATGGAGAATTCAGGTTTCTTCAGCATTTCATGTTCTTTAGTGCATAAAACAGTCTGCAGAAATGTTGCCTTGCTGTTTGGAATTTGGTGGTGTTGGCTTGCTGCTGTTAGTACTGATGATATAAACAAAATAGAGTTAGTCTATATGACCAAAGAGGGAGTGTGCTGACCTCATAAACATCAGCAAATTTCTTCTCACAACAGTCCTGGGAGGTAGGAAGTTGTATTATTGCAATTCCTGCTGAGTATCTAAGGCACAGAAAGATGAATTGATTTGCCCAAGGTCATGGAGGAAGTGAGAGGCAGGTATGGAATTGCATCCAGATTTTCTGTATCCTGATCAGATACCTTGATCACGGGACCCTTTAATATTTGTTATTTTCTTTGCTTAACTAGGTGGTCTTCATGTTGTGTCTTAAAAGCCTTATTTTGTCTTTTAACAATCCTCATGCACTGTGCCTCTTGTCCTGAATAGAAACTTAGTGAAAAAGATTTTTAGGGACTTCAGATTTAAGTGCCATCTGTTTTTTCATATATATTAATTCTAAGATTATAGATAGTTGCACTTTGGTTGGTTGAGTAAATCTGCATGTTGAAAGTGCAATGTAAGCAAAATACGTTCCGTTATTTAATTAATACAGTTTTCCCCCAATGTTTTTGTGGCAGAGAATTCATCACAATAAAGGATTAAACTGCCAAAAGAATATTAGCTGTTAGTGGTGTGTTGATTCATTATATGTCTTAGTGTGTTTGGAGTCATTGTGCTCCACACAGTAGCAGTAGATGGGGCCGTCCAAGGGGAGCACCATAGTGACCATTAGCAGTTGATTAAAAGGGAAGTGTATGCAGCGAGGAACTGCTCATAAATTATGTCCTTCCAGCTGGAGTTTATCTGTGTAAAAGGAGCTGCCAGCATCCTTATTTGTTCATTTGGCATCTGAAAACATGCGTGTAGTCAAAAGGCGTTAGGTAGCCGTCTGTAAGATATGTCTGCATGCGCTTGCCTTGTACATATTACAGGTATGTGGGCTGCTTGTGGGGCACTTCCTCCGACGGTGAGCCCTGCAAGAGAAGAGGATGCGGAACAGCTGGTGGGACCGGCCCAGGCACTGGCCTGCCCCTGAGGTCTAGCTGCTCATAGGACTGTACAGGAGGTTCCCTCTCTCCTATCCAGACAGTGAATGA
This sequence comes from Acropternis orthonyx, assembly GCA_035583155.1. NCBI lineage: Eukaryota > Metazoa > Chordata > Aves > Passeriformes > Rhinocryptidae > Acropternis > Acropternis orthonyx. The sequence continues at coordinate 54,566,753 of JAWWEU010000111.1, read as the reverse complement.
TTTGGCTACGGGGAAATCTGCATTCAGTTTTTGCAGCTCGTGGTCAAAGTGGGTTTTTCAATCACTAGCCCGAGGCGCACACTTAATATATAGAGTGCCTTGATGTGGTGCCCTGCTTTGCCACAGACACGTTTGAACCTCAAAGACATTTCCTAGCTCTATAGATGATAGAGAACAATAATGTAGAATGATTTTTTCCCCTTCATTCAGTATTTATATTCGGTTTCTCTTTACACTAAAAAGAAAGTACTGAAAAGTTACATGAAGTGAATTCAAGTCAAAGGTGTTTAACGTATGTGAAGGAAACGAAGCTTAGATTTCAAGCAGTGATCAATGAAGTATAGTATTGTATGATCATTACTGAGCAATAAAGCAGGAAAGGAATTATCACAAGGATGTATATGCCATTCATCCTACCCTTTTAATACCCCTTTTTCTTGCTTGCTTTCTTTTTATTGTCTCCTGTGTTTTATGTTCTTTGATTCTATATATGGGAACGAAGTTCCCTCCTTCTGCCTGACATTTTCACCTACTGTTATACAATGCCAGCTCAGAAGAGTACTTCAGGAGAAGAAAGTCTGTGTACTCTGCTTTAAAACTTTGAATAGCATTAAAATACCTTAAGCTTCAGGTTTTGTAAATTTTGTGAGAAATCCTGCTATATTGTGTCTATTCTGAACATTGTCAGTGGCTTTGCTGAAGAAACAAGCATTAAAAACTGGAGTAAAACATCAGCTCTAGATTTGCTGTAAGTGAAAAATCCCATAATATCAAAACATAACTTGTACTTTACTTGCTACAGGAGAACAATGGTGGGAGGCATCAGGGTTCCTTCAATTCTGTGTTCCTTGTGCCCTGATCAGTGACCAAGGCTGCCAAATGTTTATCCCTGTGTATCACATAAGAGTAATTAACTACTCAGGAATTGTTGTGCATGTAAAGAGGCTTGAGAACCTGAGATGAAAGAAGCAATGCTATAAATGTCTTCTCAGAGCTTCTCAAGCCAATATTCCACAAGTTTTGGCACACTTTGCTCAGATCTAATGTTGGCTTTGTCCAGTGAATCTGGACGGACATCAGTCCCTGAAGTGGTACATCACAGCAGTCCTGCTGAGGCAGTGGGATTAATAGTAATCATTTTAGGGCTTGTAGCATAATCTTAAGCAATGCAATCTGAAACATAAATTATTTAAGTTTTTGTTTGATGATGAGCAAGTGCACAGGCCCGATCTCAAAAGGAAGGGTGACTCAGCCGTATCCTTGAATTGATATATCAGGCATCAGTGACATCGCAAGACTTGATGACAGGTCTATTAAGGAGAAAAAAATAGTAATTTATAATTTCTGGAATAAATTACCATGTACTATTATACCCTAGAAGCTTTCTCTTTGTGGTTTGGGTGTTTTCTTTTTTTCTTTTTTTTTTTTGGTTGGTTGTGTTTTTTGAGTGTTTTTTTTTTTTTTGTAAATAGCATTTAAAAGATATTTACAGCATCATTTCAAAAGAACAGAACTTTGAGGAATCTGCCTTGAAATGTTCTTAATTAAGATGCAAAGAAATTTATCTCTGTGCACTATGTAGATATTAATCAGCGTAGGTGGAAAATGGGAACATACATGATTAGTGATAGTATTTTACCTTCAAACCTTGAAAATGGCTTAAAATGTAACACTCTAAAATCCCTTGTCACCCCAAACAATATAACACACCATTTTGACTCTCTAATTACCAAGCCTAATTTGTTAATTTCAAAGGGGAGCACAGCAGCCTATGAAGGCTCGCAGGACTCTCTTGAAAAGAGCAATGCGGTATAATTAAAATGATCAAGTGGATCTAATTCCAGTTGGGGGGGGAGATGTCTTCCCTCATAAGGTTACTTCAAATTGAATTGGAGTTGGCATATATAGCCTTTAATGAGGTAACATCCCCAGATAAAACATCTGACTTGCTGTTTATTTTAGCCTACATTTATTTGCAGGCTTTTATAGTAAGAGAGCTTTGTCTAATGGTCCTACCAACCCGAGTGCTGCTTCCAGCACAGCAACTGGCCTGCTGCTCGGCTGTGGGAGAGCATTATGCTCTCGATGGTGAAATTGGTTTATGTATGTTTCTGATGCATCCATCACTGTGACAATTATGCTTGAGAAAAAGCAAAATGCAGAAGTGATGCTCCGTGTGTCTCTTTCCATGGGTAGTGGTGGTGAAAGTATTAAAGAGGCCATTTCCTTCCACTGTTTGCCTCCATGGGGTGGTAGCTGTATCACAGCCAGAGTTAAGCTTCAGCTGGCTTTTGGACAGTTTTCCTGGTAAATACTTTCCACCCGTATTTTCCTGCACTTATACATATGTGATATCCCAGGGGACAGCCATCATCCAAAATGTTCCTGTTCATTTAGGGGCTGGGAGTGTCTGGCTTATGGGGATGGGTTTGGGGTGTGGGTTTGGTTATTTGTTAGTTGTTCATGGAGTGAAAGATTGTTCATTAGTTTGGTCTAGTGTCCCCTCCACCCTCTCCCCCCCAGCTTGGGTTAATGAGTGAGCATCATTCTGGGCTTTAAACTCCTGTATGAATATAGTTCTGTCCTGTGTTAAAAAGATAAATACCTAATCTGGATAACTTCCTAATCAAAGCACTTTAGATTGACTACAGTGGGAGGTTTCTTGTTTTGTTTTGACTCTTCTGGGTGTTTTATCTTATAATGCCCTGTAATAATAAAACCATATGACTCCTCAGCTTATTATTCATATTCCTCAGTGTGCTACAAAGGAGGCATTACGGAGCCTTGCATTTGAAAATAAAATGTTCTGTGAAGAAGATGAAGCTTCTCTAGCAAAGAGCCTGAGTGGTGAATGGCCATGGCAGGAGGACAGTGAGGAGAGGGGAAGAAGGGAGTGGCTACCTCAAAGATGAAGTCTGGGTGGGAGGCAATGCTGCTCTCCCTTTGTTTCTGAGCAGACCTTTACACCTTCACCTCCACCTATCTGTTTTGACCCGTCTCCTGGTGGAGTGGGTAGGCTGTAATTAATAGATACTTGAGCTCAGAGGAGACAGAAGTGAGTGTCTGACAGGCACTTCCCTACTTAGCTCAGTGGTGGTTTTGTATGGAAAGGCAGTACTAATTCTGTGACCAGTTGTTGGTATCACCTGGGAGAGCAAAGGTTAATGTTTCAAAGGAGGAGGAAAAGCTGTTTGTATGCAAGAGACATTGAAAGGAGATATGAATATTTTAATACCCGTGGCTGAGGCCAGTGGGTTGTACTATATGCACATGTTCCATTTTGGCTGAACCCCTTCTGAGCACCAGTTGTCTAGACTGTGGAAATGTAGCAGAGGTCTACATTAAGAAGTACAACGTAACGGTCCTCTCTTCCTTTTCATAGGAAAACATATAAAAAAGAAGGGGGCCAGAAAGAATTTGGTAATAATACGTGGCCTCTTACTGTAGTCATCTTAGCAAGCCACTGTTGACTGTGATGTCTGATGTGATTGTAAAGTAATACTGTATTTTCTATGCAGATTGGCAAATGCACATCAGCAGAATTACCAGCATCTGTAAAGAAGGTTGTTTCTAATGTTTTTGGTTTCTGTTGATCTTGAACAGCATTAGCAGCATTTGCAACAGAAAACAAATCAAGAGTAAGCATGAAAAAGAACCATCCTTCTCATGACGTGTTTTTATTTTCCTTTCTTGGCTTGCTTTTATTGTCTCATGCTCAAGAAAGGCACAGTTAAAGACTGATTCTGTCTACAGCATTTTGAACTAATTACTTTCCCACTACTCAGTGAAAAGCTGAAATAGGTAACTACAGTAAAACAGAAATAAAGGGCAGGAGAATAATAGTAGACATTTCTAATATGTTAGTCCTGCATCCACCAACCATTTATTAGAAGCCTTTGATGTCCAGTGTTCTCATATTATTCATGCAGAATGTTTGAAAAGAAAAAGAGCATAGTTGGACAGAGATGGGAAGTGCAAATTACGAAACAGAAGTATAAAACAGATCTGTATAATTCAGTAGATATAGTATTCAGTGGATATATTAATTTGGTTGTAGATCAGTAATTCAGTGCAATGTAATTATTTTGTGCATCCTCTATCTTTTGATTTCTTATGTGCAATTTGATGTAGGTAATAACAAGAATAATGTTTCCAACTCTGCTTCTTAATGGTATAAATCCCATACTTGTTGATAGGAAAAATGCCACCTAAAACAAGTGAATTATGCTAAGATTTGAAATCTTTTTGTTTCTTTAACATGTCTAGCATCTACTGAGCCAAGTATGTAGAAGCCTTTACCCTCCTAGGTCAGATTCCAGCAAAGCCATCTTGCTTTTATAGAATAATGCCATACGGCAAACTGACTCAGCTTTAAGCACCGCATATGGTCCCGAGGGGAGAAATTACCCATCCAAATGACGGGTGGATGGCAGGCAGGCAAGTTAGAATGTAGCTGCAGTGTGCTCATATTCTGTTTCACTAGGGCTGCAAACATTCAAAATAGCTGCTTGGTGTATTTGAATTTGATCCTCATAACAGTAAGGAGCACAAGGGGATTGGAAATAAAGTAAGAACAATAGCTATTTCTCTTTACGCTGCTTCTGTAAAATACTTCTGATACATTGCAGGGAATTAATGTCTTTTGGCATGGTTTATTTCATTTTCCAGAGTGGATCTGGTAAGTGAATGGGAATCAAATACAATTATAATAGCCCATTTCTCTTCCCTAAATAAAGTTTGGTATGCTCATATTAACTCGTATGTCAGTAGTCGCTTAGCTCACATGAGTAAAAGTCAGTTTATAATAGTCAGGAATTTGGCTAATTTTCTCATACTGGAGCTTTTCTTGGGAACCTACAGCAGTAAAGAATCCTAGCTGGGTTTCAGTCCACATTAAATGAATAGAATAGTGGAAGCAAACTTCCAGATTCTGTGCTTTGAAAAATGACGATATCAAGCCCTAAATGATATGTTAAAGAACAGAGAAAACATTCTGGGGAAAACCCCAGTCATTTTGATAATGTGACAATTCTATAACACATACTGTAATTACCATGACATTTTGGTAAAACCAGTCATGTCATTTGATAAATTCATTAGCTGAAGTGCATAGTGGTAACTGTCCTGCAGTCTTGCAGTGCTGAAACACTATCGCTCATCCTAACTGTTTGTTTGGGTTTTTTTAAATCATTTTGTTATTCTGTTTTACCTTCTTACTGTACAATTACAAATTGAGTGACCCGGCAAGGTGCTTATTGGTGGTTGTCTAAAGAAAATTACGCTTCAGTGAGTGGCAGTATAACTGAAGGACTGAGGCTGAAGTCAGGGTGTTCAGTAGCAGGCTGAGACTTCAGGTGTGAAGAGGCAATGAAGTTCTTCCAGGAGGGCTGCTGAAGTCTGAGGGGTTCAGTAGTGGCACTGCGATTTGCTCTCTGCCAGCAACCTCAGTGGCTTTTCTCTTCCTGACTGGTTGCCCGGTGGTCACAGTGCAGGAAGCCTCTTCCTCGGTGCTGGGTCTGAGAGTCGCTGCCTCACCATCACCCCTGCTGAGGTGCATCTCTGCCTCATCCTTGCAGTAAGTGCTTAATGAAATTGTGAGCTAGATTGTGACATGTTTCTTCTTGTCACAAGCATGACCGTCTTTCAAATGATCTTTGCTTTGAGAGGCAGTTTATTGAAGAATTGATGCGCTGCTTTGTTTTGCTTGTGTGCATTTTAATTTCCGGTGCATCCAGTCTTGATTATTATAACCAGGCATACTGACAAGCAAAACCCTTGGGTTCACTTGCATGTACAGCAACGTTGACTCCTCCCAGAATCTTGGAAGGTGCAAAACCTCTAGAGTTCAGTCTATACTCTCCTAGATTTTTCAGAATTTGTCTGGATGTGCAAGGAGTGTTGAAATGTTAAAGAATTTACCTATTATGGGGCAGAATACAGCATGCTATTCATACTGTAGCCTTTGTTTTTGAGCTAGAAAACCAGTTTCACATTTCTTGTGTGGCATGGTCTTGTCAAATCCTAGAATTTACTGATGTTGAAGATATTTCCATTTCTAAAGATTCATACTGAAATGAGAAATTTGTAGGTATTGCAGGGAATAACAGGTTTCAGTGCAAGCATGAGCCATTCTCATCTTGGTAGTCTTGAGTAAATAACTGCACCATCCTGGAAACTCTTTGAAGAAGTTGATCTAATTGAAAAAATACTGTGGGTTTGGACCGGCTTTCTCAGTTTTCACTATATATGAAGGTAGCAACCTTTCCCCCAAATTTCATATGCTATGTTTGCAATGAAATGAGCGTATTTCTGAAATAACATCATCATATACAAAATAGATTTTTTTAATTAATCTGATATTCAGAGAAATATTGTTTATTTTAATAAGCAAAACTCTGTAGGCACTGAAGTATCAAACCTAGTCTGAAATAATCATTCAACACCTTTTTCCCGTCCCCAAATTGCATACTGTGTGGTTCTTTCAAGTGCTTGTGGTAAGTATTATTGTGACTGCAAAGTATTTAGGTTCTCTCCACATCTGTTGTTGCATTGACCTCATGTATTATCTGTACCTGTTCTTCTTTTGTGGGGGGAAAAAAATAAATAAAAAAGTCGGTTATTTAATTTCAGTAGAGCACCAGTGTGAAGTTGCATATTTTCTTCTTATTGAACTAAGGCTAAAAGCTGATAAGAGAAGTCTTTAAAATCCTGTTTTGGACTGAGTACTAGATTATATGCTTGAAAAGAACTGAAAAGGTATCTTTTACTGATGACAACCAGGACAGATGGAATTCCCTTACTAGGCTAACCTAATTTTTCAAGTTGCTTTCAAAAAAGCATTGCACTTGCAACCATTCAAAGATATTACTGACCAAATCCAGGGAAAGGAAATTATTTGTATAAAAGGCACAACAATAAATTATTTTAAAAAATCTTACTCAGTTTTTATGTATTTTTTCCCTTAATTTGATTTCATTTACTGCTTAAACCTGCCTCATTGGAACTTAAGCACATCTTTAGACTTGAGTGTTTTATTTAAATTTTAGACAGATGGTGGAAGGAAAAGAGCAAGGCTTTCTACATAAATTGCAGAATGAGATGGAGGAATTTTCTAGTTCTGGTTTAGTATCTGCATTGAAAAACCTGTATGTTTTAATTTTCAGGCATTTAAAATTTTAATTAGCTTACCTAATATCCAGTGCTGATGCTTTCTTGTATTCATACAGTACCTGATGCTTGTAGGTACTGGTTGTTAGGAACACGGGGGTGACATGCAACTCCTTCCTCTTTCTCACCTTCAGAGCAGGCTGGTGACTCTCAGAGCTTTTGATTTGCGAGTTCCTGTTTCCAGTGAGGACACACCTAATAAAGATTTTGTGTGTGTGCTTGATTTTTGTGCGTACTCCCACATTTCTGAATGTCTTGGTACAGTTAGCATTGCACAAAATCCATTTTCTGGTTTTTTTTGAAGGGACACTGCTATTTCTTTCTGGAAAGGGCTGGGGACTGTTTGGACTTTGAGTTCTACTGTGTGTCTTCTTCTGCGTTGTTAGTGGGAGCTGGAAGAAAGCTATTGAACCTCTATACTGCAGATACTTAATCCCTTTGACATCTTCTAAGGGTGGTAATATTTTTTTCAAAAATTCAGAAAAATTGGTGTTTTTCAGGAAGGCTTGAAATGATTCAGCTCATTCTTGAAGCATTTTGCATAAGCAGTAAAACTGCACTATGCTATATTTTCAGAGAAGATCATTGTGGAAAAGTACATCTCTGTCTATACCTCTTTGGGTTGTCTTCTGACAGTCCTGCATGGTTGGTGGGTCTGCCTGACTTCTACTCTACTCTGCCCTACTGTGTGGTCTGTATCTGCAAGGGGTTCACACTAATGCTGAGCAATTGTGCTGCCAGACCCCCATCAGATGATTTCTAGTACATTACCTAGAGGGTGGGATCTCCAGCAGATTGATTTGATGGCCACGAGAATTAGGAGTGTGATTGCCTGTACCTGGTGATGGATTTCACAAGGAAGTTCTTGTGTGTCTGTTCATAGAGAGCTCATTTTTCACCAATATTAGTAATTTCATTTTGGACAGGCCTTACAACTGTTCACTGAAACACAGACGTGTTTTTCTGCTCTCTTCATTGTGAGTTTTCTGAGTTGGTGGTTCCAGTGAAGGCTTGGTATCTTTGTCTCAGTGTTTTCATTGAGGAAGGCAAAAGTGTGACTGCTGACTTGAGTAACTGCTTTGCAATGGCCCTGATACCATTCTTGAGAGAGGAATATGCTTTTATGCAAAGTGCTCTTCTTGCCAGTAGACTGCCAGAAACTGTATCTTGAAAGATACATTTCTGGCACATATGGTTTACATTTATCTGACCTCAGATTTCAGTTCGGGAGAATGAAGAGACAGTTTGAGGTGATTTGGCTTTTAAGGGTGTTGGGAATCTCTGCCATGACATTTGTAAGCTTGGTGCTGCTCAAAGGATCTTCCTCATCCTGAAACAGAGACTGTGCGAACATCCTCTCTTGCTCAGCAGGGTGGTAGTGCGTCTGTGCAAGTAAACCATGAAAGGGTCCAAGAACCTATTTCCTAAATAGGGTTGCATCTCTGTATTGGACAAATTTGAAACTTCCTGTTCCCGGAAAAGAATCAGTAACATCAAACTCGGTACTCAACTCTTTTAAAACCTATTTGTTTAGAAGATAGCATGTTTAAATGGAAAAGCCAACTCCTCCCAAAACTTCAGACCCCAAGGAAAGGGAAAGGGGATTGCTTACACCATTGTAAGTAAGATCTGTATTTCCACTGGCAGTTTAAGTAACTTGGTTGTTGAACTTGTTTATGAAAATAGAAAAGTGAAAAGGCCAGGACTGCTAGTAAAGTCCCTTTCTCTATATTGACCTTTGGAAAAAAAGGTATAGTAGGCACTGTTTTGTTTCAATTAAAAGACAGTCCTCCCACGCTGTGCCTTAATCCTTGTAAAGAGCTCTGACACAATCCTGTATGTATGGGGCCCATAAAGCAAACTTAACTAGGACACTGAAATAAGAGGGGGACAATACACTAAAAAAAACCCCAAGCACCCCAAACCCTCCTTTTTTATCATATTCTGAGGATTCGAAAAAATCAGAATTTATGTTTATTTAAATAGATAGCTCTGTGTCAGTAGCACACAGGCTGCTGGGCTTCCCCTACTATTGTTAACATAAAATGCTTATCAGCTGCATCTGGTTCATGTCCTGTAGGCTGAAAAACAGAAGGATTTCTATTAAAAAAAATAATAGTAATTTAAAAAAAAATTACACAGAGATGTTTCCACTAGTTGATATTTCCTTCTGTGAACGTTTTCTGTGGACACTGTACAGAGGCCAACACTTGACTTTGCTTTCCTGTAGTTGGTAACATTTTACCTGTTCTCCTCAAATTGTTACTTTTTTTCCAAGACAGGAGAAAGAACTGTACTGTTGGTGGGTGCTCCAGCAGTTGGCTTTCCTGTGAAACTACAAGGGGTTGTAAGAGCTCAGTGTAATCCGTGTCGCTGCTTTGCTGTCCTCAGCCTCTGTATTTTTAGACTGTGGCTCTCTGTAAATTCCATCGAAGCAGTATCACTTGGAGGCAGAGAATGAAAAAACCTCCTTACCAAATACTTTTTCTTTTTTCTTTTTTTTTTTTTTAATCCCAGACTTCCATTTCCATCCGTACAAGGACCTTTTTTTATGGTCAGCAAAACACTGTGAATTTGTGTTAATGTGTGTTGTGCCTTTGTGTTTCAAGACTTTAAGCTGTGGGGTATTTTTAGAGTGAAGAGGTGGACAAGAGCTTAGTCTTCTTTTCAAATAGAGAAGTTCAGCATATGGTTTCACTAGTTACAGATTTACCCTTGGAAGAGGTAGGTAGGACTTAGCAGATCAGTTCTATAATTCTCCAGAATATTCAGAAAAATTAATGGCAAAAAGGAGCAAATCTTGACATTTCTGAGTAGTTGTGACAATTTAGATAAGGAAGTTTAAACTTAAGAAATGTAAGGAAACGTGCATGTTTGCTAGAGACAATATATACCCCAGAAGAAGAAATATATCTTTGAAGTGTAATTACAAGGCAGTCTTCTCCCATTTAATTGGTATTTAAACATTGGCTAACATGGATCTTTGCCATTTAACTGACATTAACGACCTTGGTTAACTTGGTTTTGAGCTTTTTATTTTATTACCCTGGTTTGTTTGTTTTATGTTAATTTCACTTTAGTGCTTGTGTCCTTGTAAAAAAGATCTTTTTTTTCTTTTCAAAAACAAACATCAAACATCCAGAATATCTGTTTTGTTTTAATATTTAAACATTTACACACATCTTGGGCATAATTGTATATGCGTTTTATAGCATGAAAAAGCGAACCATATTGATTGTAAATCCTAAACATCTGCACTGCAAACCAAAACCATACTATTTTTGCGCACCTTGCTTTTTCTAAATTTTTCTTCTCATTGTTCTTTAAATATTTCATTTTTATTAAGTAATTGCTGGTATTGCTTTTGGCTTACCCCACACCTTTTTTTAAATTTTTATTTTATTCTTTTAAACTGTTTATCTTTTCTCCCCATCTGTTCTCTGCATTGATAACTTGTTTGGAATAATCAAACCTCAAAACACGGGTTTTGATCACAAATCTGTTGCTGCTACAGTCACGTAGGTGCAGTGAGTGGTGCACGGCAGCTGAGGGGCTCTGCTGGAGCAGTGGCCTCTTCAGCATCCCTGTCCTCCCTGCTCCCACAGGCAGGAACACCTCTGTAACAGAAGCAATGAGCTTGTGATGGTTTTCCAAATCTGCAGTTACTGTCCGTGAACACACAGTCACCATTAGTATCCTGCACTGTTGCTGTAGCCCTCAGCAGAGGGGAGGGTAAATGACTCCTGATGCGCAGCTACTTGATCACATGTCTGTGCTTTGCTTTCCAGAGCCGGGCACTTGAATTTAGTTAGGTGGCTTCTAATTGTCTTTGGAATAGGCAGAGAGACATGCTTTTTGCCCTGAATGCCATGTACCACCTGGATTGTATTAATGCCCATCAGCTGTTAATGATAGTGGCAGCTGTATTTTAGACACATTAGAGTACTGTTGGCAAAAGGAGCATGTCCCCCTATCAGGATTCTAGTTTTTCTGTAAACCAATCCATGTGTTTACTTTTCCTAGTTTTAGCAACCTTAGAGATTGTCACCGTATTTTAATCAGCTGGCAAATTTTTCACTGCAAGGGAACTGACTGCACGTAAAGCTACTTCACATCAGCAGCAAACCTCAGGACACCTGGATATGGTGCTGACAGGAAGAAATACTACAAAATTTACCAAGCAGAATGACTAAACACGACCTCATTTGTTTTCCTTCTGTCCACTCATTGTCTTTATCCATTAGTAATCTCAATTGTGGTTCTCTTAAATATTTGCATTTTGATTCAAGCTTTTATGAACTGTTCTTCATCTAGGGTTTGGAGGTGATTGAGTTTGGGGTTTTATTTGGTGATTGTATGTCTGGATTCTTGTATAGAGCTGTAGTTACAAGGCACACTGAACTTAGAGTGAGAAAGAGAACATGTGTGCTGCCACTGCTCACTTGTACATTTTGGTTGTGATGGAACATCTGATGAAGTTGCCACACAACAGAGCAGCTTTAGGGCTGCCTGAAGAAATTTCATTCTCTGTCATTTCTCTTGCATTCCTCCTTGCAATCTTCCAACAAGCTTAGTCTATTAAAATGGCACAAAAAACCCTGTTTTGATCCATTCAGACACTCAAGCATGAGGACATCATGTTTGGACATGTTAAAGAAGCTGTTGTAGCAGAAGAGTGATAGAAACCAAGGACCACTGTAGGCAGGTAGATCATATAGGTATTTTCATAGAGTGATTGATCTCAGTCTTTAAACTGGTTGCCTTACCTGCACCTGCTCTGCTCTATTTGGATAGCTGCTCCAGTATTTGCCCAAACCCATCTCTTCTGTGTTTTTGTTATTCTTTCTATACATTTGTCTTTGAAGTAGACTGTCTGCAGCTTTCACTGTGAGCTGTTGTCTGTCAACACTAATTAGGCTTCTGTAACAAGTGGGAATTAGAGTGCATCTGGACTTTGAGCATTTTAGGTGGTGCAACTGTCTTGGTCAGCTCTGGATGTTTGATGTTTCAGTGAGTGAGAGCTACTGGTTTGGGGTGGGTTCTTTTTGCTCTGTTCTCCTTTCCTTGTGAAAGGTGTGTGTTCCTCCTGTGTTGAATTTGTTGGCCATATTTATTAGTGCTGCCATCAGACTTAACTAGGTCAGTGTACTACAAACACACATTATGTGGTGTGAAATGTGGAGGTACAGATACCTCCCCCCTCCTCCCCACCAACCCTAAACCCTCCTATTTGAAGTTATTTCCTTGGCAGTATTCATAAATTCCTTCAATGTCCTTTAAGTTGTAGAATTTAAAAAGTGAATGACTGAAATCTACAGATGACGTATTTCTCATCTGAAATGACACACATCATTTATAAACATGTTTATAAAACATGGGGTTCAGGCTTAACTGACAAAGTCCCACAGGTGTAAGTGTGGGACTTCCTAATCACTGTTTACCTTCTTTAACTGGTTTTCATCAGTTCTAGGGGGGGTTCTAAGTAATTAGGACTTTAAAACAAATTCCCTCACTGAATAACAAAGAACAAGAGCATCTTGAGAGCACCTGTATCTTTGTGTTTCCTGATACAGAAGTGACCATGTTGCAGAAATGAAATAATGCGAAGTTTAGGGAGAATACCACAGTTCACCTGGTTGTTTATTGTGATGACCACATTTCTCTGTTGAAAACCATTTTTAAAAGACTGTTTCTTTCATACAAATACACTATTTTCAAGTGCTATTTACTTACACTTTAGATGCCTGTGTTTTTATTTAAGTGTTGCTTTTGATTTTGAGCATAATATAAAGAATTTTGCTGTTTCAGGTCTAAGATTTAGAGATATGATAAATTCTTTACTTCTTTATCTTGATTTTATGCCTACTGGAAATTCTTAATGAGAAACAGGTTTTATTTTTCAGGAGATACTTGGTAAGTTTTTTGTATACATTTTGATGTAATTTGCTGAAGCAATATCAATTTGTCTTTAGAAGTAGGTACTGGCCACTTTTGCTTTGGAGTTGGACACTGCCTAAATAGATTTGTAGTCTTGTTTTCCATATATTGAAGAAAGTTATTTAATTTAATTTTTGGAAAATACATCATAAAAATGTTGTTTTCAACATGTATTTATATTAGAGTACCAAAATCACTGTGTTTACATGTAAATAAAATAGCCAGTTTTGAACTGGATTTATAAACTCTTCTAGATATCTTGACTCAATGAAAGTTGAAACAAGTTTCACTGCAGTACTTGTTACTAGCTTTCTTTTTTCTTAATGTTATATTTTAACTTTTATGCACTAAATATTTTTTTCAAATTAAGGAAGTTGTGAAATTAGTTTGAAGCTGCATTAACTTGTTTGGGACTATAGTTTTGGGATTACTGGTGTAAATCAAGAGTGCTGATGCCAAGATTTCTTGGTGGTTAAAAGGTTGATTTTTAGATCTAATAGGAAATTACCTATAAAAATATAAATTACAGTTGATACTCTCCATGGTGCACCAGTGTAAATTGAGCAAATGAAATTCTAGATCCTTTGTTTGCTCAGAGATAGGCAGCTTTTTTGAGTTGCAAAATTTTCTCCTACAGCAAAACAGCATTAGACTTAGAGGTTTATGTGACACACCTTTCAAGAAGCAACAGACAGGGAAAATAGTGACTTCTACACACCAGGCTGGCAAATGGCAGCATTTCTTTCTAAACATTTGTGCTCACAGAATTTAAGTGAATTGTAGACTTGTGAGATATAATAGGAGAGAAACTGTGTATTGATATGTAATGTCTGATACAAAGTCCCTTGCAATGAATGCAAAGGCTGCATTGACTCTGCTGAGCTTTTATCTGGCTATGTAATGAGCTATTAAGAGAGTTTCTTAAATAGAAGCAATAGGGTTTTCTTATTTTATACTGCTGTTCTTAAGTGTAGCAGGTACTTCAGTGTGGCAGAATCAACAGTAAAGTGTGTATTTTCTGGCAGTAATTAGGTGTTTTCCGTTTTTGGTCAATCTTCTATTTATGTGATTTTAAAAGACTTGATTGCTGCAGTAAAAAATGTTGATGTTTTTGATTTTTTTGCAACCCTTGGACTCAGGGAATATACCAAATACTTCTGGAGTCGGCGCAAGCTTCATGACTTAAAAGTCAAATGGACATTATTTGCCTTGTCTGAAACATGGAAGTTTCAGTTTCCTCTGGATTGAGTTGGGTTATGCTTTCTTTCTGATATCTATGACTTTTATATGGATAGATAGCCCAGGAGAAACTCAATTAGCATGAATTCATCTCTACAGTTTATAGTCTCTTCTGTTTTTCGGTATCTCTTACTACAGTCCTGATGCATGCAGTTTTAATGTCAGCAGATAATTCAGGTCTGGTGGAAACAAGCGTCATCTGTTAGAAATCCTCCCAACTGAAAATTCAACCCAAAATGAAGCATTGTCCCACAAGCAGCTTCACTGCAGTGAACCAGCTCATTCTCCCAGAGCAGCTTGCTTGGTGTTGCTCAGCCTAAGCAGTGCCCCAGACCGGGTGCATGTATTTTTAAATGCGTGTCTGCCCCTTCTGCGTGTTTTGTATCCACTCCGGTGTCAGTGAGCGCGGGGTGAGCAGAAGGCTGGTGCGAGGGCCACGCGGGCTGCAGCAGGAGACTTCTCCAGTGGGCTCCCATCTGTCGGGGCTGCGTGCTGATAAAGCTTGTGGCAGCTGGCTCAGCTCACCGCTAATCCATTCATCCCGGCTGTGGATCAGGAGGTGGCCTGTCCCTTCCCGGAGGCCTGTGGACCTTGGAGAGTTGCCGTAGTCTCCAAGCGGTCCCTCTGGAGCTGGCAGCAAGTATAATGACAGAGCACACGCAACTTGAGCAAGGGGCATGTGTGGCGGCTGTAGGGCATTGTGCCGGGGACAAAGCCAGTCACTCTCCTCCCAACTGACCTGTTGTGTCTTCGTCAACAACAGTGTGTTCGCAGTTGAAGTGCTAGCTACGGGTGGAAGATCATTATTAATGTGTTACTTGGGGAGGAATCGTGAAGTCCTGGAATATTTTCCTGTGTATCATGCAACTCGTTGCACACAGACTGCCAAGCAGAGTTAGCCGCTTGGAGCTCCAGATGGCACAGACAACTGTGAGAGACCACGACTGTATGTGATCTTTCCTACTGCTTTTTGGTGTAGGCGTATTATTGCTGTTACAAATAATTTATGAGTATAGTGGTTATTTAAAACCATGTAGTAGGTTGCATTTCGCTCCCCTATCAGGGCTACATAGCTTGTTAACTCACAAAAGTAGTGAGATAAGTCCTGCCCTAAAAATTTACAGCCTTTTGTGCACCAAATCTGTCATTGAGCCTGGAAGGCCTGAGAGGAGGATTGCTGAGAACGGGAGATGCAACAGAAAATAAGAAGTTCAGAGAGAGAACAGGAATAGAAAGATGATGGCGGAGCATACGCATGGCAGAGCAGCGTAAGAGCTGAAACTCTGGAAAATTGGCCAGCAAGTAAGACTTTGTAGCTGAGGGATGGAATCTTCAAATCATCCATTAGGAATAGCAGTTCTTTCTTATATTAAAGAGAACCTGAATGTTTTGTGAAATACAGAATGGCCACACATCTGAACACTAAAAAAGAAAGATGTAGGCAGGAGTGATTAACTGGCTTGTCCCCTGTCATGGTTCCCTAGTTGGTAGAAGCAGTACATCCACAGCTACCACATGTCTTGCAACTGCATCACTAGATGTGTAGCATTTCTATTTATTTGATGACTTCCCTTATTAAAAAAAAAAAAAAAGGCAAGCTAAATCCCGAAAGTCACAAAGTAATTAAACAACTCAGAAGAAATTGGTTTTATCCCACAAAAGAAGTGCCTGAGAGTTTAAGAGAATCCTGATCTAATGATTGGCATCTGTTGCAGCAAACACCTCTGAGGCAGTCCAGGAGCAAAATGGACACACTGCTGCTGCTTGATTTGATTCCCCAATCAATGGCTGACATGACCTTCAGTGCAGACGATATATTAGAGGAGGCAGGACACAGCAATTTGAACTGACGTGGAGGATGCAGCATAAAGAAAACAAAACAAAAATGCTCAGAGCTCTGTCACAAGCTTTTTACAACCAAGTTTTGTGGCAGAAAGTTGCAGAGCCTACAAGAAAAGCAATATGATATTCAAAACTGTCTTTATTTGAGCTGAGAGGTAGCTCATCTTCACAGATGAATTGCTTTAAAAGTGTGTTTAAAGGAATACATATATAGTAACAGAAAATAAATGGATTTTGCTCTCCTTTGTTATGATGAGACCCCTCTTTAAAGGTGTACTTTAAATGAATCATTGTGTTGAAATCCTCAGAAAGGAAGACTCGGTTGTACAGAAAGCATAAATAGAGCAAGCAGTGCAAAATGTGAGGAGCAGAAGTGTGGTTAGGAAAATCACATTCACAACTTGGTAGACTGGGCTCCATGGTTCTGTAGCTCTGCAATAAGCCCAGCTCTGGTTTGCTTCAAACATGAAAATCTATCTCAAGTAGCGACACTGCAGTCCAGACTTCCGTGAACAGTTAAACTCCCAATACCTCAAATACTCTGTGGAAACATGGATAGATGAAATGGAACGTTAGATAAAATTGGATTTGGCATAGTAAATTTATATAGACTTTTCAGGCCTGTGCTATTTCTGTGGGATGCTGTTCTGTTTTGACTCTAATTTTAGTTTGGAGAACTTGTTTGATTTCCTTTTTCACATCCATATGGGCTCATATGGTGAATTTATAGTCTTTTTACTAGATTTTCATTATGTTAACTCTAATTATTATAGCACTGTGCAAGCAGTGCTATAGTTCATACTGAGATACCAGTTTATTCAGTAGAAGTGGGTTTTTTTGTTAAACATTCCAATATCAGTCCTTAGGATTTTAAAACAGTAATATTTTTTGAGGTACATAAATGGACACAAGAGAAAGGCATGGTAAAATCTCTTGATAAGAGAATTTTTTCCTGTATTAATCCAGTAATTCAGAATTTCCTGAAACTTATTGAAAGTCAAGCCTATCACTTACATAGAATTTATATTAATATACTCTGCAGATGCTGAAATACACTATTTAAGTAATAAGAAAGTTTAAAACCCACTGAAAATAGCTTCCTAAAAGGAGGTATTATCTTGTTCCCTTTTAATGACTTGCTGGCTCCCAGTACATCTTTTCATATGTGTGCATGAGGTCTTTCCCCCTGGGGGCTTGTCCATGTGCCTTATTTGTCATTATCTTCTGTCGTTAAGGTGAGACTGAAATGGGAGCAGCAGCTCTGACAGTGGCTTTTACTTGGGTATCAATGCTGAGGATTAAATTTCAAGTGCTCTGTGAAATGCCATGTTCTGCAGAGAGCCTGTTATGAAAAGTGGAGGATTTATACAAATACAGCTTGACAGTTACGTGTTTTTCTAAAAATACTGGCTGCTTTCTCCTTACCTCAGTTGTCTTCCTGGCTCAGTGGTATTCCTTTCCCCAAGGCATCAGCCTTTGGTGTGAAACGCTGTGTCCAAGACTCACAGATCTCTCTTGGAAAGATGACAGAAGATGAGAAGAAGCTCTTCCAGGAGCACACAGAAGTTACTGGAGGTGGGCTTAGCGCTGGGAGGAGATGGTCAGTGGGAAGCCACAGGAGGAGAAGGATTGAGGAAGATGGCTCATGGGGTGGGGTGAATGATGGGAGGATGGGAATTGTTTGGGCTTCAATGAAGCGCAAAGTGCCTTGTGAGGAGAAGTGTTTGAGTTGAGATCCAGCAGCACAAGTCTGTTTAGAAAAAGTGGAGGGTGAAAGTGAAGATGAGAACATGGAAAAGCATGGTGAAACATGCTCACCAATGTTGCTGATGAAAGACAGGTGGAAGTTGAGGTATTAGTTGCTGAAGTTGTCAGGTAATTTTGTTGCCCATGTGATGGAGGAATGACTTGTGTGTCTGTTGTAGAGTAATAATGTACGATACCTTTCTAATACTGGGTAATTCTTTGTCATCATCTCTGGCCTTGAAGATGTTTCTGCGAACCCTCTCCCTGTTGTGCTACCACCAGTGCTTGCATCCCAGAGCTTTCACTGAATTTTCTGTGACCTGCCATAAGCTGGCCCCATGGCCTGGCAGTGGTCATGCCTGAGTGCTGCCTGCCCCAGGATTCTCACTAGATGTAATATAATGAAAACTGATTTCAGTAAGAAAATGACCACATGTTTGCAGTTTGCATCAAGGCAGACGTTAGTGTTTGTCACATGTTTTATAGTGGCATTTTGATGTTCCTGCATTTGTATGGGTCATTTTTACAGTTGAACTCTGCAATATACTACAGATGAGCATTCATGTTTCGTGCACTTCTGAGCCATGACAGCACTCTTTTTTTGTGTGTGGCCTTACAGTTGCTCCTTCCTCAGCAGTGTATGAAAAAAAGTCTTTATCATCAGTTTTTCTTCTGCAGTGAAGAAGTAGGTGCAGGGAAATAAAACATAATTTCATCATTTGGTTGGCAGGCTTTGACCAGAGCTTAAAGGCTTAAATGACTAGAAAAACCTACCTATTGCTGTGTTTGTTTTTTAATTAAAAGCTTGTGAGTGGAAGACATATCCTATCCTGCTGCATAATTAACAAAATGTGTTTAGCCTGAAATATAATAGACAACATAAATGGATGAACAGAAGCAAAACCAGCAAGTCTTGCAAGGAAGTCACCAAGGACTCATGGTGTTCATTGATATTTAAAAGGAAACTGATACAGTAGAAATAGATTCAGTTTTTAGCCCAAGCCTGAAACACAGATCTTTTCACCAATCACAACTTTTTAAGATGATCCATTTGTGACTGCAGCATGCCTTTGAAGAAGGACAGACAGAATGAAGTTGTATGTATCATTTCAGTATTTCTGGGAAAAAAATACTTATCTGTAGACATGTAGGCAGCCATATTCTGTACTGGAGCTGGTATTTGTAATTCAGGTTTTATGTTTCTAGGTTTGCTTAAAATATCTTCTTAGCTTGTCTTTCCTTATGCCTTTTCTCTTCCTCCTTCTTCCCCTTCCACCTCTCTTCTGACCTTTAATAAAAAGGGAAAAATAAGAGAGAAGAGAGAAAGAAACGAAGAAAACACAGTTAATTGGTTATTGCTTATGTGTGCACTCTGAAATAAGCACGGCAAGGTCAGCAACACACCAGAGGTGCACTTCTTGATGATGGAATAGCTGTGTGTGTGGGACAGATGAGGAATGTTGATGCTGTAATCACAGATCACACAAGATCTGTTACTTGGTTCTGCACATAGCACACTGCACTCTCTCTCTCCAGACAGGGACTTTCTTGCATTTGGTTCCCTGGCTAGAAAGTCATGCCATTACTTAGGAACTTTTTCTCACTTCCAGCTTAAGCACAGCTGTTACTGGGAGGTTTTACCCATTTCTACTTCTGCCAGATTGACCTTTCTGTTTTTAAACTATCTTTCCTGTCATGTTTATCTTCTGACCGCTTTAATCTACACAGTTTATTTTTTCATAAGTATGCTTCATCTGTAACTAGTGATAGACATAAAATATAACATTTTTAATTTTTCTCCAGATTAGGTGTAGCTGTCTATATAGGAAGAGTTTTGGAAGCCTTTCATAATGCAACATCCAGTGTTTCAGAACTGGTCAACTTCTGACATGCTTTCTGATGCCCTTGATTATTATGTTATCTGTAGCATCTTATTCCCAAACCGTTAACATTTATTATACATTGGGAAGTTGACGTAGATTAAATATGAATAAATACATTTTTATATATAATCTTCTCTCTTCCCCTGCGGTGATACTGTGTAGTAAGTATGCACTGATATTTTCCACTGGAGACCCAAGTTTATCGAGGAGCACATGCAATACCAGGCTCAGGGACCAGCACTGTTATCAGAAGTCATTCTCTATGTGTTGGTTCCCAAAATCTTTTTTTTAACCCCTGTTTGAGAAGTTCATAGTTACTTCACATAACTAAGAAATACCTTGCGGATGCTGGGTTGCCCTACAGAGAATTTTCATACACTGTGAAGTGTGTGAGATACCTAAAACAGGTATTTCATGAAACTGAAGAGAAATAGCGGATTTAAATTAGTTTTGTATTTAGAAGAACTAAGTACCATAATTTGCAAGTTTAAGTCCAGAATAGCGACTCTGGCTTCTCCAGTTCTTAGCTTTTGAGGTAAAAGACTGGTTCATTGTCTTGGGGCGGGGAAAACCATTTCTAATTCCAAATGGTCTCCTTGTCTACTACAATCAGTACCTTAACCAAGCTGTTCCTACCTCAGGGGAATTCACTGTCTTCTTCCTTTAGCTGAACAACTGCTTGATCAAAGAATCTTACACCCTTTCTGTAGCAGCATTTTATGCCTTAAGAGCTGGAGGTGTAATGATAAAAGTCAGAAAGCAGCAGGTTAGCTCTATCCAGGCTTTAAAAGTCATTGTAGAGAATGTGGATTCAGCAGCTCCAAGGTCTTTGTGCAGCAGCATAGGTTTTAGACCACGTGTTGTTTGTCATCTTGTCCTGACTTTATTTTCAATCAGTATGGTTCCATGCAGCCCTTCTAAACCATGTAGCTCATAAACAGACGTGAAACCTAAAATCCTGTGTTTAGACTATTCACTGATTTGTGAAGAATGGTGGGTTCCATTAGTGTGGGCAACCAGTTCACATGCCAACAATGGATTATGTTCTTCTGGGCTGGACAGCCCCAACACTGAAAGCCCTTCCTCTCTATTTTGTTGTGACAGATACTTGGTTTTTAACAAGGGAGCATTTAGGCTGTTGAGCACACAGGGCTGAGGGAGCAGATGACAAGATCATGTGAAAGGGACAGGCAATTCTAGCTTGTTTTAAAGGGTATATTGTTTGTGTGCTAATGGATAAACCCAGCTCCAGTGCTCTTTCCGTGCTCTTTGGCCCAGCCTTCAATCCACAGGAATCTTTTCTTCTTTCAGCTTACTGCAAAGGTGATGTTCCTTTTGCAATCACCTTTTCTGGGAAGGTGAAAGAAATCCAGGCCCTTATCGCTGATGTTTCTAATACAGGCTGGGGTGCTCTTGTACCCCACTTGGAGTTTCTCTGCAAGGTGGCTTTTTTATTCCTCTTAAGCCCAGCTGTGGGTTTAAAAATGTGTGGTTTTTAATCAAGCCACCTGGTTTGTGCCAAAGCCCCTCTTTGCATCTTCAATGCCAACAGATTTGTCCTTTGTGAATGTAAACACAGGTTTGAAAACAGACATTACTTGTTGGTAACTGATGTTCTCTACAACAAGCAGCACACATAAACATTCACAGAGTGCGTTCCTTTTCCCCTCCCTGCACTCTGCCCCCTGGAAGTCCTTCTGAAACTACTGTCTTTGGGATACTGCAGTCGGATTGAAAACTGGCATTATATGGAGCATGCTCTGGCTTCCACCCACAGGAGAGAAAGTGTGTGGGAGGACCATGGGGGTGTGCCAGACAGGTACTGGTACAGGGCATCTGTTCCTGAGTGACAGGGTGTATCTGTACCTGCTGTGGGAGTGTACCTGTGAGCTGTGGATATCAGAGAACTGAAGTGGGAATGTATCACTTTTCCTCTTGAAATCTCTTCCTTCTTTGTCTCCTATTATGTTCAGTGAAGTTTTTCCGCATTCAGATTTTACGTTCAGGCAAATCTGTCATCGGTTGTTAAAATGCTCAGTTGATTTTGAAACAAGGCTCTCTCCTGTTCAGAAACACACCGTCCCATTTACTCCAACATGCCTAGCCATGTTTTTAGGCTTCGTTCATGTTGTTCTAAATGAAAATGTCACACTTCCTTTTCTAGCAGACTTGCAAAACTGGTCAAACTAGACTGACACAGCGGCATAATATTACACTCGCTACTTCTTTAGCTTTGTAGACTAAATGCAACCCTGACAATGCCTGTGTATGGCTCAGGGTAGATTAAAGCATGTGCTTTCTTGTTGGATAAATGATGTGGAAATGTAACTCACCTTGATGTGTCCTCTCTGTCCTTTTCTTTCTCTCTTTTTTCCCCCTCTCTTCTTTCTTCCACTGCCCCTCATCTCTTTCAAAAATAGTGGAGTTAAGTTCAAAGAGATGACTCTCTTCCACCATGTGGAGTGAATGACGAGTGATAGCTGGGGGAACGAAGAGAGAAAAACAAAGCTCAAGTATTGATGTTGAAATGGCAGCTTTCTCTGTTCTGTTCCCTGGGGTTTTGAGCCTCTGAAAGATGGGTGGAGATAGACCATTTCAGGAAAAAACAGATTCTAGTATGGGTCACTGGAGGCCCAGCATACTCTGGAGTAGTTTGGGATCTCCAGATCTATTGCATTCTTACTAATGGTATTTACACAGTTTTCCTTTCTGACTGCTTAACCCAGGAAGGTGAAGGTCAGATGAGCAATTATCATCTACAGCCCCCTCATTTCCCATTTATATGATAGAGCAATTCCTGGATTTCAAAAACTGATACCAACCCATTCTCAACAATATATATTGATTTTTTTTGTTATCTATTGTCTTTCACTCTCTCCAAGATACTTATTTAATGTACCCTCATGTTCCCCTTTGTCCTTTCCCATCCAGCAATGCCTATGTTACATGCGCATTTGTGCAATGCAGCGTTATTTGTGTAATATGTTAGAAATACGTAATAGTGATGCAGTGATAAAATGAGCTAAAATGGCCCTTTTAATGACAAATATCCTTTGTATACTTAAGTATTTAGGAATGTTAAAAAATGCTTGATTGGCTGAAGTATGTGTAAGTATAGAGATTAGTGTTTATAATAATAGAAGAAATGATGGAAGGGAAGGAAGTGATGTGCAGTGTTGAGGACAGACTCCAGAACAAGTTTTTGAGTAGAACTTCTCACATGTGGTGATCAAAATGACAGTGACACAACTTACTTCCAATTGCCCAATGCACAAACTGAAGAATGACCATGAAAAATATCTGCTAGGATTATGAAGCCTACTGTGGATATATTCCTCTTGTAGCGGGAAAGGTAGATTTTTGCCAAATGACAGACTGCTTAAAAAACAGAGTAAACTAAAAGAGATGGGTAGATAGAAAGTATATTGAATGGAAAAAATGGTTTCTTTATATATTTAAAGTATATACTAAAAATACTGTGTCCCCCGTCACTCTCCTATTTTCACTTCAGGGTAATAGTAAATTTAAAAAAAAAAAAATCAAACTTTCAGTCCTGTGTTTTAGTTTATTAAAATTTATAAAAGTCAAATACTATTTCTTGCTGTTTGTTTCATGTTCCCAGGGCTAGCTTGTTTATCCCCAGGAAGAGGTGGGAGTGTCTCTTGGGATGCTAGCCTCACAGTCTGAGTCTGGGAACAAATTCATCTAACACAGCACTCCTAAATTAAAAGAAGAGTTACTGGTTGGTCATTATGGAAATCTGTTTAGGTAAAGATATACCACAGAATCTAATTTTAATTTGGAAATTATTATAGGCAGGTGTGATAGCACTAATATTCAGGGTGTCTGATATTTCCTGCTTTAAGTTTTGCTTACAGATAGTTTTTAAAAATGAAAATACCACGAAAACAGCTCAGGGTTTTTTGGTTTTGTTTTGTTTTAATTTTTAAATAGGGTTTAAAGAAAAAAAAAACACCAAAACCCGCCATGCCATAATCTCTTATCTTTAAACAGACCTTGCAGTCTCATTATTTTTATCAGAAACTTAGAAATGAACTGCTGCTGAGCTTGGTGTGCAGGGCAGGTCACTTCCCATTGCCATAAACCTGCCCGTGTTACCCCACCAGCCAGATCTGAGTTGGTATTGCCGCCTACTCGGTCCAGGAGTGTAGCTAAAAAGGCTCAAAAAGCCTTCCAGCTTCGTGGTCTCGCCTGCGCTGGCAGCCCTGGGCCCTGCCGGGCAGTGGGGACAGCAGGCTGAGCAAACAGAAGTGAGGTGCGAGACCTGATCAGAGCATGTGGCTCACAGAGGGACCCTTAGCAACAGCAGGAAGGGAGCAAAACCCGTTATGGAGGTGAGGAGAGGGGGTGACTGGTTGGAGGAAAGGACAGAACTAGGAGGAAGAAATCGAGGTTTATTGAGGAGCCACGGTGAGGCTGGAGCTGCACTGTGGTAGGGCAGGAGTGAGCAGGAGATCAGTGTTGGAGGTGATGCAGGTCCTACAGGAAGCAGTGAAGGCAGGACATGGAGAAGGAGGATGGGGGACACTGTGTGAGGGCAGGGGGAACACAGGGCCTGAATCTGCAGGAATGGTACTGCAAGGGAAAGCAGAGGCTGGGAGACAGAAATTCTCCGGAGGAGAGGAGAGCAAAGCCCCTAGATCTGCTGTGAGATTAAGACCAAGAGATTCACACGGGACAGGCAGCAGGACTAGGACATGAACAAATGGGAGGTGACAGGGAAAGAAGACCACATCTGAGTTGACATCAGCAACCTCAATTTTCACGTCTTAACTTTTGATCCTATTTTTGTGACCTAATGTAATGTTCTAACAGACAGGGCTCTGTGCATGGGGGCGTTAAAAGTAACTCACCTTGGAAGAACGTAGAATATCCTTACTGTATAAGTGTTTGTAAAAATAGCCTGTATTTCATGAAGAACATACCTCAACATCCATGACCTCCAGTGCTCAGGTTTTTGTATTTTTTCTTTTAAGAGGGAAGGCTTCATAGAAATAAGCTGACTGCAGTCTGAAGCAAATATACATGAAATTTTCTCTCACGAGAACTACACATCATTTTTATATTGCAAAACTTCAGTTTTGGTTGGCTGTTTCTGTGAAGGTGCTTGTAAACTGACATAGAGGCTTAAGTTACGACAAATGAGGTTACCAAAAGACTTTCTGAAGGTGGCAAAGCTGGGTGTTCAACATGGTTATTAGACTTACTGGTGCTGTTTTCAAAGCTAGCTATGAATCTCACTTGATTCCAGCTTTCAGTATGACTTTGGCACATAAAGAAATCTTTTATAAAAGAGGTAGGATTTCATGCAAGCTTTTTTCCCTTCCTTCCAAATGTTAATATAGCTCCTTTCACTTCTTAATAAAAATTTTAAATATCTTAAATATTCCACTGATAGGCTGTTATTCACAGTGGGAGCTGAATTAATCTGTGCTCCAGAAAACTCATTGAAGTAAATACTTCTATCGGGAATGAATGTAGGCTCAGGGGTTAACTGCAGTCTCTGTTAACACCTGTTATATAGAGCAAAGGCAGAAAACGTGATCGCTTCCAACTAAAACATTTTATATAGGAAGAAACTCTTTGCCTTTTCACATATTTAAAAAAAAAATTATTATTTTAACCTTTAAAGTACCTGACTTTAAAGGTGATATCCAAATGTCTCTCTGCGGAGACTTAAAACAGCCTTTGTGGAAGTATTTTGAGCAGTGCTAATAACAATGGTTTCTGGCAATTGCAAAATGAGATCTGACCAATTTCAGTAAAATGCTGGCACTAAACCCACCGGGCTTGCTTTTGAAATCGTGTTTCAGTTTGAACTGAGTTAAAGTGATGTTTTAAGAAAAAGTTTTGCACCTCACTATAAATGACAGACAGCTGCTAGAGGAGGTAATGATCTGTCTTCATATTTGATGCCTTCTTTTATCAGTCTAAGGCTTTTCACTGAGTCAGATCTATTGATTAGCATTCGTTTACTTCTTGGGAAGCCTGCTTTGCATGGAAATGTCATGGGCTCGAGATACTAACTGCATGCTAAGCAAGAGCTTGAACTCTGTCTAATGCTGCTGGGTAAATTACATGTTTGCTGAGTGTTTAGCAAGGATAATAGCTTTGCAGCCCCCCCAAAATGTTAAATGGGATCGGGTTTGTCTCCTATGAACAAATATTGGGAGAGAAAATAATGGGATCATATGGAAGGTACCCTGCGCTTTGCTTTGCTTTGCTTTATGGAGTGTAAGTTTATGGGGTTACAGTTGAGTGGAACTCCAGAAAGTTTGGGAGAAAACCTCTGCTTTACAGTAACTGGTGCATCTGTATTCAAAAGAACGATAATGGGAGAGTGGGAGGAGAAAGAAGATCTACATCATTACTATTAATGAAATTAGTTTACCTCTTACAAAAAAAAAAAAAAAAAGAATACACAGAAGCAATTTGGAGAGACAGGAATTTGGCTGAATGCAGTGTTTTAGTCTAAAATACTAGGGGGCTTGCTTTGTTTTTCCTATTTTGCTCGCAGGGTTCCAGGTGCAACACTCTACATATATATGGTCACTCTGAAAGCAGAAGCTGCTCAGTAATTATGCTAACTGCACTGATGGAGGTTAGGAGCAAGCTAATAACCTTGGGGAGGAAGAAGACAGTCTGGATATATTGAACAGGATTTTTAACAACTCATTATTTTAGATTAATTTTAACTTTTTTCAACGTGTATGTAGTGAAAATCTAGAATTTTTCTAAAAGTTTCTGGATATTTTATTGTTTTAAGGTAGGCAGGACTGTAAATACGGTTATTCAGTGATTTAATCGGATGCATCAGCTTTTGCTTTATTCTAATTCCTGTGTGTTTTTCCAGACAACTCCTACACCTCTTTATTCCTTTTCTGTGTTTGTTCTAGATTCTTTTTCCAGGCAGGTTTTTGTACTTCACCAGGCTGTGATAAACATTAATAGATTGGGTCAATGCCTAGTATCTACTTTCTGCACTACTTGTAAATAAGAAACTTAACATTTTTCTACCATCTTAGAGATTTTTTCATGTTATAAACACACAACATACTTTCTTTAGTTGGTCGTTGTAATAGATTTACGTAAGATACACTGTAGGTGATGCTGATTCCTTAAGATTTCTGGTACTGTCTATTCTATCTCCTCTCCTCTAATCTCCAGGATTACAACCAGAAACAGTTTAGAACACAGGTTCAAAAAAAACCCAAAACCAAACAAACAAAAAGGCAATTTATGGTAAAGCAATTCTTTAAAATAACATTGCAGTATCCTGTGTGTGCAGTCTTTCTTTTATGTGTTTTTACACATTTAAGCTATTTCCAAGAACAATGCTCTATGCTGCACAAATGTGCAGTAATTGCTTTAGAAAAAAAAGTTTGCTTCTGTTTAATACCTAATTTTATATAATAAAGGACATAGTGTTCCTTAGCTCAGAGATAATATCATCTGAGAAAGGTGGCCACTAATTTCAAAGAGAAGATGTGATCAAAATGAGAGAGAAATGGGGAGGGGGGAGCATCTCATGATTCTCAAAAGAAGGCGCTTCCCATTTTGTGTATCTATAGAGAAAACTGAACTGCAAATGCTGAAATTTCCTAACAGTTTTAAACTAGACTAATGTGTGGCATGCCTTGGCAAGCTGTATCTTGCCAATTTTTCTTCATCCCCTCAAGCATATGCCTCACTTGCATAACCAGTTTTTTAGCCACATGGATTCAGTGCTCCACACTGCATGGAGGCTGTGCAAATTCATTGCTAATACTAAAAGAACATTCATGTTAAGTTGTTTTGAGTAGCAAATTCAATCTAAAAAAAAATCCCGGGTATTTAAAAAAATAAAGAAGTGATCTGGTGAACAGTGTGGATATGCCACTGTATGTGAACCCATCTCTGCATTCATCACCTCTTCACTCTCACAGAGATCTTCCCATTGTGATGAAACTCCCTCCACATCTCAAACTACCCCTAAATGGTCTTTAGCTTGGCCAGACTACTGAAGGCCATATGGCCCTATAACATTTTGTTAATGCTCTTCCAAATCTCAGTAAAAGCCTTTCTTTCCAGCAATGCTAGTATCTTGCCTGAATAAAATTAAATTTTAGTTCCTTGAAAGAAAATATCAGCCTTCCTAGCAGCTGTGAGAAGTGTGCTATGCTGATTAGATGTGACACATAGAAGAAAAACTGCTCTAGCAAGTGGTATTTGTGATTCAGTAGGTGACACTGTTCTCTCTAAACCCATGCTGAATCAATGCCCCGGCAGCGTATCAGGGGACACTATAGCTTTTGCTGGCGCTGTCATTCAGATGAGATGTAAAACCAACGTCCTGGCTGCTTGTAGTCATGACGGGTTCCATAGTAAACTAGAACGGAACACAGGAAGTTGTCCCAGCATCTGGGTTTGATTTGTTGATGAATAAAGGTAATGGAAAATGCACCATGACAGATAGGTGTGGTTCTCTCTCTCCCTTCTCCTTGTTGTACACAGTTATTCTGTGCTGTGACACTCTGGGAGAGGAGTCCCACAACAGCACAACTGGCAGTGGCGATGCATCGTGCTGCTTCCAAGCAGTGTGTTGTTACACAGGCTACACAACGTGCCCGAGAAGGGAACCGGGACTTTTGCATTGAAGGGAGAGGATGAACAGTCTGCTTTGGGGTTGGACAGCAGGTGCCATTTTTATGGAGTCGAGGAGGAAGGTTTTCTGCTTTTTAGCACTGAGAGTTCTACCTGCAGCAACTAATTTCTTCCTATAACATTACACTTCACTGAAGTTCCTGGTGTCTTAATTTCTTTATCTGTAGAAAACCTGCATAAGAATTTAATGGGGGTGATAGGTTTTTAGCATTTATGTAATTAATTAATAAAATAGTATTTACAGAAATAGGAACTGTTATCCTTTCTCACATACTTACACTAAATTTGATAAAAGATTTTGCACAAATTAAAAAATTTCCAGATGATTATAGAGAGTGCCACAAAACTGATTTGGTTTTGTTTTTTGTTGGTGGTTTTTTGTTTTGTCACTGGAAAATGTGAAGTGTGAGAATGCTACTATTTTTAAGATATTCAGAAATTGTGTACTGAAGTAGAGTTGGTAGTATTTGCAGAATGGCAAGAGGGAGCTGAATTATGTATTTTTTAGGAAGCTATTAATCTTCCTTGGGAATACCATATGCAAACAGGAATACTTTTAAAATTAAGCAAAATGTACATGCTGTGTAGTCAAGAGGGGGAAGGCTAATATGAGTTCAAAATGTGTATAATAGCAAAAAGATTCTTATAGGAGATTACAGTCTCACATATTACAACATTTGACTATCACAAAGATTAAAGCTTATTTTGTTACATTTAATAGAGAACATACGTGACTTACAGTAACTATAAGTCTGTAAAAGTCCCTTTAGAAATGCAGTTTAGTCATGTCTCAAAGAATTCATCAGGCTTGTATTTGAATTTCCAAGGATATTACTCCTTTCTCTCACAATTTGATCCCACTGGACTTTTTCTGCTAGTGGAAGATGAGTGGACTCTTTATCCTAAACCCACCATTGTTTTTTTTGAGTTAGGCTTAAATCTGGCAAACAATAGCAATGGCACTTGCTGAGCTGGAAATTATTTTTTTTCCTTTTAAATGTATTGTTGAAGAGACGTAACTAGTTAGAAATGAAGACTTGAACATGAAAACAGAGTGAGCCATGGTGAGTGACGTGATCTCCCCATGAGCTCTGAGTCCACAGTCATGGAGTTTTTTCAGAGATATTTCTTATAGAACATCTGAAAGATGTTACAATAAATTTTTCACATTTTGTCAAATCTGACTATAAGAGAGGCATGGAAAGAGGGAACAAATGAAGGGGGAGGAGGAGGGAAAGGGGAGAGAGGGTGAATTATGCTTTCATGTGAACCAAGCCAGACAGTTAAATGGTTCTACCCATGCCCAAATATATGTGTTTATGAAAATCTAAAAAGAGAAAAGAATCCAAATATGTCCTCTTGCTTCTTTCACCTGCGTACACACTTGCACCCAAGTTTATTACCATGGTCACAGTATTGGTGGCTTCATGGTAAGTCACTGAATAAAAGTATAGTTACACTTCCCAGATCAATTTTATGTCCTAAATTGCTGTCTAATTCAGAACAACATGCATGCAGTACCCCCTCTCTTGTCCATGAGAATTACCGCGTATTTCAGATGCAGCCAAGCTTCCCATCAGTTTAGTTAAAGCAGCTTGTGCAAATTTATCTAAACCAAGCGTGTGTAGAAGCGTGTGCATGTGTGAAAATGAAAAATCTTTTCTCTGAGCAGCTAATCCTCAGTGGTGGGGCACTAAGCACGGTTGCTGTTGGTTTTTTTCTGTGAAAAATAATCAGTGGTGTTTCCCTACAGGCCATTTTCCAAATGCTGGGGAAGAAAGGAAACATCAGATTCCTTTCCCTACTGTCTCTTCTCTTCAAGTATTTTGTTGCTGCTGCTGCTGTTGTTGTTAACAAGTACAAAGAACAATGTTACATTATTGGGCTGCCTTGGCTTTTTAGGAAATCTGCAAATTATGAATAATCTCTGCTCTTGAGCATCAAAAAGTAAACAGCAACAAAAACAACCCAACAAAAAAAATATGCAACCCCCAAAGAAGCAAACAAAACTTTCATCTTGTTTATCTGTTAATTGCTCTGGGTTTTTTTCAGGGCTCGAGGAAGGCCCCAAGGCTAACATGCCACTTAGGAGCTGACTTTGTACTTGCAATACGTGTCTTACAAGCCTGTCTCCCTATTCTCTTCTCATTTTCTTGCCTCTTTCTTGACATAACGCAGCTGTAGAGTTCACATCTTTGGGGGCTGTTGTACAGGAGATTCCAAAGTGGGAAACCTTTTCTGTTAGATTTCTTTTTTTAAAACTCACTGAAGTGATTAAGCTTTCCAAAAAACCAGTCTGATAGAGGACGAATAAGTTTGGGTTTTCTTCTGTAATTTTTTTAACATGGAGGCTCTAGATGCCAAGGCATAGCTGGCTGCTTTGTGTTAGACAGACAGAACTGCTGTGTTGAACGGAACACTCTCCTGAGCCCTCACTCCAGCAAACAACATGTGTTACCAGGACTGGTACCATGGAAGTCTGTCTGTAGCAGCTGCAGGTATGAGTCAAGGTAAATATTAGTACCATTTAGCTCTGAAGAATTGATTTTATTATTGCTGTACAGCAAAAAGTGTAGAACGGGATAGGTTTTCAGTCATAGAGCTTGTCAGAAGATTAAACTATCAAGGAAACATTATTAAGGACTTCAGGAAGAGTACTTACGAAATTCAGAAGAAAGTTACTAGCAGCAAGTTTTCATGTATTAGTTGCATATGTTTACAGCTCAGATACTGTAGTTACAGTGTTAACTCCAAAGACAAACAGAGCCACCTGACAGCCGTCAGTTTGCACCAAAACCAAGCATTTTTGTCCTCTTGTTTGTGAGAAACCACATAACATTTAATATATGCCTGCTTGTTGGAATATATTTTCTAAAAAATGCTGGAAAGAGAGCGTGAATTAGTTGCAGTCTTCCTTTAACCTCTTCTCTCTTTGTTTTCTTCCTCCTGTTAATGGACTGTTTTGCTAGGTGCTCTGTACTGGTCACTTATGCGCATCAGCTGGAAGAGTGGATGTGAAATGAAAATTGAGATGTTGATGACTTGAAGCAAACTGAATCATTAGCAGAACCTTCCCTCCTCATTTTATTCTTCTAGATGCTTGTTTGAAAGCAGAGTAGGAAAAAAATAAATTTTTCTCCGACTTTTAATGAGTGGAACTAACTGTGCAAGTACCAGGAGGTAGAGGGGGGGTAGAAGGTGTGTGTGTTCATGCATGTGCATACACCCAGAGAACTAGAGAAGAAAACCAGAAAATTCAGTATCACCACATCTCACAAAGTTGTGTTCCACTGCTTTAGGACATACCATAGCATAAAAGCAATGCCAGGTATGAGGAGATTTAATAACATTAATGTGTTGCATCTCACTTTGAAAATACAACTTATTTTAAACATAACAGCTTCCGTTAGTAATTGTGAAAATGAGTTTTCCTGTGTTTATGACTTAAAGCTGACTGGATTAGGTAATTTGGGGTCTTTTAGATTAGTTGGAAATACACTTTTTCCTTTATTTTGCAAACAAAATCTGGTTTTGCACAGATTTACATTAAGGCAGTAACATACAAACTCTAGAGAAAGCATGGTGTTTAACTGGTGGTGTTTGTAAAATGGAACAGATCTAGTGCAGGTGTTCTAATTTTTCATGCTGCAGAGGTGCAGTGTGGAGGTACATCGTGTGCTCGGACACAAACACTTTGCAGGCTACAACTCATTACTATAGATGATGCTGTCTCCATTGCAGAACTCAGTGGATCTCATTTTGCTTGTTTGTGGTTTTAAGATTTTTGCCTGGATGTTTTTTTTCAGTGGAGGTAACATGGAATTACACATTTGGTACTGAGAGATGCAACACAAGTTTTGTGAAAAGTGAATGTTTATAAATCCTGTTAACTGAGTTCTATTACGGAGAACCCACTGTGTGTGTACATAAAGAAAGCTATTTTACCAATAACCCAACATTTGCTACCATTTGTGTTCAGATTGAGCTCAGAATTTGCAGTGACACATGGGTGGCAGCAAGGCTAGGAAACAAAATCCAGCCAGGCCAAATGGAGTTAATTTTCCTGTAATTGAGACTCAGAGCCTTGTATCTGTAATGTTAGCGTCAGCTGCCTTTTTTGAAGACAAGTAAATTATGCAGCCTGTAGAAAAGAGATGATTTTCCACTGAAAGGTAGGTAGTTTGTGAGATCCAAAGCCAAATTTAATGTAAATCTCCCTCACCTTTGTAGTCATCATCCTTCCTGGCCTAAAATACCCTCCAAATAGCGAAGTATGATGAACTGTAGTTTCTGTTAAAGAAATGCATTAAGGAATTATTTTTATATGCATGTATATAGGCACATACACAGATGCAAATGCTGTGGAGGTGAGAAGACATCTGCTTGATAGCTCTGAGCTGTCATAATTGGATATGAATTAACACCATTTCTGTAGTAAGTTGTCTTGTGTTTTACTCCTGTTCTGAAGAGCTTTTCTTCATTACTAGCCCAAGAACTCTGGCCGCATAGCCCAAGAGTTACTTTTCCCCCTTCAAAATAGGATCAGGTTAAAGTAATTCTTTATAGTCAGCAAGCCTCCTTAAAGACAAGCAACACAAGAAAGAGCCAGAGGAAGTTTTCTTTCCTTCATATTTAATGTGACCTATCAAATAAAAAGTTACTGCATTACTCTTGATGAAAATGTAACTGGGATGGGGGGAGTGAAGTTAAAAATAGTATTTAACGGTTTGTAATTTCTGTACAGTGTCACTCCACGGATAGGACCAATAGGCATATTTTCCCCTTTAAGATTATGTTAATTTCAGGGTTTTTTTTCCTCTGAAAAATGTATTTTGTAAAGGAATGAAACACTGGCAGTAATTTCAAAATTTTGCTAAGACTTTAAGAGGTACTTAACATAAAAATAATGCTGAATTCAAATTTTGCTAAGTAAGATGATTTAAACTGTCAAAGTAAATTGTATTTTGCACATAGTCAATTAGTGTATGTTTAACCAAGGTATTCCAACAAACATTCTTCCTCTGGCAAGGCAAGTGCAAATTAGTCATGGTAGCCAGTTCTAGCAGTTGTTCATTCCTTCTCCTAAGGCAAAAGTTAAGATAGTTGGTTTATCTCAAATGCCAAAGTGGTCTAACCTTTCAAACTGTGCTTTCGAAGACTGATAGGCTAGCTTTTCCCCGCTTACTGGCCATAAAGAGAGAGTAGTCTTCACACCCCTCCCCCAAAATTTTGGCATGTGTTTTGGTCTCTGTTCACTTATAGCAGCACCATAGTGTTGGGGTGCCAGTTTCGGTGTTGGCAATTGTGATTCTTGCCCAGTTCAGTAACACAAACAAGTGACAGGTGCAGGAACTGTGCTGCACCTGGAACCCTCTTGATTCCTAGCTAACATCTGCACAGAAACATGGTTCCCTGCTCATAAAAGGTATCAGTTTTATGTGTGTATGAATGATATTGATTGCTTTTAGACTCCTATTCATATTCTTGCATTCTGGGATCAAATATGCACAAGCAGAAGTCCTATACTGGACTGTCATTTCAGAAACACCTGTGAAGTCCAGTCCCAATTCTGTCTCTTTCAAAACAAGGTAACATGCTGAAAGTAAACAAAAAGAGCCGAGTTAAGCTATAGATACTTCTGCTGAAAGATGTTACAGATGCCAAAAATGTACGTGGGTTCAAAATAAAGATTGGATAAATTAGAAGAAAACTCCATCAAATGCTATTTAGTACAAAGATGTGTGACCTCTGGTTCAGCAAGTCTTGAATTACAAATCACTGAAGATTGGGAATATATCTTCAATGAATGTATATAGCTAAATAAACCACATTTTTCAGCTTGGTGGGTGGCTGAAATTCTGAGTGAACCCATATGCAAGCAAAGAAAGCCAGAAAATTTTATTTCCTCAGCAGTATCTGCAAGGGAACAAAACAAACATGACCCTGTTTCAGGTTGCTCTGCCCAGTATTCTGGATTACTTGCTTGAGCTGAAAAGACGTGGGCCTCTGTTAAGTTTTCTCAGGTTGCACTTGTTCTCCCTCTCTGCCTGGAACTCACAAGTAGAGATTTTTCTCAGTGCTCTTTCACCCCAACCTCAGGAGATTGCTGAAGGCTCTTCTCTGGCTGAGGAGTAGGTCCTTCAGTGAAATGTCAGTATCAGCCTTACCTTCTGGATTACTTGCCTGTTTACAGCCAGTGTCCACCTACGCTCTCTGTTATTTTTACAGAGAAGCTAGTAGTTGTCTTCATGTCTGTATAATCTTGTCCAAAATGAGAGATCCAGGGCCTTTTGTCAGACTGTTAATTAAGTACTTTTCAGGACAAGGTAACTTCTAGGACACAAGGTTTCCCCCTGAGGCCATATGAGAATTCCATTTGAGTCTCCACAGCTTATCTGTTCCTGTTCTCTAAGGGCTTGAGGCTTCCTTTTATATCTTACATCTTCCGTCATCAACATTAAAAAAAAAAAATAAAAAAATCAGGAGGACTCCCTTGGCTTTTTGGATCTGATTAGACATAGTGCCTGGTATTCTCAAGACAGAGAAGTCAGGAGGATCAGTTAGGAAAGTGGAAGGCCTGGGATTATGCAGACATGGTCCACTGTAGCTGGGGCAATGCCAGCACATTTTCTCTCACAGTTTTTTTCCACCATGTTACCTAGAGGTTTTTTTCCATGTTTACCAAGCTCCGCACCCTGCTGGAGCCTGGCTGATTGATAGTGGTTTTGAGAGAGCAGAGCTTTGATCTCCCATGGACTCTGGAATCCTCCTTTAGGAAATGGTATTTTGTGGGAAGTACAATTTGAAGCTCACATGGAGAGGCATTTAAAGCGATGGAAAAGTTACTTCTCATAGCCATTCTGCCTCAAAAGTGTGTTTTTCTCCTGTGTTTTCATAAGCCATCATGTTTGTGGAAAAAAAACCCCAACACTCTCTCCTTGGAGTCCCTTAGTAAAAAATTTTCTCTAGGACCTGGAGGAGAAGAACACATACCATTGATTTTGTAGCTCTACGCAGGGCACATGGAGGGGGTTGTTTGTCTCCCTCCCTGCAGATACTGCTGAGGAAATAAAATTCATAGGCTTTCTGTGCTTGTAGATGGTTTCACTCACAATGAGAATGTATACATAGACAATATTTATACAAGAACAGTTACCTGAAACTGTAAAACACAGTTAAAAACAATTATTGAAGAATTTTATGCTTGAACATTTTCAAATAAAAATTGACTTTATGAAAGGTTGTGGGGAACCTAATTAAGGTTGTTTCAATCTGATGGAATAAATTAGCTTTGTTATAGGATTCTTGTTTCAGAAATTGGTCCCATTGTGCTATGAAGCATGTAGCACTCTTTTTGTAAATCTCTTGATGCATGGCAGAAGATGAGAACTTCAGTAGGTTGTTGAATCGCTAGGCTGGAACTTCTCTGGCATTTATCATATGGATTTGGGTGCTTGGTTTTTTTGTACAGCATTAAAACAATCTTGTTTCGGTCCCCGAAGAAGACTCAACTTCCTCCAATGACCATGAATTATCACTTTTGCCCACACCTACTGTAATAGGTTTCTTTTCAAAGAAACCTTGTTAGGGAGTCTATGTGGTCTGTAATAAGGATTTTCCTTGTATACAGTGGAATTGTGTGATCAGCACGTAAATTGTTTCTGTTTTGGGGATGTTTCCCAACCCTCATTTGAACAGTTGTGATGGCACCAAGTTCGAACTGGGGAGGAAAAGGGAAATATCCAGGAGCAGAAACA
This sequence comes from Acropternis orthonyx, assembly GCA_035583155.1. Lineage (NCBI taxonomy): Eukaryota > Metazoa > Chordata > Aves > Passeriformes > Rhinocryptidae > Acropternis > Acropternis orthonyx. The sequence continues at coordinate 54,530,518 of JAWWEU010000111.1, read as the reverse complement.
AGTCACCTCAATGCTAGTCTCTTAAAGCGTTCAAGGTCACATCTGCCTAATCGATCTACTGCTTGTATACTGATCATTTATTACTAAAGAGATACTTAAATTGAATCGTAAATAACGATTCTGTGTGGTTGTCATGTTTCTTCTTTACCCATCACTTTCTCAGATGTAGGTTTTGGGTTCTCTGTATGGTACAAGAAGTATCTTTGCTCTTTTTCCTTCAAGACTTGTTGCCCACTCTGTTAGTTATTAATTCCTCCACTAGAAGCAGCACCATGCTTTTCAAACAGTATTCTGATATGGGTTGCATTCGGAGGACTGCATTAACTGGCTTAGTCTCCTGTTTCAATCTTGCTTTATTAAGTTGATGATATTGGGACTGACATTCTGCTAATGACAATTTCATTTAGTGGTAAAAGGAAGGGAATGGAAGGCAGCACTCATCTAATCATGCAGGCATTCGTCTGGGTTGGCTCCTTTCACATGTTTTCATACGTTTTTAGAGGCTTGGACCAGTATGTCAAATATTTATGCATATATACCTTATTTTCCCTTTCAAGTCTTCCACAGCGTGGAAAGAGATGTGAATAATTCCTATGAGGCAGTACAGGCTGTTTCAGAACTTTAAAAGCATTTTTCAGAGCTTTGTTATTGTGTGCGTTAAATGTTGCTACTGGATCTTGGAAGATTTGAAAATAAAGATTTAGTTACCAGCAAGAGAATTTTCTGGCTTTTTTAGAGTTTTGGAAAGCTTATTTTCAAGGAATTGGGGTCACTTTCTGTTTAACAGGCACTGAAATGGATGGCATTCATTTTTTTATGCTATCTCGGAATGGTCTTGTTGGCAGTTCTAGAAGATCATACATACAAAGTATTAGTGTTTGCATTTGAAAAGGTTGTTAAGCCAATATAGTCTACGTATTAGATGAGGTTTTTTTCCGAGTATGAACAGACTGTTTACTTTTCTGTACATGAGCTATAGTTGCATGATTTTCCAATTGTTGTTACTGTCCACATAGTCCAGAAAAAAACCCAAAACTTAGCGTATTTAAAGTCACATCTGCTGCTTAGGGGTCTTACCATCTGAACTTAGAGTTGTCCATATTAGAGCACTGATAAAAGTGCAGGTGTTGTTTTCCAAAAGACAATGCCTATTCATTTGTGGTTTTCCCTTCTACATCTAGATTTTTCTTCCACCGTATCTTTCAGTTCCTCAAACTCTCCCCTCCTACCCCCGGTTCCCCTGGCCCTCAACACTGATCATTAGGTGAGATAGTCTTAGCGAGCCTGCAAAGGCGACACAAAGCAACAGATCCTCATTTCTGCAGGGCCTTACAAAGCTTTTAAGGGGAAAGCAAGTACAGTGTCTTTGAGATTTTGCACTGTGCCTTTAAGGGCTTGTCATCAAAGAACAACATTCTTAGCAAGTTAAATACCATGACGTAATACGATGAGGACAAGATAATTGGGGTTTTTCAAACAATTTAACAGGTCGAAGTAACCCTTAGGTTCCTTCAAGTATTTAAACTTTGTTAAATCATGTGAGAACTACAGGACTGTGGCTAGAAATTTTGCCTTATGTTGGCCATCCCAAACGCAGCGCGCAACTCTCCCTTGCTTGCTGCCTTCCCCCACTGCAGTGGGGCTGGGACAGGAGGTCTGGGAAAAAACCCTATCTAAAGGATTTGGATCGAGCTGAGGGTATTGCCTAACGCTGAGGTGATGCGGGCACGGGCGGAGGCAGCACGCGCAGGGACCCCCCGCGCCCGGGGTGCCCGCGCTTCGGAGGCTGCTCCAGCTCTTCGTGGGAGGGTACGGGAACAGGAGATGAGCGTGGACCGAGGACTGGACTTTTGTTTCTTGGATAATCTGAGAAAATGAAGTAACAACAACAAAACCCTTCAGTTTCTACATTCCAGTGCTTGTAGGGGGGCATTTTTTAGCTCTTGTAAAATCGCGGGGGAGGGACGTGAGAATAATCATCTAAGCACCTACTCTACAGGTTCAAAAACTAGAACATGTATAAAAAGAATCCAAAGTTGTTTCCTAAAAGTTTCATGTTCTGTAAAGCTTTTTTTCCTGGTTTTGAGCCCAAACACAGGATTTTTGAGTGCTTCCTCTTGGTAAAACTGACTCCAGTTCTGGCAGAAGGCAAAAAACATGATTATTTTTGGCATTTCTCAAGAATCTTTTTTCCCCCTCTAATATTCCTCTTTAGAGCCACCCCTGTGCATTGCTTGCACACAGTTGCAGAAAAGTTTACTTCAAACTGGGGGGAAAACAGCCCTTGTACGGTTGGAAATAACAATTAAATTAGATTCAGTGAAGGATATATGCACATGCAGTTTTTATCCAGTTTGCCTTTTCTCCTCTTTAAAGCACAAGTGAATTTCCCCCCTTTAATTTCTTTGTGGAAAATGTGCATTAAATGTGATTAATATGGCCAAATGTTTGGGGTCAGTCCTGACGATTTATAAATGTGGGCTTTGTTTGCTGTTGGTATAGTTGTTGTTACATTATTTTTTCCATAGAAATCACTGGAACCAGTCTAACTATCAGATTCAGACAGAGCTTTGAATGTTTTTAATGCAATGGTCACACGCCTTCTGTAGCACTAGGTATCATTGCCCAATGAATGTATTTTCCCTTTCTAGTTTCTTCATATTTAAGTACTTATGCCAGAATTCGGTTGTAATCACTCAGGGGTTTTTTCTCTTTCAGAGATACAACCAGAATTTTCAAACCTAGGTCAAATTTAGATATGTAATGGCCTAATTTTCATAGATGTGAAATTAATTGAAAATGTGAGTGCTTATAATTTCTGAAAATTAGGCCAATTATTTCAGTGACTACATACGAACATAGGTACCTAATAGCAAGCAATCAAGTTCGGAAAATTTGTAACATTAGCTTTTATATCTCAGAATCAATTCCTTGCTTGTCTACGGTGATCTCAAGTGCTAAACATCAGTGAAATTAATTTGTTATGGTGTGTGCACAGGAAAATGTTTGGACATTTTAAAAATAAACAGCTACAAGGGATTAAAGTTTTATCTGACACTTCTAGTATCAGAACAAAGAGCCCAAATGTTTATCTTTCCCCTTTGCCTCTTACAGTCAATTACTACTTTATTTACCGAAGTCGGCAAAACTCTTTCCATGTGCTTTCTAACGCGGTCTCCTCTTTTCTTTCTCTTCCCGCCCTTGCCAGAGCAGCAGCAGCAGCAGCAGTCCCACACCCCCGTCCCCTCCGAGCCTGTGATTCCGGGCTGTGCTGGGGGGGGAGGGGGGCAAGGCCTGTGCTCGTTCTAAACTCGGAACATTTGATCTCTGCCTCGCAGGTCCTTGTCGGCCGCCTGTTTACTCCGCAGCCTCTAAAAGTGTAATTAATGTCCGTGCCCTCTCAGGAGGCGCAGGTACCGCGGGCAAGCCCCCCGCGCTGTGGCGTGAGGCGCGGCGGTGCCCAGGCCCTGGGGGCGGCCATTTGCTGCCTCCCGGCGCGGGCCCCTCGCACTGCCCGCCCCACTCCCCTCCCGCCCCCGGAGCCGCCGCTCAGCCGGCACGGGCACGGGCGGGAGTGTTTGTGTTGTCAGGGCCGGTCTTCGAGCGGGGGACTTGGGCGGTGTGAGGGAGGGGACAGGGCGAGCCCCCGCTCGGACCGGGACCTGCCGCAGGAGTTCGCATCGACCCCTTCCTTTGCGAGGAGAGGGAGGGGGAGACTGGAGGGGGAGCGCGTGGAGACTCGCCCCGCAGCACCGAAAAGTGCGAGGACTGAGTTGAGCGGAGCTTTTTTTGCCTTCCACCCCGCCCCCCCACCCCGAGTTGGCAACATTAGAAGGGATTTTTGGCAGGCCGCGCGATGCGCCCCTTGACTGCCCAAGCCCTGGCGCAACAGCGGGGCGGCTCCAGAAGCTTCAGCTTTAAGGAAAACAAACCCGCGGGAGCGAGCGGGATTGCGACACGGCGGGCGCGCTCGGAGCGCGGGGCCCTTCCCGGCACATTCCCGGCAGGCCCCGCGCGCCCCTCCCCGGCGGGCCCGCTCCCCTCCCCCGCACGGAGCCGCCCGCAGCGGGGGGAGGGAGAGAGGGGGAAAAGGCCTTCCAGCCTGACTAGAAAATCAGCCTTGTTTCCTCAGAAACCGCAGCTGCTGCGAGCGGAGAACACGTCAGGCCGGCCCTCCGACAAGCACAGATGTGCCTTTGTGAACACACACACACACACACACACGCCAGGGAGGAGGAGGAGGAGGATGGCGACCGAGGGCAGCAGCGCAGGGCCGAGGCGAACGGCAGGCGGCCGCTTCTTGCCCAGGGCCGCCCCCCGCCTGCTCGTGTCCTCTGTCATTCCTCGGAGTGGCTTAAGCAGCAGCGAAACCTGGAGGCGGCCTCAATACGGAAACTTGGGAATTCGTAGGGAGAGAGAGAGAGGGGAGCCCGCTCAGCTCAGCCCTGCCCCTGGGGTCCAGAGCCGTCGGGCAGCCGGGCTCTGCTTGGCTTTGCGGGGAGTTCCCCCCGTTTGTTTTCTCTTGTAGGCCGGGTGATAAAGGGATAGACACCTTTGATACAGATCTCTTCCCGAGAGGAGTGGGAGAGCGGGAGACGCACGGAGGGGGGAAGTTTGTGCTGTCCGGGGAGAGAGGCCAAAGCGAAGGGTGGCACGGCCCGCGGCAGCGCCGCTCGCTGTGCCCTCGCTGGCGCAGCCCCGCCTTCAGCCGCGCATCCCCGGCCTCCAGCACCCTCGTCCCTCACGGCCTCTTTCCCCGCGCTTCGCCCGCGCCCTGTTTAATGCGCAGCTTTGGGGCCGGATGAGTTGCTACTCGCTCTCGGAATTGGGACGAGCGGCTACGAGGGGCCGGGGCCGGGGCCGGGGCCGGGGCCTGGGCCTGGGGAGGGGCGCGCCGGCCGCCATTGGCGCCGCCATTTCCCGCTCGGCCCGGCCCGGCCCCTCTCCCCTGCTCGGCTCGGCCCCCGCTCCAGCCACGCACAAGCGCCCTGGGCCCGGCGTTGTTTACTTCCCTCTGCTAACAATGGCTGCAGCACAGTTGTACATTATATCGGTACTTCCTGCAAAGCTGCCCCGCGGTGGCTCACTCGGAAAGATGCGTTTTCTTCCCTTTTAACAGAGCCCGGCATATCCCAGACAATACGAGTTATATACGGAAAGACCTAACGTAGTTCGGTGCTTATTTTTAATTCGGCAGTTCAGTTGTCGAGCTGTCCTGGCCGGCTCCTTGCCTAACCCACTTGTGTAGGCTGTGGTTCCACGGACAGGGCCACAGCTGCGATCCGCAACTTGGGCTGCTTCTCTCCCAGCGTTTAATTCTGTTTGTATCAATGGAGAGGGTACTGAGCACATAACTCAGGGTTATCCCCGCGGCACAGCACCAGCTCATGGCCGGGAAGGGCAAGGGAAGGAGGGGAGATACAACCTAGGCACAGGCACATACCTTTGTGCCGTGCTGGGGAGAGACTCTGGGCCCGGCTATTAATGATTGCAACAGCGTTTCAAAAGGCAAAAGTTGCGCGTGTAACATTTCTAGTGCGTCTGACTGGAGCTGGAGCTGGAGCTGAGGCCCCTGGGTTTTTTTAAGCATGTTGATTGTTAAGTAAAATAAAAGGTTTTATCACGTCGACAGAATGATTTGGTAGACATTCAAGCAGCTGATTTCAGGAAGCCATTGCTTGCTAGTGCAGAAACAAGTTTTCAAGCCGACCTCTACCAAATACTCCCTTTTTTTTTTTTCCCTCCTCCTTTCAGAAAAGAGAAGTGCAAACAAATACCAAAAAAACCCCAGCCAAATCCACGGGGTCTGTCCTTTCTTGCCTCCCCTTGTGCAGTGCTTGCTGCCCTTCAAGGGGTAGGAGGGGCAGAAGTTGTGACAGGGCGGAGACCGATTAGTTGCTGTCAGTCTGCACAGATTAACACCTATTTTTAGGTTTTCGAACCTCTTGAGTAATACTAGTTAAATTGGCACAGGTTAATAAGTTGGGGTCCGCAGAGCCTCTTAACTGTTCTCTGTGAAATTTGAATTAAAGAGACAATCTCACTTTGTCAAAATGATGAAAAAGATTTATAGCTCAAACATTTCTTGTTGTGTCCGTGTTTGTGTGCATGTGTGTACACACACAGAATACACATGGAAAACAAAAATTGAAATTAGTTACTTGAGCATGTTAACTCAGACACATGAAGTTAGAGGATCTTTGCAGAGCAAATCTGCAGTGAAATTGATTTTGAAAGGAGACATTTTCTCTCTCCGCTTTTAATATGAATGTGGCATTTAAAAATAAAACTTTATTTTTTCATGTGTTTTCTCCCTGTCCTCCCCCCATTATATCATTACACTGTTACACTGACACCCACTGGTAAAAGTTGATCTGAGATCAAGATTGCAAATTCAGCCTCTTGATGAAGGAGTAGATGTTATTCCGGAATAAAAAATAAAATGTGGACCAAAGAATAGCTTTTTCGCCTTCCTCCCCTTGAAGGAAAACCCTTGCAGTGTTCTTCATTTTTATGGTATTTTTTGAGAAGTCAGTGTGTGGATGCTCCAAGCACAAGAAGGAAGACTGTAGGGTTTTTCTCTAAAGAACATAACAACATACAAATAACTGCATTCAAAGCAGTTTATTTCTAGACATTTATATGATTTGGGACAGACAGCAGGCTGGCACAGATGAGAACAGGAGAAGGGTATTAGTATGTTACTAGCTGCTCTGTTTAATGCTATTTACCAGGTAAAACAGCTTGAAGAAAACCAGAAATAATGGTCCTGCTGAAAATATATTTGTGTGGGCACTGACCTGATTGTATCAAAACGGAGATGAATGCCAGCGCTGTGCAAGTCTTATTTAGTCTGTTTACCATTTAATTCAAAGTTGTCAGTGGTCTTGAAAGCCACTTGTGTTGGAGAAACAAGGCTTATTTTATTGAAATGTACCACGGCACCAAAATCTGGTTTGCGAGTGTAGTTCCATAGCCCTGCCTAGCACAAGAACAATACCACACAATTATGCTGTTTCAGGCTCTGAAATGGGCTTTCTTCCAAAACACCCTCCCCTTATATCATTAGACGTGTTTCTATTAATGAAATGATTGATTGAAAATCTTCCTGTATTTATGTTGTTTGGGCAGCAGTAGCTTGGACTTCCCCTGTCTAGACTGAAATTGTATCCAGTGGAGATGCATGGGACAGCTGTTTGTAAACTCAGAGTGAGACATAATAAACGAGCTGCCGCAAAACCTGCCTTGTAAATACAGTGATATATTCTTTATTTTAAGGGAGAAGGAGAGTCTTAGTAGAAATAAATACAGAATCAAAATGGCCTCCACAAAACGTAAAAGTGTTGAAAAGCCCTGCCAGGACTGCACAGTTCAGAAATTAAAACTCTAACCTTTCACCTTTGAAATTGTAGTTCATGCCTTTCTTTACATTCTAAGTAAAATAAGCTTAAAATAAGTATAAAAAGCAGTCTCTGGGATTGCCAGCTTACTGTTACAATTGGTGCAGCTACTGTAATTGGAGAACACAGCGAGTACTGGGATTTATTTCTTCAGGAAAAGTTACAAGGAAAATCTTTACCGGGGTACTTGCAAAAAGAAATATATATTTGTGTGCGTGTGCAGGCATGTGTATACATATACATGTACAATGTGTGCCTAAAAAAGAAATCATTACAAAATCTTTACAAAAGCACTCACAAAAGTTGAGGATTTATACAAGGTTCTTGTGCCTGAAGATGTACTGCTGCCTTAAATGTTACCTTATATGCACACTACAGTACAGAAATGCTAAGTTTGGAAAACTGCACAGGGCTGTTAGCAATTGATTTGTTTTGCTGTTTTACTTTGAATAACAATAAAAGAATGAAGAGGGGTCTTGCTTTGAAATTGAGACAGGCTGGAAAAAAAATGCTAGCTTGTATCCTGTAATTATCCAGAAACACCCTTCTAGACCCAGAATAAAACTCACAGAACAGGCATAAAGCACAATGAAGAATCAGTTTGTGGGGAGGTGGCATGTCAGTAGCCTGCCACATCCTTTCTCCTCTCCTCTTTCCCTTGTTCTTGTTCTGTTTGCATGAAGAAACTGCAGCAAACAAATGAGAAGAAAAATGGAGGAAGGGAAAGAACCTTTATAGTTCATATTGCAGTGTTCAAATAAAATACTAAAAATGCTATAAACAGTTTTATAATCATGGTTTATGGACTCTAGAATTTTTAATATTCTAACATGTAATTGAATTCTGAAGCCAAGATTCTGCAATTAATCAGGCTTTTGTAAGAGGACCACTATTTGCTAGAAGTAACTTTGAGAAGAATTTGGACTTAAATTACTTTGTTTGTTTGTGGCTATAGCAAAAAAGTGAAATGCTGGAGTGATCTGGAGAATCACACATTGTGCACTTGCTTTGGTTAGCAAAAGTCCTGATTTGTGTAAGTAGTTCAAGCGTTTGAGAAACCTTATTGTTTGATTCCTGCATGCAGATTTGGGCTTTGTGCATATGAATCGTGGAACAAGTGTGGTTTTGGAGGACATGTTTTCAGGGCTTGTGTTCACTTTATTGCAATGGCTAGAGAACTCAAGTAAAATGGAAAAAAAATGCAAACACTTTGTCGGTTTATCTAGGCTTTTATTATTATGCGCCCTACTTAGGACTGAAGTGACTCCTAGGAATGCTTGTATTTTTGCCTACCCCCTTTGAGAGCCAGTTTTTCCTTTAGTTCTGAGGAAATGTATGGCTATTGTGAGCTGGAAGAGTGTGGAGAAGTTATGGCACTGACTGGAGCACTTGTTCTTTCCCAGTCAGCTCTAAATCCTGATACCAGAAGGGTCAAAAACTGGCCAGCTGTGACATCTGAATAATTTTTAAAGCAGTTAATCCAGGCACAGTGTTTATCAATCTTTGTACCTTGTGTGGATGCAATGGGGACACATCTTAAAACAATTCGGAAGAAAAGCTCTGGTCATTGGCAAAAATCAGTTAGGTCAGCTGAGTCTTGTTCCAGAGATTTACCTATTCGAGTTAGACTATGAAATACAGAACATTCCCCAGGGGTTTCCTACTGCATGGCTATTTGGCAGGTGTGTAGATACTTTGTTGTGCAAACCACCTCTTCTCAACCTGTGCCCTGAATCTGACAATTCCCGGATGAGTTGCCCAGATGTTTTCATCATTAGCCCCACTGTGTATACCGTGATACTGATATGGGAGAAGGGGACATCAGGAAGAGCTTCCATCTAGTTGGAAAAGCAGGGGCCAAGTTCTGAGAGCATGTTACCTACCTGCTGGCAATTGCCTAGGCTGTTTCTCCATGTAATTTACAGTTGTGTGGAGCACCATGGTGCTGTTGTTGATCATATCACACTCCTATAGGAACTACATTAATTTAGCTGAGATTGCAATATCAGACATACATTTAGTATGTTTTAATTATCTTCAGAGAAAAATGTTTCAGCTTTTTTGTATAAAAATGTAGTCTTTTCTTACTTTACGTTGTTGCTCATCTCCTTTTGGATCCATTCTGATTTTTTTTTTTTTCTGTTGAAGATGAAAAGGGTAATTTTTGCTTTAACAGTTTTCTCAAAATCAGGCATCAGAAAGTCCCGATTCACCAGTCCTACAAGGGAAGGTGTAGAGGGAAAGCAAAGGTACTGTAAATCAGTTTCTTCTGACTCAGAACTAGGTTGTGAGCAAATAATACCATACACAATCTAGAAAACAAGTATAGAAGAACATATGTAGGGCGGGTAGATCTTACGGTGATAGATTTTGTCTCGGTGTGACTCGGTGTTTTATCTCCAAAAAGCACCATTTTTTCAGATAAAGCAAGAGGAAACAGATTCCACTAAGTTGTGTAAGTTACCCATTCCATTAAAAGTAGGAATAAAGAATGCAGTCTATGACCGGAATTGGTTGTGAGACGCAGTAAAGGTTTTGACGTTAAGACCATGTTTCTGAAACAGAGAACTCCCTACATTGTGTTTCTCCTTGCCTAAAAAAATCTTTTAACCCATATGCTCAAAATAATGTTGTCTAAGGTGCAAGAAGCTTTTTCTCCTGAGCACAATAGGAATATGTTGAATCTTTTGAAAACAGTTTCTGTTTTTCGAACACCTTTTCTTTTTCAGCATAGATAATTAACGCCTTCTTCACAGTGCTTGGTGCCCTTGATACATCTGTTACCTTTGACAGATCCTTTCTGTTTGCCACCTCTTCCTAACATGCTTCCAATATTTTCAGCACAAAATAGCTAAGAAAGCCGCTGACAGAATGGTGTAGAGTTGAAACTTGAAGCTTTGTTTCTGTAAAGATTTTGTCCTTGGTCACTTATCTTCAATTTTTGCTGCAAATTGTTTGACTTCTATTAGGTGAGATAGTTAAGACATGCAGTTTTAGCTAGGACTGTATTTGTTTTCACTTTTACAGGTGGTATGTGAGGTAATTATGTAGAGAAGTAGGTAAAGAGAGCAGGGGAGTACTCTGCTGCTGCAGCTTTAAACATCAAAATCCCTTTCTGCTGGTGGGGGTGGCTTTAAAACATGCCTTTCTGGAACTTTCTGGAATATTTAGAAGCCTTATGGCAATGGAGCTGTTCAGTACCACCCCCTAGTTGCTGGTGGATGTCATCTTGTGTCGAGGCTAAGCAACCTGACTGTGAAAAGGTCTGTTTGGGGTGTTCAGATGGGCCGTTGGACTGCTGAGGTGGGGCAGTGAGAACGTCCAGCCTTGCTAGTAGAGCACAGTGATATTTTAACGCTTTTCTGAGGTTTTGCATAGCGATCCCTCTACAGCCTCACAGCATGGTAGCGCACAAAGGCGACTGCTGCAGAGATCCTTTGCTGTGGACTTTGGTAGGCAAAGTTTTATGTTTCTCAGTTTTGGAAGTGGGGAATTAAAATGAAATCACTGTGTTGTAACAAGAGGGTAAGAGAGACAAATGGACTAGGAAAAAAGGTGCAGTCACAATACCTAAATAAAAGGCTTACTGGAGGCAGTAATTGTTACTGCTTATGTCACATGGTATAATGACAGTTTTTCAAGATTTCCCACATATTAGAATGTGTGAGGTTGGAATTTTGTTTTTATGATACCTACCACTCCTTTCTTAAAGGAAATTAAGTAGTGACTGCTCTGAGATTTTGGTCTATGTACAACAGTCATTTTGATCTCTACATTGTCAAACAAATAAATATCAAAAGCATTTTCAGTGCAGTTACTCTTGTTTCATGCAGTGTTCTGGTGTGAAAGAACTAATTGCATGTTACACATTTTCTGCATATAAATATATATGAAAAACAGTATAACAGAAAAATATAAAAGAATTTGAGTATATACTTACAGAGGGAAAACATGCACGTGTATGTGTGTATATATATATATCTTACCTGTTTCATCTCCTAATGATGAGCAGGTGAACATGTTATTGCTGTGAATTTACTGATGATCAACCTGATGATCAACCATTGTGCCTATGAAGCAGTAAGTTATGGCAGAGTTGTAAGGGATGGGAGAGTGCTCGCATACAGGTCTCTTGCAGTGAGGTTGCACAGAGCAGAGATGTACACAATCTCTATTGTCAGTTTGTCTGGGAATTGTAATGTTTGTTTCCTGGTGCAAGCCTAAATATTTTTGTACCTTCATGTACTGCCCCCATAGCACACCACTTTCTTTCTCCTGAGTTACTGCTAACATATGTAATTCTGTTTTAAGTATTATATCTCGCAAGACTGATGGTTATTGCTTTTAGTTAGCTAATATCTAGAGTCTTAAGTTTTTTTTCTTCTCAGGGCTTGGCCTTGTTCCCAGGATTTTGCAAAATATTTGCAAAGAGAGGCTAAATCAGCAGGTCAGTCAATAGTACATCCAACAATGTGTGTTGGGCACAGACAGTGCTGGAGATTGTGAGTGTTTGGTGGTTTGTGGTTTTGTGGGTTTTTTTTTTTTTTCTTGTTACTGTAAATCAGCTTCCCCAAAAACATTGTAATTTAAGAAAAACTTTAAAAATACGAGCAGGACAGGTCTGTTCCACTAATCAGCTTTTAAGAACATGATGCATCGTTGTGTTTTAGCTGGAACACTGGCTGACCAAGAACAGAGCTGCTTCAGCAAGCTGTGTCCTTGAGCCACTGTGTTGTCTGTACATGCTAATAAGGAGAATGAGGAGAATTAATAAGCAATTTGAGCTTACTGAAACATCTTTTTAAACCTTTTTAACACAAAGTTATTCTATCATTTAAAGAGGGTTCATTCTGTTACTTGCTTTGTATATTTCAAGCTAAAAGTTTTGGATCCAAAAATTAGAATGTTGATCTTTACTGTTGCTAGACACAGTGAGCTAAGAGATAAATGACTGATACCAGAGAGAAGCAGCAAAATAAGTGAAAAAGAAAGCCTAAGAAAAAGTGGATGCCAGATTTAATGAATAATTACCCTGAACTGGGTCACATGGTTTCTAGTTTTTACACAGGTCAGACTGCGAAGAGATGGCATTTACTTAACCGAAAGGCCTGAGTAAGTAGTCTCAACAGCCTTTGCATAGAAAGTGAAGAAATCTCAGCTGACCTGTGCTTAATTCATGAGATTTATACTGTATGACTGTCATGCCTTTATGTTAGGCATAGATTCAGGGTCATAACAAAGGTGTGTCTTTGGTGTATTTATTCAAGGATTGCCCTGGGAATGTGCCCAATCCTTGCTTGCTACAGACCTGAAACGTAGCCTGAAGTAAATGCATGATTGCCATTAAAAATAAAGAAAACTGGTGGCAGGTAGCAGAGAAAAAGGGGGAGGGAGGGTTGTTGCAGTTATACCAGAGTTTATTCCCACAGTTCAGTGTACAGTTAAAGCTGTGTACACCCTCAGTAAGTCCTTGAAGAATTGCCAGAAACTAGTGTGGGTCATGTAGGTTTGTCTCTGCTCCAATGAGGTCAACTATCTGCTACAGTTGCTGAATCCTAAATTACTTGAAAAGGAAGGCAAAGGGAGGAGATAGTAAAGCCAAAACTGGATTTCATAAAGACATGAATGACTGTAGTCATATTCACCTTTGAAATAAACTAAGGACTTTGAAAACTGGATTAATTTCCTATCACCTTCGTTTAAAAGACAAATTCAGAACTGGTGGTGCGTGGGTGGCTCGGCTGATGGGAAAACCTTAAAAGCTGAGCGTTTATGCTGGAAAAGGTTTATGATGGTATGTCTGCACCAAGCCTTACGACATCCTCTGTGTTTCATGCTATCCAGGCTGTTTGTTATAGGCAGCTCGTCAAGATTGGTGTGTGGAAATAGTAATTGGAGTTACATTTGAATTGCTCCTCACCTGGACTGATGAGGCCCATTGAGTTGTTGGGACTACAGAGCCTCCTGTCACTTGCCACAAAGTCCTGTGTAAGTCAGAGGGCAGATGTGGATACAAGACCAAACAGTTTGAACTGGACAGTGTGATGTGGTTTGTTTTGGCACAACTGAGCAAGAACTGCACCCCAACAGCAAGAAGGTGATTTGACAGTAGTAATACAAGAGGATGCACCTGTCTTTCCTCTCATTCTTTTTAGATTTTATTATCATGGGGAAGAGAGTACTTTCTAAAGTGATTGATCGTTACCAAACGGGGAAAACAAAAGTATTGCAAAATGCAAGTATTAACATACACATTTGTTTTGTTTTGAGCATATTTTAGAAGTGCCAGAGGCATGCCTTTTTAGTAAGCAGGCAGTTGGCAAAAACCCTGTAGGTATCAGAGAAGCCCTGTGCTATAATTTTCCTAGAATAATAATGTCAAACAAATGACAATAGAAAGCCTATAAAATTTGCAACCAGCTGGGCAAATTCTCGTGTGTGAACCACAGAGACTGTAAGTGCCCTGCAGAATATTTTGTCTTGATCAGAGCTGCTCCAGTGTACTGTGTCCCTTGCCAGAGTAGCTGTAACCCCCTCACCTGCCAGCTGCTAATAGCAGCTCCATTAGGTGAAATCCGAGGAGCTCCGACCCAAGTTTCAGTGCAGCGTTAAGTGTGTGCTGTACTGGAAGTTTTTGCCTGGGTAGTTAAGTGCAGATCAATGATCCTTTTCAATGTTAGTATTAACAGGATGTTATATGGGAATCGACATGCATCAGAAATGGTTATTAGTGCTTGTTTTCAGATTCCCCCAAATAGGATGGAGAGGACTTCTGTGACCTGTGTATTTTGTGAGTTAGTTGTTTTGTCCTTGCATACTTGCTTTTCATATTCTGTTGTCTGAATAACAGTCTCAGCATTAAGTGTAGTACAATTTCTCCTCTTAATGGTATTCCACTTCCTGTGATTCTTGCTTAGTTTCAGCTAATCCTATCTCAGACAAAGTCTTGATGAGCTAAGAGGGGGCTGGAGTGAGCTGAGGACCGAACCAATGCTGAGTATGGCTTTGAAGAAGACCAGATCATAATCATTCCTTATGTCATCTGATCACTAGGTTGTACAACTTTGTTCCAAAAAGGTCTTGTTCAACATTGCACCTCAAGGGTTTTATCTATGTTTCAACTCCTTTTCTCTTTGACAGGGAGGAAAAAATGAGTGTGCGTAATTTACTGTAAGTTTCATGGTTGCAGTGCAATATTCCTTATCGAACTGGATCTGTATGAATCCTTTATTGAAAAGCAGAATAGAAGTACTGACAAAGTCTCATTACTTCTGACAAAAAGAGACTCAGGGCTACTCCCCAACTTGTTTGTGTAACTCCATACGTTACTCATCAGGGGTCCTCCAGGCTGACATAAAAAACTATTAAATGCTATTCTATTGAACTATTAAATCATTCAGTACTACATAAGTAATAGGGGTCTTGGCCACGGCTGCCCATTTTGGATAACGTGTGTTGCACAAGGAGGTGGGAAGTTCACCTTGTCATGCATTAAGGAGGACTTGAGGGGCTTCTGGACATCAGCCAGGTCAGCCCCAGGAGGCTGCATTTGGACCAGGGGTGGCACTGGAGAGCCAGGCTCTAGGAGGGGTGAACTCCCCAGGCAGGACAGGCATGGTCCAGCTGTGGGATACTCCTGCTTAAACCACTAATTGCATCATGTATAATTGATCTGCAGTGTACAGCTAATACACACACTCTCTTGAATGCTACCCCATCATTTACCCCTTACCACTTACAACAGATTTCTAGCCCCGAATTACAGAATACTGCTAGCGTGGTTTGAGTTCGTTTATTAGAAGCGAAAAGGCTGCTTGGTTCTTTAGATAAACTGGAAAAAAAACAGAATAACAGTGACTAAAAATTGCTTTTACATGGAAATAAAATACAGGGCAAACAGACTCATTCAGCTGTAGCACTGTACTGTGAGGAAAGGAAAGCAGATTGGAGCAAAGATTCAGAGCAGTGCCTAGGGGAAAGCTACTGTATCTGATGCAGATATGTATGTAGATGAAATCAACAGTGTTTCATTTAAGAACCAAGTCTGCTTTTTGTAATGATGCAGTGAATTTTCACTGTAAAAGAAAATCACCCCATCTTCGCAAGATATTTAAATGTGTACACTCAGAAAAGCCAACTAAAATAGGGACTGTTTAACTGCCAAAAGTAAGTATATGAGAACTTTTTAATTAACGCCAGATTGTCTTAAAGCAATAGTGAGTGTCTTGTTCGGTTTTTTATGTATTGGAATGGAAGTGGTATATTTTGAAGATGATAAGGAGAAGGACGATGCTTGCCTGATTCTTAAAGAAATGTTCTCTTCTGCTTGGGTATGTGGGTGCTGATTGAAGTACACATGCATTCCCACTAGAGGGGGGTCCGCTCAGCCCAGGCTGTAGTGCACTTCGGTTTTTTCGGTTTTTTTGGAAACTCGGCATCGGAAAACCTCATGTTGTCCCACATTTTGTTTTAGTACTTTATGTGTGTCTCTTACAGCGTCGCCAGTTACTTGTCTCTTACTTATCTTAACTGTCTTTTATACAAAGAAGTGAAAATCCAAATGAGTGGACTAACACAGAAGTATGCTGCTAAACACAGGAGTAACAAAGAATATAGAGGATGTTTCATTGCATCCTGTGCAAGGTGAGGGCAATTATTTATCACAGAAGTGGTGTGATCATTCTTGGAAAAGCAGAAGTGGCGTTATCAGACCTGTTCAATAACATTTTTAATTAGAATTGTTATCTGTACTAGCTCACTCCAAACCATTTTACTGTCTCTCTAAGCCTTACATTTCTAAGCATAAAAGAAAATATTTCTATATGTGGAAGAGACTAAGAGTACGTTACACCAGCTTAAACTTCTGCTTTACTCTTTGATGCCACAGTTTGTTCCTCTTCTAAGTTTCTTGGTGAAAAGAAGGCGGATTGAGTTGTGTACGTGTCCTGATCGTTGTGCCATGTTAATTCATGTGCTTTAGGACTATGGCAATCATGAGCATTCTCTTGGCCCCAAGCAAGCGGGAGCTTCATTAGCACAGCCCTGTTGTTGACCATACAGCTGTACTCTACAGTGAAGGTCCTGGCATGGTGAGGTGGCTTCTCTGCAGAGGAGGCAGAGCCCAAACAAAAGATGCCATCTGTGCTGGGTCAGTGCAGGGGTTCTGTGCCATCCTGTCCATGTCGTATTCCTGCAGCTGGTAGCATTGAGGGAGCACAGGGCAGGGGACAGGCAGCCCTGGGCAGGCTCGGTGAGGCTGTCAGCCCAGTGGGGATGGAAAGAGAGGAGAAAAGAACAGCAGGGACAGGGAGACAGAGTGTACTGGGACTGGCAAGGCATCAGCAACCCTAATGGATTCAAGGAGGGAGTCACAGGAGGACCCAGTGACACAAAGAAGGCCCCACTTTTTTTCCTAATCAATCTTCACAATAGAAATGCAGCACAGTAATAAGCATTCACTCTCTACATTTACCTGAAAGGTAGAACAACCAAGATTGTAGCCAAGTGGGGGTTGGCTTCTTCTCCCAGGCAATGAACAACAGATAGGAGGACACAGCCTCAAGCTGTGCCGGGTGAAGTTCAGTTTGGACATCAGGAAGAATTTCATCACTGAAAAGGTGGTCAGGCATTGGAATGGGCAAGGGAGGTGGTGGAATCACTGTTCCTGGGGGTGTTCAGGAAACAACTGGACATAGCACTTGGTGCTTATGGTCTAGTGGACATGGTGGTGATTGGTCAAAGGTTGGACTTGATGATCTTGAAGATATTTTCCAACCCCTATGATTCTTAATAATTCTGTGATTAATGAGTCTGGAAGTAGCATCTGGAGTATGTGACTGGCATAATACTGGATAGAGAAAACTGAATGAGTTTAAACACGATTGTTCAAGTTTTGGGGTCTATCTAGAGTGGTGGTAGCTGTACGTTGTACCAAAACAGTAAGCCTAGTGAAAATGAGCATTCACACCTTAGGTGGTTACCACATTAACCCTAACTGAGGTGCTTCTGAGAGTTGAATGACTTTTTTCAGAAGCCACATGAGCATCTGAGTAGGGCACTGTATTGTGACAAGCAGTCATACAGTTATTTCTGATCCAATGGCTGATTATTCTTTTTGGCCCTGGGCAAGTCACTTAACCCTCTGTCTGTTTCTTCATCTGTAAAATATATTATGGATATTTATCAGTCTCACCAGGACTGATTGTTTAATATTTATAAAGTGCCTAAAGGATTAATATAAGGAGCTAATGCATATCATATCATTTTAGATTGATTTTATTTACTTGGATTTTTTTTTTTCCTACCTCCTATTGAATGAGATGCTATTTTGTAACCTCGTACTGCCATTCCTAATCAACTGGACAGGTCACAAGTGGGTAACTTCAGGTTCATTTCATTTCCTTCGTTATTCCTAGTTCCTATAAATGCTTTATATCCCCCCCTCCCCTCCTTTTTTTTCCCCTCCCTTTTTTAATTTAAAGATGAAAGAATACCATATGTTGCTAGATCATGACATAAATATATTTAAGTGCTGCCATCATTGTTAGTTTATCAGCCTTTCCATTATAAACCCTCTTGTTCAGGGGTTTATAACTCTGGCATTATAACATGCTTCAGGCTGAAACTTCACATTCATTTTTTCCCTCTTGATTTGCTTTAAATCCTTCACTCTTCTTAAGTTAAACTGGAGATTAGATACATTAGTTATAGTTATACTAGTTGTATAAATTATAATGCAGCAGTAGGCATTTTAAATAGGATGTAAATCAGAGAAATAGAGAATTTCCTAGTTGTTAAACTGTGAGCCTGGGAGTAGAGATCCAGGATTCTTTTCAAGAGTGTGTTCCTGGCTTGGCGCATGACTAGAAAGAAATTATTTAACCTCTTCTGCCTTGCTCTTCTCTCTCCGTATATTGGGATGATGACATTTCTGACTTCACTGGTGTATTGGGAAGCTTAATTAATTAGAATTCTTAAAAGCACCGAGATTCTCAGGTGATAGGTGCTGAAGTGTGAAGTATTTGTAAGGAGTCTAATGAAAAAATGGTGTGCCTGCTTTTCTGTGTCTGCTCCTGTTGTGGCTTGTAGATTAGCACATACCAACTCTCAGACCTGTATGATGTGTGGCAACCAGCAAGGGGTTTGATCTGGAGCACCACTCTGACCTGGCAGCTTGCTTTTCCTAGGCTTTCAAACATTCACTGCATCTCTCAGCTTGGTAGTCTTGGCCTTTTGTCTGGGTGGTTTGTGTTCCCTGAATTCTAGTTTCAAAGAATTTTCTATGCTCAAGACAGGAAAGGAGCCTGCAACCAAGACCTCTGCTGCAGGGTTTCCCATTAATGCTGTTCCGCTTGGTGCTGGTGCAGGAGTACCCAGCCTAGTTAGAAGATAACAGGAGGGAAAGAGCTCAGGTGTTTCTTGCCTTTTTTTACAGGGACCTTACCTTGGCAGATAATTCTTCTTGTGCTCAGGCGGCTTTTTGGTGTAGTCAAAACTCCATATGGAGAAAAATGTTCCAGCTGTAGTACAGCAAATTCTGGGACACTAACACATAAGCTTTCTGTAATTTAGGTGGAGAGCCTTGTTTATGTCATGAGGGATGCTTTCCGAGTTTCTTCACTTGAGGATTTCTCTTGTCAGCTGTTAGTTTAGCACATCTATTTTATGTAGGTTTCCTGGGGTTGACCTAGACTGGCATCCTCATTTACAGCTCTCTTCTTTGCCTGGATTGTGGTGCTGTGCTCAGGAGAGAGAGGTGCTTGGTGGTGGCTAAATTTGAAATTATCTCTCTCCTTATAATTTCAGGTTGAAGTCTTGGCCTCCGAGGATGCTACATTTGGACACAAGGTGTGTAGTTTGGTGCAGTTCTGTTATGTAGGTCCCAACAATATGGATTGTTGGATGTGATGCCACAGAAAAATGACAATTTTCAACCTGAGAATTAAAGATCTTGTGACTTGCATCCATCAATTCAGAAACTTTCCCTTATGTGTGGTAATCTTAGAATGGCACACAGGCTGTGTTAATCCTGTTTAAAACCTGTGAGCAAGTTTTGCTTGCGGAAATGCATGTGGAAATATGGAACATCAGTGTAGCAGTAATTATTAAGATTGGACTTGCCCAAATGTTGTATTTGTTCTTGTTCCATAGATTTGCAACTCAAAAATTGTAGTTGTCTGCTTTGCAGTCTGCTGGAGTAAGCCGCCTTGTTCAGGTCCTTTTTCACAGTGCATCTTGAGTAGAAAGTAGAACTTTGAACGGCTGCATCACCCTGTGTTCAATTGTAGATCAAAGTGTGGCACGCAGTGTGTGTGTGTTGGAGAGGCCACTTCAGACCTGCTCCACTAAATGGGTGGGCTGTGTTCTGGTTAGTGCTGAAGTTTCTTTGGCCGGTGAGCATTATGACGATGACCACTGTTTTAACTGAGCACTGACAGCAGATGAGTTTAATCAGGGCAGATTGTGTGTAGGCTATGTCTGGTTAGCTAGGAAGAGAGCGGATGGGAAGGGGAAGAAGGAGATTGTAGGAACAGTAGGCTAGGTCATGACAATGAAGTTTCCTGCTGTTGAAGGCCCACATGCTGTGATGCTACTGCAGGTGAGAAAATAGCAGCGCTATTACTAGTCAGGTAAAAAAAAAAGTGAAGAAAATATTAAATAAGTTCTCCAGATTTATTTGGAATACAATAAGCAAAATTCACTAACATGGAAAAAAAAGCTTTAAAAATACCTAAATATTCATGATGCCAAATTTACATTGTATCTGTATTGTACATTTTTGTGTTGATTTGTGATAAAGTGATTTAAATAAATTATTAAAAAACAAACAGAGCAACTCCAGTACTATCTGAAGTATAAAACATGTGGTAGTCTGCAGTATTTTCTGATTTTTATTTAATACCCAGCATGCATACAAAATATTCATTGAATATTTAACAAACCTGGAGGGTCAGCTCTTGTGAACTCATCTCCATAATCCTTCAGACTAGGTGGGTAAACAGAAATGTTACTGCTGATGATTGTTGTAGCCAATTGCTGTTGTACCTAAAACACTGTGGAGGAGGCTTCTAATTTTTTTTCATGGCTAGACTTGTAAGGTGTTTCTATGTCTTGTAATCATATTCATGGACATCCTTTGAAACACTCTTTCATTAACAAAAGTTTTAAGAATTTTATATTGCTAAACTTTAGTTAGAAAACAGAATGAATACTGTTGCCAACTCTTAACATCATCCTCTAGAGTACCAAGTGACTTTTTCCTAAGATTCATCTTCGGAACCAACAGGGTCTTTTTAGCTCTCTTAAAATAGTAGCTTTCCATTATACAGTGAACTGTGTATGCCTGGGAATGTCATGTAGTTTTTATCAATCAAGGAGAAGGTAAATGTATCATCCTGACTTTATTAATCCAAGAATTCATTTTTGCTGTCTATTTAGACATGCCGTGAAAGCACTTTCTTCCCTCCTCTCGCTTAGGAGATGCTTCCCTTACTCTCTGTCTCACTGACAAATACATGTTAGTGTCTCTGTTACATTAACAGATGAGTTGGTATGCCTGCAGAGAAAAAGTATAAGGACAATTTTTTAAATGAAAAATAGTTAATTTTATAAGGTAGAACCTAAGTTGAGTACCGGATAACACAATGGAGAAGGATGTAAGGTTAAAAGTTTGCATGATGCAATGCTTTTCTTGGTACCTCCTTTTAGCCTAAATTTTCCTCCAGGGCTAGTGCAGACCCTTGAGAGGAGCTGTCTTTTTTGGATTTTGCATGTAGCATATGCCTCAGTTTGAAACATTGTAGGACCTGTATCTATGATCAGAAGCGTAATTTGCTGCAGGAGGTGACTACATCCATTCCACCTATCCTGAGACACTTACCACTTAGTTTTAGCTTTGATGACAGGCTGTGTTGCCTATAGATGCATACAAGAATACTATTTTTTAAAAAAGGATATTCTAGACTGCTGAAAGAACTTACCGTGTCATTTGTTATTCTTAAACTCTCCATGATTTCAGTCTTGTGGTAGATATGCATACTGGCAGGTAATGGGAATGTTTCCCAGGAAAAGATTCTGACTGAGACGTCAGAACGTTATTCAGCTTCACTGTAGCTATCATTGGAGAAGTTAAGGTCTGGCTGATGTAGTCTGCCCCATGAATGTTTGAGTCTTCAGTGATGATCATTGTCATCGTAAATGTGTGTAGAAATCAGCTACAGGATGCTTTTGGTGCATGTTATGCATATTGATTTGGACAAAACAATTCTTGTTTTAGAAAATAAAATTAAAAGCCATTGTGTCACAGTGTCAAAATACCCAGCGAATAGGCATCTTGAAGTACCAAATCCTACCTTTACTCCTTAAGCATAGAACAGGTGCAAGCTGCAAACCCTTAATAGTAGTGTTTAAAAATGTTTCCTCTACCTCACCTTTTTAATAAGAAAACAGTCTTCCCCAAACAAATGCAGAATGTAAGGCATTTATTGGAATAAAAATTACATTTCAGTATGCACTTTATTTCCATTTTGTGCATGTGAGACCAGTACTCTTAAAAAGGCCGTGAGAATCAAAGCACATTTTCAATCAGTTTAAATAGAAGCTGTTGTTTGATAAGTATAAAGATGCACAGATTTGACTGCATTGCTGTCCAAACCTTTTCTTTGGTTGAATAGACGCAAGCAAACCCTTTCAGCTGTCTTTGCAACTAATTTTACAGAAGGAGGAAGCTGTTAGTGTGCTTTAACAGCTTTTTCAAAGACGGTACACGTGGTGTTCAGTTTAATTTACACATGCATTTGTGTGTGTGTTTGAATACATGTTTGTTTCTTAAAGCAAAAAAACCTTCCAGCTCTTGACTGATCCTTCTGTTCCAATATGTAGAAGGGTTGTGTATGCGTGGTAGCGTGTGGAGAGATCTAGGGGAGATGATCCTGTAGCAAATCATGAACAGCTGATAGATGACCTGGTACGGACATAACAGTTATGCCTGGTTTGTTCAAATTCTGCTGAGGATAAAATTACATACATAGTGTTTCTTCAAAAGATAGGTTGCTGAGAAACTAACGTGGAGTAAGAGTGAATAGGTGGAGTGATATCTGCCCGAGAGCGCAGTCAACACACAGGAATGTATTTTGAAGTTGGAAACTTCTTGAGTTCCATTAATCTTTTTAAAGTCTAATGATGACATGTAAAATACTAACACTACCAATTTATTTTCTGTTTATTTTAGCTGAGTATGGAAAGATATATTTTAGCAGATGGGACCAGTGTTTGCAGATGGCAGAGAAAATTAGGAGAAATACAAAGATGTAAAAAAGAAAGAAAAAAATGGTGCACAGGGCAGAAGTAAAACGTAAAAGGTTTGACCATTTTGAATGATGCCAATTTAAAGACCACAGCAATGTGCAAATAAAAATAACAGTGAGTTTTTAAATTCTCCTAAGAAATTCAGATGCTCAGTTTCCATTAGAAGCTTTTAATCCCTGAGGTAGAATTGAAAAATCTTAGTCTGAAAGGTTGATTATAGTATAATGATTTAACCCACATCTTATTGTTGTAGGAGCCACATGTTGGCATCAGTTGGAATTATGGTGTCAAATACAGTAGCACATACTCCAGACAAGCTTCAAATGGTGTCTGGCCCTATCAAGGGAACGAGATGCCTGACTTTTTAAATATTTGTGCTCCATTTACTCTCCTTTCCCTCCCTTTCCCTAAGGCTTTTACTGTCAGCATCTACCTGACCCAAATAACATAGGTAAAGGAGGCTTCATTGAGTTAAGCCAGGTAATATCACCTTGTGTCCACGTGACTCAGCCTGTCTGGACCTGTAGAGTGCCATAAACTGTGTTTGCAGCGACAGCCACAGAGCCCGCCTACCGCAGCTAATGCCGAGGTGCAGTGATCCCAGCTTAGTGCTGCATTAATATAAATAAGTTTGTTAATGGCAGTCCAGCAGCTACATGTCAGAAAGCTCACAACTTTGTGGAACAGGAAAAGAGACACTTATGTTCCCACAGTGGGGGAGCTCCACCAAGAACAGGACTCTCTTATTTGGTAGTGAGCTTTAATCCTTCCATTGTGTGTCGTTTTAAGCTGTGTTGTGATGTAATTGGCTTAATCATTACTATTATGTTGCTTTGCACAAGTTAAGATTGTAATTTGACATATGGAAATAAATGGCAACTGGATTAGTGATTTACAGGTGTCATTTAAAAACGGGGCAGGGAAGAAAGCCTTTCATATTTTGCAAGTGGCATGTTTGCTAATGTACAGAGGCAGAATTAACCACACAACTGCACCTCATGCTGTTTTAAGTAGGAGCAAGCTTCACCTGTTCTTTTCTGGGACTGTGTGCTGCTGGGATTGAGGAAAGAGAATCTCATTCCTGATGGATGTGTTCACTGTAGGAGTGATTTTACATTTCCTTTGTGGAAGACAAATACAGGAGTAAAGCTTTTTCTTTGATCGAGAAATCAGCATAATGGAGAGACGGCTCTATTAAAGAAATGCAGCAAGGGTGGCATTTCTGATGTGGATATGTCTGTGTGGTGGAGCTCCCAGCATTGTTCATGGAAGTAGACATATTTTTGTTTTATGACACAGCATAAAGTGATGTGATGACCTTGCCTCCATAATTTAGTAACTCTGAAAGTTGTTTAGAGAGTCTCTTCCTCAGTCTTTTTAAGTATGCGCTGCTGGATTGCATTTTTAAGTGTTCTTTCTCTGATACAGGATACAAGGTTTTAAGAATCAAATGTGCTCAGGACTAAAATATCTGGGGTTTTTCCCTCCTAAACATGCTTTTACTTAAGTTTATTAAGGTGGGGTTTGGGGTTTTTTGTGGGTTGTGGTTTTTTGGGGTTTGAGGGGAGGGGGGATAGTGAGTGCTTTTGAGGAAGGGGTGTTGCTTTCCTCCACCTCGCAAATGCTGCATTATTGCAACAATCAGCGCATCGTGGTGCATCTTCTGTAGTCCACTTATTTTCATGACTCCAGATAGCAGAAGTTCAAATCCCGAGGGGAAATCGAGCTGCACAGTGTAACTATGTGTCAGCTTCCTGGTTTGAAGCATAGGACATCAAAGAGAATACATTTGGTGGCTGACTGTGAGTTACGACTGTGCAAACCTAGAAGGCAAATGTTGTTCTAGCAGTATCTGCAACACAGAACCCTTGAGCTATGAGATGGAGATGTCATGTGATAAAACGGAGAAAAAATGTTCTCAAGAGATTTTTTCTTCTAATTTTGTTTTAAATTGTGTTAGCTTGATTGCAATAAAATAATGCTTACTTCGTGGAAAGAAGAAGAAAAGGAAACTATTGAAAGAGAAGAAAAAGTAGACATTAAAAATTGTTCTCTTTTGATGTTTGCCTTGCTTGAGACCATTTTCTTTTGTTGAAAACTCTAAGCAGCCTCTGCTCCTGCCACCTGGTGGTTGCTAATAAAAGTTGCATCTTCAAAGCCAAATTAATTTGTTTTTAAGCCAATTAATCCTTTTCAGAAGAGGATGTTTTCAAGTGTCTGAATTATCTCTGTCTTGATATGTTGACACTAGGAGTGTCTATGTGTATGCTTAGTATATGGGAACATATAGAGAAAAAACTCCTCTTTTACATCTTTCTTTGCACTGTTGACTTACATAGGAATCTGGGGGTTGTAAATAAGTTTTTGGATTTGTTTCAGCTTAGAAAAAAACAGATATTCGTATCAGCCTCCAGTAAATTCTGTTTTTCGGCTCATAGCAGAGTTAGGAATACGTTTCCCCAGTTCTGTTCTTTGGGGTTTTTTGTGGAGTTGTTTCATCTGAGGTGTTCAGATGACTAGAAAGATTTTCCAGCCTTCTTTGAGTCATTGTGAAAGCTGTGTTTCGGGATTGCCGAAGTCGCCCAAGTGCCCTCTGTGCTGGGTGTTTTCTAAGAGTAGAGAATGGCATTATAGCAGGAAACAAGGTGTTCTTTTTATATTCTTAGGGACCCCTTACAGATGTGTCAAAGTGTTTTGAAGTAGTTAGGACTAAATACCAACAACTTGAACATGTTTCTGCCTGAACTTTTGCATATCACTGTGATATTATTTGAGACAAACCAAGAACAGGTGAAACCGATAAATTGTGATCATGTGTTAAAAATTTCATCTACATAATCAATAGTTCTTAATGTCTGGTAAGTTTAGTCTCAAAAAATATGTCTGATTTGCAGGTGTTTTTTTTCCCCTGATAAGTTTTATGAAAATTAAGAGGTGCACACCAAGACATTTGTGGCCATAAGTTCACCTCCATCCATTGTAAAGTCCCAACTGTGGTCCAGCTTTGTCCTCAGTGCTGCAGGCTGTAGAGGAGTGTATCTAACCACGTTGAGTATGGAGGGTGATTCCAAGCAGCACCTGCTTGTGGTGCCCCACTCCTCGAAGCTTGCTGCCGCTTTCCATATGGAGAGTATTTTAAAGCTCTGTGGGAGGATGGAAAAAAATGCATACTTCTTACAGGTCCAGATGTCTCCTTGTGTAGTGGAGGTGGATCTGGACAATTCCAAAACAGTCTTGCATGAAAAAGACAAAACGATACATAAAACGGGGGAGCGGGGATGGACACCAAAATACCTATGTTAGCTGAGAACCCCCAGGTGTAAGACAGTCAGGACAGGCTAGATAAATGACATAGTAAGAGGTGGTTCTCTCCTCCTTGTGCCCTGTGCCCACACTCCTGGACTGTAGTCTCAGGAAAGACAAGGGGTAAATCTTTTCGAAGGAGCTGTCACCTGTGGCAGTATCCATGTGGGTGTACAGCATGTCAGGCTTTCTTGGATATTCCCTTGTTTCTTCTCTTGGCAGTGATCCAAACTAGCCATAAAGTACATGTTTAATGCTCCTTTTCATCATGAAGCATCTCATGGTGCTTGCAGAATAAATACTGATGGCCTCAGGGTTAGACTTAGGCAGTCTGTGGATATGTGGTAACATTTGTTTTTACAAAGCTCCCAAGTACTCTGTTGCAGGTTGGTGTGAGCACAGCTGGTAAACACGCGCTCCTCAGCAGTCTTGAACGCTGCTAGCCCATGGTTTCCCCATTGCCCTGCAACCATCTGGGATTAGTGCTAAAAAAACATTAACTGATCTTTCTTCCTACATAATTCCCACTTTTGGACATATGTAAACATGATGAACAGCCATCCTCTCCAGTACTGCAGCGTTCTGATTATCAAGGTGTGGATGGGGCCACATTCTGGGTTTTGATACAAGTTTAAAGCACACACTGCCTTTCTGAGAGTACCAGTGTGGAGTTTTCAGAAGCAGATGTGTATGCAGTTCAAGACAATTGTTAAGTATTTGCTCAAGTGATGTCTGTAAATTAGAATTATGGAATGGTTTGGGTTGGAAGAGACCTTAAACATCATCTAGCTCCAACTCATCTGTCATGGGGCAGGGACGCCTTTCACTAGACCAGTTTGCTCAGAGCTCCCTCCAACCTGGCCTTGAACACCTCCAGGCATGGGTCATCCTCTGTGGGCAACCTGTTCCAGTGCCTCACTACCCTCACAGTAAAGGCTTGGCAACCAGTTTTGCTTATCTGATTGATGAGTATCCCTCTTTGGGCAGTCCTATGTCGATTTAGGTTGCCACTATGTTGAAATGAACTGCTGCAACCTTGAACCACCCAGCTCTTGTGGTGGCAGCAGCAACAGCAGTCCATACTTCCCCCCTGCTGCTTTTATGAAGAGGCAGTCTGTAGTATGACTTGTCCTTTACAAACTCCATAGAAATGCCAGAAGAGTGCAAAGTTTGGTATTGTGTTCACAGTGGGAATATGCATCACCTTGAGTGTTTGAACCCACCATTTCGCACCAGTTACTACATTGCAGTGATTTAAGTTACTACCAAAAAAAAAGAATTTATTTTCTCAGTCTTCTCTCTGTTACTCATTAAATTTTTAACTGGTGGGTGCACTTAGGCAGCCTGAGTCTGGTGTGCCTGAGCTGTCTGGCTGGGTGTGCTGTTCAGCATCCTCCCTCGCTCAGCTGCCTCCTGTTGACATGTAACCAGGGGTGATGCTTGCCTGTTCAGGCGGGTCCTTTAGAGCTCTGTGTGGCCCCTTTGATTTATATTGCTGGCTTGAACTTTGAGGGAGTATCAGATTTACCAAGAAGTCATCTAGCAATTGGAACACAAAGTTTGCTTGTAAATACCTGCACTTTTAAATAAATGTTGAGGCAGGTGGTCTCTCTTTGGGGGTGGGAAGAGGGCAGTTCAGAATATTTGCAGATAGTTTGCTGTTCCTCCTTGATGAACAGAGCAGGTTAGACCAGATTTCTTTTTCTTCTGTAAATTCTACCTGATGGCACAACTGGTGGGACCAGAACTGCGCCCTCCAGCAACTGACCCCACCTTACTGCAGGAAGCATTCTCTAATTCAGATTGCAGCTTAAAAAAACAGCAACAAAACCCCCACAAATATTTCTTTCTTTACAAAGCTAATGTTCATTTGTTTGCCTTTTCTTTTTCTTTGTATAGCATTCTTTTTTAACAGCATGAAACACACATCTCGAAGAAGATTCAGAATTGTGCTACGTGACTGCTTCTCCTGATTTCAGAACTGGTGTGTTAAAACTAATACTGGGTTTGAAGAATAAGAATTGCAAAGAGGAACTTGAGAAAGTTGTTGGGTAGACAGATGTGATTTAGGGTTTCATTTCCCCTTTTTTTTTTCCCTGAGACAAGGTCAGGTGTGTATCATCCTTCAGAGCTGTGCTTTGCTGTAAAAAGTGCTGTTGACATGTTGCAGATTTCAAGAGGAAAAACAATGACAATAATGCAGAATCTTGGGCTTTTTACTGAGCATACATTTCTTTTACAGAAGATAAAATTTTGTAACTTTGAAACTTCAATTATTTCAGTTTGCTTTTTAAAGAATTTCTTCTTATGAATGGGTTTTCTAGTGAATTGAGATATTGAGAGATAATCTTTTTGAATTAGAATGACATTGGGAAATCCTGTTTTTCAAGGTCATTCCTTTGATTTTCTTGGTGAACAGTTAACTGTACAAGGTCTTATAGGAGGATCAAGATTACAAGTGACTTTGGCATGATTTTCATACTGTTGTAATGCTTTACATTGTTTAATGTTATACACATGTAAACAGTTGTGACAGATTCCTAGTGTAACAGTCATTCTGAGTGTTCTATGATTTTACTGCTAAGTCCTTGCTACTACCTGATATAGATGACAGATGGATTTACAGTCTTTTTATTAAAACTTGCATTACCATTTTAATCTGAAGCAAAATAAGCATTATTTAAAACATTCAATTTAACATGACTGCCTGTTTTCATTCCATCATTGTATTCCGACCCCACCTTATCAAGATCTGTTTGAATCTCCCTGAGCCTCCCGCAGAACTTCCTCACAGTGTTATTCCTTGTGTCAGAACTGATGTACCGATTACCTTGTAAATGTAATCTATACCTAGTGTGGCTTTACAGCTTCAGTCCTTGTTCAAGGGCTGTGCTCTGATGGAGGGATGTACACCTTAAAAACATTTGTGTGAAGAGCAGTTAGAATACATGCTAATTTAAAAATTAATAAATGTATTTTGAGAAATGCGTTAACTGCTGTTTATGAAAGAAAGCAATGAAGTGAATCATGTGGAACTGGCTTTTGTCGCATCTAAGTAACTAAATACCATTATAGCACATAAGATTGCTGGGAAAGCTTTACAGTAATGTAGGTAGGGCTGTTTATATGCTTATTAACTTGTGGTTTTTTTAGCTGTGGTGTGTGCAGAATGCTGCCAAGGTCAAAGTTGTTAAGCTGCCCCAAATAGTACTGAGGGAAGGAATTGCAATAGATAAAGTGTTCTCTTTTTTTATTTTATTTTACTTTAAGTAATCTCTTTTTGGATTTTTACCAACAGTGTTGTAGAAAAGGATCGTGAAAGATAAACTGGAGAATGCTGGGCTTGGAAACAGCATGAAATTAAGGAAATAGGATTAGAATTTCAGTCTTTGGTGGAATGAATGTTGGAGATGGTCACTATACTCTTAGAATCCTATGTGTTGCCTGGCTCAGTTATACAGAGGTTTGAAAAGTGAGAAGAAGTTCAGACTTGATACAGTGAGCAAGGGAAAGCTAATGGAGCACATTAAAAATGCAAGCTGACCTAGATATACTGTTGAATGGTACCATGTGGTGTGCAGCTTTATATGGCAGTCTGCAGCGCCTTGATGACCAGAACAGAAGCTAAAAAAGCTGATAATACTACATTGTTTACAAGTCCAAACAGAAGAGAGAAGAATTGGGCTGTCCTGTTCTATTTTATAGGTGATGTTAAGAAAAACACCTTCTTCACTATGAAAGCAGCTATTGATTTCTGTTAAATGTGTACAACATTTTTTTTTTTTTTAAAGTGCAGAAATTACTTCTGTGGAATGATCAGTGTGTATGCCCCATTGCCACAAGTGTGCGTCTGCTTTCTGCTCTCTTCCGTCAAAGCTACATGTATACAGAATCCTGGAAGATGGAAGAAAAGTTAGTATTATGTTAAAGAATTTATGAGTTAGTTGATCAGAGCTAAATTCTTTCTTTCTGGAATATGATGATATTCAGAATGGGAAGGGATTGCAGAATCTGGCCATTAATTTTATGATATTTACTTTGGGATTAACGTCAAACAACTGTTTTAAGAGGTGTCAAAGCATCAGAAAATGTTAATATGGTATTATTTTTCAGATAATGAATATTAATATAACTTTTAGCTGCCGTTTGAGACTTGATGGTAAGTCATTCATTTAAGTATTGAGACAGTTTCAACTTGGAGCTACTATCTTATTTATAAATACAAAAAAAAAAGTTTACAGAGGAAATGTTGACATCCCATCCCCACCCACACCCCCCTGCATCTGCCTTAGCTCTCCTCCAACTGTGTAAATGCAGGCGTATATTATTGGGATGTTATATGTTTTTATAGGGCTAGGAGGTTTGAAATTGATTTTTTTTCCTAGGGCTGTATGTTATAATGCATTTTCAGTTGGTACAATAATAATAAAAAAGGCTTGCATGTACCTGTGATGCATTTGATTCCTCCCTGCAGTGACTCATTGTGGATCTCTTACAGCTAAGTGCTTGTTCCTCGTGATCAGAGGTAAATGCTACACACTTTCTGCTTCGTGCCTATTAAATTCAAGTTTCTATTGTAGGCAGCATTACACAACTATCTTTGAGAATTAAAGGGGAAAAAATACCAAGAACAGTAAGTGAAGTGAAAATTCAAAAAGCCACCTTGTTCCCCCTCAACACTAATGTCAATTTTTACTGCATTTCTGTTTTCATGCTTGCTTCTTCCAAATTTACAAATTTTTCATCCTATTCAGAGCACCCGCCTTTGGTACCCTGTTGAAATTAATGACCGTAATGGCAATTGTTCTTTTCTTGCTTCTGGAACCTAAATGATGGATACCAACCTTTTTAATCTTGTTATGTTAAAGATGATGCATGGTTCCTTTATCAGAACCAGTTTTTTGAGTTGAAGAAGGGATTTTTTTCTCCAATTTTGTTATCATTTTTCCCCCTCACCTTTTTCATTCCCTGAGGGACTGGTCTGGAGAACAAAGTGTCCATGTTCCTGAGAACAGAAATAGATTGTTCCATTCATAATTTAGTGATCTATTTCTGTTTGGCAAAGTTAAGCACATGCTTAATTTCAGGTCTGTGATTAAATCTCACTGACTCCAGTATGACTTAGATGCTTTGCAAAATTGTGGTTTTTATTCCCATCTCACCATCACATCATTCCTTCTGTCTCATTGCTCTTTTTTTTTTTCTTTCCATCCCCCCGCCCCCCTCCTCCACCGTACTGCAAGTTGACTGTGCTTAGTGTCAGCAGTTTATGTTCTGCATGTTTAATGAAGGCCACGGCTCAGCTCACCATAGCCCTTCCCCTTACGCTAACAGAATTTTGATAAATGAGATTTCCTTGTGTAGAGAGCCGAGAAGGGGCTTTGACAGGAAAAGGCAGGGCATGAAATCAGCAGGTGTCAGGGTGTTCAAATTATAGGTATTTTAAACAAAAAAACAAAATAAAGAACTTGTTATGACTAACTGTCTTCAAAATGTGTATCTTCCTATGAAGCACAAAAAAGGATTTAACAAAATCCTTTAGCAAAACAAAAGTAGATTCAGAAAGCAGTAATCTGAACCAACATATTCCTGCCTGCCTTTTTGCTCTGTATTCCCTGTGCCTACCACCTTAATTGTCAAAGTATGCTATCTAAGCAATTGGATTACAATAATCATTGCTGAGTTTAGCACGTGGAAATGTGTTCAGTTGTGGTTTATATCCTGTGTTGATCTAAAGCATGAGAATCTCTATTTTATGCCCACTCAAGCTATTGACTGCAATAGAATAGCAGAGGGAACTGGTCGAACAGATAAAAAGAAAGTGCCAGCAGATACAGAAAGAAAGCTTTTCGACTAAGGTGCATTTCTAGGATCCCTCCTCCTTTTTCATTTATATGTTCATTTTTTTGATGCTGCTCACCACATTCCACACTCCCACCCCTCCCACTCTGAATTTCAATCTTTTGCCTTCATGCAGATTTAGCTCATTCAGCGACCGATTTCCTATTCAGACTATATTGCTGTGTAAAAAAAAAAAAAAAAAAAAAAAAAAAAAAAAAAAAAAAAAGTTTTTGTGCGCTCTCATGTGCCAGTGAGGTATTGGATTGTTGAAATAACATCAGACTCTTCAAAGGAGATTATAATCTGACATGAATGATTGAAGGCGAGCAATGGATCCTGCAGACCTAAAAGTGGAGATATTTTACCACCTTAGATAACATTTCATAGACGTTTCTGCAGCTGTAGTGGATTAGAGATAAATTGTTTTTATTGGCGAGATGAAGAGAAAGGACAGTTGGTATAGGTACAATAATTAATAAATAACACAGTTAATTACTCTGGTGGCTCTCCACTATGCTCAGAGATTAATTTAAATCAATTTGTATTCACTTCTATTAAAATACTCAAATCTGTATTTTTATGTACACACAGAGAAAAGTAAAATGTATGTACATGAAGCTGTATATTTAAGTATGTATGTATACTTTAATTCCTTATGTATCTATGTTTAGCTACATAGGGATTTTTTTTCTCCTTTTTTTGGCAAGATTTTTGCATAGCTTGAAAACAGAGGTAATTGCTGATCTTGTAATTTTTTCGTAAGTTGGTCCGTACCATACCTGTGCACTAAATCTTCCTTTAACGTCTGCAAAGAGTTTCTCAGGATTTTCTACTCACCTCCAACTGCTCTCCTTCCCTCCTGTCAGCCAGGTGCTGGTGGGGCCCCTTCACGGTTGTGAGCAGCTCAGAATTGCACATGATCGCCCAATGGCATATTCTGGTGTACAAAGTGTCTCTTACAGACAGTGTATTTTTTCTTAATTATTAAGATATACTATTTATTCTCATTCCACCTTATCCCAAATTTGTATTTATAATAATCTAGCAGTCACTTTATCAGGTGTTTTACAGCAAAGCAATGTAGTTTCAGGGGCTTCCAACACTAGCTGTAGACCTTAATCTATATTGTTCCTTCTCCATGTTTTATGGGGTAATTTGTAATATATCCTTTCCAAATCCTGAATTCCAGTCTCTTAGCCCTCTATGATCACAAAGAGTATTTATAGGCTTCTCAGGGAGGTAATGGCAGCTGGATGGCAGGCAGTCAAAAGTCTCAATTCCTGCAAATTGCAGGCAGAAAAGGCTCTTCCAAACACATGATCAGGCCTCTCGAGCCGTTGGGCAAGTGTAATGGCAGGTGCAATTAATGTCCCTTCTCTTAGGCTTATTTTATTCTGCCCCTTATGTTCAGGGCAGAAGTGTTTGGGAAGGAGAGCAGAAGAGCTTGGTGTCACTGCAGCACTCCTCCCTGCACTCCAGGTGCTCCAGCTCCTTCTGGGCCCTTACTTTGTGCTTTTCATTTTTGTGCCAAAATGCCAGTCATAATTTTAAAGTCGAAATACAGGAATACAGAATTGCGTGGATCACATTATCAGCAGGCATATGGGTACACGCGTGCACATTGTGGCACAGGTCCAGTTGCTGGTTCAGATGTGCCAAACTATTTTGTTTGTAAATGACTTAGTCCACAATTCTTCCATTGGCTTTACCATGGAGTCGTCATTATTTGAAGTAGCTAGTGGACTGCCAGGGTTCATTTCAGACATGTTTTTCTCACAGCAAGTGAGAGTTGGGCTGAAAATAAAATTGGATAGGACTGTGCAGAGAATCAAGTTGGTACTCTACGGCCAGCAAGCAGGAAAGTTGTGGGGCAGCCCCCACTGATTTCAGTGGCATCAAGCTAGGACTTGAGTGTATACTAAAATACATCCTAGGAAAGAGTATGTGCCTTCATTTGTTTGGACTGTGCTCGTAGTGTTTTAGGATTATTGGAGAGAAGCTGTGCATGGGTAATGTGCTGTGATCGTATCTCCATCAGATTTGTTGAAATATGGGGTCTTAGTTAAACAAAGAAAACCTGTGTTAACAGGGAAAAAGAGAACTATGTCCTTTCCACATTAGAGAGTTTAATCCTGTTTATTTTGCCTTAAAATGCAGGGAGTTGGATAAAGATGGGTTACATTTTTTTAATCCCTCATCACTAAATGCCTGTAACTGAAGCCAAAGAAGGTTTTCTTTTGCTCATTGCCACTTATTTCCTTCAGACTACCAGGGAGAATGAAATCTTCAGTCTAGAATAGAAGTGTTTCAAAAGTAAGTAGTAAAATCTTTTTTGCAGTTATTTCTAAGATATTGAATTAGCTTGTGACATAACTGCAAGTAATTACAAACAACAGCTTATAGGGCAGCACCTGGTTCTTTTTTTTTCTCTGCTGCAGCTACTGCCACAGTTTCTTTTTGTTGATCTTTACTGTGAATATACATTTTGCCAAAGAGCATTGCTCACTAAGGTTTGGAGTTAGTTTATGATATTATACAGTGATTTAAAGTAATTATACTCTAAACTAGGACAAACAGTGTAATTTGGCGATTGCATTCCATACATACCCTTCCGTCATGTTCTGGCAAAGACCATCCCTCTGCTAAATCTGATAAAATATACATTTCAAATCCCAAATGTGTACATGCATGAAAAACAACCATACTGAGAATGCCTGTCACTTCATGGCATTGGCCAGGATATGAGTGCTTTACCTTTATATCTCCAGAATGCAAATTATTATCTGCTAAACTACAGCATTAACCTTATGCCTGGGTGAGCACTGGCTTGTCTGAGCACACCCTGCACTCTGTGGGCTGGGTGCCACAGCTCTGTCGAGGCCAGGGTGCCACACTGGGCAGTATGCTCCTGCTTAACCTTAAATATGTCAAGAGCCCTCAATTAGAGGATTTTTCAAAAAACAGAGGTAGGTGGAGCCTGAAGTCTCCCCAGAATAGGGTGCCACAGTGTGCTAAGTCTGAAATGAACTTTCAGTGAGGCCCAGATGATCACTGTGCTTTAGCAGAAGAGAAGGGTTTGCCTTCTCCATTTGCTGCTGGCACATCTTTAAGGTGTGGAGGGGAAAAAGAAAAGCCTGTGAGGACTGGACAGATTTCTAGCTCTTTCTCCTGGTTAGAATTGTCTCTTCGTATTTTAGTCTTGCACTTCCAATTTTGCTCTGCAAAGTTATTTGAGTTCAGTGTGTTCCAATTTAGAAGCGAAAGATGGTTTTTGCTGCACTCAAATGCATGCGACCATTGCACTGCATACTTCAGCAGGCCTGGAATGTCACACTCAGGGCTTGCTTCCCTCAAGGCTCATCTCTGTGTTTTGATAAGGGCATGAAAGGTGCAGAAAAGGGCCAGTGTTGAATGGAAGTTCATTGTCTTGATCTTTGATTTATCTAGATGTAGAATATCTTACACTTAAATATTTTAGTAACTTAGGGGAAAGAACTGTGAATAATACGTTTTTCTAAATTTAATTTTTGAAATGCCAACAAGCTCACTACATTCTGGGACATGTAACCCCAAAGCACAGAGAGTCTGAGTGAGCCACTCGACTATGTAAATTGATCAAACACCAGTCGGTAGATTGAAGTGTACATATTTGCATATGTACACTTATATATGACACTTAGTCTAGAAGAGAGTGGATTTGCTTTGCTGAAAAGATGTTCAGTAAAAGTGAATACGACCATTTTGACATCTATGCCAATCAGTATAAGAGCAGGTTGCCTTGTTTCTATAATTGGTTTTGCCCCCTTGTCATTTTAGTATTAAAAAAAAAAATAGGCAAGAGGCCCCAAATAACAGGAAATAAGGTTCAAATGCAATGTTATCTGTTAGTGTTTCAAAGTTACAGCTCCCTACTGTGCAGTAAAGTTTGTGCTAGGAGATGTAAGTGGAAAAGCTAGGTTCAGTTTGTCAATTTTGAGATTTCTTTATGCATACATTCTGAATTTTCATGTGTTCATTGAGAACATCTAGCAAAAGGCTTATGTATATATAAAGTTCTGACTGTGTATCTGTAGAGCTGTATGTGCTCAATTGGAAGTAATAAAACCAAAGATTCTCTATACCTTGGGTCCATTTTGTGCGTACTAGCAGCATGGATAGCAGTAATAGTAAACTCTTCAGTGAAAATAAAATAAGCCTGAGATTGTCACTGTAGATTGCTCACAGCTCTGCTTTTTGCTTATGTGTCACTGCTGAGCTGTAAGAAAGAGCATAATAAATTTAGGAAGAGTATTAAGGGTGCTAGTCTTAAGAGTTTTCGAAGGGCTGCGCAAACATCCGGGGCACGGCTCCTCTGTCCCAGAGGTGGCACCTACCACAACAAAGGGAAAAGGTTCCCATTTTCAAGTCACTCTGTAACAATGGAAAAACAGGTTTTTTTAAGTGAATTTTGAAAGTTAGTTAGACATTTAGATATTCAAAATCGTTATGTTTCTGGATTTCAAAATGCTTTATAGTAATTAGTATTTATGTTTCTCTAGTAAATGGCTATAAAGGAATTATTATTAAAGGGATTGCAAATTGTGTCTATTCTTACATATGATCTTGCAAATCAGAAAGGAAGCAATATTTTGAAACAGAAGTTGTTTTAAGGGGCATATATGTTAGCATTTTTGTTCTGTAGTTTTATCTCATCATTCCAGACTTAAAAAGGCTTTTTAATAGCTGGAACCAGTCTGCAAGGAAATTGTAAGGTAGCTGATGTGATGAATGGATGTCTAATTCAAAAATACTATTTGGACATTATCCAGGTTGTGGAATATTTTTCAGGGAGAGATTAATAAGCAGTTTTAATAATTCATTTAGAGAAAGCACTTTTTTGTGACCATTTTCTGAATTCAGTAACTTTATTAATTTGTCTCATTCATTTCTTTAACATTGTTTGTAGAATAAAACCATGACATTTTACTTAACCTATCTTTAAGATGATGTAAGTTATTTAATAATGTGGATTTAAAAGTCCTAGATAACCGAAGATTATGTCATTTCCTTGGTTTTGTCCATATACTAAGAAATTAAATAAGCACATGTGCCTGCTTTCATTCATGCTTGTGTAGCAAGGAAATGAGAATAGCTCTGTGTAGAACCGATTGCTTCCCATATATTTAGAGTAATTTTTGTGATAAGGGAGCTCTAACTGCATATTTTTGAGACCATATATGTTTTTCTTACAGTCCTCCAAGCAGTAACTAAAATGCAGAGTATTACACTCTAATAAGAACTCAAAACAACTGCATTTTCTCTTGAATCGAACATGCTGTTCTTTTGGAGACATTTGTATCCTGATGTCATAGGTGTGGTTGTGCTGAAAGATCTGTGTTAAAAAATGAGGCGTTGTTCCTGTTAATGGTAGAATCTGGGTAGTGTAGGAAGTCTTTTACATTAAAAGATACTAGATTTAAGGATTTTGTGGCTGAAACATAGTGCATATTTTTCCAACTCTAGTCCTACCTCCTGAGAAAGAAGGAAGAGGGACATGGGAAAACAGCATTCTAGGGAAGACATTTATCCTCCCAGCTTTGTCTTAGTGCTTCTGTTTCACTCTGGAAAAGCAGTGACTGAGTATTGCTACGATGTTACATCTGTGCAATTTATCAAAACTTACGGGATTTTTGCTTGGGTTACAGAAGGCTCATTAGTCGTCAAGTCAATTGAACATAGGTCATAATTATTACACTATTAGAGCGTTCTTGAAAAAGATAAATAAGAGTTAGGGCTGTGAGATCTATTGGAATAAAAGAAAAGTATTTTAATAAAAATGTCAGTATTTTAACATCCTTCAAGATCTGCAAAACAAACGTGAACCTGACTTTCAAATAAATTACAGTACTGCACCAATGATAAAAAGTTCAGTGATAAAGGGATACTGCTGCCTAATTTTTAAAACATAAACCAGTGCAATTGTGAAGGAAGGGAATGTATTTCTGTCTGTTTCTCTAGAACTGTCAGCGAGGACATGAAAAGTTTGCATCCAGGAGAGAATTGCCGTGTGACTGAACTTTGTAAATCTGCATATTTTCAATAGTCTTTACGTCCCTGTTTGAGTAGTAGGCGCTTAGGGTTCCCTACTAACTGCTTACTCCAGCGAATACATCTTCCCATCAGTTCTTGGATTTATCTTGCGTGCCTTTTCTGGGTACTGTTCTTTTGCATTCAGACACTGTGATAGTGTCCACCACTGGCAGAGTAACATCCAGAGAAGCAAAGACTCATTTACAGAATTTGCCATCATTACTGTAGAGCTGGAGGTGGTGATGAACCCATGCTTCCCCTGCCCCCTCCCCTGTTTTTCTCTGACCACCACGTTGTATAGTTTATGTCTATTTTTGTAGTTTGGCAGACAGGCATTGTCTAAGACTATGAGAATGTGTCTCATAATGTGCAAGGCAGCTGCAGCATGTCACATTTGCACTTTCCAAACATCAACACAGAATTTCCCTTGCCGGATAGAAATTTTCATGTGGCTTGAAGACATTAGAATACAGCATCTCTAGGAAATCTTAGTGGAACTTGATCCATTGGTTGCATTCGGAGTATTGATCGTGGATGAAAAGAAATGTTGTTTCCGAAATTCTGTTCCAAATAATATAGATTTGAAATTGTTTTTTTAAGCTTGTATTTTGTTCTGGATGTTGGTAGAGGGGTTTGTATAGCATGTTCTCCTTCCATCTGAAGTTCTGGGACCTTGTCTTAACAGCTGCTGTTCACAGAGCCTTTCATATTTCCTGTGAAATTACTTATATAGGACATGGTTTTGAATGTTGTTATTAGATGAATTGTCCTTTTCTTAAAAATATGAACTACAGTATATTTCTGGATGTGCCATCAAGCGGGCAATGTGCAAAACTTAGGCTAAGGTTTTGGTGATACCGTGTGATGAGTGTGCTTTTTACTTGCTCCGTCATATCAGCCGAGAGTTGTCATGGTACGGTGTAATTTTGTAGAATTTGAGTTGTGTGCTCCTCAGGATCATCTCTGCATTCTTTAGATCAGATGACTATCAAGAGATCCTTTGACAGATGTTACTGTGGATGGTGTTAACTACTGCTAGCTATTTACCAGGAGTTAAGAACCTCCTAACAGATGTAGGTAAACTGCAGTAGTCAACACAGTCATAGTTTAAGCCATGGGATTCAATTTGAGTTTGAGTATCTGGGTGCAAATTTACATTCTCTTACTAGTTTTCTGTAAAAGCAGCAAAGCAGTGAGGTAGACAGATAGAAGAGCCCTAATCTTCATCATCCAACCCTAACAGTTTGCCAGGAACTGTAGTGCTAGGACAAGGGGGAATGACTTTAAACTGAAAGAGAGTAGATTTGATGTTAGGAAGAAATTCTCTTCTGTGAGGGTGGTGAAGCACTGCAACATGTTGCCCAGAGAAGCTGTGGATGCCGCATCCCTGGAATGTTCAAGACCAGGTTGGATGGAGATTTGAGTAACCTGGTCTAGTGAAAGGTATCCCTGCCTATGGCAGGGGGATTGGAAGTAGATGATCTTAAGGTCCTTTCCAACCCGAACTATTCTATGATTCTGACTTGCCCCAGCAAGATCTGTTGGAATTGGGCTGTAAACACCTTGGCCCCTGTAGGTGAAACAAATTATTAACAAGGCTGTTCACACCTCGAAATAACTCACTATTTCCTGGGAAGGCTTTGTATTACAGGCTGCCAAATCCTTCAGCTTTTGGCTTTGCCAGATGTATCCATTGAGAAATTAGGGAGACTTGCATACTTCTACAAAATTGGATTTGGTCTTAGCCTGCTTTTTCACAGAGAAGTTGTTAATTTCATAAAGCTGCAGGCTGGTGTTCAGGAAAAGAGAAAGATTAAAAGGAAGAAGAAAAGCAGAGCAGAAGCATTTCTCAGCACATGGCAACGTGAAGGGCAGTGTTGGTGGGGCCTTGTTCAGTGACTCACACTATGCTTCCCTCAGATTGCAAAAATGAAGAAACCTCAATAGCTCTTGAACAGTTCTTATGAGCAGTAAATGCAGTTCAGAAAGAAAAGCAATGTCTGTAGGGCTTTATAAAGGTTCCTGTAACGGCATTTAACTTAGTGGTTTTTTCAACATAACCTGTTATGACCTAGCTGACTGGGCTTCATTCACTTTGCAGGGGTTTGTACAGAACAGGACTGAAATCAGGAATTGCAGGAGGGAAATTAAAATTTTTTTCAAGTCTTTCTATCAGCTCAAAGCCAAGATTTAAAGCCAATTTTTAATGGCTTTTTTTTCCCTGTTGATTGACTTCGCCCCAAGTCACATTGTTTTCAGTGAATCTGTTGAGAATAGCACAGTGCCTGACATTATAAGGGGTAGTAAGTTGGAATTTGGAAAGAGTCCTCCATCTATTTGTATGAAGTAAGCAGCTTGGAAGGTGATGCAGCAGAGTAACACTGGGATTTTAAAACAGTGAAAATTTTGTTTGTATAACTACTCCATACCGTGTTTTTTTAAAACAAAAGTTCAAATGAGAATTTGTTAAGATTGAAGATATTGGAAGCGTACAGGTGGTAGGTCTTTTGTTCTATGGCTCTTAGCAGGAAAAACAAGCTTTGGCCCTGGTAAATTCCTCAGTGGCACAGAAGAAAGAAGCAGCACAGAAAGCTGGATAATTGCCACATCTTTGTGAACACACAGCTCCGTTGAGGGGAAGGAAACAGATCCTCCATTGGCATTTCCAGTGTGAAACAGCCTCAAGCTTCGCTTTCCCCTTCTCACTTGTGCTGTGACTGTAGCAGCTTGTGTGTGGAATATCGGTAGTATAGATCTTATGGAAGACATGGGATAAGGAAGGTATTTGTTTTTGTCCTATAAATACACAAGCTTTTATTCTTTTTATTATTAATTTGCAACAGTGGTTTAATAGCGATTTGTTCCCTTAGTTGCTCTGTATGGAACACTGCTGGCACACGGAACTATGTAATGAGACATTATACAAGATTAATTTAATAATAAAAAAAGCTCTCCATATCTTGCTCAGCTCCATTTCGGGACACAAGGATGGGAATATCACCACTGATTAAATGTATCTGATACTAACTCTGCCAATAAAAAAAAAATTATGCTGGGGTAGAAATTTGGAAGTGGTTTAGAGGAAAACAGTGGAGCAAAGAGGTTAGGAAGAAGATGAAACATTAAAAGCTTATTTTAAAATGATGATGTGTTCTAGCTAAAGTAATGTGCAAGCTCTCAGGCATTTAGTGCAAGGAAGTAAAAGCAACCCCCTCCCTTTAGACCGAAATAGGTACATAGCTTGCCTAAACCTTGCTTCCAGGTCTTGATTTTTTACCATTTTGTGCTATTTAACCTTATTCTTGGTCAAACTTGTGGTTATGCATAGTGCTAACCAAACAGCAGGAATACAGTACACTGATGGTCTGGTTGTATGTCTAACTGCCCTTTTTCATTAGTAGCATTTTGTTCTCTCTTTGGGACTGAACTAGAAAATATGCTCAACCTGAGTCTGCTACTAGTGATGGTGACAGCACAAATTTAGTACATTTGGCTTAGAATTTCAAAGAAGATTATTTGACTGTTAGATTTCAGAAGACTTTCCCCCATTTGTAACATATTTGAAAATTTCAACTGTGCTGAAGCGCTATTGTGGAAACTCTTAAGTTCATATCCTGATTCCCAGGGCCCTGTTCATGCCCTAAATTTCCTACTGGTGAGAGGGTTCCAAACTGTGTAGAGCTGACACACTGTTGCCCTGTAGAGTAAGCACATCCCAAGAGCACACACAGGCCTGGGATGGTCCCACCACCATCCATGGGTATCTCTTCCATCGGAACATGGCTCTGAATCTCAGAACAGGGAGGTCTTGGAGCAGGTAGCTCACCTGAGGTTAGGCCAGCACCACCAGTTTGAGAGCTGTGGGTGAGAGTGTCTATCCAGGAGCCTGAGGGCCTTAATTTGACGTAATGGCCATGGAGAATTTCTGTTGATACTCTCATTTGCTCAGATTGAGCACAAGAGACAGCAATGTGATGTTAATTTACTTTTGTCTCTTTGTTTAGCAAATGAAACATTTGTTTTATGTTCAAATATATATGTAGGGTTTTAATCTAGATGTATTAAACAGACAACAAATAAAAATTATGCTTTGTGGGCATCTCGCTAGTGTTGAAAAACAGAAGGCTAATGCCTGCAGTAAGCAGCACCATCTAAAGCAGTACCTAACTGTGTTAGATCTCATAAATCCTTTATACTTAAAGGAAAAGAAATTCTGCTTGCTCTAACATGAAATGTAAAACTTTCTACCTCGAGCAACAAACCCATCTGTCAAAGCTAGTCTGTAAAGCAGAG
The DNA here is from genome assembly GCA_035583155.1 of Acropternis orthonyx. NCBI lineage: Eukaryota > Metazoa > Chordata > Aves > Passeriformes > Rhinocryptidae > Acropternis > Acropternis orthonyx. Next base: position 54,488,306 of record JAWWEU010000111.1, on the reverse strand, counting down.
CCTCTCTGGATGATCTGAAGGGCAGAAGACAGATGTGCTGTATTCCAGGCTCCCATTTGTTAGCAAATATTCTTTGGGTAATATTTATTGATGCACTGGTCTTCCTTTAAGAAAACTCAAGTGGGTTACATGTGTATGTGCCGAGAAGTTTAGCCCCCATAGAACAAGTTTGGAAAGGCAGAAGGAAATGGAGACCTGCCAAGCTTGTTGGCTGGAGTCATGGACAAGAGCAAGGCCTGTCTGAACTGCCACTCAGTTTTTATTCTGCGAGTTTGCAGGGTTGGTGATTAGAGTGGCTTTCGCCCAATTATGCTGTGATTATTCCGCTGCACTGTAATTGACTGGGGAGATATGCTAATACCTGTCATTTGGGATGATAAAAGATGAGCGGAGGACGCAATGCATTATTTAGCTGGCTGTGTGATAGATGAGGGATGCGCAGAGTGCTTTAATTGCTGAGAAGAGAGGTTAAGCTGAACGAACGGATGAATTAGAAATGAGGTTTTTTATGGCTTGTGGAAAAGTGAAATAAAGGGAAATGTGCTTTAAAACTGTAGCTGCAGATAGAAGCAAACACAACAAGACGAGGTCTTTTAGGCAGCTTCCTCTCTTAATTTAAATATATAAGACAAAACACGGTTTAGTGTTCAGTAAATAATAGTAACAATAATGATAAGAAATGCTGGGTGAGTTCATATCCTTGCCAAGAAAAACGTTGTAAAAGAAACTGGTTTTGTTTGAGGTGCTATTTGGTGCTTTGGAACCGTTTCAATTTCCTTTGCAGTTCAGACCTTTAAAACCTCATTTCTAAGGGCTGTGGTACCACTCGTGAATAGTGTTTTGTGTGCATAGGTCAGCTATAGATTTACATAAATAATATCAGGCACACACATACATATACACACACACACAAAAAATCTCTTGAGTATATGTGTTATACAGTTAATAAGTGCACAGAGAGAGAAGTGAGGTAAAATGAATATTCATAATGGTTGGAGGAGTGTAGCAATACAATTAGCAAGAGTATACAAATAACTCACAAGTGACGAAGCTCTTTACCCTTTGGGTGGGAAGGTCATTAGAAACTGTATCTTCTTTAAAAAAAAAATTAGCTACTGAAAAACAATGAAGGCGACCAGTAATTTTACTGTGTGTCATTCTTCTCATTTACACGAGCCTTTGCCTCTGGTTCAGAAAAATATTTGATGTTTGTTTCATAAAGACGTGTGTCAGATAGGTTTTTGGAAAGGACTTCCAGTTTGCAGTTAGGAAGATAAGGTATCTGTCTGTAATACAACCAAACCTTTATAAAAGGGAGGAAATTATCTACAGTGTGGTTGACTTTTCCCCAAACCTGTCTAACTGCTGGCATTCTGCTGCTTGTCCATTGCAGTACGTTTGTTTTTTCCAGAAAATACTGGCTCTTGAGCCATTATTATTGAATGATAATGAATTTGTCTAGAGTACCATGCCTGGTGAGCTAGATACCAGCTGGAGATGGATGTGATATGTATTCTGCCGCTGAAGTGGAGTCTGCAGGGCCTGATCGCTCCCCCAAATAGGTTCGTCACCTTGTTCTTTCTGCCGTTCACCAAAATTCCTTTATGGCTGTTTTTCATCATCTTAGTTAGGGACTGGCAACTTATTTTACAACTGTGCCCATTGTTAACCTAATTTTTTTTTTTCTTAAATTAGCTTTAAAATAGCAGTTTATAAGGCAGTTTGCTGCTTTTATGGAGCAATTTATATTGCTGTGTGCTGGTTAGTATAATTTTTCTAAAATGACTATTTGGATTTCAAAATGTGAATGCTTGTTTGCACCTTGGCTTCTCTCCCTTAATTGAATGGATACAGCTCTCAGAAAAACTGTGCATCTTTGAAGAAAAAAGCAATAAAATGCTCTAATGTTATTGTTTTATGGAGTGTTACAGAGAAAAATCTTAACTCTTAAAAATCCCTTATTAACAATTGTTAAAGATGTTAAAAGATAAAATTTATTCTACATTACTTAGTTTAAAATAAAATATTAATGTAAAAGAAGTGGATTTTCTGGTCCAGAGAGAGACTCAGGCAGTTTTCCTTCTTAAAGTGGGATACCCCTGACAGCAGCCAGTGCTGGAGAGCGTGGCCAGTGCTTGGCACACTGCTGGGGTCTTTAATACCCCTGCAGAGGCGACCAGAGATAACATTGCAATAGCATGGTCTAATGTAGCATAAGCTGTGGTCCTGGTCTGGCCACATACAGGTGAGGGGTGGCTGTGCAAAGGAGCAGGAGAGCTGCTGCTCACCATGGGTCCCGGCTGGGAGTGGATGTTCAGCAGGTGTTCAGAAGCAGCAGGATGGACCCACGTGCCATCAGCCTGGTAACTTCTGACATGGCAAATCCCTTTTATTTTGGTCTAAATCCTTCTGCCATTTTTGTGCTTTTTAGCCTCTTAGAATTCTTCCTTGTTCTCTGGGTTGTGATGGACCCCTGCAATTAGGAAGGGAATGGGGCCCAGCCCTGTTTTCTTGCAGATAGCGTCAGCTCCTTGGGAAATGATCTTATCCAAATGTGTGTGTGCAGTCAGCTGTTCATCTGCTTTGTGTAAGTATGTGTAAATACAATGAGGATAAGGCTGCTAACTTCTTTTCAGGCTCTTCTAGCTCAGATTCCCTGCAAAGCAGTACTTTCATTGTTATGCTGGGTACAAAGCATCTGATGACTTTCAGCATGTTGTAACTATGAGATAAGCATGCAGTTTAGGGTATTTTCTTACTTCTCGAACAATAAATTTTAACCTACCCTGGAAAATAAAAATTACTTATGATACAGAAGCAAAGTGTTGCCGAGAATGAGCCGTTTTTCAATACCCAGCTGTACCAATTAAAGATTCATCATTGTTATATGTATTGTGTGTATACAAGTGTGTGTTTTTGCATAAACATGTAAATACATGTGTAACACACATGAACAGAAATTAACTGTATTGTGATGTAAATGCGTATCTGTTAGAGAATTTCAGTTTATTCTGCTATGCTCTAAGAGGTACCTACAACAGGTACAGATGAGAAGAATACTTAACGCCCTGTATACTTGAACTAAACACCTTGCTTATGATCAGCTGAAATTAATTGTAGGAAGGAATAGTGTGTTAGTTCATAATAGTTAATATTTTTTATTTTTTCTTTAATGCATTCTTAGGTCAATCGCAAAACTTTAGTCCCTGGTTGTCTCTTGTCTTATCCCTGTTTCTCTATATGTAAGTATCTGTAATTTAGATTTTCAGGCAAAAATAACTTTATTTTGTTACTGATAAAAGATGAGACCTATTTGACTGACATTGTTGGAAATAAGCAATAAGAAACTTTAACAGATCTATCAATCAAAACAGCAGTTTTATTTCTTGTATTATTAGCTCCTGAGGCTTTGCTGCAGCGCGTGAGAGGTAATTTCTTACCATAGGCTTTTCTTGCTGTGCACTTGATGTACTTCTGGGGTGGGCGGTGAAAACTGTACATTTTATTTTGTTTTCAGTGTTTCAGTCATAAGGTTTTGATGATCTCAGCTTGTTCCTTTAGTAGGTCTGTCTAGGTATGATCTAAGAAATCTTGGAAACCCACTAAGGCAATAGGAAATAGAGGTCAGGAGAGAACGGAGTAATTTTTTAGACTTAAAAACACTGGGGGCAGGAGGGGAGCAGAGCTGCTCTTATAATGCTTTATGAAAGCAAACCAACAACAAAACTTGAAAATTTCAAAGCATCCTTTCATAGTTTTCCATCAGGGCTCTATATACATTTTGTGTGCTGCTCTAGGCTCAGTTTGTGAAGTGCGCTCTGGATTCTGTGAGTGATGCTTGTGGTGTTTTTTGATCCCTAGATCAATCCCAGTGATGGGATTTTATTGAAGCCTCTAGTGGGTGAAACATGAGACAAGGCAACAGAAGCTCCTTTGATAGTGCCTGGGTAGCATGCTAGAAGAGGTAGTGATGTAATCCAGAAGAAGCTATTTGGGAACCACAGAGGGCAGTACTGGAAGAGAGCACTTTCCTTGACTCATCTGGCACAAACACGGACCTGGTATAGATTTTTATTCAGAAAGAGGGAGGGAATTCTTCCCCCACCCCATTTTTTTTTTTCCAAATAATTTTAAACACCATCATCCAAAAGCCCTCCATCTTTGAATTTCAAATTGTTGAGCTATATAAAAATGAATAGACATGATTGTACATAAAGCCAGGCGCATGATTCCAGGGCTTCGATTTGGACAGAAGCCTCTGTGTTCATGTAACTGTGTAAACACGCACACACACACACGTACACAATATACACACAATAAGAGTTTTCTTATCCCCAGTGAAAAAAGGCTTTTTGTGTTTCCTGAAAGAAAAAACTAGTGTAAAGTGTAAGAGGCCAGGTCCAAGATGTGGGATAGAGATGTTATTCTGAACTGATAAAAACAGCTGTGAGTTAAAAAGAAATCTGTAGGGAAGGCAAAAAAATAATAATTTATTTTCAGATAACAATACTATTAAATTGTTTTGAATTTAGAGGACAGTGAGAGCACTAAACTGTGAGTGACTTTGCTTTATGCTCTCTAAAAAATAGGTTTTTTGTTCTATGTTAAACATATTTCGAAGATTACTAAGCGATTTGATATTTACTCAGTAATGCCCATGAACAGTAATTGCTGAGTCATGATGCAAAGTTAGCTTTTTGGTGAGAGATTGAAGGGGAGTATGACCAGCATTGTGTTTTCAGCTTCAAAAAAGACATTCCAGCAATTCTAAGTAGACAGGAGAACAGAAAGTACTGCTGTTTGGAGGCCTGAAATTTTGATTTCTCATTTGTTTTAAATGTTTCAGACGTAATAAAACACATTTTAAGAGTCTAAACTATTTTGGAGGGAAGGGAATTTACTTCTGTGATTGTTGCTTAATCAACATCTATTCTGCCACTTCCCATCAGCTTCTGTCCTTTCCAAGTGAATTAGTTCTTTGGGCAGCACGTTAAGAGGAAGCGTATTGTTCTTGGCAGGGTACTTGAATTTCTAATTACCAGATTCCTGCCTTAATTGCAATTACCTGGACACCCAGGCAGGGTGAACTTTTGGAAAAGAATGTAATTAGTGCAGAAGAAACCTCGCTGCCCACTGCTTGTCTGGATATCTACACTAAGCAGAACCTTGATAAATTCACATCTTTGCAGACAAGCTATCAATCCATTGAGGTGCTGCCCAAATCTTGTGCAAATCTCTTGCCATGTGTATGATTACTATATTGCCTTAGACCCAGTGTACAGTTAAAGACAACTACTGGCTTTTTTGTTTCCACCTGAATTCAGAGAGGAAGAGGGACTGCTATGAAAGAAATGCCTTCGCTTTTTGTAGGTGCTCACCAGTAAGGAGTTCATCAGATGCAGACTTTGTTTAAATAAATGGCAATAGTAAATTGTGATCTGTGTGAGATAAATGAGGTGCACAGAGTAATTTAATTCTAAAATAAACAAATTAGATCCATTCTTTCCAATAATGTTTACAGTGAGCCATTCTTTGCGTACAGCAACAAAACCAAAATGTTGCCAGTCCAGAAGAATCTTGCAAGATCAAACTTTTGAGCAGGAATGAAGCCATAGGGAGGGTAGTTGTGAATACAAGTTGTAGCATATCTTGATTGTAAGTTGAAATCACTTGGCTTAAGGGCTTCCAGAAAGGTTTACTGCATCAGGCTTTTATTGTCAGCTCCCTTGTTTTGGCTCACAGGAAAATTAAATTTAATTGATGAAAAATAATGGAAAATAAATGAAGGAATTACTACTTAAAAAAAATTACTGAAAACTGTCTTTCTGTAATTGCTACCTTTTAGTAATTCAGCTTTCAAATAATGTTGCTGATGAGGACATTGAAAAACTTCTGTGTTAAAACATTTTATGTACTTTGTGGGGGCTTTGATTCTTTCCTTGATCCCTTTTAATAAAAAAAAACATCCAAACCTCACAGAAACATTGATGTGATTGATCCCTTTGGGGTCAGGGACGGACACACTTTGTCTCCATGGTGGTAGCCAGTTGTAACATACCGGTGTCACTTATTGATGGACTGAAAATAAGAAAGCCTCTCAGATAAGTGCCTTCTGTTTGTATAGAGAGAGTTATAAAACTGCTTTGTTCTTCCAAAACGCAGTTAAGAGCACTTCAAATGAGCTACTCAAATGCTAGGCTTCCCGAGCTCACATAATGGTGAAAGGGTTGTGGTGGGAAGGGTGGTGGTGGTTTAAAATTCTTCCAGTTGCTTTGAAATAACACAGGGCTAGAGGAGATGAAGGAGGTGGGCTGATGAAGCCCTGGTGAATAGTTAACTGGTTTAAATTCAATTACTGGGCTGTTCAAGTCGTTAACAAGTACATCAATATGGTTTTTATTAACAAAAGTTTTCCTGTCACATATGGTGTGGTTGGCAGCAAGAAGAACTTCTCAGCCAGCCTGGTTGCATACACAAGCCCTGTTCAATCAGATCCCAGGGGCTGTTGCCCATCCCTCACCTTTGCTGGAATACTAAAGGCTTTGGGAGGTAATTCACAGGATTCAAGGTCAAGAAAGCTTGATGCGCTCAGTACTGGGGCTTTTACATAGCTTCTAAATTTTGCATTTTTGAAGAGAAGGTGGTTTTAAAAATTTTACTATTGCAAGGTTTTCTTTATCATTTTATCTCTCTGCTCCCTGTTTAAATTTGGCTGTTCTCAGTCTTAGCAGTCATACTTCTTTTTCAGACAAGTATTGTTGGAGAAAGTCATGGTTTTTTTCTGTTCTATCACGAATACAGATTTCTATGCTTCTTGTGCTGGAAAATAATACACACATATTAGTATTGGGCAGAATATTGGAGGGAGTGTGTGATACATGAGCACACAGGTGGGCAGAAGTTTGAAAGACAGGTTAGGTTTTTCAGTTCCTCTGTTGAAACACTATGAAGTCCTTTCTTTTCAGGCTTCTTAGAACTCATGGAAAGTCAGAGTATTTTTACAGGATCTCAAGCACTATTGATTTTGGAAAGCCTTGGCAAGAAGCAAGGTAAAAAACATATTTTGAATATTTAATTTTGGTGGTCTTAAAACTGTAGCACTAAAAGAGTTGCATGTGTGGATATAGCTCCCTAATTGTTACAACTGAGCAGAATTCACTAGATGAGAGTTCAGTGACGACTCACCGTGGCCATGGCTTCTAGCATCAGCAATGTTGTTAATGTGTCTTTGCCTGGTGAGTACACACAGGAAACTTTAAGTTATTTTTAATAGTCTCATGTTTTTTTTAATTTGCGTGGTTACTGGTAATAAGTGGCATATTTCTTTTTCCCCCTAGGAACAAACACAGGGTATCTTTTGTTTTCTTTGTTTTTCATATTTTTATGCCCTTACTGCATCTCCTTCTGTACTGCTAAATACACGTCCTCATACCTTTCTTTCCAAAAAAGCATGTAGTGACATAGTGCATTTCATTGCTGAAGACCAGTGGGAGAAAATGGAAATTTGCAGCTGTTTCAATGTGTGCGTGACAATGAGTGCATGAAAAAGGCGTACTTGTAACTGGTAGTTTCACTGTTTCCTGTAAGAGTAAATTAAACCACATATTCCAGAAAGTGAAAGTGGACCTGGATAATATTTTGCTTCACAGTTAGAGCAGGTCTTAATATTTCTGGTTAAAGTCATGGTGCATGTAATATTGAAGTACTAAGTTGTACTAAAGCTGCAGTGGAATCAAATAGTGAATCTCTTTGACTTCCCAGTTGCTCAGAGTGAGCAAAAGGCCATCTCATCTGAGGATGAATGGGGGACTGTTTGCCCCAGGATGATTGCTGGTTTTGCACCTAGGCTAGAATGCATCTCTTATCATATGTATCTGTGTGCCGCTAAAGTGAGCAGAGTAGACATTATTATTTGCACTTTGTTTCCTTTTGTTTGGAATTCAAAGGCCAATCCTAATTGATGGAGGTTTCCTTTATGATGCACTTATTTTCAAATCCATCATGCAGTGCTTCTGCTGCCCCTTGCCTTCGCGGATGTGCTGGTCTTTGACCCAGAACTGGTAAATGAACCCTGCAGGGAAATCATTAGAGAATTGGAACAGTTGCAGTGGAGGGACCAAGGGTCAAACCATTACCTCCCCGCAGGACCATCGACTTAAATTGGACTTCTTGCTTTTCAGAAGCAGGTCAAGTGTCAGGGACAGCTGAAGTGGTCAGGTACAAACCGATACAGATGATGGACATAGTTTGGGGGTTTTAGCTTAAAAAGTTAGGGCTAGGCAGAATGGATTTAGTCTAATGATGCCTTCTCCATTTTGCTCCTCTTTTATCCTTTAAAAAGCAAAATTAAAATGCTGAGAAGTCAACAGGAGCCAATGCTCTGACATTAATGTGCTACTTGTGATCTTTGGGCACATTCATAATTTTTTTGAGTAGTTGGTTTAACCTTTTTAGCATTTTCTTGCAGTTTTCTTTGACTGAAAAATAACAAATGATATTTTGTAACAAGAAAATACCTCCGTAATTCTTATGAAAAATATACCTCCCGCTCTTTTTTCCCCTTCCTCAAAACTGTTCTTTGCAGAATTTTTTCATATTCCTAATGAATGTAAAATTACCTTTTTCAGACTGTACAAAAGAAGTATTTCCTGCTCACAGAGGAGAAACTCCACAGTAGTGCATCTATGGCAATGAAATGTACTGCTGAATATGAGAAAATATTTAAGTATTTAATTTAGAAATTTGATGTCCCTGAAATGTTTTTATCACATTTTCTATAATTCTAAGTGGGTAACTGTGCAAAATAAGTTTAAGATCTCAAAGTGCCAAAAAGGCATGGATGTCATGCTGCTGAAATACAACTGCAAACACTGAAGAACAAAGTAGATAGTATGGGGGAGAAAAAAAAAAGAAGATGAGTCTGTGAAACCTAAAGTTCTCACTGTGACATAAAAGCTCTGCAGAGACCCCTGAGAAACATCCTTGTCCTCGTCTCTGTGCACTGCCATTCATGGCACACAGCAGTTAGTAGGTTTAGGGCACTCTGACTTGTGTAAGGATTTCTCCTTTTCTGAAATAATTAACGAGGTACAGGAATTAACACAAATCTGTGTTTGAGTGAGTGGGCTGAAACCCAACTCTTCTTTTGATGAAATGGGTGGTGGAGGAGTGTTTCTACAGAAGTAAATGTGTTTTGATCAGCGAAGATAAATTAATTGCAACGTGTCTGATATATAAATGTTTTTAAAACACTAATATGAAAAAAATGAGGGGAAAAAAAAAATATAATTCCTGCTTTGACTGGGGTATCCTGCTCTCAGAAATAGCCATACTTGAGTTCCACAGAAGTCCAGAGTGGAACTGCTCACCCGCTCCAGCTGTGGACAGACAGACTGTGTGAGGAGATCAGGATCACAGGTGTCCTACTTCCTGGCTTGTGCCGGTGGCAGGTGACCCGCTGGTCAGCTCTGGGGCCCTGGCCCCACTGTGCAGGGCTCCCCCCTGCTGCTGGAGCAGCCCCACAACATCTCTGCCCCACAGCTGGAAGGGCAGCTGTGCAGAAGCAAGTCGCGGGGAATGGCGAAGGATCTGCCTAGCTTTGGGAGCCCAAAGCAAGATGGTGGGGAGTCAGGGAATGGCAGCAAAGGGAAGAGGCTGGAAATAGAGCAGCATCTCCAGTTCTGTACTTGCAGAAGGGACTGTGACCTGCCCTATGCCCTGATGGCACCTTGCGTATCGATCAAGAGAGACCGAGGAACCGACCAGCTGTAAACTATTATCATTTCCTCCAGCTCCTTCCACTTCCAGCAGCTCTTTCCTCTCAAGGAGTCTGGAGCCAAGAAGTGCACCATGGTGTGCAGAAAGAAAGCAGCTTCCCCAGCCTCTTTAGTATTGTGTGTGGTAGAAGCCAGCTTGAGGAGGGTTAGCCATTTGGAAAGTGGCTCCGTGCGTACGCACCGCTGGAGGGGAGAGGCTGCTGCCCTCCTGTCAGGGTGGGCTGTGGGGAGAGGGCACACACAGCATGGCCAGCAGCCCCCTGCCTGAGGTACAAACCCTGCCGTGGCACAGAGGTGAAAGGGAGTGGGCTGGCAGCCTCTAAAAGTTAAATAGGGAGATTTTTCGTTCACAAAGGCTGTTCCAGCAGCTCCTGGTGTTGGTAATGATGAATGGTGTGTAATGAAGGGCTGCGCACCTCGCAGAAACAGTTCTTTGAACATGGCTTTTCTGCTGTAGTGCATCAGGACTAACAACCCGACTTGATAGCAGGTGATGGTATAGGAAGCAAACTGGAAGGAAAATTATTTTCCTGAGCTTCTCACAGAAGGCATGCAAGGCACCAGGATTTTTGCTTATCAGTCATGTTGTTTGCTTTAAAAGGTGAGGATTCGAGTTTGTAGTAATGATAATGTTGGTCAGATTTTAGCTGTCTAGAAAGGTAGACACAACCATTTAATGAACTGGTACATTGGTGTTCAGTACAGTTCACAGGAGAGAGCAGTGTTTTGAGTGGGGGGGATGTTGGCAGGTGAGTAATTATGTTCTCTACCACCTCCCTTGTATTGGAAGGGATGGCGACCAAGAAGTGTTTTTCCTGCTGCTAGGCATCCCCTGTATAACATAAGGCTTGTTTTTTTATTTACTTTTAATTTACTGGTGGTGTTTCCAAGGTTGTGAACCTTTGAGCTTTATTAACATATTTACATTTTTTTACATTAATTCTGGACTAATAAGTAGAAAATAAAAATATTCCAGAGATAGCATTGCTGATCTCTAGATTTCCCGTAACATTCTGAAAAGCACTACTTGAAATAGGCATGCATTACATGATAGGGTTAATTTACTTAAACTGCATCTAGTTTTATACAGTTTACTTTTCACTAAATTATATAGGTGTCAATATAGATAAATAAATAGGTGGGCATATGTATGGGAGATGTGAGCTGTTCTCGCTTAGTTGTTTGTTAACTTTTGACAGGAGATGAAGAACCAACACTTGAGTTGTTAAGAACTTTTCCATCTCTTCTTTACACAGTTCTACCCCTACAGTTCCTGGTTCTGCTCTCTCTCTGTTTTTAAAATGCAGTAAGAGAAGAAAGTTAACACTAAATGTCACTTTATAATTGCAATAATGATCACACAGCTGTGCTTTGCTAGTTGTATAATGCATGTCAGGATCAGTTTAGGAGCTCAGCTTCATTTCCTGCCCAGATGTAATTCTGGTGACCATTATTACAGTAGTAGGGCTCTCCTCATTCATTATGGCCAAGGGCTGAGGGAGGCCTGCACGGCATCACGGACCCTGGCACACAAGGATGTTGCAGCTCTGGGTTAGCTGAGCGTAAGCTTTTGGCCAGTGCAGGGAGCTGGCGTGGGTGCCTACAGATAGGGCAGCTGCAGGCAGCACCGGCGGTTCAAGCACATGCCCCTGTGTGCATTAAATAAATAAATAAATAATAACTTAGGTGTGCCCTTTCTTATGAAATGTTGTCTTTATTTATGATCATGTGAAATTCTGAGGAGGAGCTCTTACACTTAAATGAACCTGCGAGCAGCCCATAGAAAAGCAAGTGCCTGCAGCGCTAATAATGAGAACTGACAAGGCAATCCTGCTGTGTTTATTTATGACCTTCTGCCTTTGTTAGCTCTTGTGAGAAATTCCTCTCTAACCATAACAATATTGCTGGAGCTTGGCACTGCGCTGAGGAATCCTACGGCGCCCCGAGGCCGCCCACTGGCATGGGTACAGCTCGCAACAGATTGGCACGGTTGTTGAAATTTTCATATGTTTTCCCTTTATTTATTTTTTTACTTAATTCGTAAGGCTGTTTCTGCCTTTGGTACATTTGTTTGTTCTGACAAGCACCCTTCAGAAGCATTTTGAGACTTTGTGAAAATCCAACTTAGTGATTTGCCTTTTTTTGTCTCTTTTTTGGTGATCTGTCTAATGAATAACTGGAGGATGAAATGAACTGTGATTTGATAGCTCCATCAGTTAGATCTTCTTATACATTGTGATAAGGTAGAGGGCTTTTTAAAGAAAGACAGCAGTGTATGAACACTGCTCCTATTTGTAGTCTTCAGCACAGAGGACTGCGAACAGGGAACTGGGACAGGAGCTCAGGTAAAACTGCTGCAAAGCAGCAATGACCTTACAAGCTATGCAGCAAAACTCCCATAGTGTTAAGAGCCATATCCTTCTCAAGCTGTAGCACTTTCAAACCATACGTTGACACAGATGGCGGTTTTTCCATCTTTCTATCAGATGTGTTTCCCAGAAGACCTCTTGGGTCAGCTCCCCAGGCAGTGTTATGTAGCTCAGATAGGTTTGGAGGATGGAGAATCAGCAATAGGTGGGGCTGCATGTGAAGGTCTGGCAGGGCTGAAGTTTCACTTTGCTTCCTTGTGTCAGGACCAGAATGCAGCCGTTGACTAGTGCTGCAGTTCCTCAGGCTGCTGCATGTGGTGGGGGGGTTTCCACCAGGTAACAGCAGCAGCCAGAGAGGAGAGCAAAGGATCACTGCATTACAAGATCCTGGGGAACCCTCTTTCAAAGAAGGTTCCAGCTGCAGTCACTGCTTTTTCCACCTGTGTCATTTTACCTGACGTTTTTTCACACCGCTTACGAATACTGTCGAAATTCAGTGCAACAGGAATAGAGATCAGTGGGGAAAAGAGTTCTCTTTTATGGTATTTACAAATATTTTATGCACTGTGAGCTGTAGTACTCCAGTGGTGCTTGCTGGAGGGAGCTGCAGCAGCGACACAGCCTGGCAGGTGTTGGGGAAGGACAGCTGGCACTTCAGGTGAGAAGGGCTGGATAAAGTACTGGCAAACAAGAAGGCAAAAGGAAGCATCCTGCTCAGGAAGGCTCCACCAAGTGTCCGCCCATTGTGTTTCCTGGAGCGGCAGCCACATTTTTGCAGATCACAGTTGCTGTACACTGGACACCCTACCCATGCTTTCTTGGAATTTTTTCAGAGCGTTTTTATTAGCATTGCAATGAATTGGTAGTTCTGTGCAATACCAACCTCCTCCGTTAAAGCCAAGGAAAATATTTGAAGAACAACCCCCTACAAGCTTTATCTGAAAGATCTCAGGACTCTCCTCTGTATCATAAGAAAAAAGTGCAATGCTCAGGCACACAAAAAAACTGACAAAAAGCTGCCTTTCAGAATTCACCATAGATGTCTTTCCTTTGTATGATAGAAGAATTAAAGAACAGTAGTAATTGGTCTATTTTTTCCCCAGTAGATTACATAGTATTCATGGGTTAACACTTCTGCAGTGACACTTCCACATGTCTCCTCATTTGCTGGATTTCAGGAGTGCATCTAAAATTATGAACTTGTAGGATAAAGATTAGCTAAGTCACTCAGCAGTCAAGACAACCACGCCATAATCTTATACTTGAGATACCTGTTCCCACCCCAGAAGCAAAGTCTGCAAGCTGTGGCTGGGACAGCATGCTTAGCAGTAGGCAGGGGAGGGTATTGACCTTTGCAAATTTTTTCTTAATGTTTCATTGAAGTGCTACAAGTTATCCTTCCTATGAAGGTAATCAAGGCATCATTTCAAAAAGAAAACTGAAGCCAAGACACTCTCCTAGAATTTCAAAAGCCTTTTGAAATTTATATAGAGGTTACTGAAACCTGAGTTCTACACAAGTTTGTTAAAGGCGTATCATCTCAAAATACCGTGTTTCCTCGCCGCTCAATTATTCTGCACAATAGCGTGCCCAACAAGCACTGAACTACTGCAAGGAAATGTGAATTCCAGAACTTGGGGTGTTGAGGGAGTCTGGTTCTAGCTGGCATGTGTGAGAAGCAATCTGAAAGTTTATTTTCTGCTTTATTACTGTCTTGGATTTAATTTCCCAACCTTTTCCCATGTTACTGGAGAATGTAGGGGTGGGAGGGGCTGAGTGAACAGCTCTTGAAGGGTAATTCTTTGGTTTTGCTGCTGTGGTCCACAGACCTCAGAAAGAAGTAAGCAGTTTGTGTGCATGGCAGGGGGTGAGGAGCAAAGTAGAGCCAGGGTGATCACAGCCCCATTCGTTTGTGTTTTGCTGTTTGTCGAACTGTGCACTGCTGGGTAGCATTGGGTTCAGTAAAAAGAAGGAGAAGGAGGGAGGAGGATGAGAGATTCTTGTGTGATGCTGAGAGAATAAGCCTGGAGTGGAAAATTAGTCTGAATTTACTGAAGTAAACCTTGCAGCACTCATTTCTGCCTGATACTCCAATATAACACTGCATACCCAGTATTTAAAATAAGACTTAATTAATTAATATTGTTCTCTGAGGGAAGTCACTTTTTTCAGTTCCTTAAAAAGAAAGTCTTTCTAACATTTATCAGTCTTTTTGATGCATACATTTTTCTCCTTTCTGCTTCTGATTCAAGAGGAAGAGATGGAAAGTTAACAGAGCACCTGTGTTTTTGAAGTTTAAGATGTGTCTGGAGCTTATTTACCATCTCATTGAATTGTGGTATTTGGTTACAGGGTGTTGTGGGAGAGAGAAGAAAGAGACACAGTATGATGCATGCACAAGCCCTAAGCTAATGGAAGACTATGTTTTGTAGATCCTTATTCCCACGGTAACCTGCTGGGACATCCTTTTTTATCAAACTGTAGCTCTACAAAAGGTATTAATGTGAAAAAAGAAAAAAGACAAGTGCTGTAGATCAAGAGTTTTTAAACCTTGGGCATACAGGTGTATAGGTTCGTCAGTTGTTTCAGCCCTTTATGGTGCTCCATACGTAGGTGGCCTTGGGCTGTCAGAACAACTCACTTGTTACCAACTTGCCTAATTCACTGTGGCATGAAAAGATCTGCTTTTAGAGATCGGTGAGCAGTTGGTTCTTGGAGCAGCACTTTTTCTGTTCTCTCAACTGCAGCCTCCAAAACAGGTACTATTGTAAGTCCAAACTTTGAAGCACGGCTAATGAATGCCCTCTGAATGCCATGTGGGATAGTCTGAGAAGCAGATGTAGAAAGATGTTAGTTAATAATTGCAAAATAGGCACGTTGTGACTCAGAGCACCTCTGTAGTAGTAAACAGTCAAGGTACATTCAGCCGCATGAGGTTGTGTGGTCATGTTTGAAGAGCTTCTCCTACGTGAGCTGCCCTGCATAGACCTATTGAGAATCTCTGCACTGCAGTCTCATGTGGGTGTACTGAAGGACAGGCATGGTGTGAATTTTACCACATTTCATGTTATGGTGTTCTGAAGTTTTGTTTGCTCCTTTCTGCTTGAGCCACACCTGCAGAGTATCAGGTTTTTGAATGTGTAGTCTCAAGGATATGTGTCTGACTGCACATACTGCAAGTTCCCAAAAGTATGGTAGCCAGAGTAAATGGAATAAAGGGAGTAGGCAGTACTTTCTAAAGCATATTGCTGCTGCTCTTGCCAACATTTTTCGTCTCTTTCAGATCTACTGACCTGTATGTTCTATTGGTAATGTCTTGTTCTTTCTCATACACTTTTGCTCAAATCTGTGTTTGTCTTTCTTGTGATTGGGTCCTCCTCTCCCTGCTTACTTAGTCTGATTTCTTCCTACATCACCTGTGAAAGCAGAACAAGTAGGTAATAGGAGGAGGAATAGCAGGCATGTGGTGTTTTCCCTATGGCTTAGTGATGCTGAATTCAGCATGGCCAGAAACACAGCCAGGAGAGTCATCTGGTCTGGTGAGCAGGGTGGTCATGCAGTGGCAATTCAAATTCTATGCTTGCTGCATAGAGGAAGGAGGATAGTGATCCCAAAAATAACAAGCTCCGGAGAGCTTGAAAGGTTTTGGATCAGTACATGTTTTGCTTCAGTCATCTTCCTCTCTTGTTTTATCCTGCCAGTTTAGTCTGTCTTCTCCCTGGGGAGAGAACTGTAGGCTACGTAGTCTAGAAAATGGTTGTAATCCAAAGAGAAGCAAAAAAAGGAAAGTTGTTGCGTCTCACCCCACTGTTCTTTATATGAAAAAACCTTAAGTTTAACAGAAGGGATTTCATGTTTGGGAATGGTTAAGATTGGTACTATAGATGGGAAGTAGTATGAGTACAACTAAATTTTATTAGGTTACTGTTACACAAGCACAACTTTTCTATCTTTTTCATAGGGGCAATTTGTTGTGGTTTTCATTGATTTGGTTGTTTTAAGTGTTGATGATTTATTGATGATAAATGGCTGATGTTGTAGCTACAAGAGTTGTTGGCTGGGAATTTTTCTTTGCTACAATACTGAAGAAACAAATTACTCCTAAGGGTTCATGGCTTTCTGTCTTTAAATTTTATTTCCAGAATTCTATGTGCTAAGCATTCTGTTTCAGAGATAAACAGCAGAGTTCGTATCTTGAGAGATGCCCTGTTATTGTTTTTCTGTTCTGGAGATTTGCTGTTTATTTTCTATATAAAAAAATATTGTTGTCAGACAGGTTATGTCCCCTACCTCTTTACAGTCCTTATTAGACTTTGTCAATTTGCCTTGACAGCACATGGGTCATTAGTATTTATTGTTTCATACACGGGAGTCAATGTTTATAAACTAGTGACTGGTTTTTATGCCATTAGGAGATTCCTTGATGGAGCCGTATGCCTCGGGAGCCCCCTTCCTGGTAACTGTCGGGGAGCCACAGACCCCGTAATGAGCGGCTCTCAGCACAGGCAGGGAGGTGTGTTGCTGTCTGGGCTTTCGTCTGGTGCCTCGAAGCTATGGTGTCAGTTTTGAATTTATAATTTCTGTAAGTTGTTTTTGGTGTAAAGCTCTTGTCTGGACAAGCAAAGGAGATCCCATCACAGAAGTGTGATTGTATCCATCTTAGCAACTTCTCATCCTGTGTCTGACAGATACGGGTTTCTCATGTTCTGTTCTTGGACTCCTGTATCCCCAGGTCAACAAGTTCTGATTTTAGTTAAGGTTGTCTTTACAAACACAGATCCTTTGCTTGTTAAACAAATGCAGTAAGAAATTACTCTGTTGCTAAACGAACTGAGAATCGAATGCTACACTGAGATACCATATTCAGCAGAACAAAATCATATTCCTCCTGCGGGTGGCAGTCCTGCCTGGGCAGCTGGAAAGGCCAGTTGCATCTCTTGACCCTCACAGGCTATGCTGTCGCAGTGGTGTTCCCCGTTGGTGAAAGTGCAAGGCTGCAGGAACGGGTGCAAGAGGTGTGCCTTCAGCCACAGCCTCTCATGCCCAGCCTGCAGAGTCCTAGCAGCTCAGGCCCTTAACGTGAGATCTGAGCCATGACACTCTGCACCAAGGCATCCTGTACATTTTGGTGTTCATAGGACCAGGAGTCACACAAAAAAGAAAGGGGAAAGATAAAGTATGTTTATTTGTTTGGTTCTGATTTTGCAGTAAGTTCACTTAAGATCCCATATATTTAGCAGATAAAACATTCACATTGAGTGTTTAGAGAAAACCCAAATCAATTGAAAACTGGAATCAGCAAAATTCGTACTTCTTTTAGTGAACCCACAGAAAAAAAAAAAAAAAACCAAACAAAAAAAGCAAACCTTCCTTTACTCTTACCCCACCCTCAACAAGTATTTATTTATTAGGACTAATGCTTTTCTTAGAAACAGTATTTTCTGTGCACTTCTAGTCAGGAGGAATTTTGCAGACAGGGATCTAATTTCATATCCAAATTACAAATAAAAACTATCCAGAACAGTCATTTGCTTAGCGATTAGGTAGTAAGCTGTGATTTGAATCCGTTCTTCCAAGTCAGCTTTTTGTAGCTAATTTCTTGAAGACTGCTCTAATTCCAGGATCCCATAGACTGAAAAGACTGGCACTACCTTGTTTGACTGTACTTTTGCTTGGTTGCTTGAGTGAGTATAGAGCTTTTGGGCAAAAGATTTTTGGATCTTCAGGGACTTGCCTCCATAGCTTCTCCGGGAAGGTATTTGATACTGATCAGAGTATTTGCAACACAGTTCAGTAAACAAGTTACTTTTGGAAGCATGTGAGGTGCACAGAATGAAGGGAATGTGTTTCCCCAGCAAGTGGTGCTTTGTCACTAAATTTAGTGTGAGAAGCTAGTGTTTTTATCATGTATTTAGAATTCCCTTCATCTGGAATATTGCATGAGTAGTTTGCCACACAGAACTTGGAGTTAAAAATCTGGTAAAAAGCACTGAAACATAGTAGGCAGAGTTAAGTAAGACTTTTAAATACCATGACTAAATACTAACTAGAAAGTACTTCTGCCCAGCTATTGTCAAAGTTTGTCTTTGTCTTGCAAGTGTAACAAGTCCTCTCCTTACCATAGTGTCTTCTGAGGTAGAGTTGTGCCTGTCAGTAGAAATCAAGCTTTTTCCTCAAGGAGGTGTTTGTACTAGAAGTGATCTCTACTTTTCCATCTCCAAACCTTGAAATAAGAAGATTCAGAGAATGAAACGCCTTTTCTCCCCCACAGTTAATCTCAATGAGGAGTGTAAAAGGCACTTTGGCAAAACTGCAATGGCAGCCTTGCTGTCACCTGTTAATTTTTTGCGGACGTGTGTTAGGTACGTTTTTGCGCTTTTGCTTAGCTGAGAGTAGTTATGCATCTGGTGTGGAAGGAAAACACCCGTGTAGGGAGTAGCAGCCTTTGAAAATTAAAGGATTTTCCATGTGGTCCCAATCATTGCTGCGCCCGTGTGTTTTTCCGGTTATGCAGGCGATGGGAGGCTGTTAGCTCACTCACTGCCTCCACAATGTGACCAGCAGGGCCTTTGGAAGACTTCTTGAAACATGCTATTATAGGCTGCTTTGTGATGAAAAGAGGTCTTACAAATATCTTGAAATTTAAGGAGAGCTATTGTGGGTTTTTCTTTTGTGTGTGTATGTGTGTTTGTCAGCCAAATCATTTGTTCAAAGTTAATCTCAATTACAGAGCATATTGTTCATAATCCCCCATGACTCGAAAACAATAGCAAAGTGTATGTCTGCTTGAATATATATTTACATACTTACATGTAAAGTGTGTTTGGTTGTATATATAATTTTACTTCCAAAGTGGTGATTCATGTTAAAGAGATGGATATTTCATGCAGGATCCTGTCTTTTGAGCAGCACCATCCTCCATCCTAATGAAATAGTGCAGGAAGGCCTGAATGGAACAATCAGGGCTTTGATCCTGCAGCCAGTCAGTTGATGCAGTTCCTTACGCGTACTACTGGGATTCATGCTAGCAAAATGGATGGTAGGGTAGAGTCTGGGGGTTTCAGCTTCTTGGAGACGGAGAGGCTTTGCGTGTCTTTAATTTTAATATCTACAGAATATCTCTGTTTTTCTTCTACTCCCTGAGCATAAAGGAACTGGTAGGCAACAGTTGGAAAATTTAAATAAATCACAGGTTGTATGTGCTCTGCACAATCCCTGCAAGAGAGCCCTCAACTGTAGTAACTTCTTAGTAAACTTGGACTGTAATTTAGAGGTGCAGGAGCTCCTCTAGCAAGGTGCTTTCTCTTTTTACTCATCTCGGAGAAGGTGCTCATTCTTTTTCAACTGTGTTTAGCAAGGGGTCCCTTTAGTAAAATCTTTCTTTATGCTTGCTGAGACATTGTTGAGCAAAGCTGCCAAGTTCATGAAGTGTTTGTGGTGTAAACTTTGGTCCATGGTGAATGCTGTAATCCTGTCACACTCAGAGTGTAAAATTGCAGTGCTATTACTAAGCTACTGTAGTCTCCTTTTGCTGTTTATTGGATCTAGGTGTGTTCCTTGAGTAATTAATGTTATTCTATTATATATGGGTGTTTGTTTTGGGTTTGTTTTTTTTTTTTTCTTTTTTCTTGTACT
Source organism: Acropternis orthonyx (assembly GCA_035583155.1). Classification (NCBI taxonomy): domain Eukaryota; kingdom Metazoa; phylum Chordata; class Aves; order Passeriformes; family Rhinocryptidae; genus Acropternis; species Acropternis orthonyx. The sequence goes on along the minus strand of JAWWEU010000111.1, from coordinate 54,468,526 downwards.
CTCTTCGTAACTTTGGGTTTCCTGGCTCTATATAAGCAGTTTGCTTCCTTCTACCCCTTGCTGCCCATTTTGCAATAGTAAATGGGTGTGCTGTTTCAAGAGTGTCTCTCCTGTCAGTCTGATAAGATCCTACCACCAGGAAGGCATAACATTATAATCCCAAGCACAATGTGATCCTGTTCATTTCAGCTCTTGTACTTGTCAGAGGGACAAGCAAAAAAGTCATGCATAGGTGGAAGAGGAGGGTAGAAGTAAAGATAGCTGGAGATAAAACACTTTGCTAAAAGAGATAAATCCTGCATGTGGACATTTCAGTTTGTAATCAAGGTGTTATCTAGAAATGAACTTTGAAAGCTGATTAGGGTATCCTGAATAATACAGGCTATAAAGCTAACATAGAGAATACAGAACTGTAATACGAATTTATGATGGGGAAGAATATTTTGTCCTTCATTTTTTCTTAGATTTGATATCACATTTGAAAATACAGTCATAACAATACTATAGATAAGAATAATAAGATTGCTGTGCAAAAAACATCTATAAGAAACATGAGGTTTCTGGTAATTCTAAACTTGCTGGATTTTGCTGGAAGAAAAAGTGCTTTCCAGAAAAAGCCTCTGAAATGAGACAAAATTTAAGGCATGCCTTAGGGTAAGGGGACTCCAGCCCCTTAAAAGAATCCCAGCAATTACCTAACCTGCCAACTGTCCAACAAGATAAATGGAAGCACTGTAGCTTGAAGGTGCCTTGGCTTGAATGAGATGCAGTAAGTAAGGTCTCTCTGTTCTTTACAGGCATCATAGATCTGATAGTACTTATAAAAGAAGAATAGAGTTGGTGCCCTGCTGACTAAATTGTCCACTAGAGGAGTATTAGTTACAGAGCTTCTTTGTTAACTAGGCTGTATGCTTAAACCACTGTGAATTTCTCTTATTAGTAGGCTTTTTAATAGCCTTACGTATGGATATGCTAAATAAATGCAAGTGTATCCATGTAATTTACATATATAATGTGTATGTGTATAGTATTTTATATATATAAAGGTTTGTGATGTGGAATTTGCACAACTTCATTATTATTCTGTTAAAATGAGGTAAAAGCAAACATTAAAATACTAATAGTAGGTAACAGTAAGTCGACTTCTGCTTTTTCTGTCCAGGTGCTTCACATAAAGTCTTTCTTCTGCTTCTCTTTAATTTCACAATTAGCTTTTGTGGATAACAGGTGTTTCTAAAGCCTTTGCATGCTGGAATTCTCCCACTTTCTCGCCTACTTAGCTTTCTACCTTAGAAGATGTAAGGAAAAAAACCCCAAAAAACAACAAACCCCCCAAAAAACAAACAACCACCCTGTGCAGTACAACTGATATTTCTCATTTTGCCCACTGTAACACAACCATGCTTCTAGGCAGGCAACAAGTCTTCCATGCCATCCTGAGAGCAATCTCATTCCTGGCTTTCTTGGTGGGTCTGATGAGTGAAGACTGCCATAGCCATCCTCAGCAGATGAGCTGATTGCAAAGTTCCCCATTCCTGGGAGGAAATCCCAGTGCTTACACAAAGCAGTGTGCTGAACCTGCCAGTCTGCTCCCTCATCCTGCACGCTGTGAGGGTGACATGGCTTCGCTCTTTAAATAGGCTGCTGTCCTGCAAGTTTTTCTTTTCCACTTCTGTGAAAGAGTTGCACCAGGTGAGTGAGGAAGTCCCTGGAAGGCAGGCACCTGAGGAAATGCCTGGAACTCATCAGTGGCTTCACCCTTGTGGGAGACTGGAGAAGTCAGATGCGAACTGATGGGAAAAGTGACTTTCATTCCTGTCCCCAAGTTTTACCTTAGTCTGTGAACAGCAGATAATTTCATCCTGGACAGCCCTAATTGCTTCATGGCTTTTTCATTATCGTGGCAAATTCTTTTTTTGAAGTACTTTGCAGCTTGCTGAAACAAATGAAAGCTTTACTCCACATCCTTTTAAAATCTTTGTTATTCTGAATGTTAGCCTATGTGTTTTCTATATCTTATATCAGTTGGGTGCCTATTGGTTTTTTATGCAGAATTTGTGTTCCTTTAGAATAGGCTCTATTTGCTGGGGTTTATTACATGCTTTTCAGCAGTATTTGTTTTATCAGCACTTCCTGCAGCATTTGTTACACATCACAACAGCAGCGATTTGATTCCATTTAGAAGAATACCATATTATGTATGGAAAAACAGTAATTGCTTACCTGTTCGCCAAATGCATTCTACTATGAAAAATGTCTAGTGATGCTCTGTACAGTACCAAGTAGTGTTATTTCTTGTTTGCATTTTCTACAGTTAATAGTTTCAAAAAAGAAACAATGAAAATTGTTTATTGCCCATTTCACAATTAAATTTCCATTTGTAGGGATTTGGAAGTGTACTCTCGAGTGAATGTGGATTCCACACATAGACTGAAGTTTTAGATTTAATTTCTGCATTTCTTGTGCCTAACAAAATGCTCGTACAATTTCACGCTTGTCAGAAAAAGTGAAATTTAGCCATGGTGAAAGTTGTTCTCAAAGTGTTTATGGAAATTCATTGGAAATAAGGTCTTCCTATGTCCTGCAGAGAGCTAAGTTGGCTGGGTCATATTTGCTAACCTAATGCATAAGGAGGAATAACATGCAGCATTCTAGGTGGCCTCTAATGAGTGTTATCATTACTTAAACTGTTAATCCTGCTCTTCCTGTGCCTTGGAAGACTGACTGTCTGTTAGGGCAGACTGGCCATGAGCATCTCTCATAACGGAGGTAGTCATCACCAGGCTGAACTCTAACTCGAAGTACACCACGTGCGTTTCATCCATACTCTGAAACTTCTGAAAAACTTTATTTTTTGTTATGAAAATTAGGCAGCACTAAGGGTTTGCTGCCTGAGCTCTTTGCTCCAACAAAACTGTGCTGCTCTGAGGAGGGTTCCCATTGTCTATGGTACAACCACTTGCATGAGCCAAACAGGTATCAGCTAAAGTAACATACTCTCTCATCCCAGCTATTGGAAGCCTGAGAGGTCATTTAATGACCTGTTTTATATGTGAGGTAGCTCTCTGCCTCTTGTTTTCACCTTGATTTGCTAATAGAAATAGTAACATGCTCCTTAACTTGTGCCTTGCCAACAGCACAGCTATTGGCACTTCTCAGTTTGTATGAGGATTTTTTTGTGATGCTTAGTAATTAGCATTTTTCCTGACATTTCAGGAGCATGTGCTTGCTTTGTCACAACATTCTTGGTTTTTCATATCTGATCTTAAAATTATTTAAAAAATCAAATTGCTCTCAGAGATTCAGAGACCAGTATAACTCCCATGTTACAGCCTCAGGAAGTATGTCCAGCAGTTCACAGTTAGAATTCAGATGTGCTGTGACCTACAGAAGAAATTTCTCATGGAAAAAGCAGCGGTTACAAACTGAAAGGGAGTAGCTGTTTAGCAGTGTATTCAGATGAAATTGAAGAGAAACTGAGCTGCACACTGGTATTTGATGGAAGTGGAGAAGGAGCCTTCATTGCTCCCGGTGGCCAGGAGGTCCGGTGCTGCTGCTGAGGGCAGGGCCTCTTCTGTCTGCTGCAAGGCGAAGGAGCTGCATAGGAGTATCAGAAGGGCTGCATGTTTTACACTCTTCCTCTCTCGTCGTGATAATGGTTTAGAGTGAAGTGTATAAGCTGTGATTGTAACGATAGCAAACCACAAAATGAAATAGCGTGTGAAAGTGAAACTGATGTATCATTCTCATTAGTTTTGGTATGCTCAGGCAGAATTTGTGGGATTAATTTTGAAAGCTTAGTCCAGATGGAAAAGGTTAAATTCAATGCTGAGTGAATTGAGTTCCAATTCATCTGTTGCCCTTGCTTGTTCTTTTTCTGAAAAGAATTAGAGATTAAGCAGAGAACTGTGCGTACTATCCTTGTTTTCTGCCATCATTTAACTATGTGAACCAATGTTAAAGACAACCTCTCGTTTATCTGCTGCAATAAGTAAACTAATGGACCTCATTGCCATGCCAGTCTTCAGTCCTGTGGCCTTGAGTATTAGTTCATACAACCAACTACATTCCTTGTTTTCCTTATTCCTCAGGATTTATCTGGATCCATTGATGACTTGCCGACTGGAACTGAAGCAACCCTGAGCTCAGCTGTTAGTGCATCAGGCTCTACGAGCAGCCAAGGGGAGCAGAGTAACCCTGCACAGTCTCCATTCTCCCCTCATGCTTCTCCACATCTCTCTGGCATCCCCGGGGGCCCATCGCCTTCCCCTGTAGGCTCACCCGTTGGAAGCAACCAGTCAAGATCTGGTCCTATTTCTCCAGCAAGTATTCCAGGTAAGTGTGTTCCAACAAACGAAATTAAACCAATAAATAGGTCTATTAAATACATAAATAAATACTCTTGTATTCCAAGTTAATTTATTTTCTGAGAATCCTCCAACTTTAGGGCCCTTTTTGGAAAATAAATGCATACTTAGAGCAGGAATAAATTCCATCT
>JAWWEU010000111.1:54446800-54463928 GCA_035583155.1 Acropternis orthonyx | reverse complement strand
ATTTTCTGAGAATCCTCCAACTTTAGGGCCCTTTTTGGAAAATAAATGCATACTTAGAGCAGGAATAAATTCCATCTAAACTTGAGCTGCCAAGCCCTCGGAGTGCTCAAAATTCTGAACTTGACTCCGCATAACTGTGTGATAAATGTTTTTATCATCAACCTGTGTGAATACTTGACTGTAGTTTTTGTATTTGGTTTGTGCATCGTCAGTCACAGATTTCTCTATATTATTTACAGAATCCTTTTTTAGTTCTGTGTATTTTGTTGAGTTTAACTCTTGAGCTTGTATGGTGGTTACAGACCTACAGGATGAGGTAGAGATTTTCCAACCCCATATTGTGACAATGTAATTTTGGACAGGTATACAGAATACTGTATGAGGTATTTCTTAATACTTGCAAAGGTTAACAAGTTACTAGGAATTCAGCCCCACCAGTAATAACTGGAATACCAGTGGCATCCTTGCCACTCACTCTCTTGTGCAACATAGAGTATGACACATAGTCATTTATGTACATTCAGAAATTTGTGGAACTCTGTTTAGATACCCAGAAGAAAAAAAAAAATGGCATGCATTAATTCCAGTTCCTACCCATCTGGCATGTTATTTGCAGGGAGACAGGCAGCAATGTGTATTTAGTATTTCAGATGAGATTATTCTCTGGTGCTCAAGTTTTTTTGCCATTTTCTGACATTTTGAATACTAGGGGAATTACTAAGAGCAGGAGATTGCTGACATTACCGTAGGGATAACATCAGTTGCTGACAAAACCACAAAATAATAAACATAGAGCTCAGTTAAAAGAAACAAAAGCAGTGGTGCCTTTTCATTAGATGACTTGAGTGTTGTTGTAAATGAGGTGCAGATTAAAATTCAGTAAGTAGCGTGTGTTTTGGTATTCAGTACAAAGGTATCTGTGTAAAATGTTCATGCCTATTTGTATACAGAGGTTAAACTAGATAAGCAAAGGGAAGTAAGCTCAGCACACACAGGAATGTTGCATGCTAAATGCAGCCTGAGCATGTCAAGCCCTTATGTTGTGTGCATGCCCTGCAGTTATTTCTTCCATCTCCAGCCACTCTGACTGGCAGCACGTGGTCTGGTGGAACAGGAATAGTGGGAACAGACTCAGGACTAGAGTAATTGCAATATATGCAGTGTGGTAGCTTTGTATTTGCAAGGTAGTTTCCAGTATGCAGTGTAGAAGTCCACCCCTGTTGAGTGAAACCAGATAGTCCACCTGGCTGGGAGGGTAACATTTTCCCACAGTCACATTCAGGCGAGTAAGTGGATTGTCATTTTAGCAGCCTGATTGCTGAATAGGGAAAGAGTGTTGTGACACTGAAAATAGCTTTATTGTAGCTGTGACAGGTAAGGATGGGAATAAGACAGTCGGAAATAAGAAGGGTAAAGTAATAACCTTTATGAAACCAATTGATCCCTGTGGGGTAAAAAACAGAAGGGAGGTGGGCTCAGAGGTCAGGGTCAGAGTCGCTTCATCACTGCAGCTGAGCCCCAAAGGCTCGTTTTTGTAACTGTCCTAGGTGAAAAGTGTTGCCGCTTCATACAATTGTGCCACCATTTTGCACAGTGGTTTTCTGGTCTGCTGCAGAAACACAAAAGCAGTTCTTTCTCAGGAAGGATTTTTATGAATGGCGCTAAATCAAAATTGCCTGCCACTGTTTCCCCGCCATAGACGAGCTCTTGGTCTTTGCAGTTCTTCTGCTAAAGGTGAGCTTCCAGGTGTGAGCCAGCACAGCGCTCTCCAGAGAGGGAATAGGCAGCTGCGGTGGCGTCACTGCTGCTGCTGCTGCTGCCGCCACCGCTGCATTTCTCAAGCTACAGAGTGACACTACTAAGGCTGCTATTTAAAAGCCTGTGATTAGTGGGATGCCGTTGGGTGCTGGGGCTTTCAAGCCACGTGAATTAGACTGTGCTTTCACCTAAGTGTGTTCCCACCATTGTGCTCCATTACGAAGATTTTGGTAGCTTTTATCATCATCCACATTCCTGAGACCCCATGGAAAAGTAGCACAGAGCTTGTTTGCCTTTCTGTGGCTGTTTGCAGCATTCAGCATTCAGGTTGTGGCCATTTTTAAACATAGATTGTGTAGTACAGCACCTTGCCTTTAATAATTTTGTTCGCTGCTATTTTCCTCTCTGTTCTCACCCTACCCTTGTTTGTTCTGACCTCATTCCTCTCCTATTACCTCCTGCGATGTTGTGCCACAGCTTCTCAATGTGACATAGATTGGCTCTTTCAATCATTCTCTCTCCAGCAAGTCATTGTAAAATGAGCAGCTGTTGTGTTGCTGATAGCTATGGCTAGGGAAAGCCAAAATGTTGCAGGGGGTTCTTGGTGGGAAGGCTGTTAAAGTAAAGGTGTTGCTTTCCCAGGGTTTACTGGAAGAGAAGCATTCTTTTTCCAATGCCTCCTTTCTTGCAACAAAATTGAAGACTAATTTAACATCAAAAGGGCAGACAAACGAACAGTCCCCTATTAAACCTCCCAAATGGCTGATTCTCTTCCACTTCCTGTTTAAGCTGCCTCTGCACCCCACCACAACCCTGCCACCCCACATTGCTTTCTGCCGCACGCCACGAATTTCACAGAGCAGCCTGACACAGGCAGCACTGACACTGGCACGTCACTAGCTCAGTGGGCATTTCCTTCCTGTGCTCTCTGAAATACTGGATAGATATTTTTGTGTGGTAAGTGGCACACACATACACAGCCTTTGTTTCCATTTGCATTACTGGAATAGAATGAGGAGATTAACTGCTAAGAGCAGAAAAAGCAACTTTGATGGTTTGAAAGGTAGTTTTCTCTCAAAACCGTAACATTTCTCATTCAGATGCACATTCATTACAAGGCTGAAATCCTACTCTTTTATGTTTTTTACTGATCCAAAACGACATTATGATTTCCTGTTAGTAGATCATTATTCTGCTTTGCCAGAAATCCTGATCTCTTTATTTTGTAGCCCCCTTATAATTAGGGTAGGGTACATGTTCTTCCAAAGAATGAGATGAGATGGCCTGCGCTGCTTTGAGTCTTGAACTGTGCCTGATTCAACCCTAAACCATTAGTGGAAGCTGACGCAGCACATCGTCAAAATGCACTGCTGTTGCCAGAAGATTTAGTGGCTGTTAATTTGACGTTTTTTTTTCCTCCCCTTTTCCCTCCTGCTCCAACCATTCCAGTTTACTAACAAAGCAAAAATGTAAATAAGCTAAGCTCCCCCTTCTCCCCCCATCCGTAGTTTTGATCTCACTGGCCAAAGGCTTTTGTCAGCTCTTTCTCCCTTGCGGTGTAAGCAGTAAAAATTTTTAATATTAAGAGTTCTGTGGAAGATTGCTGATAGGCCAGGAATCCCTTAACTCATGATGGACAAACAGATTTTGTACAAGTTAATAGACTATTATTTTTAAACCCCTACAGCAACTTTTATCTGTATAAAAGGGTGGTATGCTCTGCTAATAATAGCAAATACTGCCTTAGAAATATGTAAATGTAGTTTTTTCACAGAGATCAGTATTTTGACTTGTGCTTTTAATGTTACATGTACTTTCTGAAGAAACAGTCTTAATTTCACCTTGTTAAACATCAACTACATTGTTGTTTTTATTACGATTGATGTCTTCTTTCACTGAGGTGAAGTTATAATTTTCAGAAAGTAATGCATTTGTGGATGCTCTGGCTGAGGAATGTTACTGCCAGTCTCCTTAATTTATGCTAACCACTGGTCAGCACCCTCCTCTGATTTAAAATACCCTGAATTTTTAGTTCTGGTAATTATATGAGTCAACAGATGTGTTCCATTCAGTGTTCAGCTCTACTTTCTGCAAACCTGGAGGTCTTTCACACCTGTATTGATCAGCTAGCTACCTTGAATTCCAGGACCTGTCAGAATTACAGCATTACAGCCAGCACTCCAGGCAAAAATGAAACAAGAATGGGAATAGGATACTCAGATAGAACAGTAACAGGAAATCATGCTTTGTTGTGCATGTTAGTCAATGTTTGGCTAGACTAGAGTGATTTAAATGCTGAGAGAAGAAAAACATGAGCAGTAGTCTATCATAGTCCAAAGGGACATTGTACTGCAAAAATCTGAAGAGGCGTGATGCTTTCTTTTATGCCCTATAAAAAGACAAGTGTAAGAGTTGAACTGTTTCCAGAAGATGCCACAGTAAAGCAAGCCAATAGGACAGATCTTGGTTTAAACAAATATTCAGAAAAATATTTTCCTGGGGATTGAGCTATCCCACATACTTACCTCATGAACCACCACTACTCTGATATTATATGTCATGGACTTCCTTTTAAACATTATTTAAGGAAGGGAAGACTACCATATGAAAGTGATAAATGCTGTTTAAGGTCTTTGTCAGTGACATGGAGAGTGAGATCCAGTGCACCCTCAGTGAGTTTGCCAATGACACCAAGCAGTGTGTGGGGTCAGTATGCTGGAGGAAAGGGATGCCATCCAGACGGACCTGGACAGAAGTGCACCTGTGTGAACCTCATGAACCTCAAATAAGACAAAGTGCAAAGTCCTGCACCTGGGATGGGGCAATTGCAAGCACAAGTACAGGCTGGGCAGAGAATGGATCAGGAGATCCCTGGGGAGAAGAACTTGGTGTTGGTGGGTAAGAAGCTCAACAAGACCCAGCAACGTGCACTTGCAGCCCAGAGAGCCAACTGTATACTGGGCTGCATCAAAAGAGGTGCAACCAGCAGATTAAGGGAGGCGATTCTTCCCCTCTGCACCCCACTGGTGAGATCCCACCTGGAGTTCTGCGTCCAGCACTGGGGGCCCCAATGCAAGAAGAAGCTATGTTGCAGGTCCAGAGGAGGGCCACAAAAATGATCAGAGGGCTGGAGCACCTCTCCTAGGAAGACAGGCTGAGAGAGCTGTGGTTGTTCAGCCTGGAAAAGAGAAGGCTCCAGGGACACCTTATAGCATCCTTTCATGACTTAATGGGGGCTTACAGCAAGGCTGGAGTGGAACTGTTTAAAAGGACATATATTGATAGGACAAGCAGGGATGACTTTAAACTGAGAGTAGGTTTAGATTAGATTTTGGGAAGAAATTCTGCACTGTGAGGGTAGTGAGTCACTGAACAGGTTGCTCAGAGAAGCTGTGGATGCCCCATCCCTGGAAGTGTTCCATGCTGAGTTGGATGAGGCTTTGATCAACCTGGTCTAGTGAAAGGTGTCCCTGCCTGTGACGGGGTGGCGAGTTGGAGCTGGATGAACTTAAAGGTCCCTTCCAACCCAAATAGTTCTATGGTTCTATGAATTTGTAATACCATGTTCTTTGTTGAAGTTTTAGATACCCTAAAGTAATTGCAAAACCAGAGAGCAGATTATCTCTTTGTAAAAGGGATATGATCCCCCTGTCTAGAAAGATTATTTTAAAACATCTATCAATGTTTCCCCCTTGGCTTCTCCGGAGGCAAAAGTCTTGCAACAGCTTGTTGCAAGGAAGATGCATGCTGTTCATTGGCATCCAGACCAGAAAAAAAAACCAAAACACAAAATGCCATTGACGTAGCTATGTTCCTAATCACTGCTAGTGCACAAAACATCTATTCAGCAGTTTTGCAAATCTAGAATGCTTACAAAATGAAATATGTGAATGTTTCACATAGTAGTAGTTTAAAACCCTTTCTTTTGAATGGTTTGAACAAGAGTTTTTCTGTCTTTTCAAAGGATGAAAAAGTAAGCAAATCATAAGGTGCTCTAGCTCAAGGCATTGCTTCTAGCACAAGGAGCATCTAACCTGTGATACTGATTAGAATTCAGTCCAGGTCACAACTGATGAATAGTCTGTTGTCTCAAGGCTTCATGAATTAACTAGATAGTCTCAGTCGAGTTTCATGAGGAGAGCCCATGCTGCAAAAGGCACTCCTATCACACTTGCAGTCTGGCCAGAGAGATCAAGGAGGTGTCCTTCTCTGCAGAGGCGGTCTTCCCAGAAGAGGTGCAGGAGATGAAATGAGACAGAGACACACTGTTCAAGTTGCTCCTGTTAGGTTTTCTTGATGACAAAGGGTTTCATATTCCAGCACCATCAACTTGTTGTTTTCCACTGGCCCAAAATTAAGCATCGAATAGAAAAACAGTAAATCACCAAAAGCAGCATGTTCTGGGTGGTTATTTTTTAGGGATAATTTATGGAATTTAGTTTTAAGTGGTTTCAGTTGCTTAATATCTAGTGTATCAGTGTTTATATTTCACAGTCACATATTTCAGTTTCAGTGTTTAATTGCTGTGTAAGACAGAGACAAACATTTCTGCCCTGTGCACTGAACCTCCTGAGGGGTTCAGGGAGCACAGTGCTGAGAGTTGTCCAGCACCCTACAAAGGCATCATGTAACCCTCCCACAGATGGCCAGATCAGTGGTGCTTGCATCCCCATAGCTGTGCTCTGCCCCATACCTGGTTTGTCCTCTTTGTTGATTCCTGCCAGGCCTCTTTTCACCAGCCTGGCAATGGCCAACCAGCCAGCATGGTGGGGCATCTGCTGCTGTGGACATTGTGGCAGCATGCGTATGACAGGCCACTTTTTCTGTGAGTCATTGGTAGCACCGTGCTGGTACAAATCCATCTAGAGTATGAGGGCTGTTGAAATCCAGTTAAAATATTTGCATAATTATGCATGTGCTCTGCTTCACGTAATAAAATTTAAATATACTTAACCAGAGCCACCAAGATGAGACAGGTATGTTTGCTGTTCATTTCAGATGTATGCTTTAAGGCCATCCTTGGACAATTATTGTTTACATTTGATCATTAACCTTTTCATTTCTTTCTAACTTTTTTTGCTCAACCCACATATGTTTTTGTCAAGAAAATTAGAGCAGTGTATATTTGGGTTTGAACATTTGGGGGTTTTTTTAGTCTGTCATGACTTGTCTACACAAACATAGATTGTCTCTCTTGCTTTGTGTTGGCAAATAGGGCATTAATATGCGTTTTATTGTAAATGAAAAGGTTGTCTTTCACTCTCTTGTCCCTTGCAAGACTAAGTAGTGATTGATGAGCAAATGGGAAAAGTCTCTCACGTCTCTATCAGTGTGTTTTTGTTGTTGTTGACAGATGGTTGTTACACCTAGATAAAATAGAGCATAAATGTCATATGTGGTTTGGGTTCTGTGATGGGATAGGCTGTTGCAGTTTTCAGTTTTTCAGTGGACTATGTATCACTACCATTAGAGACATTTAAGGCAGCCTTCATGCTTCATAGTTAGTGTCAGACTTGACTAGACGGATACATGGTGTGTCCCTCCTTAGAAAAAGGAATCTGAACAATTACAAATAAGGATTGAATTAATTCTATGCCAGCTAGAAAATAGCATTTAGCTTCAAAAGAAGAGCATTTTCGCTACCTCCAAGTAATAATGTTTAAAAAAATTAATGAAAAGCAAGATATCCTTTTCCCTCCTTATAGGAAAAATTCATGCAGATTGAGCTGCAGCTTGAAAGATTTGAGTGTCCCTTTGACAGAATTGCTCTGTAGGTAGATATGGAAGTCAAATTGCAAAGTGGGTTTTAGAAAGCAAACACAAAAGAACAGTTCACTCTGTTGGCAAGCTTTTCTGTTTGTTCCCCATCTCCAGATAACAGTGGACTCAAATTATTGTGATGTGTTGATTGATTACAGCCGTTAAGTTTCTTAGTAATCAGTTTCATCACTTATTCTCAATTCATGCTTGCACCTTTGATTTCTCTTCCACAACAGGGTGATGTGGGTTGTCGTTGACTAATGAAGAACAGAATTGGTTTCGGCATGAGACAAACGGAATGCCGACACCAATCCCAAAATGCATTAATCTTTAATAATCCACATCTGCATGTTTATAAATGATATAACCAGGGATTGCTAATGTTGATACTCCCCCTTCCAAACAGAATCTGACATAGGAGTTGGTGTTTGCAAACTGCATGAGAGGCACGTGGCCATGCGTGGTGTGTGTGACCTTGTGGAGGGAGCTCGCCAGATGAAAGTTCTTGGTTGATTAAAAATACATGAAGAATTGCTTCGCTTCTGCACTGGTCTTTGGAGCTTATCGTTGTCGGGCAAGATGAAATATGGCATGATAGATCTTGTCTTCTAGGGAGATCAGACCCACCAAATGGTTTTTGGAAGCAGGTTTGCCTCAAGGTGCTTTTATCCTTTATGCATTCAACTTGCCCTTTTCTCCCTTGTCCCTGAGAACCGTTGAGACCAGGGCTGTGTAATATGAAATATAACGCAATAAGAAAAACTAGATTAGCTAGGAGTTTGTTCCTTTTGAGGGTAGTATTAGGGAGAGCACATACATTTTACTACTAAAATGCTCATTAATCACAGGCAATGATCTAATATGAGGAGTAGCAGGCAAGACTAGCTAAACAGTTCATTGCCACATAGTGCTGCTCCAATTTCCACCTGCTTGCTAAACCTGAGAGAGCCAGGAGAAGCAGGGAGGACTCAAACTCCGTCATTGGTGGTCTTTTGAGTTAATGCTGCTTGATGATGAATATCTATTCTGAGAAATTCTTACAGATAGCTGGATCAAGGGAAAAGAAATATGGATAAGAAACAGCAATTTCAGTTCACATTCACCCTTTCTTTTGTATCTTGCATGTATTCACACTGCAGATATCATAAATGAAAATTGATATATGGTTTGTTTAGAATTTGGTAATGGTAAAGTTAGGAGTTAAGGTTTTTATTAGCTGGCAAATCCTAGAAGTGTATGTCTGCTACATCTGTTGTGCTTCTCGGGCTCTTAAATTCAGTTGACACAATGAAGAACAGCTTAGAGAAAAAATTCTCCTTGTAGTTATAAATGCAGTCTAGAGAATGAGCATTGATAATGAAAAATCCTTCCTTTTGGAACTTGGATTAAATCCCTAAATGGAATTCTGAAGTTTTAAGTTTCAGGTGTATGACTGGGTAGGTTTCATTTCTGGAAGGAAGAAATAAGCCAAATGTAAGAAGGAAATACTACCCTCTCCTTTGTTAGGAGCTTTTAGATATTTAGCACTTGTATCAATTACAATTTTATATTCTGGTTAATTGACATTTTATAAAGAAATTGAGAATGTGTTTTCTCTAGCCAATGCTTTCTGCATTAACAAACATGTAATGATGTGTCCCAAGTAATTATGGATTACTAAATCCATACAACCCTTTGCAATCTTCTGCTTCAGTCAATGCAAAGAAAACTGCTGTTTTTACGAAAGGCTCAAAAGGACAGAGTTACAAAACACAGTATGATCACAGGGTTTGGATCATGCCCTGAAGAACATAGACACTTTTTCCAATGGTTTGCACAAATTTAAGAAAATATAATTTACAAAATCTAAAAGCAATTCAGAGGCCCCATAGAGGTGTGAGAGAAAGTGCTGGAAAGGTGCGGCCGCAGCCTCTCCCAACCCCTCTCATCCCAATTCACACCATCGCTTTGGAGGGACGTGGTGACACAGAGTGCAAAATATGTGGAGGGGCGGTTAAACGAGACTTTAGAGGGGGGAAAAAAGGAAATTAAATCAGTGGCTGAGCTTTGAAGAGGTCTGTCTAGTGCAGAGCAGTCTAGTGAGTGGGGAAGAAAGAAGCAAGCACCTCATCTAATCTTTCTCCTGGGGACCCAGGTGGACAAATTGGCAACCCTGTTCACAGCCTTCCCCCCCTCCCCCCTTTGTAGCATAAGAACTGCTAATCGGATCCATGCTGCTGCAACTGTGGTTAGTTATTAACAGAATAAAAGCAGGTTTCTTCAAAAGAACGGGTTGGGGAAAACGGCTCTACAAAATTGCAAGGTTGTTAGAATCTTAAATGCACAGCAGTCGGTTTTTCCCTATTCTGAATTAGCAATGAATACGGCCTTTCATCTGTCACTGTGCCCATTTCTTCAGAAGGCAGCCAAACATTAGGCTTCTCAAATGAAAAAAAAAATTGTTTGAAAGAGGAAAAATATTGGGGAGCAGGAAGAATAGGAAAATGAGAAGGAGAAATCAGGTTTTGTTTTTATTAATTTGGCCTGGTGAGAGAAATACGAGCTTGCCTGCTCTATTCTGTTCCTGCATGCCAGCTGCTGTGAGCCACCATTTCTGAATGCAGGGATTAGAAAAGATTTAACTGGTTGCTATCCTGGGCTATGCCATTCTGGATTGGCCTCCAGCAGAAATACCCTGGGCTGGAAACTCTCCCGAGCTTAATGGAAATAATGATTAAGTGGATGTGGAGTTAGGCAGAGGTGAAAGCAGAAAAAATCTGATTCCACCAAATGAAATTTCTCATAACTGTGAGGTGAAATTACAAGTCTGGAGTGGGTGTTACTGAGGATAGAAGAACAGTGATCCCTAGATTTAGACTGAGTTATGTCTTCGCTTATACAAATAAATAAATGATGCATCCATAATTTTGAGAAGCTTTAGTGCCTTCCTGATTTGGAGCAGTATTTTGGAATTTGTCAGAGAGGAGGAGTCCTCAGGCAGACAGGTGCTTGCCATAACCTGCTGGAAAGCCACTCATTATTCAGGTGAGTCGCAGCCTTTTGAAAATTCCCATTGACAGGTTGCTTTGGGCTTTTTTCCAAAATCTCAGGAGAAAGTGCTTCACTTTGATCCAAACACAGAGGTGACTTCTGTATTCAGGCATGGATGAAACAGACCCTCTTGGCAGTGTCGGCTGCTGCTCTCCCTTCCCCTCTGGAGCAAAATGAGCTTTGGCCTTGGAGGGCAATATATGTACTTTCCTGCCCCTTGCCACCAAGCCCATTGTCAGTTCAGGCAGTATTAACAATTATTTCACTTCAGACTCCTGAGTATTTGTTACAGTTTTCATACCTTATTCAGGGGTTACACAATCTGGAAATAATGCCTGGATGTCTAATTTGACAGATTCCAGTCTACTTAATTCTTTTTTTAAAGTCCATAATGTAATGAATTATTCTCTAGTAAGGGTGACATTTGGATGGTGTTCCGTAAGTAATATCTTGGGACTACACACTGGATAATGAGGATGAAACAAAATATTGAATAGCTACCTCATCCCATCAGCATCAACTTTGCTTTGAATTAAATGTTAGATCATGTCAAACAAGTAGCTTCTACTCATGAACTTAAGATGTTATTGCTTTTGTGGTGGGAAAAATCAGAGCTATGGTTCTCCAGGACACCTTGGCTCAGTGTTGCCTTTTTTAATGGAGATCTGAGAGCAATTTAGGACTTCAGTTACAGTGACACCTTTGGAAGTCACTCACAATGCCATCCTTGCTACGATAAATGTGACATAAATAGGAAAAAGAAGGTGGGAGTGTAACTTTCAAGAGTTAGTAGTGTGAGAAGTTTGTACTTTCCTTAGAAGAAATGTGGTTTTTTTACCTTTTGTTGATTTTATGTGGATTGTGATACTCATGTATGTTTGGGAATCTTGGGTCTTTGAAGCATGATGCGTTTGTTTTTAAGAGGTAATATGGAAAATCAGGATGGGGCCAAACAACAATCTTGAGGACATTTTCTAATGCAGAGCATCTATAAATCTGGTATGAGTTGATAGGCTTCTTGTTTACAGAAGCTTTGCACTGCTGCAGTGAAACAAATCAGTGACTTGCAGTCTTGCCTTCAACAAGGCACTTATCCAGCCACCGAAAGTATCCCAAGGAGGGAGCGTTCTGGGTCTGGTCCCAAGCTTCTGGGTCAGGGAGGTGGAAATTGTCTTGATGAGCAGGCTACAGTGGATTACCAGCATTGCTGGTGCTGGCAAAGGGTTATTAGCTGCAGAGTGGCACTGAGCAGAGCCAGAAGGTTTAGTCTGAGTGTGCTTTACTTTGCATATCCCAGCATATCCCCAGCTGCTGTATCTGAAGGGGTCCTCGTGTCTCAGGACTTTTAAAACATCTGCACTCAGATTACTGCATAGGTATGAGGAAAGCTTTAATATTTTGTGTGTCTTAATTTAAGAGGATATGTAGACAACCCTTGCTTTTAACTGGAATGACTAAGTCATTTAGAAAATACTGTTCATGCAACAGGAAGCTTGGCTACAATGCATAAATTAAGGAAGAAAATCATTTTTATTCCTAAGGGGTCACAGGCTTTGTAAGATGAAGAGATAACACAAAACACATGACCAGTTTCCCTTTATGCTACCCATAGAAAAATTTCTTTCCTTTGAGGTCATTTGCGCCTCACTTCCAATTTCCTGAAAAGCTCATTTGAAACACTCCCATATAGAAGCCTACTTAGGTTCTTTCATTTCTGATGTAGGGATCTGAAATCCAGAATGTCCCTTCTGGTCTGTGAATCTTTACTGTCACATCTACTGTGTGATGATTATCCCATGATTTTATCATATTTCATCTTAATCACTAGATTTTCAGGACCTCATTATTTCTAAAAGGAAGTTGTTTCAAATTCCAGTCATATTTTGATTATCATCCTAAACATCATGCTCTTTTTCCTCCCTGATACTTAGTCACAAATATGTATTTTAGAAAGAAGTCACAAAATCACAGCTTTAGTTTTTGTGATACTAAATAATAGTTGCTCTTTGAGCCTCCTGTCATATCATACTGGTAGCTGGTTCCCATTCCAGTTCTCATTAGGCTTTCTAGGTTTGTCTGTATGAAGGCTCACCAGTGACACATCAGCAGGGATGTTGTGTTGTCTTACCTCTACTGGAAACAATCCTCCTAATTCATCCTAGTAATAAATTTGTTTCTTCTTTAGTTACAGCCGTTTGTAGGTTACAAGTATTTTAGGTCAACAAATATGGTCAGATTTTTCCTACCTTTTCTTCTCCCACTTCTACCTGATAACCTACAGCTCTTAAGTTACAAAAGGCCTGTTCCGGTCTGTGAATATAAATGTTTGCATTTTTGATACTCCAACCCAAAAGGTGGTCCAAAAGGTTTCTTATGTAGTATTTTGATCATCTTTTATATTGACTAAGATTCCCTGCTTTGTGATTAGCCAAAATCATTCCAGACCTAGCTCTTAATTCCTAAATTATACTGGGAATTGTCCCAAAGACAATCCACAAGATCTGTAACTTCTGCCTTTTCTTCAGCCTAGTGTTTCCTTGCAGCACAGGCTATGATCAGTCCCCCACCCTCCCTTTCCCCAGTTCCTCATGCACCTTAAAATTCCTGTGCTGATAGCCCTCCTTCTGCCCTTAACTCATCATTTTCCAGAGGGAATCTGTTATCACTGAAGTGCTTTCTGGATTCAATTGTTCAGGCATAATTCTGTCCAGCTTAGAGGGTATTGCAGCTGAGCATCCTTGCAGTGGTGGGAGCAGAGAGCCCTCAGCATGTTTCAAAACATTACTGATGCGGACTGTAACTCACCGTAAGGACCCCTCCTCAGCAGTATATCAAAGGTCTGCTCTTGCTTGCTTTGTTAGCTCTGAGGATTTTACTTCTTACAGTTTCACTGCATGGCTGTAGTCATAATGCAATCACTAGTACTTTTCTCAGGCCATCTTTTCCAAAGGTGCTGTGCAGTCTCTCCTGGCTCAATTTGAACTATAGATTTTCAAAGTGCAAAATCTTTAAAAGCACTGCACATAATTTAAAAAAAGAAAACCAGATGACAAATATTCTGTTAAGCATTTTTAAATTCTCTTACCTCTTCAGCTGACTTTTTGATTTTTTTTTAATAGCAGACACCCTGTTACTTAAACTGCTGGTTTTAGTAGTTTTAACAACTAATTTTACTAGATAGCTATATAAATTTGAGTAGCATTTTGCTGCTCTTTTAAATACAGGGGAGAGAACTACTGTTGCAGCTTCTATCCTTTTAACATGCATTATTGCATTTTCCATGATTTTGCATAATAAAAGTATTGTGGAACATCTGTAGTATTCTCTTTGCATAAGTTTTGGCAGGTGGAGTATCTCACCACTGTGGGAACAATACTGTACAAAACATGGGAAAAGGTCATCCCTGTTTAAACTTCCATCTGTGTATCACTGGCTCGAAGTAGACAGTAGTCTGTCAGTGAAAAAAAATGACTGGATTTTTTCCCCTCTCTTAAATAGTTGTGGAATTTATGTTAAAAAAGAAAAGAGGTTGTTTTTCTTTTGTAGAGGTTTTCCTTCCCTAATAAAATACAAAAGTCTGTTCATGTATTATTTAAAGTGTCTTCCAAGAATCACAACTGCAAATACTGGTTGAAAGAGAGAAGGATTACTATCATTTAAAGGAAAGAAATGGAAAATCTTTAAGGTAATTTCTTTTCATGACAAAGAAACTTTAAAAGCATAGCAGACAGGATCTTCAAAGGTTTTTAAAGTCCTGTCATCAGCTCCCAATCAATAGGAGTTAGATACCCAAATTAAGAGTTTAGTTCAAGTCTTCAAAGGTATTTGGGTGCTTAACCTCCTTTTACCTTTCAGATCACTTCTAAGAATAAAATGGCAGTTCGACTGAAAGCATTTCGATGCAATACCTTCATGTCCAGCACGTGGATAATCTGTGGCACCCACTGATAATTAGCATAGTGGATACTTCTCTTGAAAGTTGATTAATTGTTAGAGTGTATTTATGAAATCGTTTTCCTTTGTAAGCAAAAATTTTGCTTTAAAGTTTGTTTAATATAGGAAAAAATCAGAAGTTAATGTAAAAAAGTGCACTGATAAAGTAGCATTAGTGTTTGCAGAGGCTAATAATTTCAGTGATTTTGCAAAACTCCTGAGTCTATATTGACTAAGGATGCAGATGAAACTCATTTCTTCCTAACGTGTCGTACATGTACTGTTCTGGGCTTTGACTTTCCTGGTTTGTGCAGGACAAGGTTGCTGCCAGATAACTGATGTAATTATTTGTGTAAAAAAATAAAGACCATGTAAAATATGCAAAATACGTTGCCTAGCATAGATATTCTATGCACTATAGTGTCTCTCAAAGTTGCCAAGCCTCCACCTAAAGGGAGACCCTGCTTGAGAGCTGTGTAGTGCAGTCAGGACTACCCCTGTCTTTCTTTTTTTTTTAAAGTGTTTGTAAAAATCTTAGATGGTTCTGCTCTACTTTAAGTACTCTGTCTGATAGCAGTGCCCCGGGCATACACAGTGGAAGTGGCAGTGCCCTGTGTTAACATGGAATTGCTGTTTGTTTACAGTCTTTGAGTCACTGAATCCTTCCTGTCAAGCCAAAAGCGCTCATTACAATGCAGGCACTTACCATCTCCACAGCCTACTCTTGAGTGACATCAAAATAGAATTTGTCCTTATTATTGTCATATGCCTCAGAGTTCGTGAATGGGCCATGGATCCCAAAGCCTCGGGTGCTGAGTGGCATGTTTGGTCTTTTGGAGGATCTGTTCTGCCTCTAGTCCGGCATTTGCATCTCTGAGACAGTTGTCACAGCTGCTCCTGGTAATGTTGAGTGTCATGTTTTTAGTGCAAATGCACCTCATCTGAATAGCTAGGCAGTGGTTACACTCCACATTTTACAGATTTTCTTCTTGTTTTCTATCAATCTGGCCTTTCTTCAGAGTTGGTGCTGAGAGCCGGTTGCTTTGAGGATGGGAAGTGGATGGGGCAGAGCAGACACATTTGCTTTCCTGCATTTATGTCCAGCTTGGGGCCCTTCATTGCTCTGAAGAGCAGCCCCTGCTGCCCCGCTGTCAGCCCGGCTCCCAGTGCCAGGACTGCCCGCAGGATTCTTGCTCCTGCACTGTGGAGGGGCAGCTGCTGAGCAGGAGGAAATGAGTCTCAGCAGGCACAAATCTATTGCCTCTCTTTTTATTCGTTTCATTTCTTTCAAACGGAAAACAATCTCAACAGTTTCTGAGGATGAGGGATATAAATCTGTCTGCTGCTATTTATACCATGCTCGTCACTACAGTGTCTAAAAGCTTAAAGTATATATTTGCTGCCTAACCTGAGGTGGTCTTCAAGCCTCTTGGGCTGTCACGAGCAGGCATGTCTTAGACCAGGAGCGAAGAGGAGTCCTAGGGGATGTCCAGGTCTCACTGTTTCTCCTGTGGCAAGCTGACTCTTAGGAACAAGGCCCCTGGGGCATTGGGAGGGTGGTAGTGTGGACCGCCCTGCTTGACACAGTGTTGAATGGTGACCCAGAGGAGTGACTTGCATCAGTGCGTTATTATCCATTAACATTGAAAGGGAACATTTTGTGTCCTGAGCCTTACAGACAGCACTGTGAGTGCTGTTCTTGTTTGGTAGTGGATGAACTCTGGATGTCTTTTGAACGTGGTAATAAAAGTGGATCTGTCTGTTCTGGCTAGTTATTTTAATAAATAACTTCCCTTTGCTTTTATTTGAATAATAAGATACCCCTTTGCTGCCTGATCACTTCCAAACATGCTTTGCTTTCACCACGTGCACCCACATATTATTCTTTATTCTCATATTCTATATGGACATTCAAACAATATTAAAACGACTGATTCATTGAAATAGTTTTTTAATTGTTGTTGTTAGTCACTTTTGTATTGACCGAATTTTTCATGGGTAATATTGTTGGCAGCAGTCCATGTCTGCCTGGCTGGAGGCCAGTTTAAGCTCGGCAGGATGAGCCCTATTGTTCAGCAAACTTGGATTTTGTTAAACTCTCTATGTGTCAGGAGATTTGCAGCTATAAATTGGATCATGTTGGTGAGGTTGGGAACTCGCTCAATATGAAATTGAACATTTTGCCACGCTTGTTGCTAAATATGTTTGTGCATGTTTCCTCCCTGGGTTTTGAAAAATAAAGGGAAAAAATATGAAAAAAGTTAGACCTGTTGAGCTCTGTCTTTACCTTATACAGGTGGTACTTTCTTTGATGTTAAGTGGTTGAAAAATGCAGCAAGACTTGGTTGTGCATTGAAATGTTAAAAGCAAATCTGTTTTCCCTTTTTCTCTGTGTGTTACAGGCAGTCAGATGCCACCGCAGCCTCCTGGCAGCCAGTCAGAATCCAGCTCCCACCCTGCCCTGAGCCAGTCACCAATGCCACAGGACCGAGGTTTGTTAGGTGTTGGGGCTTTTTCAAATGCAGCTTTCATTTTAAATTGCACATTAGCAATGTGAGATTTCCTGGTATTTCTTTTCTTCTCCCAGGAAAAATAATGGCAGTCTTCATTGTAACAGGATGGGGGCGGGGGGGGGGGCGATTTCATT
>JAWWEU010000111.1:54414353-54437181 GCA_035583155.1 Acropternis orthonyx | reverse complement strand
ATAATTGCGATGTTCAATATATTTACTTCTTGAAAAGGAAGATCTAAGTTGATCCAAGGAATCTTGGAACAGCAGTCTGTGGGGAGGGTAAACTTTTGAAACCTGAAATTTAGACCATTAAGCCTGCAGGCCTTGCATATTATTACACATTAAAAACTGCCATTCCTTCTTTGCTCTCCTCTGTGATTTTCCAAAGTATGCATGTTATTAGGCAAACTTGGGCAAACATTGATTGTACAAAGCAGACATACTCCTCAGGTTTTTCATGTTGCTGCTGAGATTAATTCCAGTAGTCCAAACTGCCTACTAAAATTAAGGATTCGCTTTGGGGGTATTTGGGAGGGCAGGGTGGGTGCTTTTGTACTACACGTCACCGTTGCCCTGATTTTTCAAGCACCATAGTAAAATCATCTTGTGTAAGTTATGTTACAGTAACAAATTAAGTGTAACGTGGTGGATGAGCAATGTTTTTTTGTTTAGTCAGTGCATCAACATCTCCGCAAATGTCTTTCCTTCTCTGTCCTCAGTACAGCACTTAAAATTTGCATCAGAGAGCATTATGCAAGGTTGGCATTAGGAAAGGTTGGATATTTCTTCCCCGGCTACCATCTGGGTAATCTGTCTGATCCTTCCCCAGATTCTAATTTATCAATGATAGATTATATGAATTTCAAGGCTAGGCAGTAGCAGAGGGAGGTTTAGGGGTGGGAAAAATTTAAACATTATTGCATGCTATACATAGACTGGGTTTTGTAATATCAGAGAGAGAAGCAGAAGAGATTCAGCCAGTTAACCTAATAGCACAGCTGGTAAAACACTAGGGGGTCTGGGTTAAAACCTTAGCTAGGT
Source organism: Acropternis orthonyx (assembly GCA_035583155.1). Taxonomy (NCBI): domain Eukaryota; kingdom Metazoa; phylum Chordata; class Aves; order Passeriformes; family Rhinocryptidae; genus Acropternis; species Acropternis orthonyx. The sequence continues at coordinate 54,436,332 of JAWWEU010000111.1, read as the reverse complement.
CATTAGTTTCCATCTTCCCCAAAGCTATTTACATTGTGAAGAGAAGCAGTCAGACAAATAAACAGTGAGGATACTGTAAGATATTAAAGCATAATAAGAATATAATTTTAAAGAAAAATAAAACCAGTCCAGAGTATTTTCTTAAACGTTGATCTTTCTATGAAAAGGAGAAATACTGCAGTGATCTTTGGAGGAAGTCCTAATTTCACTATAGTGCTGTTTTCCATTGCTGCTTGTTTCACATAAGCAAAGAAACATCCATTGTTGAATGGGTGTGAAGAAATGTGGTGATTGTACTGAAGGTATCAGCAGATGACAGCGTGAAAATAAGTTGCCCAAATACCAAAGGGAAGTCATGTCAGTGCTGTTACTCTAGTCCAGAGAACTTCTGATACTGTTAGTGGTGCCTTGATGGACTTAGAGAATTTGGCAAGGTTTTATGTGGGCTGAAAAAAAGAGCTCAATGTAGAAACTTGATTTTTTTGTTTTCATGGTTAATGGAGAAACATTAGAAGAAGAATTTCTAATTAGAAGAATAGTTCATTAAAAGCAAAAGAGAGAGTGAATACAACCCAAATGGCTGTCTGAGGAAGGAATGCCGGCCAAAAACTGTCATGGGTGTACAAACATTTGCTCTTTTTTCTCAAAGAACTTTCTCCTACAAACACTTTGGGACTTTTTTTTAAATTAGAATGTGATTTGAGAAAGAAATGAGAAATTTAGAATTTTTTGTAGTTTTTATATGAGTTAAAAACTGATGGTCAGAAATATTGGCCTTCTTTTTAGTGGCTAAAGAATAAGCCTCTGAATTTGTCTTGTGTCAGTGATCTCAGTACATTTTTTTATGCTGCTACCCTTTAGTTGCTGAAGTTGCTTGTCAGCCTAAGTGTTCACTCAGTATCAGGTATATTGCAGAGACATGGTGTGTGCAGTACCTGAATATTGCGCATGTCAGTGGTGCTGCTTGGGACATGTCTAACAGGTTCATACCAGAGACATCCAAAGATACTGTGTTGGTGTAGTGCAGGTGTTTTATTTATTTGATTCATTATTTCTTTTACCTGCCTGTTAACTGGACAGAAATATGGAGAATTAGTATTTGCGCCATCTAAATGAGATTGACGCTGCAGGGTGATCTACTCAGGCTCACCAGCCCTTCACCCTGTAGTGTAAATTACTAAGTCAGATGCTTTGTGTGTGTCAGTGGTTTCATATGTGCTGTCACCAATCTAACTCAGCATATTTTAGTACGGCTGCTTTCTGGAAAGTGAATATAAGATCTGAGGTATCTTGAATGCAAAGAAATCTTGTGCCTGCTTGCTCTAGAACCCAAGTTTTTTTATGCCACCCACATGATTTCACTTGATTTACTTGGGTTGTGTGCTGGTACATGGGTCAAACCTTCCCCAGTTTCTTAACTACTGTTACTTGTTTAGACTCGTATAGCATTTTTGTCTGCTTAGATTTTTTTTCTAGTACCTAAAACTCTTGCTGTGCCCTTTCAGTGTTTATTTTAATACCACTTTAGGTGTAGGTACCATGCCATTCTTTGCCAGTGACAGTAATTACTTTATGGCCAGGTAGTGCTGGCCCCCCAAAAGCAATAGCACAACAGTGTTTTCTTAGCTCCTGCAGTCTTTAAGCCGCCCATCTCCAGGTTTGACCACAGCATTTGAAGGTGTTCATTCCAGTACCATCAGCACTCTGTGCAGACAACCTGGTTGCATATTTAGGGTTCTGATATGACAGGCTTGCGTGAGAATAACCAACTCTTCCAACTACTAAAACACTTCATTAATATGTGAGTTGTGTTCTGTTGGATGTTTCCTTGCAGTGCTCTGGTGTGCTGACTCTGGATGTGTTTAGCTGGGCAAAACCCCAGACATGGTTTATTGTTCCTAAACGTTCCTGAGCTGTCCTTGCCATCTGAAACCAGTGGGCTAGGCAGAGTTTCAGTCTGACTGTGATCTACCTGAGCATCCTGCCATGCTCACAGGTTGCCACATTTTATTGCATTCACTGCACAGAATAATGTTTTTAATTTGTTTAGCTTTACCCTGCCACTTCTATCTCACTGTTGCTTATCCACAGATGAGCTAGATTTGAGAGTCACTGCTTTAGATCCATCTCAGTTCTGTTGTATTCTGTGGTGAAAATCCTGAGAGAGTAAATACAACACAAACTGCTGTCTGAGGAAGGAAAGCCTGCCAAAAGCTTGTGTCATGGGTGTGCAAACATTTGCTCTTTTTCTCAAGGGTACTGACCAGTGCCTTGCTGACATACCAAGCATTGGAAATTTCTGCGATTCCCCACACACACAAGTTTTTCCTTTAGAGGCAGTGGAAAGTAGCTCTTCACATATTTAATTTTTTTGAGCTGATTCATAAATGAGGATTTTATGTTATTTTTCTCTAATTATTTGATGGTTGGTGCATGCATCCAATCTGTTTCTGCTTTTCTCATTTCATGATTTTCAGAGTTATAAGCCTTCTTCAGCCTCTGCCCTTAAACAAGGGGAACTTCCTTATTCCTTACTCAGAAAGGTTCCTCAGTTGTTTTGGTCCCATTGCTCTGTCACTAAGCATGCCCCTGTAGAAAGAGCCATAGCCCAATGTATTTTTTTTTGTAGGTAAGTAAATTTTTACAATACACTGTTGCATGTTGTACTTTTCCTCATTTTGTATTTATCAGATGTGTAATTTAATGATGATCTGCTATCACTGTAAACTCCAAAGTTTTTGTGAGCTTGAAATGAGTAAGTGTTACACATGTTTTCAGGTTTGACTCATTCATGAAAATCGATGCAGTACTCCTGGCTCAATCAAAAGACCTCTTACTGACCGTGGGTTAAGTGTCTGCCAGTAGACAGTTGCTCTCCATCAACTGATATGGAATAACTTGTTCCTTTGCAGTCACTTCCTTTTTATTTGAGCCTCTACTTTTCTGCAAGGTTTTTTCATTTGCAAGCCAAGATCTTAAAATATCAAAAGAATCCATTTGAGATTTTATAGCAACAGCCAGCACATTCAGTGGGTGTTTGTCATGGTTAGTGCTAAGAAACAGATGATTTTGTATTGGTCAATGTACAAATGTAATTAAGACAACCTTAATGCTTAATTTCATGAAGCTTTAGTAATTTACTGTTGTTTATCTGTTTTGTGTATACATATGCTGAAGGGAAAGACAAATTTTTAAATGTTTTTAAAGTGGTATTAGCTATATGATGTATATTAGCAGACGTTAGTACTGCTTAGGACAACAGAAGCTTAATTTTTGTCTGTTTCTTCATCAAAGAAACAGAAAGACTTCTACCAAAAGCATTGATTGGTTTATATTTTTTCTCTATATTTTGCTAAAAAGAAAAGAAAAATAAACTGCTACCTGATCATTTTTAAACTTTGTGTGTGTTCTATTTGAACATGTAAACATATTTTTGTTATTATGTTGTGATAATTTTTAATACTATGCTACTGTTTCATTTAGAACTGAAATAAATGCAGAGATGACTGCAGTATTAAAATGGTTTTTAATAGACAGTCATTCTTTAGGTGTGTAAATTTAGTACAAAAAGTAACTAAAACAGAAGAAAATGCTTTTGCCAGGGTCACTTCTCGCAGCTGCTTCTGAAATAGCTTCATTTGCAAAAACCACTCAAGTGTTTTTTTGGTAAGTGATCTCTTACTATGATGGCAAGTAAAGCATCACCTCTACTTTTTTTTATCGCTAATATTAAGGGAAGGGACTAGATTTGTTCATTGATGTACATGTTGCCATTGTAATTTTTAAAGTCTTAACTCACAGCTATTTCCTAGGAGTTTATTTAAAAGACAACCCACCTTGTTGTCGCAGAGTTTGACATGTCAGATGTGGTCTGGCTGTTGAAACACTCCACTGCCATTACTCCAGTGCAGCTCTAATGTAATCCTACTTCCCTTCTTTACAAAAGAAAACTTTATCTTAGATCTAATTTTCTGGAAAGAAAATTTATTTCTTTTTGTGTCGGCTATAAAATGAAGTTGAACACTAGGGAAAATGTGTGTAAATAACGGAAGTGAATGTATGCCAGCTGCTCCCTTTCATTCTGATAAGATTTCTAGAATTGGTGTTGTTTTCTCTTCATGATGCATGAATGTTAATGTATTGACCAGGAACCCTTTTGTCTCTAAGACATCTGATCTTTCTGCAAATATTTGAAATGCTTCAAACTCATGCACTGATCTCTGAATGTTCACTGGGCTCTCATGGAGGTTGGTGAGGAGAGATTCCTCTATGTCACAGTGGAATCCAGATCACAGTAAGAACCTGTTCTTACCTTCTCCACATCCCAGCTGTGGCTGAAATGATTACTCTGCTCTATGGAAGGAAGTTAGAGCATGTCCTGTTTTAATACCATGTTTCAACACACCGTACAGACAGTAGCAGAGGATAGCACAGGTATTTTTCCTGAATTTCAGGATTCCTTTTCCTTAATTCTTTACCTGTCTTAATTCTTTATCTTCTTTCAAGAGAAGATAGCAAAGCCAACCTTGATTTGAGAGGAATCTTACACCCTCTGGGATGGTGAAACTCATGCCTTATGTCAAAAGGAGTTAAGGAATCTGTTCCTTTCTTGTTGTGTGGGTCAACAGCTCTGTAAACTAAGGCTTGAACATGAGTCTGAGTAGTATCAGATAGTTATCTCTGCTCTTGACTTACTGGCATGCCCCCAGCATGGTTTTGGCCAAAGCCCATGAGCACTTCCTGAGCCACAGCCCAGAGTGTGCGTAAGGCAGGACAAGGGACTGTGCATGGGAGTCTTGCAGATAAGACTAACAGGATTGAGTGGGAAGGTTTATCTGTATGGACACAAGTGCCACCACTCTCCTCCTGGCATGTTTTATTTATGACTGTACACATAGCTGCACAGTCCATTCCACAGCATCACAAGTGGATGAGATGTTTACTGAAGAAGAGGTCATTTGAGTAGAAACACTTCACTTATTACTCTGGTCCCTCCAGAAGCCTTTCTGACAACAGCAGGGCTGGCTAAAACTGATATTCTCCATGTTTTTCATTAGACATTAGCCCCTGTTCTCCATTAGCTTCAACAACCAGCAGTCCCTCTGCATCACTACTGGAAATTACTGCACCAGTAACTTTTCAGTGTGTCATCCATTCTTGTGTTGTTAAGTACTGCCTGCAATAATAACTGGGCTGAAAAACCTCAATCACTGGTACAATATTTGGAAAGTTAGCTCATATAGATTAGAGGGCCCACAGTGAACAGAAAACCCTCACTTCTGTACAAGATACAGGAGTAACTTTACTATCTTTATAATAAAAACCTCAGTGTGACCAGTATGAATTTTTCCATTTAAATGGATCTCATGAGTGTGATATATGTGGGGTATGTGTGTTGGGAACACAGGCATTTATATCGTACAGACATACGATTGTGTTAGGCTTCTAAATTACTTAGAGCACTGTCAGCAGAAGACATAGGCTTTGTAATAAGATTTGCGCACAGAGTGGAACTGTTTTAAAAACCAAGAGGTCTGTTTCAAAATAAAACTAAGTGGAGAAGGTCATGCAAGCTTTCCTTTGCAGGAGTGTGGAGCTTTCCAGCCAGTACAGACCAGTTTCTAAGCTGCCATTTCCCACTTGATTATATGCCATGTAGTGTGTTAGCGTGTGCATTCTGGCTCCCTCTGGAGCAAGTGCCAGGTTCGGACTTTGCAGTTCTGGTGTGATCAAGTGCCTTGTCTTGAGGCTTGCACAAAGATCAGGAACACTTGGTGCATATTCTGCCAAATCTTACAGTTGTTAAGAGTTTTAGCACAGTGCAGGTTGAGCTGTTCATGCAACCTGCACCCCGGTGTTTTCAGTGAGCAGTTTGATCATGTGTCTGTGTGTGTCCAATGTTAAAAATTAATAGAGGGCAGTGGAGGACGCACCTTTCACAAGTAGTGTTTCATCTCCCTGCGGCCCCAGACCGCACGTGCCTGATCTGGCTGCAGGATGTGCTGCAGGATGTGCTGATGCACATTGGCCCTCTGGGGCCGTGTCTCCCTCCTCAGCGGGCACAGTGGCAGCAGAGTGAGCGCTGTCTGCGGTACGCGCATGGTTTGCCTTGCAGAGAAATGTAGAGATGAAATTTAATATGCAAGCAGAACAGAAAAGAAAGCGGATTTCCTCCAGAAATAAGAAAAAAATCTTTGCCGTCTTATCAGCACATCCTCTTCAACGTTGAAAGCAGCACTAGAACCTTTCAGCGCATAAAACATTAGAAAACCAGCATCCTTACATAGACATTTCATGGGCAAGATTGCAGGATTTTTCCCAGTTCATGAAAACTTCAAAAGTCCCACCACAAAAGCCACTTCATCTCCCATTTAATAGGCTTAGTTCTGTGCCTTTATATGAAGCTTCTAAATTTTATAGCATTTCACTAGGTCTCTTGCTGCAGCTTTTGAACCTTAAATTAAATTGGGATTCATTAATACATTTATAAAAAAGAAAAAGGAGAGAATGCAATAGAAGTGTGCTGGGGACAGACTAGAAGAAGGACCTAGAGCACAAATACACAGCAGAATGACTGTTATTTCTGACTGGTATGACAAGTCTTCATATAGAGGTACATTTTAGCTAAACAGGACTGCCCTGTCTTTCTTTTACAAGTATGGGTTTTCAAACATTGTGTGCGGGTTTTCATGGTTGAGACAGCTTTGCTGACTTGGAGATATGTTTGTTTCTGTTCATGTGAACAACAGCAGTTTTCTGGCTATTTTTAGTCTGAAAATAACTAAAGAAGGTTGGTTTATGTTAATGCCAAAGATTTCTTAAAAATAAAGATTAGTTACCTGAATATTAATTTTTGCTTTGGCCCTTTTCTCCCTTTAGGTTTTATGGCAGGCATACAGAGGAACCCCCAAATGTCACAGTATGGACCTCAGCAAACTGGACCTTCCATGTCACCACACCCCTCACCTGGAGGCCAAGTGCATCCCGGTATTGGTAGCTTTCAGCAGAGTAATTCAAGTGGTACTTATGGGCCTCAGATGAGCCAGTATGGACCACAAGGTAAAACGCTTGCTGGTAATAGATGTGATAATTTATATGTATTTTTTACTATATATACATGTATATTGTGCATGTAACTGGGTGATCTCTTAAAAACTACAAAAACCACACACACAACACTCTCTCTAAAAAAAGAAATCCTAAACAAATAAAGCTGTCATCCAAAGGTGGAGCTGCACCTTGTGGAAGAAGGTGTTTCTGTTATTAGCACCTTTCTCTGCTTAAAAATAGTGACCTTAAATTAGGCAAGGGATTGATGAATCTGTGGTATTGCCAGATCTATTGTTTAGGAGCCCAAGCATGTCATCTCTGTGATGAGGCCACATTTGAGCAAGCATGGAATAAAGGTCACAACACCGATCCCAAAATAGGACTTATTTTCTTGGATGAAATCCCAAGGCCAACCTGAAATTGTGTGGTAACTGTGCGGGTAAAGTCTTCTAACAAGCGTAAATAATACAGTGGCTACTGTGGAAATAGAACATTGAGCTCTAATGTACATGGTTTGTGAATCTTAACTAACCCTTCAGACAGAGAGAGACAGTTCCTTTTGTTTTGCTTGTTTGACAGAATCAGTGGGGGAGTAAAACAAAAGTAGAATACACAATTTCTGCCCCTGGACAACCTTGAACTTGTCTATTGTTTTGCCTTTAATGGATAACCTTTATAAAGTATGCATCTGTTTAGAGCTTTAATGAAGTTGAAGTCAAGCCACGGAATATATAATGGACAGTATTTTCTTTAGAGGTACATAAAGAAGCTTTTCAATTTCAGCACTTCCTACTATTGCTTTCTTATTTAAAAGCCTCAACATGGATTGGTGCTAGCTGTGGGAATTTCTGTAAGGGCTTGATGACTTGCCCATGTTAGCAAGGACAGTTATTTTAGTCTCCAGAGCTTCTGAGAACTAGTTCTGATGTTTGTTTGCAGGGAGCCTTGCTGCCCTGCGCAATGTTCCTTTCTGTTTCAGCCTTTGGTTTAGTGTTCTGAGCACAGGGCTACAAGCCAAGATTTCCCAGTTTCTAATTTTGGCTCTGCCTTTTACATCATCTTTCAGCTTAGGCAAGTAGATTCATTTCTCTGCTTTGCTTTCCTTAACTGTAAGATGGGGCTAGTAATGCCTTATAGCCATGTGTGAAGATTAATTACCCAACTCCAGTTGACTTGTGCTTTCCTTTTATTTGGAAAGCATTTTGTGGCCATAAAATGTTGTCCAAGTGCTTATTTTTATCTGCACAGTGAGCAACTAGCTTAACTGGTAAAAACTCCAGTGGATTTATGATGTGCTATCCTGACTTCAGCTGTACTGCTGCTGCTGAGATTCCGAACCATGGGAATAGTGGGTGTCAAGTGCAGTAAAACATTAGCCATCCACACTGATTGAATGGAAGGGTTTTTGTACTAAATCAATGCATTTAAGTAACACGCCGAATACTACTTTCTTTTTTTGCTTGAGTTCAGCAGTTCTTTTCCTCCCTCTGTAGATGAAAGTGCCTATGTAATGATTTTATGGGTCACGGTCAGGAAGAAACTGCTATTAAAAAGTGAACTTGAGGGACAGGAAGAAAATGAACATCATTGTCATTAACAGTCCGTTTCAGAAGGGTTTGGTGTATAGTGTGATGGATGAAAAGTGTGTTCGTCTGCCAGCTCCTGGAAAATACTGGTGATGCTGTGCATGGTCATCATAAAATTAGGGCCTTGAAGACTTTCAGCACTGTAGGTAACAATTAGACCACAGGAATACTACATTTTCACCAGGCTAGTCTGACCATTAATAAAATCTGGAGTCGAAGATGGTGGTATCTCCAAGTCATGTATTTACCTGGATGTAAGTTTTTAATAGTATTTTTTCATTTTTAATGAAAGTAGTCTGTAATTACAACTCTTAGAGTATCTCTTACAAAGCACAGTCGTATGCCAGCAGTGATGAGTATATAATACTGTTACCCCATTTGCCTTTTACTGCCCAAATAACAAATATATTAAAAATTACCTGGGTTGCAACCAAATTCTTAAGTTATTAAACTAAAGTGAATCTCAAGGATCTGATTTGTTTTCCATGTTTTGTTCACGTAGGCCTTCCTCCAGAATATTGTTCAGCATAGGCTGAGTTTGACAGGACTACTTGTTTTTTTTTAATCTGGACACTAAGCTTTTGATCCATCTTAGAATACTGGATTTCACTGTGTGCTGTCCTGAAAACCATTGCTCAAGGCTGGTGGTCCTCTGTGCAGTGGAATTGCTCACCGTAGTAAAGACTGCACCAATGGATTGGATTGGGTTGGGTTGGATTGGATTGGATTGGAAGAATTAGCCCCCAGTTCATGAAAGCAGAGTGATCCATATCATGCTTATGGTTGATTTATTTGATTTTCATGTGCTTACATGACACTTAGATCTATAATAAGAGCAGAATGTATTTTCCCAGGAAGCAGTTCTGTACAGGGGACCTAGTCCAATTCTGTGAAACCATTTCCTACAAAAATAATAAACTACTTAGGCTCCACATGTCTTTGTGTCTGGGACACAACACAGAAGCATGCAGTACAGAACATTAACTTTAATTTTTTATTAAATCCCAGCATTTTCCTGTCCCTAAGAAGAAAAAAAAAAAAAAGCAGAGTAAGAAGGGAAGTTGTTACTGAAAGAAAGTCTCTTTGGTTTGTATTTGGACAACATCTAGCTCGGGGGCTAATGAAGCTCTGGTCTATGACCCGAGCATCAGACTGCTTCCACAGCAAAATGTCTCTGAAGTGCACTCTGGAGAGCAGCTGGATGCTGTAGTCAGTTGGGTCTTTTAAGACTGGGGCAGAGAAAACCTTCCTGTGGATCCATAGAGCATCTCAGAAACGTGTCCTGTCTCCCCACTTTTCCTACTCAATTTAGCAGTGAAACTGTTCTGTTTAGGTATAACAGAGAGAAAAATAACTACTGAATATGTTTGAACTACAACTCCAGAACTTCACAGTAAGTTAAAGTCCCCCTTTTTTGTGGTACAGTAGTATGAATTGAGAATTTGTGCTTTACAACCTTCCATTCTGGACTCATTTCACAATAGCATTTTGCTATCTTGCTCCCACTGATTGTAATTAAAATGGTAGCATCTTCAGTATGAGGTTCCCTAAGTATCTTGAGAGTCTGGACCTCTGAATCCAGATCCACATATGCAACAGCCTGTGGAGTTAAATATCAGCTGTATCTTATTGAAGTCCCCTAGGTAAAATAGTTCAAGGGAATTCAGAACAACACATTTAAATCGTCTGTTCAAGAAAAACTCTATGGTTAACTGCCCATGTTAAGAACTCTAAAATTATTTGGAGATGCTATTTTTAATACTGTGTATCTCACCTATGTCTCTAAAGCAGAGAGCAAGGATAACATATAGTTCTCAAATCTCCCTGTTTTCAGTTTGCCTAAAAATGGCAAGATATCAGAGCACTTTGTTCAGCAAACCTGAACAAAGTGGACCAGAGTTTCAGCAGTAAGTATGAACATCTGTCTTTGGCAGGTTGTTAGTCAGCTTTTTTATACTTTATCTTCATTACACTTTTTTTTCCCCCCTTCTGATTCCAGTTACTGCTTTGGTTTTTATCATACATTTGCGATGTTGTCTCTTTGGGTACAATTCTACTTTGCCAAGGGGGAGTTGGAATCAAAAATCCCTCAGATATGGAGGGGAGGAGTTGTTCAGTAGTATTGTACAGCCACTGTTGCCAGGCTTGTACCCACTTGAAAAGTGTGGGCTCTTGGACTTGGCTGCCTGACACGTCCAGCTGATGTGGGCTGGCCTAGCATCTGCTGCATTCATTGTGTTTAATGCTGCATCCATCTGTTTTCTGTCAAAGCCACTGCCAACAAATTACTAATCTATTAGAGAAACATGGAAATAAGATTGTGCTCCTCATTCCTGGCAATTCCTCTTGTATTTTGTTTGGCTTTTATTTTGTGCCTTTTTTTTTTTTTTTTTTTTTTTTTTTGTGTCTGAAAGGTATAAGAATAGCTAGTACTTGAGGTATGAGGAAATGCTTAGGGGGAAAAAAAACCATGGAAAAAGCATTGAAACTTGTTTTCCTTACTGAAAAGATACAACTTCCCTGTACTCTTGGATGTGTCCCTGGAGATGAATGATTAGGAGCTATTTTAACTGAGCCACATATTTTTATGGAGAAGATTCCACTGTTTTTTCTGTATTGTGCTTAGACAGGAAAAACCAGAGCACGAAAGATGAGATTTTTTTGTCCCAATTCAAAATAGCATCAAAACAGCAATAGTGTTCAGCATTGGTGTTTGCTCCTCCAAGCATGCTGTTGAACTGTACTTTGTAGACCATAAATGACAAAACAAATTGGCTTTATGTAAATTGGACTGGCAGTAGCTCCCAGTGATTATGGATATCAAGTCTGCTAGTCTAGGGAGGGAATTTGCTTCACTTTGGGTACTGTTACATGTACATAAGATGCGTTAACTGGCTGTGCCTAATCTTTGAATGCACAAATACACCATTCTTGCTGCATTACATTTTCCTTGTACAAAGCAGCTGGAAAACGAGAGCAACATCCAAGTTGTACATTATGCCTGTAACACATAGCAGAGCAGTATGAAACTAGCCAGCCCTTTAGTTTGCAGTCACATATGTTGGATCAGAAGCATGACTTAAGAAGGTCTCAGCAACCAAAACTCTGTCTGGGGGCGATGGCTCACTGAACAGAGAACAGTCAGCTGCCAGCGGCCAAGCCTAGAGGAGGAGAAGTGACAAGGCAGTCTGAAACCAGCATAAAGCTGAATTTGGAGCCTTTCATCTCTGTTGAACCACATATTGGGGACCCTTCTGTGAGGACCCCCAGGCAGAAACTTGGTTTTTAAAGCAGAAGAGCAAGGGTTGTTCCATTTCCTTGGGAACCATGGGTCTCACGCATTCTTGCTGAGGAGATCTTGTAGCAGAGTGAGTCAGTTACAGGGTGGGGAGGAGAGGAGGATCAGCCAAAGCACAGCAGCAGGAGCATATTAATTAATTATGTGTGCATTCAAATGATGGATGAATATATTTATTTTAAATACAAACAGGAGTTGCATGCCACCGACTCCCTTTCCTGGTAGCTGAGGCCTGAGGAGAGACATGGCTGAAATCCAGATTCAGAGGAAGAGTCCAAGGGCTTCTGCCTTCAAATGAGCGTGGGAATATCTGAGAGTAGTCAGGAAACTCTGCTCTGTGGCATCCCACAGGGAGGGAATGGGTTGTGTTTCCACTATTCTGGATGAGATGGAAATGAAGACAAGTCAAAACTGATGACTGAAGTAGTGCAATGTGATCCATTTCCTAAAATAGTTTTCTATCATATCTTTAGATTTTTTTCCCCCTCTTTCTTATGCTGCTTGGATTTGTTTCTGTAACACTGCATGCTGTATACTCGCCTTTTCTTGAGATTTCAACATGACAGGAGAATCAGCACTCAAATGAGTTAAGCTGCTGCAAGTGGAGCACTTAACTCCAGTGACAACATAGATTGGGGTCAGCCAGGTTTCATGCCGTCCTTCGTAAGGCACCTGCTTATATTAGCATCTTTGTACTACTGCTGATTACTCATGTAATACTAGTTTTCCCAGAGGAGGTGCACTGTAAGCTACCACTCCTTCTTGCTGGCATAGCCAAACTGAACTTACCAGGAAGGCAGGGTAGGGCAAGAGGGAGCAGGAATCTTTTCTGGACCCCAACAGCCATCCTCACCGGTCCATGCCAAATCATCTCTGACACAAATGGGCAGAACAGTTAGGAGCAAGAAGCCTGTTGCTGAAATTGCAGAAAGACAAAGGAATGAAAACATGAAATTACAAAAATAAGATTCTCCCTTGAGCTTGGGTAATGGGCCTCTTCCATGCCACATCTTTCTTTACTGTGTAAGGCAGTTGTGTACTCTGTGCTGTGCTTTTAACCCTCTGGAGGCTGTGCTTTTCTGTATTTGCTGTTGGCTCATAACATATATTAGACAGAAATGTTTCAGGGTACCTGAAAATGAGATTCATAGACTCATTCAGGTTGGGAGGGTGCTCAGGAGTTGTTCTTGGCTGACCTTGTATTCAAATCGGGGTCAGATAAAAGATTAGAGCAGGTTACTCTTGGCTTTATCCAACTGGGTTTTGAAAACCTCCGATCAGGGAGTCTGTGTAACCTCCTTGAGCAGCTTGTTCCATTGCTTTTCTGTGCTCACTTTGAGGCCAGCGTGGTTCACTTTAGTTCACATGTGTAAGTTCTGCAGCTACTAATTTCCTAAATAGATATATTTGCTCAAAAGTTTTAATGTTTTTCTCTGTGCTTTTTATCATTTTGTTCAGGAAACTACTCCAGACCACCGACGTACAGCGGTGTGCCCAACACAAGTTACAGTGGCCCAGGACCTGGCATGGGTATAAATGCCAACAGTCAGATGCATGGACAGGGGCCAAGCCAGCCTTGTGGTACCATGCCCCTGGGACGGATACCATCAGCTGGGATGCAGAGCAGACCATTTCCTGGAAACATGAGCAGTATGACCCCCAATTCTCCTGGCATGTCTCAGCAGGGAGGCCCTGGGATGGGCCCACCCATGCCAACTGTGAACCGTAAGGCACAGGAGGCGGCTGCTGCAGTGATGCAGGCTGCTGCAAACTCCGCTCAGAGCAGGTATGCATTCAGGTGAAAGGAATTTAAACAAGTAGGAATGTTTTTCTTGGTATTTCTGAAGTAATGGCACTGGATAGATGTATGAATATGCATTTATACGTATTCTAGCTGTGCCCTTATCTCTGGGAGGAGATGGTGTGTGGGAAGAATACTTTTCCTTAAACATAAGGGGAAAGCATGTTGTTGTGTGTTTGAATCATCCCCTTGAAAAGCAGCTGTGACAATGGAGATGATGACCACTCCTAGCTTAGTTCTTGGCACTGTGGGCTTTAGGAAAATCCACAGGCTTGCAGTGACATTAGGAGTCAAAAACAAGCCTTCTGCAACTTCAAATTGATTAGCTGGTTATATTTTTTTTTTTAACTCCAGTAGGAAGAGGTCCAGCATGTCCTTGGCAGCTTGCCCCTGCCAGAGAGTAGAGGAAGCTTACAAAGCTGCCCATCAGCTCTTGCATTTGCTGCCCATATTTTGGGCAGCAGTGCTGATGGTGGTTCTCTTCTACAGGACTTTCTTGTTCCTAGGCAGGCATGCAGAGGAGGAGAGGAAAGCAGCCTGAGTGGAGCAGCTAGAAGGGAAAGGCAGAAGGAGACATAAAAGCAAACTGTAGTTATCAGGAGTTGATACCTGCCCCTTGTACATTCATGAGAGAACCTGCTAACAGGATGGTAGAGATTGGAGCCATCATCTGTCTTCTTGTCTCCCCTCTGGGAAGCATAACTACATGTTGCCATTTGTACGTGGATTTTGATAAAGGCACTTTTCTGTCCGTGCTTATTTTAAAGATACCTGAATACTTGCAGTTAAATTCTATTTTCTGCGAAATTTTTCAGATTAAGTAATTTCCACACTTCTGTGGACTCAAATAACTCCTGGTATATTTATTTACCTTTTTCTATTGCAAAAGGTTCCATAACATTTGAGAATTACACAAAGCTAGTTGGACTCTCCTGGTGAACATGTTTGTATGTGTGTGTATTGCACATCTTGCATTTATGCATATGTGTACACAGATGCACATATACTTGTACAGGTTTTTATCATTCAAGACCAGTGTTTGTGGACACTAGAGTTTCTCTGATTCCAAGACTTAATGTAAAACAAGAAATAGGAAGCTGATGTGTCCTTGTATTTGTTGCTTTCTTGTTCTGTGAGTTTGGAAGGCAGGTGGCTACTAGTGATAAGCAGCAGCAAACTTTTAAAACAGTAACAGTAAATTTAGTGTACTTCATGTTCTTGTTTGGTAAAATAGAAACAGACTCCCTTAAAATAGAGCATACTCCAGCAGATATCTGTGAACCAGCAGTCTCTTGCTTCTGTTGGTTGTTTTAACAGACCTGTCTAGTAGGATTTACGGAAGTCTGCTTCTGTCTGTCTGGTTTAGGCTATAAGCTGATAGGTCAGGCATGAAGGAATAAATAGGCCATCCCTGCAGCTGCAGGAGCAGGATTTCTGTAATCACAGAATGGAAGGTAAAGCTCACGTTTGTTGGTCTTGATAGCAAGGAAAGATTTTGTGTTAAGTGGCAAGTATTTGGTTGTGATTCAACTTACACATTGGGCATAATGTGGGGTTTTGATCAAAAGCTAGGTTAAATGATTACCATTCCTATCTCATACCTTCCTGCCAAGTCAGTTTGTAAAAATGCTTTTTGGTTTTAGCTTTGGCTGGACGAAACCGCACCATTTCAGAGCCTTCCCATCACACACTGCCCATTCCAGTGATCCAACACCTGTGAAAGGGCTGAGGAGTCATTGAATCTCTGTCACAAATACTGGCAAAATGGCTATTTATAAACTGCAAATTGATAGAAACTTGTCACACTGCTCTGATACCAGTGGTTTGCAAGCTCACTGTTTTCCTCTTTGATCTCAAGTCAACTGCAGAGTAGAAAGCCTAGTGGCTTTTGGCTATTCCTTCAAGTTCTCCATTCTTGTGTATGAAAGGAATGTACTTGACAGTGGTTTGGATTTGCAATACAGAACAAATCCAAAGAGGCTGTTCTTTTGTTCTGCTTTAGGCCACCACATATTAGTTCACCTGCTTATCCCAGCTAGCTGGGGGCTGGTGGACAACCCATGTTTTCTTCACAGCACCCCAACTATGGCAGCACTCAGGCTCCCTTGGAGCCTGGTCAGTATGGGTAGGTAGCAGTGTAAACTGGACTTGTTGTGGGACCTTGCCAATTTTTTAAATGTTTATAAACATGCCATCTGGCTGCTGAAAGTCATATCAAAGGTACAGAAATACTTGCATCACAGAGAAAATTTTAGTTTTTGGTTTTCTTTTTACTAATGCCACTGTGACAGTTCAATGAAAATCTGCGTGTCACTCACTCACACATCTGTGTGGCTGTTGGCATGGCTCCATTTCCTTGTTCCTAAAAGGGAAATGAAGAACCTCATCACTGAGGTTCTCATGAGCTCTCTCCTCCCCCCTGACACAGGCATCATCTTTCTCTGCTTGTTGATGTTCTTGTCTCTCAGCGTGCTGTGCAACCACATGTTCTGGCCTTGCTGGTACTGTCACTGCTGCCTACGCAAGTGAACTGCAACCCCCAAAATGTGATCCCTTTTGGAGAGGTGGTGTACTGCAGGAGCGATTACAGGGTCTCTTAATGGGATTTTCAAGGAAGTTTTATTACATTGTAGTTGAGTGTGCCTGTGTCTGTAATATTTCAGTTAATCACTAGAACAATTTTTAAGAGCACTAAGTATCCCCTGCAAAACATTTGCTTGAAATGCAGCTACTGTTTTCTCACCAAAGTCCTTCACACTGTGATTTCTGTAACCAGATCATAAATTACAGAGCTGAGAGAAAGCATCTACACTGGCTCCCAGCCTGTTTCTCCCTTATAACCAAGTCCATCTTCACCTGAGATTTAAGCTTTATGGACTTCCCTGCCATCATGTTATTTCAGTTGTTGCCTCTGTAGGAAATCTGTAATACCCAAATTGCTGCTGCCTTCATGGTAATTAACAAGTTTTAATTACCAATTTTCTGTAACTGCTCTTGTTAGGGTTTTTCTTTAATAGCATTGTTCATATATGTGCATAGAAAAAGTGGAAAGAAAAACAAAAAATTAAAACACAAGTTTACTGGTTCTCCTGCTCAAAAACAAAAAAATAGTGAAATGGGAGAGCCCTCCCACCATATTACTTTGCCTAACTGGAAAGACATCCACTCTTATATGCTAATGTGCAGCCTTTTTCTTTGAATGTGCTGAGTTTGTAAAATTCAGCTGTGAAGTTCAAAAACTGTTGGATTTTTATTACTATAAATCACGCTCCTCTATGCAGAATTAAGAAGAAAATTAAATGGTTCTGTCAGAGTCATGGTTACACAGTAGTGTTTCTGTGCAGGTTGGTTGTGATCCCCTTCAAGGTCAACTTGTTGACTCAGTAACCAAGTATCAGTAGGGGAGAGAAATTTATCTTCATCTGTTAATCCACAGGATCTGTCCTTTACCAGCTCAGGAGTCTCATTTAGACATAAAAGACTGGTTTGCCTCTGCCTTGCCAAGCCACGCTAGCAGCTGTGTAAAATGAATTTAAATGGCATGCATCAGAAAAAAATCACTTCCACTGGGGCACAAAATCAATGTTCGTTAATGAGAGCTGGATGATCGAGACCTGAGTGTCAGCCAGTTATACCTAGGTATCATCCTCAGCACAGACCATGACGCTTTTCATTAGAGAAGATAAAAATCATATAAATAAAAGAGTGATGGCCGTGGAAGATACTAGGTCTACACCATTTGAATTAGCCTTTGCCCTCATCTTGAGGCTTGCTTTATGTTAAGCTTAGATTAATTTCTACAGATACATAATACTGTCCCTGTAACCTAAAATCTTGTGATGTGCTAGTCTGTCTTGTGCATGCAGGCTAGTGTTTCCCAAATGATACTTAGCATGTCAGGCTAAAGAAAAGAAACGTGTTTTTAAGACCTCTTCATTGAACCTCTTTATTGTTTCACGCTGCCCAGCGTGTTTAAGCTTGCTCTGGATAAAAGTTTACAGCAGGCAATGTTAAATAACTCTCTAATACCTTATGTAGTAATTCACTTTATTTTCAGGAACACAATGTGAAGAAACTTTTTATATTTTCTTGGTCTCAGCATAATCATTGACTAGTGAGGACTAGATA
The DNA here is from genome assembly GCA_035583155.1 of Acropternis orthonyx. Taxonomy (NCBI): domain Eukaryota; kingdom Metazoa; phylum Chordata; class Aves; order Passeriformes; family Rhinocryptidae; genus Acropternis; species Acropternis orthonyx. The sequence continues at coordinate 54,418,469 of JAWWEU010000111.1, read as the reverse complement.
TTGAAGACCTATTATATCCACAGAAGAAAAGACTCATCATAATTTAGGTTGATATTGACTGAGACCTCAAAGGCTGGTTCTTCTGCTGGAGACTAGAACCCAATGGAGACCTTCAAGGACCCGGTGACTCTAAAAGATGAAGTCTTTTATCACACTGTGATTCTTAGAACAGTACATGTATTTATAGTGATAGATAAATATTTCTATGTGTACAAACCCACAACACAGTAAGCCTTCAGTAAAAACAATTAATTTTAAGCAAATGAGATAGTATTTTCCCCGTTGATGTGGAAGGCAGCAAGTTTAGCCAGTATCTTCTAGTACCAGCCAGTTTTGAGTTTCTCAGCTTGTAGATGCCCAGCTTGAAACTTTTCAGGACTGTGTGTACACTGTCTGTGAGCTTTGGTTTCCTACAGCAAATGCCTGGTACAGACTTTAGAGAATTGATTATCGGGTTGACACCTGAAGTCAACAGGTGTTTTTGGAGCTAGATGCTTGTCCACCATTATTTTCAGCATCTCTCATGCTAGCAGTGACTGTCATTCTAAGTATGTCTTCTTAGCAGTTGGAAGTGTAACTGTAATATATGGAGAGGTAAAGACATAGTTGCACAATAGCTGGCTTGTGTGCTGTTAGCAGTGTGGCCTTAGAAGACGTAATTCAGTGCTAGCTGGCTGTAAAATGCGCATCCAGCTGGATGCTAAAATGAGCCTTTTGCTGGTGCAACTACAGTTATCAATACCAGATTACAATAAAATGAGTTTTGGTGTGCCTACATGAAGAGCAATCCTATCTTTGAAGGCAGTATCTTTGACCTCAATGTACCTTAATATGATTCTCAGGATTGCATGTTGCAATTTTGTAAATTAAAGCAATTTTTTTTTATAGATTGAATGAATTTAGAATTCAGTGTCATTGATTTTAGAGGAGATGATTTAGACATAGTAGTTTATTAAACTGAGGAATTGGGAACCAGCTTAGCTATTTGCAACCACTGGCCATTTTAAATCCTGGCCACTGAGTTGCTAAATTGAGGTGGATATTTATATTATGGTCCACTGATCGCCATGCCACTTGAGAAGTGCTGTTCAGTCTCTACAGTAACGTGTGATGTTCCATTGTTTTGACATACTTTTAGGCATTCTAGAATGTGCTTCTGGTTCTAAATTGCTTAGCAACTGGTTAGATACTACAGCCTCATTGTAGTGTGGTCAAAAGAATTTACGTAGGCTTTTAATCAGTCATAAAACTGATCTAGAAAACCTACACTAATAATAGAGAATTTCTGTTGTACAGAGAAACACAATTAATGTAAATTAGTTTAAAAAGTGCATTCTAGATGTCTTCTTTATAGTATGTGTGTGTGTGTGTGTGTGTGTGTGTGTGTACATGCACACTTGCACACATACAGGCAGACTAACCTTCCATCAGCATTTCTCTCCTGCTATATATGTATAATTCATATTCCGTGTTGCTGGTGCCAGCAAAGCACTTTTTCTGTATTATTTTCTCCAACAGCAAGGTAATGCAGCACTGCTGATGGACTAGAAGGTACTGGTGAGGAAATATAATAATGGACATAGTGCATTGAAATGTCAAAAGGAAAAAGAATGAGGCGGAAATGGGGAATAAATTTTTTAAAAAGAATAATAATATAGATAAAACCCAGAACTTGTTTAGGTGTTTTACATCCTAGAGCCTGTCAGTTTCTATGTAGTACTTTCCAGTCTGGCCCTTTTGATCTTGAAAGTTGGGTTTAAAATTCTAATTGTGATTTTGAAAGCTGCAGTTTTGTAGCAGGAAGTCTTGAATGCTCCAGTAAAAGTTGCCGTCTTTAATCCCTGAAGAGAGTATATATTTTCCATTGTTTTCCCTTTTCCCCTTAAGCTCGGAGGTGCTGTTCTTCTCTGCTGGGAAGTTCGGTGGAGTGCAGGAAGGTTAAGTACTCATTCAAGTTTCTTTGCTTATTCAAACCAGGCTACTTCTAGATGAAAGGCTGCCAGCTGTGAAATCCCCAAAGTAAACTAGGCTAAGATAGGACTGGGTAGCCATAATTGGAGCCAGTGCCGTGTGTTATCTGTTGCCTTTGAAATAAGCCCCTAGCAGAAAGGCTCTTTCTGCCGGGTCTTTTATTTAACGTTCAGTCACATGGACGGAGTTACTCCTGTTCAAATTCAGGCCATTCACTGTTCTCCAGTCTCAAGCTGTCTAGTCAGAGGGGTCTGCTCCCCTCCTCTAAACATTCCCAGATTTCCTTTAGGGATCCTGACAAATTGCTCTACACTGAGTGCCACTTTGCTTTCCGTTAGTGCGGTTTGAATATCCAGGCAATGCGTTTCAGTCCACTAAACCACGTTTGGCTTCTGAAATAAAGTCCATGTGTAGTTTCAGCAGGGTGAAGTGGCATTGCTTCTTGGCCTAAGTGACTGCAGAGGGTCTCTGTGAAGCCCGAAGAGTCACACCGTGCTTGCTCCACCTGAGCCTGGGGGTGGTTCTGTAAGGGCTGGAATATTTTCTCTCCACACCAGGTTTCTGTGTGATTGGAGGGGTTAAAAGTCCAAATGCTAATATTTACTGTAACTGTAATTTCTAAGGGAGCTATTAAGAAGTATCGACATATTTCTCTTCCAAGGAATGAATTCATCTTCCCTCTTCATGAGAAATGATCATTTGTATCAGGCTGATTTTTTTTATTATTTCTTTTTTTGAAAGGGTTTCCTTTCCTTGTATTTTGCTTTTCAAAGCAAAACCATGTATGGCTTTTTGCTACAATGTGTTAGGAGGGGGGAAGTACAGCTCAGCTTATATTTATTTATTATAGCAAGGGGAAAGCTGGAAATCTTTTGTGATTATTTTATTTTAATGGAAGTGCATTTTATGGATCAGCTCAAAATTGCTGATAAAATCACGTAAGGACTGGAAGAAACTACATGCTGAGCTAACCAAACCCATTTCTTGTGGAAGACTAAGAGAAATATATTTTTATCTGGAATTTCGTTTTACTAAAAGGTAAATCCATCATTTCGGAGCCCTGGTTGTCACCATGCTGCAGTGCTCTTTCAGGCAACCAGTGATTTGGGGAGGCATTATTTTCCTTTTTGGTTACTCATCAATCAAGTAGACTGCTGTATGCTGTTCATGCCATTAGAGATTAACCACAGACCTCAAGAGTCCTACACTCGTTTCCTTCTTCGGAGAGTAACCATTCTTAAATTGTGAAAGCAGGAGTGTGTTAGTCATGAATGAGAATTTTCACTCACCTCAGAGACACTTCTAATTCAATTAGTATTATGTCAAGATTATTTTGGGCTTGATTTGGTTGTTTAGCAGTCATTGCCCTAATTATTTTGAAACAGAATTGCAGTATAGGACTCTGTGTAGTTTATTAACATTCTGCCTCAGGGTCAGCTGTTACATCGAGATTCTGTACTTTAAAATCTGATCTTTAGCACATTAAGAATGAAGTACTTCATTAATTGTTATTGTATAAAGTTAAAGAATAAGGAAGGACCTTAGACTGAGTAATATTTCTTGGGCAACAAGAAACATTTCAGATGAGGAAACTGAATTTTCACACTGTCTGTCAGATCTACTAGTTTAAATCACAGAACTGCTTAGGGGAAAAAAAGAAAGGTAAAACAAAACAGGAGAAGAGCCATCTTTTTAATGGGACTTGTGAAGAAAGCTAATTTTATGACTGCTCTGTGTGATTTGGCACATACACTGTGCAAGTAACAAGACTGAACAGCTTGAGATTTTTGTGACAGAAAGGGAGACACAAAAATGGTAGAAGGGTTTCAGGTTTTAAAGGGGTTTTAAGGTTTTAGGTTGTTTTATTTGAAAGAAAAATAAACAATTACTTTTTTTTAGCAATGCTACCTGGGGAAATACGAGTAGGAAGAGCCCTTCACTTTATTGATGAGTTCAGGTGGGAGCATCAGTTCTAGCTGGACATATAAAAAATCTTGTAAGAATCTGTCTTAGTTTGAAAAAGAAAACTAAGATATCTGGGGGCTAATAGAACAGAGGACTCCACACAATTAATCACACGAAGACTCAGTGTAGATTTCAAATTAGGGAATAGGTTTAATTAGGTGAACGGTAAAAGGGCAAAGG
>JAWWEU010000111.1:54356761-54414253 GCA_035583155.1 Acropternis orthonyx | reverse complement strand
AAAAACTGCAGAGAACCGCCCCGACGAAGCAAGGCACCTCCAGAGACCGCAGCTCTCGGCTCCGAGCACAGCGCCGACGAAAACCGCGTGTGCCTGAGTGGAACCGATACAAAAAAAACAGAGGAAAAAAAAAGAAGTTCCCCTCCTTCCTCCCTCCCCCGGAAGCTCCCCCCTCCGCTCCGGGCTTCACTCCCAGTCCAGACGGGTGAGGGAAAGAGAAAATTCTGCAACCTTAAACCCATAACAGAATCATACTAAATAGTAGTATAACAGCAATGAGATTTTTTTAATGATGGCTAGCAGTCTTACTAACAAATCAAGTACCTGTTGCAGTTGTCACAGTAGGTTTCAGGTACCTTTTGAGCCAAAGATGAAGAGCCAGCTGGAGTCATGCTGACATATGCACCACACTGCTCCTGTGAAACTGTCCGGGTGCCAAAGAGGTGAGACTGATGGTAATAGTGATGGTAATAGTATCAATAGACATACAACTGCTCCAGGCTATTGGGTAAAGATAGGTAAGTGAAAATGTGTCTGTTGGGAAATCCCTTTGGAGAACTTCCTTGCCATGCTGCTGCTGCACATGCACAGTTGTTTTCAATGTGCTGCTGTCAGCCAGATGACGTTTGACTATGAAAAGATACACTGAAGAGCTGGCATGATCAGGGTTTTATTAGCTTTTCAGTTGGTTGCCAGCACAGCGAGCTCCATGGAGTGGCAGTGGTGCCCAAAAGCAGTTGTGAGGATGTGACTAAACATGGTAAGAAGGAGGTGAGAGGCATCATCCCCAGGCAGAAGAGGAGGGAGCTCAGGGGGTCGAGCCTCTCCCAAGACAGTGTTCCACCAGAGGAAACTGATTGGGTGAAACACACAGTGTGCCCTTGATTTTCTGTAGCATTTTAGCACCACACTTTGGTGACCTTCTGGCTGTTCATGTGCTGGGAACAGACTCTTAACCGCTTTCAAGTAATCTTTCTGGGAGAGAGTTCATGGGGCCTTCCCACTTTTTAATACATCTATTTATAAACATGCACAAAAATAGAAGGTGCATAGTGAGAGTCATATGAGTCATTCTGATTTTGATATTGAGTCACACCAGGCTAAATCACCCTTCTTGGCATTCTGGGTCAGATTCACTGCGTCATGGCATACAGGGCAGATTTCCTTTTTTCCCCACAAACCCAGTTCATGCTTGCTCCTGCTTACTGGACAGATTACAGCAACCCTCTTTCACCCATCACATACTCCACTGGGGCTAAGAAATGTATCTCCTCAGTGCTCAGATATCATGTCTGATGGGGACAGTTGTGCAAGAAGTTGCTCTTAGAGCTGCTGTAGAAACCCACGTTGTCAGGAAGGTATGCAGAGATTACCAGGAGGAGAACCCTGATGGGATTACGAGCCATTTGACTTGGCCTGCTTTTCAGTAGTTCTGTGTTTTACATCACACAGCATTAGATAAATTGTATTTGTCCAGTACAAGCTGCACTGAGTACTGAGAGCTTGGTTTGGTTTTCCACAAATAAATAAAAATATGGAGGTGTCGCTGCACTTTTAAGAATGCTGTGCAATAAAGGCATTTCAGACATTCCCTATGGATTTGAAGACTGGTGACCAAACATTGTGATCACCCTGAAATTCAGACCAAAACCACTTTAATTGTTACAAAAGCAATATCATAAAACCAAAATCAAACAGTTGCAACCTAAAAAACAGACAAGCAAAATTTAAAAAGAAGCCCTGCAGTATTTCACTATCACTGATGTTTTTCAGTCACACACCTTTCTGTCATTAAAATGAAGTTAAATATTTATTTTTTTTGCAGGCTTGTGCTATGTTTTTCCCACTGTATTCAACTACCTTATTATTCTTCTGGCCATATTTTAGACTATTATTAATCTTGACTCTCTTCCTCAGATTTTGTTACCTGTAAAATGGGATAGGGAGAGTTATCCTGATCTCAGCATGCATTCAGTTGTACAAATGTTATGTAGTTGTGTTGTTATTAGCATCATTACCTGTGAATTACATGTGCCCCTTATGTTGCTCTTCCAGTGTTTGATGTGGTGTGACATTTCTGTGTTTTGTTGGGCTTTAAATGACTACCAAGTAGGTAGCCCATCAGGCAGATGTTTTCACGGGAAAAAGGGTTAATGTGATGACAATAGCTTGTAAACAAACAATAAGTTTTTGTGACTGCTTTTCTTAGTGGCTCAGCATTGAATCAGTGTGGTAGGAATAACTAATTTTTAAGTTTCTCCTTCATCCTTGATTGTTAATGAAGTCTAAGTACTGGTGATAATGCTAAAGACACAAGTATTTGTGTAATCAGAGGAAAAATAATATATTAAGAAAGAGTATTTCTGTTATTCTTTCAAAAAGTATCTTACACAATGATCTTTAGATCAGCCAGATGAAGAAAACAGACAGTGTACTCAGACTGCAGAGGACTACAAGGCAATTTGCACCATGACATAATTACGATGCTAGACAGTTATTCCCATTTTAGCATTGCCATTTAGGTCTGGTTGTTGAGAAGAACAGGTTTTTGTTGGCTCCGTGTGCCTGATGTCAGCAGACACACATGCACTCACACACCTCCGTACAAATCTGGATGCTTTTTCATTTATGTTTCCCAGTGCTTTGTCAGTGTCAGTGCATTTCAGAGCTTTGGCTTCCTCTTTTCATACATGTACACGTGCACGGGTGTAAAATGTTCTTTTTCCTTCTAACCTGAATAATGGGAAAAAAATCTTGTGGCAAATCTAACACCTGTTCACATCACCAGCTTTTGTGGTTGCTTTTCTAAAACTGTTACTGTGATTGGCGAGCTTCCCCAATGAACAGAGGAGGACATGTAAGTCCAGGTTAGCACACTTACAATAGCAGCTAACTAAAAGAGAATACTCCACTTTCAAATATAGTGATGCTAAATTTTTTTGTTTTATTCACATGGGAGCTGCCTTCAATGGCATTTTATAGCTGCTCAAGCCAATATTCAGGTTTTGTGTATCTTGGCCTTTGCTAGCAGAGCTGATGTGCTGATGAACTTCCAGTCAGAGCAAAGTAAGCAGTGTTGGACTTTATTTTTCCTTGTTCTATTCTTCCTCCTTCAGTTCTCCCATATCCCTTGACAACTGAAATGGTTTCATTTCTCCAAGGAAGCCCATAATGTAGCAAGAAAGAAAATCCATAACAAAAGAGCATATGTATCTGCCTGCACATGTTTATGTGTAAATTCTCCAGGGAGAAAGCATTCACAGGTCTCACTTCTGAATTACTCTCATTATAATAACCCATTTGGTGTCAAAGTGTGACAGAGTATAAGCGCTTAAGGCTAGTCCCAGCTCAAGATATATTTAAATAAAGTACTTCTGGTTATTGTGCAGGTCAGTGTGTTTAAATAACAACCCCCCAAATCATACTTTGACATTTAAAAGAGAGAGGAAATATTGTCATGCTGCAGACCTGGCACAGATAAGCACAGGGCAATTTGGTCAGTACACTGTGATTTGTGAGTGCAGCCTAACTCAGTCATTTTCACAGTTTGTAATCAAGTAGCCACCTTAGCAGTGTGTCAGCATTCAAAGAAAAAATGTTCCTTTTAAAATGTTTACACAAATTACTCCCCTGAGGTGCTGCAGTGCATTTGCTGCAAAACTGATGTAGGTTAAAGATCTGGAGCAGAAATGGCAAACTTGCGGGCCATTTTTTTTCACCAGCCAATTGCTCAGGTGGCAAGGTCACAGTAACAGGATAGTTTTTCAGGTCCAGTGCCTCGGGCAGGATAACTGGGAGAAATCCCTACATTACATGAGTGCTGTGGCAAGTGTCAGGAAGCACAGTGCAGAAGTGCCTAACTAACAACCGGTGCAAGTTTGTGACCACCAGGACACATGCAGTGTGACTCAGTGCCATCTCTTCCCTACCTGGGCTGTGTGCCCCTTCCCAGCTCTCATCCCTGTAGCTCCTTCAGCATCACCCCACTGTGCCACGCTGTTGGACTGGGGCTCACCCAGCACTTGGCCAGGGTGGCTGCCTCACAGCCTGGCCCTACCTCATGGCAGGGTGCAGGAACTGAGGAGCTGTGGGAAGGCACATCTCTGGTAGTAGCACTCTGCTTTGGAAGCTTCCCTATGTATCCCTTGCTTCAGGCATATCTGGCTGAAAGGCTCCACTTGTGCTAGGGGGACCTAAACCTGTGTTTACCCTGGGAGTAGCAGCATCCATCCTGCTCATCCCCCTGCATCTCTGTTTCATCTCACTTCCCCTGAGCACCCGTCATCCTTCTGGCTGTAAAAACCTTCGGCACCTAGTGAGAATGCTCTCAACGTTTTTTCATTCTTGATTTCCATCTACTATACCCTTGTGATGGGATTCACAGCAGTTTTGGTCTTAGGGAAGTAAAATACTTTTATTTTGTTTGGGTTTGCTCTATCCCTCTCTTTGCTAGCCGTTCTTACCGGGAAACATCTTTTGGGGTGTGTTTCTCTGGGGTTCTGGGTGGTGGAGCTTGTGTGTTGTTGGGAGAGAAGCTTGAGGTAAGTTATTGTTGGCTTTTCTTTTATATTTGTACATATATATGTCGTAAATTTGTGTGAATATATGTATATATATCAGTTTCAGTTTTAAGGTTTTTTTCCTCATTCCTTTGTTGAGACTCTGCCCGGCTCAGAGAGGCCTTGGCATTTTGCCAAGGTCAAACCCAAACAATAACAACCATTCATTTCCATCTTTTCTCCCCCAAAATCTCCTCATCTTCATCCCTCCTGTCCACTTCTGAACCCTTCTTCTGTTCCCTACACATTTCCATGCTGGACTTGCTACTGTGCTCAGGCTGTCACGGGACTTACTACAGAAGCTCATTACATTTTTTCTGACTGCATGAAGGGCTTAGCTCCCGTGTTGCAGATTGAAAGGAGAGCACAAAACATCAGATGCCTCTTAGGAAATCCACAGAAAGTTCTAGAACTTGATCCCTCTGCACACAACAAAACCCTGAACTTTGATACGTTTGATATGCGTCTTAATTTCTTGTCTTGCTGAGAAGCACAATCTACTTCTGTCATTGTCCATAGCTAAACCACACCTACCTCTGAACTCAGTTTTGTAGTTAACTCATATTTGTTCAATAAGAAGAAGGGAGTAAGATGACAGTAAAAAACTTGCAGCAGGTGACAACACTGAGGAGGTCCTAAGTCACATATCAGTGAGTATGAAGCGCAAGGGCTTGTAGAGTTACTTTTGTGTAGCAGTCAGAGACAACACATGAAATTACTGTGGATTTCAGGTCCAATTAAAGAAAGACATCTCAGAATGAGACACTGCTTGGCAGCTGTGATCAGTCATGTGCTCCTTTATATTGTCAGTGCTGTTCTTTCTTACAATTTCTTTATTCTGCTTTTTAACGATGACCAGATCTTCCATGTCATCTCCTCTTTTTAAATGCACCGACTTCTGCGTTAGCTCAGAAGATACAATTAGATCTGATGCTACTTGTTTGCAGAGCAAAGAGATTAAGTGCAGATTAAGCTTTGGGTAGCTTGCAAAGGAAGGAAAACAAAAGAGCAGAACAGAACCTTCTTAAAAGGGAGTGTTTTGGATTTGATCAGTTATATTTTGGAGCCAGTAGTACACCAGACTATAAGTAGCACAATGAAGCTGACAGGCTAGGATTATAGGATCATTCAAGATGGAAGGAACCTCAGGAAGTCTGTAGTCCAACCTTCTCATCAGACTCAGTTTAGAGCTCAGGGGCTTATCCTGTTGGGTCTTCAAAACCTCCAAGGAGAGAGATCTCCCAACCCCTCTGGGCCACTAATCTCTGACTGTTTGCACGGGGAAAATGGTTTCCTTGCATCCTCTGAACTTAATGTGTTCTAACTCTTGCCCAGTGTGTCTCATTCTCCCACCATGCCCCACTATGAAAAGCTCAGTTTCATCTTCTTCCTGACCTCCTTTTAGGTGCTGGGGCACTGCTGTAGGTTCCTCTCGACAGCTGTCTCTGCCCCAGGCTGAACTGTCATGCTTCAACCCTTCAGGGTGAGTGCTCAAGCCCTGCCCATCTAAGGGGTCCTCTGCTAAACTCACCCCAGTTCATCATCATCTTTTCTTTACTGGGGCACCTAAAATTGGACACAGTACTCTAGATGGAGTCTAATGAGTGCTGAGGAAGGAGGGGATGATCAGTTTGTTCCATCTCCCAGCTCTGCACCTCATCACATGGCCCAGGATGTTGTTGGCCCTCTTCGCTGCCAGGGCAATCTGCTGGTTCATGCTCAGCGACATCTGCCAAGATGCCCAGGGACTTTTCCGCAAAGCTTCTCCTCCCTGGTCCAGTCCCAGCTGGCACCAATGCAGGGGGCTTGTTCTTCCCAGGTGCAGGACCTTACACTTGTCCCTGTTGACTTTCATAAGGTTCCTGTCAGCACATTCCTCCAGCCTCTCTAGGTCCCCTGAGGTGGCAGCCCTTTCCTCAAGCATAACAACTGACTCTGGCATTATGGAAGTGCTGTGCATTGCTAAATTGTCAACAGGGTAAATAAACCACAGAAAGGAAGTAGATTTCTCCCTTCCCACTATTAATCTCTTCCATTTGCTAAATTCTTGGAAATCTACTTGTAGCAGTAGAGCAGAAAAAAGGAATGTGTAGGCTTAGATATTGTGTTTAAATTGGTAGCATAATCCTGCTGCTTTTTCCTCTAAATGGGAGAAAATACATGATCTGAGATCACAATATTGCAAGAACAGGTATTCTAGTTCATATGCAATGCAGGATTTCTCTGACCAGTACATTTTCTACTGTGTTGCCTGTGTGCAGAAGTGTTGAGTACCCTTCCTTGGAGGGTAACTGCATCACACTGTGAAGACATCTTTTCATTATACTCAACAAAAGTGCTTCTTTTCTTTATTTTTTCCTAATTGTATCATCCCTAAGCAACCCAACCATTGGTGTTTATGTGGCAAATATTGTAAAATTGTATGCTTAACTGCATTTGTTCAGCTATAGTATTCAGAGCTGGTCAGTTGAATTTTTGCCATTAGATGTCACTACATGTACAACAGACTGTTTTTAAAATATTTGATTTTTATTTAGCGACACAGAAGAATGGAGGAGAGAATTGGGAGATGTAGGAGAGAGTCTGGTGCTATGCTTTGAGATATGTACTTCTTAAATAGTATGTTGGATATGCCTTTACTAAAAGCAGCACAGAAGGAAACATAAGATTTTTGACTTAAGTCCAACAACCAACAGATGATGCTGTGACCTTAAGCATATATAAATATGTTTAGCAGCTGCTGTGTAACATATTTATAAGTGTTTAGTGACCTGGAGGTTAATCAAAATGAGTTTGGTGATCTCAGCTCAGTTCTTAATGGACTCCACTTCATATTATAGCACTGATGCAGCACAATCTGTCACAGTCGGCAGCCTTTACTCAAAGGACGCTCACTGTGGAGTGAGAATTAAAGGCTGAAGTAATACCTGATTATTTGTCCCTAAAGAAACTTTCCATTCCAAGCCATCATAGAACAAAATAATATGTGGAAGAGCTCTGTAGTGCTTACTGCACCCAGTCTCAGGATAAAATAACATTGCTCTTACAGGGTATCCTTCCAGTGTTACTGAATTTGCTCACATGTGCTGCAGGCAATGCTTTGATGGAGGCTGGGGAAGGACAGAGTTCTGCCAGGGATGGTGCTGAGTCTTTTCACTTGCTGGGCTCTTTCCAGAGATGGAGAGCTGTGTCTGTTCCAAGTGCAGCATTGCATGGGAGGATGAAAGGGGTAGTTATTGCCTTGTCAGATGAAATTTCAGAATTAGGTTCTGCCATTCAGGTCCTTCTGGGTACAGAAGCACTGTTTTTAGACTTCAGTCGTTTTCTTGCTGTCCTGGCCAAAACTGGAATATTCTTTTTATTTAATTTCCGCTCTCAGTCTAAACTGGAAATAGTTTCCTACTTTTTGATTTAAAGCTGTTGTACAGCAGTATGCTTTCACGAGCTACAGTTGAGATTGATGTCCATAGTGGGTAACATGAAATAGGTTGTACCTCAATTTGAGACAACGAACAACCCCACGGCTTCGAAGATACACGTGCTATAGAAAGTAACAGTATTGAAATATTTGTAGGTAAGGACCAATTTCAGCTTACCTGCAAGGTGCATATCTCCTGTGTATTTTTAAAGCAAAAGAAGGACATTGAAGAGATAGATACCTGTAGAGACTTGTCTTTTGCAGGATCCTAGCCTTACTTCATAAAAGAACCTCTCAAAATCTATTACTACTTCTATTTTAAAGTGTAAAAATACAGTTGCACTTTTTTTTGATCTTCACTAGTAACTTTATCCAGTAACAGAAGGGATCTTGCTTATCCAGCATAGAAAGAATTTTTCAGTTAACTGCATTTGTTGAAATGCAGCAATTTTCAGCTAAAAAAGGGGGAGTGGGGATGTTTGAGATACAGTATTTACATAAGAAAAGCTTGGTTGTGTGACTAAAATCTTTTAAAGTTGTTGCCAAATGGTTCTGCTCTTCTCCTTTCCCTTTTTAATTTTCCCTTGGAGCATTGCACCACTGTGCATTTTAAATCTTTTCCCTCCACTTCTCATTGCAACTTGATCAGGGAAATGACATTGTATGGCAGTTGTCTCCTTCATATCAAAAGAAAACATTTGCCTCTTTGCAAGAGTGAAGAAAAGTTTGTCTTCAGAGAGCAAAGGACAAAACTGACTTGGAAAAAGATGCTTTATTTAGATAACACGTTCGCTTTTCCTTTGAAAAAATTCACAATGTGTCAAGAAAAATTAGGCTAAATAGTGCTTTAATGGTCTTCCTCCTCTACCTCCTAAAGAAGAAATATGTTCCTACTGATTGCATTAAGAATCTGCCATGAGTTTGGAGAAGACAAGAAGCCATTGAAGTTACTCAGGATTCTTGGTTTAGGGGTTGTCTTTTTTGTTTGAATACTGTATAATAATTAAAAGTAGAATTTATATTAAAATTTCCATCTTGCTATTGGGATATGCAGCTTTCCCTGCATAGATAGAATTAAATGCTTTGGTTTTTGTAAGGAAATAAAAGCTGACAGGTACTAAAGCTATGTAAAGGGGTGGTTGCTTTCTTGCTTCTTTTATTTGGAAAAACAGCATAAATTTACAGGGGGTACACTAAAGAAACAGGTCTGACTTTTTGTATTTTCCTGTGTAGTCTATGAATATACAAGTAAGTATATTTTTACATATGTTTTTATTTATATATATGATTTTATATGTATAAGCCGTACCCATATAAATATCATATGTGCAGTCTTCAACTACACTAAGAAAAGGCAGGAATTATTTGAGGGATTAAAAGAATAAAAAATTGGGGTTTTTTAAGTTGAATCATGCATTGCATCGGGTTATTCTGCTTACTTGGATTGGATTATTTTCTTCCTTGTGCCTCAATTTATCTATAGAGTTTGATAAATCAAGTACCAAACATACTTAGATACAGTCCTTAGAAGTATTTAGTCTGAAGATCTTCACATCTGAACATGTGGAGAATTACATAAGGGCTTAATTTGGGCCAGTTTTTCAGATAAATTTAAGTCTCAGTTATAAAAGCATTATACAAATATGTGATTAATTTTCAAAAGAAGAATAGTTCTGCTGAGGTTTCTTGTTTCAACAAAGTGTAATATGTACGTCGTTTTTTGAAAGATTGGAAATACATGGCATGTACAGATGAACACTGTGTTCAATGCAATAACATCAAATGTAGAAATCAGAAACTGAGTCTGTGGTATCCATTTTTCTGCTGGTCATTTCATGTTTATTAAGCTGTGGCAGGTAAGGATTGCTATTACATGGTCAAATGGCAATTTACTGGATTTTTTTTTTATGCCAGCACTAGTTTCTAATTTTGACTCCTGATCACTTTGCTGTCTACTATAGGGTAAATAATATGGGTTGTATTTTTCTTCTGATTGGTAGTGGCATACAGAGATACTGTATAGCTCTCTTGAATAATCTTCAGTCCACTTCTATCTCGGATATATGGTAACTAGTTCAAGACTAGTTTCAAGGCTCTCTATCTATACAGGTAAAATGAACTAATTGCATGCTTTCTCCTTAGCTATTTGTAAACAATAGATGTACTCTGTGACAAACCACAGCATCTTCAGCAATGAGGTATGTAATAAGACATTATATGTGTGCTTTCTTCTCCTAGGCAAGGCAATTTTCCTGCCATGAATCAGAGTGGTATTATGGGATCCAGCTCCCCCTATACTCAGCCGATGAACAACAGCTCTGGCTTGATGAACCCACAGGCTCCTCCTTACAGCATGGCACCTAACATGGTGAACAGTTCAACAGGTAATGGTGAGTAGCCTCTCAGCAGTGACCTTCCTCCATAAATGTGCTTAACAGTATCGGCCCTGGGCTGGTGGCAGGGGAACATTCTTCTTCATTTAATTCCCACCTCTTGGGTAGTTTGGAGTGCTTCAAAACTAGGCTAAGGTACTCACATTTTTTTTTGTGCAGTAACTCATACATTTTTCATTAAGTCCTTTTGCACAGCACGTAGATGAATACAGTGTTTTGAACAGTTCCAGCAACACTCGGACTCAGTTTGATGTAGGTGTTGACCAGCAAGTATGTGTGTATTTGTGTGTATGTTAGTGCAAGAGAGGGAAGGAGAATAACCTCATCTAAGAGGCTGCTGTTGCTTTTCAGTGTCTTACTTCCTAAGGTTGCAATTTTAGATATTTAATGTGGTAGTCATTTAGAAAAGAGCTGTGCACCTGCTCTGACTTGAAGATGCTGTAAGCTGAACACTCAACATAATTACTCTGTTCAGAAAACATAGGCTATATTTACTGTTTCCAAAATTCATATAGAGTTTTCCTCATTTACTTTTAAATATCAGTATATAAAATTTAATCATAACTTCTTTTGCAAAAAAAAAAAGCATATTCAATGAATCTCCTGGATTTATCCTTCATATCATGACTTATGAGTTTAGAATTGCAGCTTTTTGTGTGACTGTGAAGACAGGTGAATGTAGTTCTGCACAAATGTGCTTTATGGTCCGTATTCAGCTTGAACTCTTAACAATTATCATCCATCAAGATAATACTTCAGTAAAGATCAATTCTTTGATTGGGGTGTGTTTGGATGGAGTTTCAATGACCCTGAAGTGGATCCTCCCAAATACTTATTCCAGTCATGGAGTTTCTGTGCATGCTTTACTTGATTACATTATCCTTTTTTGAAATGTTGGTTTTTTTAAAGTTTTTCTGAAAGCTGAATAGCTTGTGCTAAGGTAATATGATGTTGTTCCTTAGTTAGTTTTGTTTCTACTTTTGTCTATTTCTTCAGAAATGCCTTACTACCTAAATTGTGTCTTACCAAGAGCCTATTTTTTGGTATCCTTTTCTCTACCCCTCTTAACCTGTTTAATTTCTTCATTGTTTGCCTCTTTCCCTGTCTTTCCTCCCTGTCAATTTTATGTGTTGCTGCTTCTTGGGAAGAAAATGGCCACTGTGAGATGCTAGTGGCTAGTATGTCCAGAGAGTTTCTTTCCTCTACATAGGAGCTCCTGAGACACTTCACAGTGTCTTGTATTTCAAGAATATTATGTTACCATTTTGATTAGCAGAAAAAACAGAAAAGAAGCTTCTAATCCTTAAGATTTTTAAAAAGAGAGAGAGAGAAAAGAACAAAAAAAAAGTCTTTTTTTGGAAGCCATTGGTTAGTCCAGGCAGCACACTGCACTGTCTGGATGAAGAGGGACAAGCTATTGAAAAGACCATTAGATAATAGCTTGCTTTTCCCTCACCAGAGCTGTCCCAGGTAATATTATGTTTTGTTTGTGTAGTTACGTGTTTTGTCTGGCTTGCTGAAATAAAATTACTTCTGAGCATTGAAACTGTGCTATAAATTTTGTTTTGCTATTAGCAGAAGTAATTTTTCCCCCTTTTCTGTTGGCCCCCAGAGCTGCAAAAATAACCAACAGCAAACAGATGGCAGAGTGCCCTGCCTAAGAAGATTTATGTATTCCTAAGGAATAACCAGTTTAAAGGAAGATTCACAGAGGGTTTTTTTGTTCAGATAATTCAGCCATTCGTTATTTCATACAGTGGAAATCTGTTCAATGCAAGACCATTTATCCTAGCAGTCTTTTGTATGGAGTAGTCATACGCTTTTTATTGTGTTATGCATTCTGAAATATTGGATTTTTAATAATTTAAACATTTATCAAGGTTTTTTCTGCCAGTGCAATTGTGAGGTTTTCTTTTGTTCCAGTTTTATTAATTCAAAGATTACCCAATGGAAAGTAAGTATGAGATGAACTAAAGGAGTTCAGTGAACCTCTTTTAGTCTGTGAGCAGGCACTCATCTAGAATGCTTTATGGAGCTGGCCTCCCGGAGACAGTGTTGGGGAGGAGACTGACACACACAACACCAAAAAGAGAAAATGAGGTGTGGATATACTGCGGAGGGCAAATGCAGTGTGAATACTTAATTTTCCCCTATCCTGACTCATCCTTCTGCCTGAGTCAAAGAAATTAATGTCTGAGCTTAAGACAAGTGTAAATACAGTTCTCCCTGAGCTGAGGGAGCACTTCAGGGGCAGCTCTGGTGCTGCATTTGATGAGGTGGAAAACTTACAGGTGATATCTACTTACAGGCTTGAAAACAGACTCTTCTGTGACAGGAAGCCCAGTTCAGCTCTCTGGCTCTAGAGCTTCCCCTTCCTCCCCACCCCAGGAGTGTAAAGTCTCACATCTGTCAGATAACCCAGTGTTCAGTCAATGTGTAGGGCCAAAACCAAATGCAATGAAGTGGCTGCTGATGGAGTTGAGTGTGGGCATCTGTTAACTTGCTTTTATACCCTGGGCATGAACAACTGTGTTTTCAGTTAGAGGCCAATGAAAACCTAAGGTAAGCAGTAGAGGGAAGTTAGTTTCTTGGTTGATTGGGATTTGGACAATGCGGTTTTGTTACCTGTTACGAGGGAAGAAGGTGGGTTCTGTCTATATTCGTTTTAATCAAATGCACTTCCTCTAAAATAGGGGAAGATTGCTGATACTGATGGAATTGTTTTATATGGTGTTGGAGCTTTGGCACAGCTATGTCTGACACTGGTCTTGCCACCCGTTTTGAGAAGGGTTTATAACTCCTTATTACCAGTTGGTTCTTTTTTTTTTTTTCCCCCCTTTAGTTTTTTTTTAATTAATGTCACAATTGAAAGGAAAATCATGCTGTAGTTACGCATTCTGGTACTTCAGCAGTGGCTGTGGATCAAACAGCAGATCACCAGCTTCTGCTGATGTAGAGCAGTTTAGGAACACAGAAATTATGAGATCAAAGACAGATTCTTCTGATAGAGTATCCCATCCATAACAATAACAAAGGCTTTGGGAAAAAGGTGCCAGAATTCCTTCACATTTATGGAACAAACTGCCATTCAGAAAAATTGTATAACCTCCACTGTCCTTTTATTATGTGAGTTCACATTTCCCATATATATTTTAGATTTTTCCCCCTATTTTCAAATCCCAGCTTTAAAAGTGCATCTAATAAACAGGAAACTTACAAACCCCAATGTAAATAAAATAGTTTCATGCTGTGAGCCTTGTTAAAACTAGTGAAAATTATCTTTCAAACAAAGCAATATGGAGTTTGGATCTCACAGGTTTCCATATTGTTCTTGCACAGAAACTGGCATTCACAATCTCTGCTACCTCTGGAGTTGAAAAATCCAGTAAGAAGGCATTAATCTCCTTGCTGCCACAAGGATCCTTTCCTAATTTCACTACTTCTGTCCTACTGAAACCTTCTTTTTTCTGAATATTATTATTCCAAATGAATTTTTAATATCATAATATTTTACATAAAACATAAAGTTCTAGGAAAATTATTTCCACTAAAGGAATTAAAAGGATGCTTTTAAAAATAAAATTAAAAATAGATATAACACTTATCATATATATTACATATATTTGATTTTGCATTTATTTGGATAGGAGATTTATTTGATAGGAAAAACAATCATATTCATGCATGCAAAGTATTTTTTAGAAACTTTGTGTTCTCTGTTTTGCAGCTTGGTTTCATTTTTCTGAAGAATGGAAACCTCCATTTAGTTCACTTTTTTTTTCAATAATGTGTATCTTTCTAGGAGCTATTACTTCACATTTAGATAAA
The DNA here is from genome assembly GCA_035583155.1 of Acropternis orthonyx. NCBI lineage: Eukaryota > Metazoa > Chordata > Aves > Passeriformes > Rhinocryptidae > Acropternis > Acropternis orthonyx. The sequence continues at coordinate 54,400,055 of JAWWEU010000111.1, read as the reverse complement.
CTTTCCAGGGGTTGCCAGTATTTGGTAACAGCTGAAGTGTCCCACCACCTGTACTCCAAACAAGTGATAACCTTGCTTGCACTTGTCATCTCTTGGGCAAGAGTTGGTCAGCAGAAAGGAGGTGTAGCATTGAGATCCCTGGTGGCCCACTCATCCCTTTGAGATAGGGTCCCCAAGCACCTTGTGCTGTGCTTTTCCCAGAGGCCAACAGTCATCCCTGGCAGGACATTAGGCAGTGCTGTTAGCCCTCTTCTGCTTTCCTGTGGGCATAAATGCTATGGGGATATTCTTGTCAACTGCAGTCACAAATTCGCTGCTTTTGCTTTTGCTTTTTCTTCTCTCTTTTTTTCTGCAGAGGGAGAGTGCTAGGGGTGGAAGGGAGAAAGGAATGTCTTGCAAAGGAGAGAATATTCTGTGTTGTAGATTTGTTATTGCACTAGCAATAAAGAGAAAAACAATGTTTATATATTGCTGCTCCTTCAGTATTTCATCATCTTCTGGGACTGATAGAGCAGCCTTTAGCAAAAAAGAATACTTTGCTGCAGTTTTACTCATGTCACTATCTGCCTTTGAGTACATTCAATTCAACATGGAATGGTTAATTCAGGACCTTGACCCATACTTGCTTTTTGAAATCATTCTAGGTCTTAAATTCTTATAGTAAGCCAGAGGCTAGTACTTGAAACCTGTTCACAGTATGTCACAACACTGTTTGAGTCAAGATTTTCCTGTTACCTTCCTCTCTACAATGTTTTATCCTTTGGTCTGCACTTCACACACAGAATTATTAGTACCTGTGTAGAAAGAGACCGTGTCTTATTTTAGCCGTTTTTGTGACAATAACAGTATTTCACTGCTCAGAAAGGGTCAAAACAATGTTCTCACCATACCGCTCAGCTGAAAGAAGTGAAAGAGTGTCTGCTCCAAATCGCTGGAGAGTGTGTTTGCAAGAAGTTACGAAACAGCATTTCAACAGAGATAGAAAAGTAGCTGTGGAAACATCTTAGGTAAAAGCTATAGGGAAACTAGACAGCCTTGCAGTTTGCTACTAAAATGCTTGCAGTTCTCCTCTTAGAGGTAGAAAAAAGAATGTAGATGAAGTAAATAATTTAGAACAAAAAGTGAAACAGAATTTGGGAAACTTTATGTTTTCTCATAATTGTCTCCAATTCCTGATAATTGCATTTGCATATACCAGCAAGAAATAGTCAAAAGCCAAAATGAACCCATATTTTTACATTTCTGAGCATGATTAATACAGTCAGAATATGTGTGGTAATCTGCTAGCCCTTTCCGTGAGGTGTTAACTTAAACCTTTCTGGAAAAGAGATTTTGTAAGGGAGTTCTGATGGACACAAGACTAACCAGGAGTGGACACAATTTTTAAATTCTTTGTGATAGAAATGCAGTGTGCCAGCCTAGATGACAGTGAGATATCAGCAGAGGATTTAGCCATGCAGAATTCTGTTGAAGAAGCGTGATGGTTAACTTTGCTTTGTTTGACCTCTCTGAAATTGCTGTAGAGGGGAAGGACCATCTTTGGTTGCTTTGTAACTGAAACCAAGGCTTCTTTTTTAGCACTTTTCACAGCATGAAATGTGTTAATGGTTAAAATGGATTTTGTATAACAGTTCTGCATCCCAGTTTGAAACCAGACCATGGCATGTATTTGACCATTTTATACATAATTTTTAAAAAGTCTCTAAAAGAAAAATAACTTTTTTTTACTTGTGAAATTGAAAACTAAAATGTGTTAAGCTGCTCCTTCACTTGAAAATGGTCACAAACTGCCCCAACTCTGCAAACAGAGTATGAGGGCAAAATGCATACAAATCAAATGCTTAGTGGAAGCTGACTTCCCAGTAGCATATTGACTGCCTGTTTTGTTGAGATTTCACACACATACATAAAAATAACAGCATTTTTAGCTGATCCCAATAGATTTTTCTCTGCAGCTGCATCACTTGTAAAAGGCTTTTTGTTCCAATTCTTGAAGTGTGAAGTATTGCAAGTAATTTTTTAAAAAAATCTCAATTATGATTTATGTGTTGTGATGACTTTAAGGTCTTGATTGGGCTACAAATGTGCTTTGAAAAAACAAGAAAATGTGCCCATGAAAAACACTGGCAGTTCAAAGCCGAATATTGAGCATACAGTTGTAAACTCACATGGCACATGGCTGGGTAGATTTTTTTGGCAGACCCAGAGTCTCAACCTGCAGTGATGCTAAAGATATTAGCAAATTAGCACTGCAAAGCTTGCCAGAGTATTCGCTAGAGTCCTGCTCATGCTCTCACTGCTGTAATTAAAACTAATTATTTTCTAAAACATAGTAATACATGAATATGTGCAATAATCATTTTGTAGTGGGCAATCTGTGAAGTGTTTTTAAAGCTTCTTTTCCCCCTCCTATCTTCGGCTTGCTATGCAGTGTGCCTGCTGCCTAGTGCAAGCCAGCACTATCATTTTGTGAGAGGCATGCTAGTCTGGTAATGACAATGATGCTTTACCAATTCTTAAAAAAATTATATTTGGCATATGTATTTTTTCCTTTTTGTTGTCTTGCAGGTTATTCTGTCCTGTGTTTTTCTTTGAAAGAAGGATAAGGGGGGGGAATTAAAAAAGTAGAGGAAGGGAAGGTAATCCAGTCTTTCGCAAATGCTGTGCACATGGTTTTCAGCAGGGAAAGAATCACCTGGTGTCTGGCTGCTGTTCTCCGGTTATTTGCATTGATTCAGTGTTATGGCACCTCCTAACATCTCCTCTGCCCTGTATTTTCTGTCTATTTATCTGCATGTTTCTTCTTGCATCTTTCTAGAAATCCAGGAACCCAGCAGCTCTGCAGCAATAATACTATACTTAGCACTTGCATCTTCAAATAAAAAAGCCCCTTAAACTCCTCGCACTCCTGGGAAGCAACTGCATGCCATTATCAGAGAAAGACATTTGTGCATTCGTTACAGTCCCACCTCATTTTGGCAGGAGGGAAGAAGCTGAGTGCGAGTTCTCCAACAAAGCACGGTTTACAGGTTGTAATTCTGTAGTTAAGGCTCACAATGGCTGAGCCATTCATATCGAAGTCGGTAGGGGCAGGAATTATCTGCTGGACACTGGTCTTAGTACAGATGTAGCTGGAAAATTCAGCCTTTTTCCTGGATTCAACACTGCAAAGCAAAAGGTGAATTTTTTTTTTCATTTACATTTATCTATAGCTAAAGGGAGAGTGCAGTAATTAAAATACGCTGGTTTTCTGTTAAAATGTTGCAGTCAAATGCAGAGGCAGTTGAAGTGCCCCAGCAGCACAAAGAATGACTTTTGCTCTGTAAAGTGGTGGTGATTGTTGTTGCATGGTGCTTGTATTCCCTCCTTGTTTGTTCTCTTCTATTTCGTCAACTCAACTGAAGAAGTTTCCAGGTTTCCGGATGCTAGAATAACAGGACAGAGGTGGGAAAACCTCTCCTTCACGTGACGCCACAATCTTGCAGCAGGAAGCGTGTTTTTTCCTACAGAGCCAAACATAGTCATGCTTAACTGTTTCTCCTGTTTTCGATTAGCACCTATGGGTCTTGCAGATATGATGACACCTGGTGAGTCCAAACTGCCCCTTCCTCTCAAAGCAGATGGCAAAGAAGAAGGACCCCCCCAATCCGAGAGCAAGTCAAAGGTATTTACCACCTCCGCACGTGGTGTTGGTTCTGCCCGCAGAAGTCTGCTGTGTTGTCCTTCATCTTCTGGTTTTGGCCTACCCACTTCTGTTCTTTCCTGCATGCCTTTCCATTCACGTGCAATCTCTTTGTTTGTTTCTTTTATTTTTTTTTTCCTTTTTCCTTCATTGTGTGGATCTGAAAGTTACTAGTTCTTACGGCATTTTAACTTGTGGGGGCAAAGCATCCCAAGCCAAAAGTTACATGGGGATTCGGCTGTGCCAGGTGGGTGGGAGAGAAGGGTCTTTGCCTGGTTTTAATCCTTGCAGCCATTTTTCTCTGCCTTCAGTTATAGCTTCCTGTTTTGGCCACCTCAGCAGCAGCAACATACTTTAATATTTTGCTTTCCTGCCTTATTTGATAAAATAAGGTGACCAGCTTGGTTTTTTTTCTTTCTTTCATAATGGGAAACCCATGCTTAGCATTTCATGTGAGCTTGAAGTAAGCATGGTGGCTTAGTGACTTTAGCCAAGCATCCAGCAAACTTTCCAAATTATACTAATTAACAATGTTGTTTTAATACCTTTTATATATATATATATTTAAATATATTTATATATGTGTGTGTTTTCTGTATGTGTCTCTCTGTTTATATATATTTTATATATAAAAATTGGTCAGTCTGTTAAACTGGATGTATTTTTTTTGTTTTTAATAAAGTTTGCCCTGCCTTTGTCATATTTTTTTTTTTATTCCTCTACCACAGGATAGCTACAGCTCTCAGGGTATTTCTCAGCCCCCAACCCCAGGCAACCTGCCAGTCCCTTCCCCAATGTCCCCAAGCTCTGCTAGCATCTCCTCATTTCATGGAGATGAAAGTGATAGCATTAGCAGCCCAGGCTGGCCAAAGACTCCATCAAGCCCTGTAAGTGGCTCTGGTTTTTTTTGGTTTTGTTTATCTTTTTGTAATTAATTATATTTTAATGCTTGCTTGTTTGTTTTGTAAATTCCTTTTCTTCATTATTTATCCACTAAACAGTTTTCTTTCTCTATAACACTGGGTACAAATTCTGCTCTCGGACACATGACTGTAAGTTCCACTGCCTGGCTTCAGTGGGGCCTGAGCATGCTTATCCCAGGGCAAAATTTGTGCCAACAGTACTTTGAAATAAGAAAGAATAAAATTGCGTGTGTCATGCAAGTGTGCTGTCTGGTAAAACAGCAGTTGTTGTGAAGAAAACATCCTTCCTATAATACATCAGCTTCCAAGCATGCCAACTGTGTTGTTAAGGACAATTCCATTTCTGTTCCTGGGCCCAAACTCCTTCACACAACTGACTTCACTCTGGTTGCTGCTCTTGTCTTTACTATGACTACTGAGGGGGAAAAAAAACCAAACCAAACAAAACAAAGCAAGAAATCTTCTCCCCTATTGAAACTAATATCCAGCACCACAAAAAAGCTGCCATTTATACTTTTGAAACATTTTCAATTTTGAATTGTGTATTTGGAAATACAGCTATTAGGTTATCAGGGCACAGTCTAAACCAAAATTCTTTTCTAATTTACTTCATTTGGTTATTTCAAAATAACCCAGATTGTGAGTAGAAAAAAAACCCTGATGCATATACATTTTTAGAAAACTATTTTTTAATTGAATAATGTTTAGTCATTCTCATACAGTTTGTAAAGAAAAACCTGTGAGAGATGTGTGGAGCTAAAACTGAATTTCATCATCTCTCTATAGATATACTCATAGAAAATCTGTTATACATGTATAGAAAAGAGAATGCAGACATGAGCTGATATGGCCTATGGGGATCAAATGTTCACTTGGTCATTTTTGCTTTGTTTTGTTTTTAATTAGAAATATATATGCCGTTCCTCTCTTATTTCTTTTTACTGAAAGTAGTAATGGTAATAATTTCTCTGTAGAAAAATAATGAAACATATTATTCTTGTGCAGAATATAAAGGGGTTTTTCCCCAATGTTAAAGTGATAAACAACTACATTTTTACAAAGTGATATGTTGAAGAGTATGTCTCAGGGCAAACAGAGGAAGGCCAGTTGGAGGGGAAAAGATCTAACTATTAAAAAATCAGACATCCAGTAAATCCCCTGAACAAAGGGGCAGCATGGCATGAAATGCACCACTTTAATCTTTGGATGTTTATTTGACAGCAACTTTGAGTCTCAGAAGGCAGCTGGTGTTACTTGTTCCTACAAAGTCTCATCTTTTTCTTAACAGCATTCTGAAAGCATAATACCAAAAATTCTGTTAGTTTTCCTTGCAGTAAAGTTTTGGGTATTGCTTGTTTGGGCAGTTTTCTGGAGGAAAGCAAGCGAGTTGTTGCACAGGCTGCGTAACACGTTGAGTGCTTCCTCTGCAAGCCTGCCAAACAATGCATTCCTGAGCTCATTGCATAAACTGTGTAGCAAATCCTACAGTCATTGTGAACATATGTGAAGATTTTTCCGTGTAAATATGCCAAAGTATAACATTGGAAAAAACAAATGAGGGAGGTTTGTGCTTTCAATTTCTTCTGAATGTCCTTCTGTCCAAAAGCTTCAGTTAGCTTCTTGGTGCACAGACGTGGGTAAATACCATGCTTTGAAATGATAGAAAAATCAGTGCTGTAAATGTGCTGATCCCTTTTTACCTATGAAGGCCAGTGTATTGGATAACTTCATCGACATCAACAGCACCCTGACATAGGCTGGAATGATTGATTGCAGGTGCTTCGTTACACTTGAAAACAGCCTGAATTGGTTCATTAAATCCCAAAGCTGCTTCTTGTGCTATAACTTCTCCAATTCAGCAAAGGATAAAAGCAAGGCTGAATGGTCTGTGTTTCGCTTCAAGGTATCCTTGTGATCCTACTAAGTGGATCCTCTCTTTCAGCTGTTTTGTATGAAAGTGAGGCATGAGAAAATTGGGAAAAGAAATTGTTGAACATTACATTTTGAGGCCTCTTTGGGTATATCAGTAAAAGGACACTTCTGCCATGCAAATTTTGCATGTAGTGTGCATCCTTGGCAGTGGTGAGGTAGTTTTAAAATTCTTTGAGAGACATTTCAAGCATGGGTGTGAACTAGGCAGGGTCAATGCAACATGAATAAAACAGCAGGTTATGAAAACCCCATAAAGTGCTGTTCAGTTACCACAGATACTCACAAACATGACAGTGCGTACACCTGAACAGTACTACACCTCCGTGGTGCTACATGTGAGGGGTCTGCAGAGTCCTTCAGGAGAAAATCTTGATAGAGGATTGTGTCCTGCAAAAGCCTCTGCCAGAGCTTGGAGTTCAGCAGTTTTTGCTGCCTGTGTATGTGCACTCTGTTCTGTAGTAAAAGAGGTCTGTGTAATAGATGTAATACTGGCAAATTCTTCATTGAAGTGGGGGCAGTGCACAGTAGATAGTTCTATAAATATAAATGCTTAAAGATATGTACAGAAACCACTACCCACTGCCTCTTGTGAAAAGAACTCCTACAGAAGTTTCTGTTGCTCTGATGGATTCTGCAGACTCACCATGAAAGGATTTGTATATAATACAGTTTTAACAGGGGAGAGGTGTATTGAAAAGAAGGTATGGGGTTCAATGGATTTAATATGGGAATTGCCTTTGGTATCCACATACTTTGGTGGAGTTTTTTTAATCACCCATGTAAACATGGCCACACATACCACACAGAAGAGATTGAGGGCAGAGTGGGATACAACCAAATCAATAAAGGTAGGTGCCACAGGGTTGGGATACCACTGTTTTATCACCAAACTTATCAACAAACTGAACAGAAGTAAAGCTCATGATCTGTATTCTTTCAGCATTGCCTGGCATGTGCTCATTTTGGTGAACAGTGGGATCATTCCCTTATAAACCCTTGTTTTCTGAGGATTAGTATTTACCTGTAGGCAAATTTGGGCTTCCAGCTGAACCTGCCCATGTGAAACTGAAGTTTGTTTGTGTGTAGACTAGCTTGCACACATCTGTCATTTTTATACGTTTACATTTATAAAAATAGAGAAGAGAAAAAGATCTTTACTCTTGAGGAATAGCATTCTTCTCTCCAGTGCATTCTTCTACAGTTAACATTTCATTTTAGAAGAAAATTGCACCCATTTTACAAAGCATGACAACCTGAAAGCTCACACAGTAAGAAACACTTCTTACCTTCTGTAAGCTGTGAAAAGTTTTCAGATTATACTGTCATTTTAGAGCCTGCTGCCACACTGCTGAAAAGCAGCATCATTTGAGATGTATAGTAGAAAAATGCAGAATGAAAAATTCTTAACTGTTTCCCTTCTGCTCTGAATCAGATTTGAAAAGTGAATCTTCACATATAAAAATGAAACCCTAAAACTGGTAAATCTGAACTTTCTTTAATGATTATTAATTACCATAAGAGTGAAATAGAAACTGTTTTGTTGCTTCATATGGTAGAATATAAGCACATAGAAGATTTTCTGGGTAAAAGCTGAAATTTCCCACCTTAATTTTTGTTAGAGTTCTGGGGCATCTTAAATGTCAGATTAAAATTAATGCTGATGAGTAGTAGAGTAACTTTGTACTTACTGCAGTTGATAGTGGAGTAGCTCCAGTTCATTCAGCTGTTCAAGCCTGATCATATATCTATTCTCACCACAAAATCAAATTAGTAGCAACATGATTTGCCTACTTCCCCCTTTCCATCCACCCCCTCACCCCCCTCCCCCACCAGCAAAAAAAAAAAAGGCAAAAAACCAACTTTGACAAAGTATGTTTGTTGCAAAGGGTTAAAGTGATTTTCTTAAACACCCAGATACATAGCAAGTGATGCTCTGAGTAAACTGGTTGCTATTACAGAATCAGTTCATGCTTTCTTTGCATAATCTGCAGGATTCATGTCAAAGTACTTTCCTGCCAGCCACTTAGTATTAGGAAAACAAATTCAGCCTTGACTGTGACTTCAGTAGGAGTTGTAACGCAACTGAGTCTGGCTCAAGTAAATTCCAGAGTGCACCTCATTTCTAAGTAAGAAAGGTAATCATATATGTCTGTAGGAAGGACTGCTGTGAAGAAGTTACAGTGTCAGCAAGGCAGAAAACTTTACAGGAGGCTATTTATTTAATTAAAATGAATATCCATTCACTGGAAAGAACAGCAATGGCTCATGGAACTACTAGGTCACCCCCCTTGGCTTCATGTTTCTTTTCTCCTGACTCTCCTCCAGTGTTGCCAAGTTTCAGCTGATGGCTGGAAGGACATACAGAGACTGTCATATTTTCCAGGCTAACATGCAAGATGAATGGTGGCAATGCTTTTAAAATCATTGGCAGGGGAGTTCTACCCCACTGACTCCTCCTTTCATATTGTTGAGTGCCCAGTCTCACCACTGCTGTCTGGGGGCACGGATGAATTGAGTAGTTCTGTAGCGTATGTGAGGTACAGAAGACTAGAGTCTTCTTTAGAGATGTTCAGCTAGGAATGAGTTTTTGTTTACTTGAGAATAGTGCTGTCTTCTGTTCAAACTAAGGAAAAGGCAAAGAAGGGAAAGAGTGATTGACTAGATGAGTTTAAAGAAGTGTCTACTGCAATCAACAACGAAGTGTAGGATTTTACTATACAGACATAAAGGATATGTTTCCCTTCACATATTTGGCTCCTTTCCCAAAGCTTTATGTCAGTCTTTTTCCCATGTGTTTGATTCTGAACCACTCGCATCTTCCACTGCTGAGCAAATCACTTCACCTTCTGCAAGTGGGAGGGTCTTCCTGCAGAAGCAGCAGCCCCTCTCTGCTGTCAGATCAGAAGCAGCTTGGGCAGGGTGTGCGACAAGGCCTGTCCACACATGGCATAGAGCCCAGCTCACAGGGTTATATTGCACAGAAAAGATAGGGTGAAAAATTATAGCTTGTGTAGCAGTCTCAGTGCTTTCTGCTGTCTCCACATTAAAAAAAAAAAAAACCAACAAAAACTTAAAAAAAATAAATAAGGAGAATCAAACATAATAGGAGCTTTCATTAGCTGTAAAGCCCAAAGAGCAGCAGGAAAACAACTTCACTCCTGCCTTTCTGCCATGGAGACAGAATTCTGCTGTTGACATCTCTTTTGCTTTTCCTGGTGGTGGTTCAGCTCTGATTGCTCTCCATCCTTGGTTTTTCACAGGTCATAATATGCATTGGCTTTGTAAGGTAGGACAAGTGAGATTGGTATCTTCTGTCCTCTGTCAGGGGAGGAGAGTAGTAGCCTCTCATAAGGCTAATTGGGTCAGGCAGCTAATTGGCAGTTCACAAAGAGTATTGCCACCAATCTCCTTGTACTGTAAGAGCCCTTGCTCGCCTTGTTTTTTTGGCCAGCAGTGGTGTGGAGAGGAAATAAAGTGTAACGATTTGAGACTCTGAAGAGAGTACTGCCCCACTGTGTACTACTTTGCCACGATTCACATTTTAGGCTATTTTTATGCAATTGCTGCTCTGGAGGATCACTTTCAAGTTTTGTAGGCTCTCTTTGAGGGCAAAGAGGACAAGATTGGTTTGGTTTGGCTTTAGGGTTTTCTCAACTCCCATGGAACAAACTTGTTCTTAATTTTACCAAAATCGTTGCTTGCAAAGCACTTTGAGATAAGTGGGTGAGAAGCACTGTGTGAGAGCTACCTCTTCTGAAAATGATGTGAGGCAACATCAGAAACTTGCCTTCTGGGATCCAAAGTTCAGATCAGTGAAAGACATAGGAAAATGGGGAGTTTGGGCCCTTTATTTAAAAAGCTGACTTTTCTGTATATGGACAGAATGTACTGTTTGTGCCTGAACTAGTAGCCTTCATTCCTGACTGTTGTGTGATAGCTTTAGTTTGTTTGACATCTTCTCTTTTTCAGTGTTGTGAGTTTCTTACTTTCTTTTCCCTTCCCCTCCCACCCTTCCCCCAACTCTTTCTTTTCTTCTTGCCATTTAGAAATCCAGTTCCTCTACCACAACTGGTGAGAAGATCACTAAAGTCTATGAGCTAGGAAGTGAGCCGGAGCGAAAGATGTGGGTAGATCGGTACCTGACATTCATGGAGGAGAGGGGCACGCCTGTGGCCAGTCTGCCAGCTGTGGGAAAGAAGACCTTGGACTTGTTCAGGTTCTATGTCTGCGTCAAAGAGATTGGAGGTTTAGCGCAGGTGAGAAGTGCTTGAAAGTGAGCCTTTTGAAAATGCACCTTTTTTTCTAGAGTATTTCATGCTGGTTACACCATTATGTTTTCAACCTTGGCAATATTGTTGAAGAAAATAGTTTCATGCTTTAGTACCTGTCTGGAGTTCATTTTGGGCTGTATAATGGCCCTAAAATCTTTATAGAGTTTGAATCAAGATTGACCATTGCTATGGACAGATGACACTGTTGCCTGTTCACGGGAATCTAGTAATGCTGGTAAGAGAAGAGAGGAAAAGGCCACTGGAGCAAAGTTACAAGTAAGAAGCAGACGATAGAGCTAAAAGGAAAGGAGATTTTTAAATCCATCTTTCCCAGATAGGGGTACAGCCTCTAGGACAATTCAGTTCATCTCTCCAGAGAAGCTGCAGATACATTAAAATACTGCCTTAAAACACAGTCCTTCATCCCAAACCTGTCCTCTCTGAGTGTCTCTATATAGTACACTTGTTTATATTAGACATGGACTGTGTTTGGAAAATGCGTACAAGATACTTTGGGTTGCCTTGCAAACATAATGATTACAAGGAAAAGGTGAATTACTTAAATGAGTTGAAGGAAAATGAAAGCAGGAAGAGCTGAGAATAAAAAAGGCACAGATGGGAGAGAGAAGCCTTGGTTTGTGTTCTCACCAGTTAACTGGAAGTTTTGCAAAGGGATGTTTGGAATTTACTCTTGAGTTCTGTAAGACTGACCACCACAGAGCAAAATGAAATGTTTCATTGTCTCGCATCATCAAAAGGGAAAGCAAGAGAAAACAGTCAGTATATGAGATCTTAGATTCACCTTTCAAAGTCACCTGTCCTTGTCTGATGACAAGGACAAAGCACCCCTTGCATTTAGGGGATCACTCTGGCTAGATGCTAGAAACTATTGTGAAGTGCAGAGATCCCTAATTTCCGTAGATTTAGGAACATTTATGGATGTTCAATGCCTTGCAAAATGAGGTCTTAAACATCGCTATGTAGATAAATATGTATGTGCAATATTTAATATAAAACATATAACACTAAAATAGATACAATTTTGCACTAATTACAAAATCTGAACTCAAAAATATGGCAAGCTAATTAGATCCTCAGAAGGAGAACACATTTTAATAATCTATGTGATTAGTTCAAGAAAGGAATGTCCAACATCAATTAATACCATTTTCAAAGCTATTTTTAATAGTACACCTCACAACATAGGATTTGACTACTGAATTAGATCACTGGCCCTTCAAATCCAGGGATTTTAGCTATTCCTGTTATTAAAGGAAAGCAGAGAAACCTAATATAATTCACCTTGCCGCTGATTAAATGCTGTATATGCGTAAGAGATACTATCCTGACATTTTTAGTGATCAGTTCATGCCCCCCAGCATCATACAGGTTTGATTACTTTTAGCTCAGAAACTTTATTACAGGTAAACCATGTCATGAAGCTGCTCTGCCTCATACAGCTTGATTGTGCCTGTAGTATGACTCCTAGCATCTAAAATTGATCAAGATGGGGGCAGATGGGATATTCTAGCGTCATTCGTGTTTGCTTACTATGGAAGTTTATTTTATTTTGGGACATTCAGCGTTGATTTTCAGTGACAGACATGATTTGCCAAAGAATAAATGCTGTTCACTTAGACTGATTTTTGAAAGAGCTTGAGTTACAAATGCATGTGCTTCAATACTGGTAAAAATCTACACTTAAAATAAAGGTTCCTGTTTTTACTGTTATGCATGCCCCCATGAATGTACACTATATTTGTCTGTTTAGAGCTACTGAGAGGTGCAGAGCCTTGCTTGATGAATTTTATTTAAATGCATCTGTGGGATGCCCTCCTAAAAAGCTGTTGCTCCAACTGCTGCACTCCACATCTCATGATTGTGCCTGGAGAGTGACAGGGAGTGAATCTGTGCAGCAGCAGTGCATATTCTCTGTCTGAATAGTTGCAGTTGATGGGGTCCAAACATGAACAGACCAGCTGTTGGCAGTCTTCTTTTAAATGCCAATATACTGGGCATTTAGGCATGAACGTTTCTGTTTGCATTATGCAATGTGTTCATTACGCACCACTTAGCTGTAAGCCAGTAGGCACAAAGAGCTGTGTAACTGGATTTCAAGCCTCAACAGGGGCAGTTTATGAAAATCTGGTCTCCTTTAACTCCTGGGTTCTTGCAGGGTGTACCAGAGAAATAAAAACTTTGCATAGCCATACTAACCTGCTTGCTATTAATGCCATCTTCGAAAAATCTTTGCTGACTGGCGGCAGTTACGGTGTTACAGAGAAACGTAAAGAATATTTCCTTTGCTGACACACAGACTAAGGAACAGTATGGCTAATGATAACCTTTCTAGCTATACAAGTTCAATTGGGGTCATTAAAATCTCAGGCCTCAGGGCAAGTAGCAGTCGTCATAGAATCGAGATTGTTCCCCAGCAAAAGCTGAGAGACTCAGATGTTTAAAGCCCATTTATTTTGGTGCTGACCCTGATCCTTGGATCATACCTAGCAGTTGCATAACTGGTTGAATGAACTTGAAGGCGTAGGGTATTACAGCAAAAATACTGGCTGCTATGAATGGTACAGCTGAGTGAGCCAGTGGCATCATCCAGGATGACAAATGAACTTCGCTGTTATTACAGATCAGCTGAGTTTGAGGAACTCATGAGCAGTGTCTTTCAGTATTCTCAGCCTTACACTGCAAACAAGACTCGCCGTGGAGTTGTGCAGGCAGCATCGTAATACAGAGTATTGCTGGACTAGCCATGTGTTTGAAGTCTGCCTTAATTAATTAAGGGACCTGGCTTCACTCTGCCACTCATCTAGCCAGAGGATCATCGATCTGCCCCTGGAATAGGCACTAAAGTGAAAGGATTTGAACCAGGAATTGCAAGCTGAACTGTTTGACAGCTGGTGGCTGTTTGGGAGAAAAATTTATTTTTCATATCAATGCTCAAACATTTAAATTGCAGAATAACACTTACTGCTTTCTAAATTAGGCTTTAGAAGCTGCTTTTTAATTAGAATGGGGTGGGTGTGGGTGTGTGTCAGGGAGGGAGAGAATGAGCAGAATTCGCTTGGAAATGGATTGCTAACTGAAGAGCATAGGTCCTGGAAGGGCATAAGACATTTAAAGGATGCACCATGCCAAAGACTCCACAAGCAAAGCTTTTTTATGTTGCTATCAGCAGATTCCTTAATGGTTTTATAACTGTAAAGGCTGTCAGTGCATTACTGCGTGTGGGAGTAATGAGCATTAGTTAAAAGAGGAAAATAAAAAAAGTAAACCGAGACATTAAGTGCTTTTTTCTCCCCCTTTTTTAGTTTCCTGACTTAAACAAAACACTTTGCTGCAAACGAATGATTCTGTTGTTTACTTTGCTAGGTTAATAAAAACAAGAAGTGGCGTGAGCTGGCAACCACCTTGAATGTTGGCACTTCGAGCAGTGCGGCCAGCTCCCTGAAAAAACAATACATTCAGTACCTGTTTGCCTTTGAGTGCAAGATTGAGCGAGGGGAGGAGCCCCCTCCAGAAGTCTTCAGCACTGGAGATACCAAGAAACAACCTAAGATTCAGCCGCCATCTCCTGGTAAGTCAAATAAACTGCAGCCTCTTACACAACCATTTTTTGAATGCAGAAGATACTAGCTTATGCTTTATATATTTAGAAGCATGTCTTTCTAATGCCGGACAAACAGCAAGGATAAATCTGTTGCTGGCATCTTGTTCGCAAACTTGGAGCTGAGTCAAGTCAGATTTAACTCTGAAAGGCTATCCACAGTCACCTGTCTGGTTTGTCCTTACTTGCTCCAACATACAAAGACGTGTGCCAGTGTACCCTTAATATTCAGAGTTACATTGGCATAATAAAAAGAACAGTGTTCTGCATGGATGTGCTTATGTGCTTGCACTGTGAGACGGGAGGCAGCCAGAAAGGAGCATCCATGTGTCTAAAGATCAGACTCTGGTACTTGCACTTTCCTTGCTGTCACTCTGAAGCTGCATTTCCAACACAGCTGTTGGTCAGTAAGGCTTCAGTTGGAGTCAGGATGGCAGATGCTGGACTGATCGTGGGATCTCAGATGGTTGCTCTGATACAGTTCATGTTGAATGTGTGGCAGATGGAGAGCTGAGAGTGTGGTGTATCCCCACTGCCAGACGACATAGTTTGGAGGCACACTCTCCGTTCTTTTGTTGCTAATGCTGTGTGTCAGATAAGTCATTAGCATCACTGTCTTTATCTTCTCATATGAAAAATTGGAACTGGAATTACTTTATTTTGGCTGGGGTTTTTTTTGCATGTACGGTGTGGTATTTCAAACCACTGTTTTCTTTCTAAATTCATTTAATTTAAGATTTTCAAGATTAGATAATCAGTTGATATTCAAGTCAGGACAGTCCTTGACTAGAAACATTTTAAGTATGTAGGAAGAGTCATAGTATTAGTCTATGATGTTGACTTCTGGACTATCCATGGAAGAGTAAAAAATTCCTTTGATTGTTTTGGGTTATTCCTTTAGTTATTAGCTTTTCTGACCAACAAAATAATATGACAAAACTTGTGAACTAGCATCACAATTACTACTACTAGGCAGACCACCATCTGTTACTGCCAAGACAGTATAATTCCTGGAATGTCTGTAGCAATTTTCTGCATTAGAAGGCAGTTTTAGAAAAGTAATAAGTCACTTAATTTCTGTTAGTGCAGTCACTGGCTGAAAATGGGAAGTGGAAAGTCAGGGACCCAGCAACCTCTGCAGGCAGTTTGCAGTTGCATGACTCCAGTATCCTATTGTGGATACAAGAAAGTTGCAAAGACCTTTATAATCATATAATAAAGTTCTGGCCTTTCCAAGATCATTTCTTACAATAGAGCTTTGTCAGTGCAGAAAAAGATAACAGTGATAAGGCTTAAATCTTTCTCAGCCTGATTTATTCAGTGTAAGGATTTGAGGGAGTGTTTAGTTAAAATCTTCCTAAGTACATCTCTCTGTAATAACTTATACATTTCCTCTGCCTTATTAAAACCTAGGGAGATCAGGTACACCAGTGGTGATTGTTTAATAGAGAGGATGAACTAGGTTGCTTTGCAGTGCAAGTTTAGAAGATGGAAGAAATCACTTGGTACTAGAAGTGAAGCCCCTAGTCCAAATGTGTATGTGTCTAAAATGAACATAGAGTGTCCTGAAAGTGCACAGCTGCAAAATGTAAAATATATTGGGGGTGCCTGTCACCTCCTGAGAAGACTGGTAAGGGAAGCTGAAACTGTTAGATTTGTTAAGGACAGCGAAAAGGAAATTAATTGGTTTCTAAAAATGAAAGTGTGTTTTCCTTTACTCTCTCCTCCCTTCCTCCCTTATGCCTTTCTCTCTAACACTGCTTTCAGTAGTTGATTTGGGGATGATCACCGTAAATTGGCTGGACTTTGAGGTGAAGAATCATTATTTAAATATGTAAACATGAAACAGAGGAATAGAAGTGTCAGATGTACCACTTTTACAGGGTCCTTTTGCATTATGATGCTACGGATGAAAATGACAAAGTCCAAATTTAAATTTATCATAACATCCAAGCAAGCTGTCTATGAGGAGAACTGAAACTATTTTTCTAAAATAAAAACACAGCAGGACATAGAGACTAGAAGAGGGGGAAGCAAGCAAGGATCTCAAGGTTTGTTTTGTTGGAGAGAAAAGAGCTTGTGTCACTGAACGGGACTGCACTTCTGTACAGAGAAAGGCTTTCCCAGTGTGTATCAGCTTTAGTACATGAAATCCCGCTGAGGTATAGATGCCTCAGAGAGTACAAGCCTGTTCTCTTTAATAGTCAGCTTTTTTCTTGTTCTTTCCCTGTAGTATATACCAACATTAACATTTTAACTGCACAAAAGAAGCAGTTGTAGACATGCTTTAGATAATCTGTTACTCTTTGGCATTCACAGGGAGCAGGAACCCAACACAACAAGAAACAGTAGCCTTCAAACGTCCTTGCTTTAACCATTAGCCTCTCTTGTGCAGTTAGCTCAGTGTAGGCAAAGCCACTTTGAAGCCAAATCCATTTGTAGAGAACTAGTTAGAGTATTAGGCTGAAGTAATTCTGATAGAAAAGCAGAGGGACTTGTCCTAGAGAGGAGAGTGTTGTATTTTATCCTCTTCTAATTAGCTGATGCTATGAAAGTCGTCTTGGAAAATCATCTGATCTTCACTACACTTTTAAAATTAAGTCTTTTAATGGATCATAAGAATACATTGGGACTGCCAGCCTTTCTGGTACAGAGAAGAATTTAGTTCCAATGTTGTTGTAGGTTCCAGCTAGATGTTACACAAGGTGGGAACAGGCTGAAGTGCGGCTTAGAGCAAATCGGTTCTTACAGGTATCTCACATCCAGGGAGTGGTTATGTGACTGCCTCACAGGCAACCTTTAGAATGCAGTCATAGAGGGAATGCTAGGAAACACAGCACAACAACCATGGCGAGGAGATTCATATGGAAGAACACAATCAAGGAAAGGATGCAATGTGTGAGTCAAATTTGTGGGACTGTGAGACAGTGGTCTGAGTCCACATGTTAGTCCATTTGCTTGTAGCACATTTGGGATTCTCCCATCACTTCTACTTTTTACCACATAATTAATAAGGTAAATGGTATGTAAAGGAGTGAATACTTTAGTGCTAGTGCAATTCATGATAGTGTTGACGCTTAGAAGAAGTTGAAAAAAGAAGTGAGAGCAGAGCAGCAAACTGACTGATTGGCCTTGTTCAGCAGAGAGTTGCACAGTACACAAGGTGTTTGGCTTAGGATTAGGTGCCCCTTTTAATAAATGTTTTGGCTTAATATCACTCTCAGAGCCTCTTTGGTTCTTTCATAAAGCTCCTGGGGAAAGGTGGGGGCCTGAACATGTTTTAGTGTGCCTTGCACTACTCTGCGGCTGTGCAAGTTGGCAATGTGCTTGTGGTAGACTGAGGCCTTAGTGTCCGTCTAGGTCAGATAATACCATCAGTAATGAAGACTAGCAGCAGATGCCTAATGGCAGGCTAACTATTAGAGGACCCCTGTTGGTCTTAAGTCCTGGTCGTTGGGTCTGTGCCAAAGTCCATGTCAACTATTGATGACTCTTCTGCTGTGCAGAAAATCCCTTATAGAGAGGCATTGTAGGTCTTCATAAGCATCCTTCTAGCACTCCAGTGCTTTCCAGAAGTGGATGCAAAGACAAAATGCTTTTCCTGTCATATGTGTTTGATAGTTTTGACCAAAATACACACTAATTATGTGGCAAGTTCTAAACTGAGAAGAATTCTGGGGCTATTACAGTAAGCACTAATAGATGCTGAAGAACAAGTTCCAGAAGAGCATCAGCATGAAGAAGTTATTTTTCATTGCTGTACTCTGGCACTGTAAATTCCTAGCTGCAGTGTGCAGCTGTGTGCATGTGTGTGCATGACTCTCAAAATTACCGGCTGAGAGTTCATGCTATACTGAATGGACAGGATGGCCAGTGGTACAGCTGAGGATGCCTGTGAGTAACAGCAGCTAGCCCTGATGTCAGCGTGGATTTCATTACAGCAAACCTGGGAAAATCATGTGCTTGTGCTGGAAAGAGGGAGCGAGAACGCGCCAAGAGTGTGTTCCCTGCGTTTCCTTGGCAGCAGAGAAACAAGTCTTGGGGAGGGGGATGGCGGGGGTGGGGGGGGGGGCACCACACAGCACTGCACAGCCATTCACTGAGTGCATCTGTAACCAAACCCATCCGTCTCTGCTGGCGGCTGGCTGACTGAAGTGCTATTATTAGCAGGCAGGTGATGTCATGGAGCGTGTCATGAGGCCAGCCAGGGAATCCCCACTGAATGATGGGCAAGGGCTTGGGAGGGGGGGATGGGGGGACAGGCAGAGGTTCCCCCTGCCTGCATTCTTGCCTGCCCGGGGGACCCTGCAGGAACCACCGGCCCCCAGCCCGGCCTGACTGGGTCACTGGGTTCATGCTGTGTAAATTACCTACCCAGCGTGGTGTCTGGCTGTTCACTCTAAAGTATGTGAATGTACTTAACCTTCAGTAACCTTTCCATTGTTTACTTTAGAGTATACATTTGTAGCTTCTGGCAAAAGGTAGGGATATCCTAGAGAGCATGTCAGGCTTCATATTAATGGCGTTTCAAGAGGCTGCGTTCTTCTCTTTTCCTTTTTTATTTTTTTCTCCTGAAGGGAAAAAATTCCTGGCAAGAGGAAGATTTTATACCTTTTTTTACCTGCATATTTCTTTTCTGGTAAATAAGGGTATTCCTGAAAGCAATTCTTGCTGCCTTGCAGGCTTTGCAAGGAAAAAGCCAGGCCAGTACTATAATTCCATACTGCAGAGAATAACACGTGGTGTTGAGTGAACTATGGAAGAGTTTGTAGAACCTCACCTTCTCACTGACCAAGATGTCAGTTGTGTGTTTAATTATTTATGTATTTTCTATTGTTAAAAGTATATTCTTACAAATCTATTATGATACTTGAAAGACAAGTGCTGCTTAAATGTGGATGTGAAAGTAGTTATGTACACACAGGTTTTTTCCTGGACCAACCTCAAGATAGCTGCAGAATCATGTAAACAGAGATTACCTTTCCTGAAAGAACACTGTTGTTTGTGTTCCTTCTTAGGTCCTTGTTTAATACGGAAGCTTATGAAGCACTTTAAAAGATACAGTTTCTATTTCAGAATGTTCACAACCAAAATTAAACATCTAACATAATAAAAACCATGCAAAGATAGATGTAAAAATTTCAGAGTGCAGCTTAGCAAATGTAAAATTTATGGTGAAATATGAAATACAGGCTCTTCTTCGTAGATGGTGTCCTAATCCAGAGATTGAAACACTTGCAGTCCCAGTTCTGTAGAGGTGTCCCTGACCTAGTGGAGGTCAAGGGCAAAATGGATTAACAAAGAGTACCAGAAACCTTGCACTTTTCATGATAGCATTTGCCTTCAATACTTTCACTTCTTTATAACCAGTCATTTAGAAAGACTCTGAGGAAAAATAACCAACCCTATAACCACCACCTAGAAGACAGAAATTTGACATGTAGCTTTTCAGTTGGATGTTTTCCTTTTTTGCTTTTAAACCTTTCTTTATATAAGATTTTACAAAACACATTATTTATAATAAAGATTCCGTTTTCCAGCAGCCCATAAATATCAAAAAGATCTTTTCCTTCATTTCTTTAGGTTTACTTAGGATATGAATTAAGCTCTTGCTCAGGTACGGTAGGGAAGAACTTAATTGCTGCTTAATAGCCCACCATAAGAGAAATGTGCAGGGTTAGGCAATATCACAATTTAAAGTTAGTATATGGGTACAGTAAGATGTTTACTTACATACTTCTATCATAGCAAGATGGTATGTGACAATGTGTGGCTTAACTCAGAAATGCTTTTAAGTTTTTTGGAAGAATCTAGAACTGTGTTTAAAGCCTAAGAGCAGGAGAATTATCCTGGTTCATTCACGGATCATATATACAAAGAGTTCATTTTTGGTGAATGTGATGAGGGTTTTTTTATTATCACAGGGATTTTTTTTATTATAGCACTAAAGCCTTCAATTAACTGGTTAGCATTAATTATTGCAAATGTTCACGTTACTGTATTAATGCAATCAGAGAGCTTTTCTTAAACTCTTTTTTGAACCTCATTACTATGTGAGCATAATCCAAACATGCCTCAGAAAGCTGAGGACAAGAACAATGTGGTCTGCACAATGTGGATTTTACATATGCACTTACTGCTGAGACTGATTTTCAGATAGAGGAACATGTGTTATGGATATAAATGAAACACATATAAAAAAGGTGTTCTTCAGTTAGAAACAAGCTCTGCCTGTCAAGATGATGAGTGTTCTAGGATTCTGAGTCAATTATAAACTACTCTCTCTTTCACATACAGAAGAAAAGCCCATACTGATTGTTGCAATTTTCCCTCTAACAGTAATTTATAAAGTTTTGTTAATTGGTTGTTGAATGTAGATAGTCAGGCACTATAAAATGCTTACATGACAGTTCATAAAAAAGAAAGACCTCTCAAGCCAAATCCATGTCTTTCTGAGTGTGTTACATTTGTGGATTATTTCTGTTGGTAGCTTTTTCCCCACTTGCATCTAAAGACTTGTATCCTACAAGTTCTCCTTGTGTAGAATTTGTGCTGCAAGGCCAGTCAGTTTCAAGGCTCAGATGTTGTTACTAATCCACACTTACTACTTTCTAAATCATAAAACTACTACATCAGATCTTTAGGGCTGGGGGCTGCTTCTCCTCAATAGTCATATGAAAATAGTATCCTCAGTGTCTACTGTAAAAGGCTGGTCTGAATGTATTTTGTCATTAGCTTATATGGTGTATTCATTTAATGCCCTTATTGCTGCTCAGTCTCATCAGAATACAAAAGTAAATGCTTATCTACACTTGTCATCCTAAGAATATGAAACTATTTACAATGGTTAAAGAGGGCACTAGTGGAAATACTCTATGTATTGCTTTCTGGGATCTCAACATGTGAGTTTTTGCAGATGAAATAGATGCTTTGCAGAATTGGCCTGGTCTTGTTATATATGATTTGCAATGATTGACCCTAACTGCATTTTTTTAAGGTGTCCTTTGCTGTTTTTACAATTCTTTTAGCAGTGTTAGCTGTCCTGTTCAAAGTCTACTTTCAGGGAGCATTTTGTTCTGAACCCAGATTGCCTTTTGCATTTCTTAAATACAAACTTTTACCATGCTATCTCAAAGATGACACAGGGCTGCAGTGTGCCATTAATCACTGGCCATCTTTCACCATGGAAATGTCTGCTTTTCAGTGCTAAATGAAATTATGAATTTATATTAATATAGTGGTGTAAATTTGTGATGAAAAGGTTCTGGCTGAAATTTGCCTTATAAATGTGTGTTGTGATAGTGATTATATGAAGAAGCCATGTCAAAGAACAACCTTCATTTACTGTTCATTTACTGTTGTAAACTATAGGCTTTGTGTCTCTGACCTCTGATTTAAATGATCCTTCATCTAGATGATTTCTATTCATGTTGCTTCAGGCAGCAGATTAAATTTATGGTTCTAGGAAAGATGATGGCTATCACTGCACAGCATATCCTGATGTCAGAAGATTTTGGGGAATTTGTAAAGTACTGAGATGGAATAAGGTATACACAGGCTTCTGGAGGAAGGAATCAGTTTCTTTCTTTGATGGTTATTAATTCCACAGGAATTTGGCTGCTGCCTTTTAATATTTCCTTTTTCTTTAATTTCCCAGCTAATTCTGGTTCCTTGCAAGGCCCACAGACTCCACAGTCCACTGGTAGTAATTCCATGACAGAAGTGCCAGGTGATTTGAAGCCCCCAACACCAGCATCCACACCTCATGGACAGATGACACCTATGCAGGGTGGCAGGTATGAAAAGGACTTTGCTTCATCTTCTGTTGGGCTCTAATTCTACAGTGCTTTAGTCCAGTCTTTCCCAGCTGCTCAGGCACTCATCTGATTCTTTGGTGAACCAGTCAGAGGGAGGGAAAAGGAGGAAGGAGTAGGAGGTGCATTAGCTTTCCAAACATCAGGTAAGGATCAGACAAGCACCAGTGCAAAGAGGTGCATGTGAATGTCAGTAGTGGGGAGGAAGGTGGAACCCAACAGCACCAACTTAGAACCACAACCTTCCTTTCCTTGCTTGTCCTGTACTCCTCTGGTATACAGGTCCACACATGCTCAGGAAGGAGAAATGTGTGGGTTTAAGGTGTTACTGAAATTCAAATTACGAAAAACATATATAGTATGAGATGGCAGAGGATTCAACTGGACAGACCAAGAGATCTCTTTTAGTTCTATGTCCTCTTAAGTCACACAGACTGGCTTAATCTGAAGTGAAGCTTTCTCACCATTAGTTAAGGATCTTTAGTCCACCGAAGTCCAGCAAAGAAGTTGTTTATTACTTCAGCATAAAGGAACACAGCTGAGCTCTGAACTATGTACAGAGCCACTCCAAACTTAATGTACTTAGGTTCTTTTTTTTCTCTATCTGAAATACTGCAGAAAGGATAGCAAGAACTTTTTTTAATCATCTTCAATTCGGATTGAGTTTTCTTTCACTCTGTAAAAACCAGTAAAACAGCTTAGTGAAATTTCAGAAAGGTTTAGACTTTTATCTGATGATAGGAATGCACAAACAATGGAAACAGATGAAAAACCCTGATCTCTAAGGGTAAGTAGACAAAGAAGCCAGAGGAAAAAATGGGTAGATTCTTTTTAATGATTGTCTGTTATGAAAGTCTTTTGATCTTCCTTGGACGTATCCTGCACTGATCACTGCTACAGCATCATGGGCTTTTTGTACTGTAGTCCAGTCTGTTTTCACAATTCTTACGAATACGTGATGATATTAATGCCTCCTTTTTCTCATCTGCTAGAAACAGCACAGTTAGTGTGCATGATCCCTTTTCTGATGTAAGTGATTCAGCATTCCCAAAGCGAAACTCCATGACGCCAAATGCACCGTACCAGCAGGGAATAAACATGCCAGATATGATGGGAAGGATGCCATATGAGCCGAATAAAGACCCTTTTGGTGGAATGAGGAAAGGTATTTTCTTTGTGGGAGCTAAAGTGTTCTTCTCTGTGTCTGTGTAATCACAATGTTCTAGTTGGAATGAGCTTTTTCACTTTGCTGATTTTGCTGTTGGTATCCTTGGAGCAAAAAGAGAGTTGCAGTGCAATTGTGCTTCACACTGGTTTGGTCATATTTTCCCCACTCAGAGTCACACTTTATTTTGGAATTAACAGCATCCTAAAAATGCTTGTAGGAATACGTTTCAGGAAATGGCATAAATTCATAGGGTTAGATTTTATATTTCTTGAAGTTGGTTAGCCACTCTGCAAGTCAGATCCTGGACTGCACTTGTAGAATGTGAAGTGGTGAAGCAACATGCCTGGTTGTAGTAGGACTGAACTGGGTATTCACTATGTGGAACTGAGCAAGTCTCCTCATGCTCTGTCTCTCTTTACATATTTTTCAGAATAGTAAAGTTAATTCTTTTCTCACCAGGACAGCCCCTGACAAAAGGTGATAAATACACTCAAAGTTTGTTTACTTTTAGAAAACAAAATTTAAAATTAATATCAAAAATTACTCTGGTCCTTTTGGGCACAACCTACCGATGGTTTTGTGGATATTGTAAAATGCGTTTAAAATGAATCAATCTTGCATGTCTCATATATAGGAAAATGGGACATAAAAACACAAGCAGGGCTCATAATAGCTGCAAAGCTAAGAGCAGGTGGAAGAGATGAAGTGTAAACTGAAAGGAAGCAAAAGGGAGGAATGGGAAGAAGAGGCCCAGAAATCAGGGGAAGAGAGAGACGTGATGAAATGGGGAGATGATTTAAAAGAGGTAGTTAATCCGGAGTGATTTTTTTTTTTAATTCATCCCTTTAAATCATTTTGCCTGGACTGTGGACACCAACATACAACACAGTAGAAGGACAGGAAAACTCTTTCTGTCTTAGGTTCACTTCAGATGTGAGATTAAGTGGGTGTGTTGCACTTTGTCATACATTTCATTTTACCCCGTCAAAACAGAAATATCTCTGTTCAGTATCTACTACGAGGGACTAAAGGCTGGAGTCTCTTCTATTTGCTTGCTGATTTATATCCAATAATAGTCAAAGTGCCTTTTTTTGGGCCCACAGAAAATGCCCATCCTGCTTGAGAAGCATTAGGATACAGTATCCTTTCCATAACTAAATTATTGCATATGTGTGTATGAGGGGTTTATGGGAGGAAATAAATACCTGATTCTGACAGCTTTGTAATTCAAAGTAGGAGATTTGCTTTCATCTGTTTTGTGAGGCTTATGTTTGCATTCGTATTTAGCATTGTTTGGGGTGAAAAGAACAAGAAAAAGTTCATCTTCAGCTGTGAAGACCAGAGGGAAGAAGCTGCCTGATGCCTGATAAGCTCAGTTTTGCAGGATGAGATTTCTTTCCTCACTTGCAGCTCCTTAATATTATACCCATCATCTTGGTAGTGGTGCTGCTTCATGTGTTCTCATCAGACCCCAGAGAGCTTGTCAGACACCAGCTAATTCTCCATGGCAGTGTTAGGAATCTGAACATTCTTTTAAAATACTTCATTTAATAGAAAGAGATCTTCAAACACACAGAATAATACATTGAATTTCCCTTACTGTTGCAGTGCCTGGAAGCAATGAGCCTTTCATGACCCCTGGACAAATGCCTAACAGTGGAATACAAGATATGTATAACCAGAGTCCATCTGGAGCAATGTCCAACATGAGTATGAGCCAGCGACAGCAGTTCTCTTATGGAAGTGGCTATGACAGGAGGTGAGTCAATCTTTAGGAAAAAGCAAATCCCAATAGTGAAAATGATCCTCTCTCTCCCCTTCTCATTTTCCCATTGCACCTTGCAGAGAACATAGCAGCCGCCATTTCCTACACCATCTTATTAAATCACAGGGAGTCAAACCACTGGTAATGACTGAGTCTAGCTGTTCACAGAAATTAATAAGGAGGAATTGTCACACCTTAGAAGTCACTCAAGTTGCAGCAGATCAGCTCATGGGTGTGTTTTGACAGCTTGCCTTAAACTGGCAGCTGGGCTGGGCTATCATGGCATAAAGTAGCTCTTGAGTTAGTCTCCTGGTCATGTTTTCACCTAAATAGTTGCCAGTTGGCTTCTTCTGAAAAACAGAATGCACAGTCTAAATGTATGTGATTTGTGATCTGTTCTTGTATTGCCTTTGGACAGTCTGGAGTCTGTTGTCTGAACTGTAGGGGCATCCGTCTTGCATCCATCATCTTCATCAGGACCCTCAGAAGTTTATCTTTCAGTGAAGTACACAAAATGATTTGGTCCTCTTTTGTTTATTTGGGGAAAGGCTTTGGGGGAAAGAAGTGATAAACTTACTGATGTCTAAGCATTGGTATAGCAAGCAGAATGGTTTAGGAATGTTTAGATTATGTTAAGTATTCTGGTAGGTTTTGCAGCTCTGGCTGTATTCCTGCTTTTTCTTTCATTAAGCTGTGTACTTTAGCTTCACTTTTTGTTTCCTGGTGGTAGACATAGTGGCACAGTGTGGGCAGAGTAGTTTTCCATCAGAAGTTTTAAGTCATATATGTGTAGAGGAAAACAAATACAATCATGTTGTTCAACAGGTCACATAGCTGACAAGTCAGAGTAATAAGGGTTGCAGTGTAAGGTGATGGGTCAGGAGAATGTTTTATTTAAGGGGCTTGATTGGTTTTATTTTGTTGACAACTTTGGAGAATAAGTGCTTTTTACAGAATGAGGTTTCCTTTGTCATTTTTTAGGTTGGATCATGGGCTGGGTCCTGAAGGCAGTATGGCACCACCTGGTCAGAGCAACATGGTGCCTTCAAACAGTGACCCAAGCACATACTTCCCTAATCATTACCCTGGCCAGCAAAGGTGAACACTGATTTCTCTGTTTGTAATACCCCAGCTAATGAGTGCTAGCAGCCTCTCTGGGAGCACACAGACAGAATATGTGGCCTCTTGGTGTGTTACTTCTGTTTTGCCTGTTCTTGTTTAGGCTTTTACTGTTGGTTCAGTTTCTTGGGGGGTAAGAGGCTTGGATGAATCAGGTCACTTTCTGTAGTTGTAGAATCAGAGGTGTTAGAAAAGGAGTGTACATTCTCCTTTGTGTATCTGCCTGCCAACACTGAACTAGAACATAATTTACAGGCCCAAGTTCTCCAGAGCAGCATTAAATTGACACCACTTCTGAAGCTTCCCACAACTTCACCTGGCTTGTGATTATCCTGCAGCTAACAAACAACATTTAGAAAGTGTTCCCATATGTATAACATACATGTACCTTTGCTCAGTTTTAGCTTATTGCGTGTACCATCTTGGACAGTTGTAGACAACTCCCATCAGTTACACTGTTCTTTTAACCAGCATTAGATAATTTCTTTCCATCCACATAATTTCAGAAGATACTGAACTGCTCTTGCTTTCACTCTGGCTGTCTCTCAAAAAAACGTGAGTTTTCTATGCTTTTGGAAAAATCAGTTTCCGTTAGATCTTATAACATGTCAGGTTTCCCAGTCCTCTGTTTCTGTGACTCTCCTGGATATGTTACTTCCATAATTATCCTCTAATTGTAGATATGTTCTCACTGGTAGTGTACAGAGAGGAATTACTGACATATTGGCCTTCAATACTGTGTTATTTATCAATCTTAATACTTTCCAAGTACTTCATTTCAGCAACCTAAATTTCATTCATGTGTGCTAAAAATATTGCAGTTACACTGTAATGCTCCTCAGGGGTCTTAAAAGGCCACAGATAAGTTTCCAAGTGCAATGCAACTCTGTCTCTTATTCCTATGCTTCATTATGTAGCTTTAATTAACAATGACATGAACATTAGCAAAATTATTAGTACTGTTTTTACTCACTTTAGCTTGGCAATTAACTATTGATTATATTCTTGAATAATCTAGACAGTAGCTTGCTAGTAGACTGGCATGATACAACACAAGAATTTTTACTTGCAGCCTTTGAGCTGCACTTCAGATATTTTTTCACCGAAAATGGGTTCTCAGGCAGCTGCAGCTGCCTTCCTTACCTCTTTGCTGACCAGACTGTGTTCCCATCCTGACTGTTCCCTCTAAACCTCTCTGTTGCACCTTCACTGCTCCTGCTTTCCTCTACTTTATCTCCTTCCTCCCATCAACAGCTCCAGCAGAGCTTACTGCCTCAGGCTCAAGACCCTGCCAGACTGTATCTTCACCTTGTTTCCAAATGGCAGATATGTCCAAGGTGCAAGATCATCAGAGTACTTTACCTGGTGACTTGGAAATTCCATCAGCTCTAAGTGTTCATTTGAATGCTTTATTTTAGGCATGAACCATATGGGCAGCAGTATCCAGGACAAGGACCTCCCTCAGGACAGCCACCGTATGGAGGACATCAACCTGGAATGTATCCACAGCAGCAGGTAGGAGAGGGGGAAACAGCTGCATTCATAACATTTGTTTAATAAAATTCACCCCCAAATTCTGAATACATTCAAAAATTTGTGTATATGATATATGTGTTTTGGCACAGAGGAGCAACTCTAGTTCCAGTCAAAATCATGGCCCATATAGATGAGCAGTGTATGTGCAGCTATAGGAAAATGTGTTCATTACACTGGAAGAGTGTAAATTCTAACAGATGTTCTGTGCCTTTGGATCTGCATCGAGCAATTGTCCCAAGTTAATAACCAGCAGACTGGAAAATATAATGCATAGACAAATAAAGTGATGTTGCCTCAATTTCAGAAACAACTAGGAGAGCTGCTTGGCTTGCAGGTTGAGGGGCCTTAACTTAATGCCATGAAGCCAAGTGAACCCAGCAGAAAATTGGAACAAAGTAAAATGTGCAGCCCTCTCAATTATTTACAATGCGGTGGTGGGTCATATGAGATACCTGTCTTTAATAGAGATCAGATGACATATTCCCACATGTTGCTGTTAAAATAGTTTCAACATTTGTCTCCCAAACTTTGTAATAATTTCAAAAATATAAATGGTATTAATTGATAAGATTTTTTTTATTAGGTGTGTGATTAATACCTTGTGAGCAAAACCCCATCTTATAAGTCAATAGCAGAACTCCACTGACTTCAACAGGATCAGTTTCATTCTACATGTTACTAGTTTATTTTTAGTCATACAACACTTGAAGTTAGCTTCCGAAATAGAAAGCATTTCCTTATTATCAAAAAACTAAAATGTAAACTAGTTTTCAGCTAATTTCAGATAGTCCTTTTCAGTGGTGGGATAGAGTTTTACTAGGAAATCAGGAGTGAGAATGGGAGTGTGCTGTGCGAGAACCCAAAACAGATCTTAGATTCTACTGTACTAAAAATGTATATAAATTTAAATTTCAGAATTTGTTTCTGATCTCTTTGATTCATAACATCTCAAAAAAACATATTCAACAAAACTGTTCTGTTGTTCTTTATGAAATCATATGCTAGCAGTCTAGGTGATTTAGTGGGGAAATTGCAAAGATATATAACAGAACAGTTTGTGATATTCCATGCTAACGTGTGCTGGGGATATATTAACTACATGTTCATTTAGGCAAGGAGACAGCGAGAATTTGTAAAAATATATTTGGCCCTGTCCTTAGTGCTGTTTATATACTTTGTACAATGACTGTTGAATGCAAAATGCGTTACTGCAGAAAAGCAGTGAAGAATGAAGGACAAGTATTCTGACTGGCCTCGGCCTCTCCCTGCCAACCCCAGAGGATTCCACTTCTTCATTCAGCTAGAGATTCAGTTGCCACTAGTTTATTTACAATTTCCTAAATCTTGTTCTGTAGTGGTATGGGAAGGATGTGAAAAATGACCCTTTCAAAGCTTTATATACAACCTGAAGGCTAGGGAATGACCTGCAAAGGAGGTGATTGGAGCATGAACTCCTGGGGGGGCTAATGAAACACTTTGAGCCAGGTTTTTCAATTCCTATATGAATGCTTATAGCCCAAGCTATTATGCAGCAGGTAACCTTAGTTGGTGTGCTTTTGTCTTCTGTGAGGTCTCAGAATTCCACGTCCTCCAGTGGAGAGAGAGACATGTTGTGCAGCCTTAGGCTCTTGCTGAACCTTTGCACAGGAGGGGAGAGCTCAGGTGCATCACTGTCCTCAGCACTGTGTACCATTAGGCCTGTTGCCACTACAAGAGCACTGAAGTGCTTTTAGAAAAGCACGTGCTTCATTCCCAGGTGTCTACTGTAAGCACTGAGTCACTGTGGCAAAACAAACACCACCTTTCTAGGTGTGGCAACTGCCAAGTCATTTCTTAATGTATAAATTGGTCTCAAGGGTGGAATTCAGTAGTTCATGTAAGGCTGGAAATAAGTATTTCTCAGATAGCCAGACAGCTCTATTGCAAGTTTTAAAAAAATACTTTCATGCAATACAGTAATTGTAGGTTTATGTGCACCAAAGTTGAAAGATGAGTTTATGAATCCCAGAGCTGTTTTAACTTTCCCATATTGAATACATTCACAATTTTATCTCATCTTAACTCTAGTACATTAGTATACATTGTGCAATGTAACTGAGCTACAGTTTCTGGGGGAGCTGTAACTTTGAATTTGCT
Organism: Acropternis orthonyx; assembly: GCA_035583155.1. Lineage (NCBI taxonomy): Eukaryota > Metazoa > Chordata > Aves > Passeriformes > Rhinocryptidae > Acropternis > Acropternis orthonyx. Next base: position 54,370,090 of record JAWWEU010000111.1, on the reverse strand, counting down.
ATAGATCATATATTAAAAAAATCATCCATTTAATTCACATTTTTTGCTTCAGAGCACTCAATGTGGTTTGAACTATGGAACAAACTCCCACAGGAACTAAAACCTTACCACCTTCCCCTCGAACAGCAACATCTCTTTTTTTTGTTTTGCCATTTAAACGTAAATACATACAAGCTTGTATGGTTTAAAAACCACTCAGCTCTCCCCAAGGTAAAACAGCTTAACTCATACAACATCTCCCACTTGAGAGGATGAGAAACAGAGGGAATAAACCATAGGTGGCAGCTGTTAGTTACATTGCATAATTCATTACTGAAGAGCAGAATAAGAACCTGCAAACTAGAACATTTGAATGTGACAATTTGCTGTAATAATCTCCTAAATTGATTAGGATGATTTGGGAAGAGGACAGTTGCCCAAACAGAACAACATTCCTCGGAATTACCCAGAGTATCAAACGTAGCAGAATGTTTTCTCCTACTAATAAACTTACTGTGTGTAGTCTATGTCCTATCATAAGATCCAGTGTTTCCAACATGCATGCTTGCAGCATATCTTGTTACTTCAAGAATTTATTCCGTGCTTATCTCTTGAAAAGATTCATTGGGTGGTTCTGAATTTTTTTTGAAGATTTTTCTTCTCAGTAGACTAAGCACAAAAAAGAAGTGAAAATATTTTAGTTAGTGAGGACCATTGCCTTTTCATGCATGTCTGAAATGACCAGTGGAATTTAATCTGACAGATAGGAAAGGAAAGGGAGAAAATGAAAGCAAGCATAAGAAAATTTAGCCCAAGGATGAGTTTCCTTTTAGTATTCATTTATAAGCACAGCAAAACAGGCTTAAAAAGAAAGCCTAACCATAGCACTGCATCCCTGACTCGGAAATCAGCACAATCCCTCTAGAACTAAGTGCCTTCAGCTGTTTTAACAAGCCTTCAGCCAGTATGTTTGTACTGTGTGTGGAGTAAAAGTGACAGATCTTTCCCAACTTTTTTTTCAGAACTATAAGCGACACATGGATGGCATGTATGGGCCTCCAGCCAAGCGCCACGAAGGGGATATGTATAACATGCAGTATGGCAACCAGCAGCAGGAAATGTATAACCAGTACAGCAATGCTTACACGGGGCCCGACAGGAGACCCATGCAGGGACAGTATCCATATCCATATAACAGGGAGAGGATGCAGGGCCCAGGACAAATGCAGCAGCATGGAATACCTCCCCAGATGATTGGTGGCCCCATGCAGTCATCATCCTCCAGCGAAGGTCCTCAGCAGAACATATGGCCAACACGAAATGATATGCCTTACCCTTACCAGAATAGGCAAGGTCCAGGAGGCCCTGCACAGGCCCCACCGTATCCAGGGATGAATCGCACTGATGATATGATGGTACCTGACCAGAGGATAAACCACGAGAGTCAGTGGCCTTCTCATGTCAACCAACGTCAGCCTTCTTATATGTCGTCCTCAGCCTCCATGCAGCCTATCACTAGACCTCCTCAGTCATCCTACCAGACACCACCCTCTATGCCAAACCACATCTCTAGAGCTCCAAGTCCAGCATCCTTCCAGCGCTCTTTGGAAAACCGTATGTCTCCAAGCAAGTCTCCTTTCCTACCTTCCATGAAGATGCAAAAGGTTATACCCACAGTTCCAGTATCACAGGTCACTGGACCTCCACCTCAACCACCACCGATCAGGCGAGAAATTACCTTCCCCCCGGGCTCTGTAGAAGCATCCCAACCAGTCTTAAAACCAAGACGAAAGATTACCTCAAAAGATATTGGTAAGCATCGAAACAAAAAGCTAAATAACCAAAATAAGTTGTGAAAAAGGAACTCTGATTTTGATTCTTTTTTCACATTTTAAGACTTTTGACAAGTAGGGAACTTTAGTAACTATAATGTGATTGTCTTCAGTAAAAATGTAGTAACATATGTATCAGTGAAGATGGTAGGTAAAACTCATCCCAGACAATCTGACATTAAATGAAAGCAATATTTTATGTGGAGACCTGAGGTCTTCATTAAAAATGAAGGTTGCCTCAGGATTTCAAAATGAGATGTGTTGAAAGGTCTTTCAGAATGTCTGTTAATTCATCAATAGAACATCTAGCTGAGCAGAGCTTTCTGTGTTCCTGTTCCATGGAAGCTCAGGCTGTTCTGCTGAGTAGTTACAGTCTCTGCCTCCCTTGAATGGTCCATTTATTCATTTCATATTATTTGTCCTGTTTGTTTCTCCCCCTATTCTTTCCCAAGTAGCTTCTTATCTTAAATTCCAGTTACATTTCATACATTCAAGTTCTCATACTTCAGATTTCCACACTCCTGACAGAGTGTTCTACCTTTGTTTACTGATTATTTGGTTTAGTCCACTTTTGAAGTTTGTGTGATTATTTCAGCTTCAGCAAAGTGAGGAAGAATTGCCCTGTTAGGATATTCTCCAGTAATTAAGGCTGAGCAGCAGTTAAGAGAAAACTGAACAGAACTAAATGGTGAAAGTAGGGTCTTAAGCAGTTTCAGTAGCTATTTTGTTTAAACTTGCATCCTCAGAATGTCACAGTCTAATCTTTCAGGAACTCTTAATTAAGAGTCTCCAGGGATGAACTAATGTTGTTTTACTTCTCCTCCTTTATCCAGTAACTCCTGAGGCCTGGAGAGTGATGATGTCTCTTAAATCTGGTCTTTTGGCTGAAAGTACCTGGGCGCTAGACACTATTAATATTCTTCTGTATGATGACAGCACTGTTGCTACTTTCAACCTCTCTCAGGTAGGTGGGAAAGCAGGACGGTTCTCAACCTTGCAAGGATGGAAAACTGAAACAAGATACCTACAAAAATGCTGATAGCCTTTACAATTTATTCTGATTAAGAAAAATTTGAATATTGCAAAACTTCTACTTGTTTCTGATTGGTAACAGTGAGTAACAAAATAGACATAGGTTGAAGAGGGGAAATTACAGGCCTGAAAAAAGGATGTTTTTTGCAGAAATTTTAGCACTGCTGAACGACTAAAATGTAAATTCACACTTATGATTGTACAAGTTCAGTCCTAGAAAACAGCAGTACGTTAGTAGTCTTGCTTAATTTGTGTTTCCATAAAAGGGTTTGCAAAACCATATTAAATTGATTTGAAGGCTGTCTTTTGGTGATGACTTGTGCTATTCAGTAGTTCCATACGAGGTTATGGGAATTTTTTTAATTGCGTATTTTCTGTTTGGTTTCTTCTTCCAGTGAATTAAGTTTTCACTGAAATACCAGACTGACAATTTAAAGGCTGAAATCTACTGTCTGTCCACAGGATGCAAGTAACACAGGATTTAACTGTGTGTGCTTTTGCCTCACTAACTCCCAGCATTTTTCAGCCCTGCTCTAAGTGTTGGCCCGTTAGGTGGTAGTAATAGATGGCATGCTGATACTCATTATCTAAAATTTGTACAAATTAAATATTCAGTTTCTCTCCTCCATTCATTTCTTGGTTACTAATAGTGTAACTCATCATTTTTTAAATATAATGACTTTTTTTTTTTTAAATACAGACACCAATGGTACATTTTATCCCACCTAACTTTAGAACTAGGGATATCTATAGCATGATTCATCTCATGCAGAAGAAGAGATCTAAAATAGGTCAGATGAATCATACCCTAGAAACGGCCTGTAAGAGACCATTGATTATGAAAGGAATCTAGACAATTAGGTTAGGTGTGTAACTAGTGCGGGTGTTTGAAGTTAAGTGAGGTGAATCTCCTCTGAATTCTGTTAGAAATTGTGTGTTGCATAGAATACCAGATGTATTGTAAATATATATAGTCTTCTGAATATATAGTCTTCGGTTACTTTTGCCTTTCCAGTGATAGTCAGGACTCCATATGATGACTCCTGCAGCTCATAAGCATCAGTTTGTTACTAATTCTTCGAGCGTTTGACAATCATAAGAGAATATAGAATGGACAAAAGGATACATTTTGCTGAAAACATATTAGCCCACATTTTAAAAACAAACAAACCATTAAAAGCTGGACAATTGGGCTGAACACATCATAACCGTAAAGAAATTTTAATAATAAAGCAAATGAGCATCAATTAATATCAAGTCCAGCGACCGCCTTTCCATAAGAAAGTGATTGCAAGTTAATTAAGAAGATTAAACCTAAATGAAAATTGTTTCTGAAGGGTGACTTACAATACCAGGTTCCAATAACAATTTTTAACTGTTGCCAGGCAAAAATAGAACTATTCAATAGAGTTGGGATGTTGTTAATCTAGGATATCAGTACTTGAATCCGGAACTGCAGATTCCTGCACAGCAGTCAGTTTTAGAGACAAAGAAGGAGAGGGAGAATTGTAAACTTTAGATATCTAATAAAAACAAAAATCAGAAAAACTGAGTTAGGAACTTCAGTACTCTGTACAAAAAGCCAAGAATAAGAGGCACTTTGAAGGGGACAGAGCAGCTAGGCTAGATGTCTGCTAGGTTTAAAGGAGACATATGAATAAAGTCCTGTGCTTCTCATAGCTGTTACAGTTTAAGCAAATGGAGCCATGATAGTTTGACATTATATGGTGTTTGCACAGATGATAGAAGAATTTCTTTTAACTTCTGCAATACGGGACCTAGCCACAGCTCCACAGCAGGATGAAGGAAATAGACATGTATGCATCAGTGTTCCTAATAAAATTCCATGCAGATAAAAATATTTATCTTATTTTTATGTTCTTTCTTCTCTCCTCAGTTATCTGGATTTCTTGAGCTTTTAGTAGAATATTTTAGAAAATGCCTGATTGACATTTTTGGAATCCTTACGGAATATGAAGTGGGTGATCCAGGCCACAAAGCACTTGATCACAAAGCAGCCAAGAAAGATGATAGTCAGTCCTTGGCAGAGGATACTGGAAAAGATGAGAATGACGAATGTATTGACTATTTTGATGAAGATGAGGAGGAGGGGGAGGATGAAAAGATAGAAGGAGAAGAAAAGAGCATTGTTTTTTCCACTCCTGGTGCCATTGCTGATCCAAGTGAGAGGCCAAAACAAGCCAGTAAATTTGACAAGCTGCCAATAAAGATTGTAAAGAAAAATAATCTGTTTGTTGTTGACCGATCTGACAAACTTGGACGCGTTCAGGAATTTGATAGTGGTCTTCTCCACTGGCAGCTTGGTGGGGGTGACACAACTGAGCATATCCAGACTCACTTTGAAAGCAAGATGGAGATTCCTCCACGTAGGAAAGCCCTTCCTCCCTTGAACTCTCCAAGCAAAAAGAAGGACCTCGAGGGGAAAGGTGAATTTGAGGAACAACAAGAAAAAAGTATAACAGCAACCATTGATGATGTCCTCTCAGCTCGGCCAGGAGCGTTACCTGAAGACTCAAACTCTGGTTCCCAAACAGAGAGCAGTAAATTTCCCTTTGGGATCCATCAAGCCAAAAGCCACCGGAATATTAAACTGCTAGAGGATGAGCCAAGGAGCCGGGATGAGACTCCTCTATGCACCATAACTCACTGGCAAGACTCCTTGGCCAAACGCTGCATCTGTGTGTCAAATATCGTCCGTAGCTTGTCTTTTGTGCCTGGCAATGACACCGAAATGTCCAAACATCCAGGCTTGGTGCTGATCCTGGGAAAGCTGATCCTTCTTCACCACGAGCATCCCGAAAGAAAACGAGCACCGCAAACTTACGAGAAAGAGGAAGAGGAGGACAAAGGGGTAGCCTGCAGCAAGGATGAGTGGTGGTGGGACTGCCTCGAGGTCTTGAGGGATAATACATTGGTCACATTAGCCAACATTTCTGGGCAGCTAGACTTGTCTGCTTACACAGAAAGCATCTGTTTGCCAATTTTGGATGGCTTGCTGCACTGGATGGTGTGCCCATCTGCGGAGGCACAGGATCCTTTTCCAACCGTGGGGCCCAACTCAGTTCTTTCGCCTCAGAGACTTGTGCTGGAAACCCTGTGTAAGCTCAGTATCCAGGACAATAACGTGGACCTTATCTTGGCCACCCCCCCGTTCAGTCGTCAGGAGAAACTCTACGCTACTTTAGTTAGGTACGTCGGGGACCGCAAAAACCCGGTCTGCCGAGAAATGTCCATGGCGCTCTTATCGAACCTTGCCCAGGGGGACACACTAGCAGCAAGGGCAATAGCTGTGCAGAAGGGAAGCATCGGAAACTTGATAAGCTTCCTGGAGGATGGGGTCACTATGGCCCAGTACCAGCAGAGCCAGCATAACCTCATGCACATGCAGCCTCCGCCTCTGGAGCCGCCTAGCGTAGACATGATGTGCAGGGCAGCCAAGGCCTTGCTGGCCATGGCTCGAGTGGACGAGAACCGCTCAGAGTTCCTTTTGCACGAGGGTCGTTTGCTGGATATCTCAATATCTGCTGTCCTGAACTCTCTGGTTGCATCTGTCATCTGTGATGTACTTTTTCAGATTGGGCAGTTATGACATAAGTGAGAAGCCAAGCATGTGTGAGTGGAGATTAGAGGGTCACATATAACTGGCTGTTTTCTGTTCTTGTTTATCCAATGTAGGAAGAAGGAAAAAAAAAAAAATCTTTGCTCCTCTGCCCCATTCACTATTTACCAATTGGGAATTAAAGAAATTATTAATTTGAACAGTTATGAAATTAATATTTGCTGTCTATGTGTATAAGTACATCCTTTTATTTTATTTTTTTTAACCAAAGTTGCTGTCTAGTACATTCAAAGGTCACACTTTTTTTTTCCATAGATTATCCTTTTCAATGTTCTTTTCCATGTTTGTATTGCATATTTTTTGGGAAGCGAACTAGTGACTTTTTAAAAAAAAAAATGTTATGGCAAACCATTGTATGATGGAAAAAAAATCTCACCACTTTGAAACAAAAGGTGAAAAAATAACCAACATACCAAGTTCCTGTGTGTTTTATTTTTTCAAATAAGGAAAAAATAAAAAAAAACTTGTATACCATCACCCAAAGCTTTGTGCAATAGAAGATTCTAGTGATGTAGGTGTAGGGGATCAAGGAGGGTGTCAGTCAGTAGTCAAAATCCAAAACAATACTGGTTTCTCCTCAGGAGAAATGGTTACATTAGGCTAGGAGCATAACAAAAAGTCAAAAAATTTTTAAATGAAACCTGAAGTTAAACATCAATTGCTTCCTCACCAGAACTGTCTTGTCTACATCTGTTTGGTTTTTTTTGACCTTCCACAATGACAGTTCTTCACAATTCCTTTAATCATTTTTTAAAATATTTTTTTATTGCCTAAGGGCCGTGATGTATATAGAAGTTGTACATGAAACATACCCTCATTTTTTTTTTTTTTTAGTACAAAGTTTTTAGTTTCTTTTTCATGATGTGGTATCTACAAAGTGATAGTAGAATTATTTTTTTCTTTCATTTGGGCCATATCTCCAAAAAATAATAAAAAAAAAAAAGAAAAAAGGAAAAACCCAACACAGAAAACCAACAACTGAGGGTAATGTACAAGTTTCTGTATGTATAAAGTCATGCTCTATTTCGGGAGAGCAGCTGATCACAATTTGCTTTATAAATCAAGGTGTGGAAATGGTTATGTATGGATTGATTTAAGAAAATGGTTACCAGTCTACAGACAAAAAAAAATATATGCAGAAAAAAAAGGAAGAAACACAACTTCAAAGATTTTTCAGTGACAAGAATCTGCATTTGTATTTCAAGATAATGTAGTTAAAAAAGAAAAAAACTTGATGTAAATTCCTCCTTTTCCTCTGGCTTAATGAATTTCATTTATTCAGTATAAAATCTTTATATGTTCCACATGTTAAGAATAAATGTACATTAAATCTTGTTAAGCACTGTGATGGGTGTTCTTGAATAATGTTCTAGTTACAGTGTGGGATATTGGAAAGCAAACTAATTACAAGAAACAGCAATAATGATTATTCTCTTTCCCCTACTTTATTACTATGACCTTCAAAAATACTGCGCTATTGTATTGCAGCAACTTGTTCTCCTTTTAGAAAAGCCTTCTCACATCACAGAGAAGTGTTTTTAATTACTATATATAAAGCCACGGAGCCTCAAAGGGGAAGACATGGCGGACAAATGATAGTTCTGACTATGCAGGTATCAAATCTCCATGCTGTGTTTGGGGGACTGAAGATGGATGTTAGAAAAAGTGGCAAAAGATTTTGTTAAAGCAATAACCAACTTGAAGAAATTGATCTGTATTCACTACCTGTAATTCTCTCTGTTGGTTAAAGGTGCAAATACCCCTGTCATGTGGGTATTTAGAATAAACACCCACCCACTTCTCGATACTGTATGTGTCATTGCATACTTATGTGGCCTCTCCTGCTGGGAGTCCCCCATTTAAGTGGATCAGGCTTTAATAGAGCACATCCATAGTTATAATTGGTGGGAGATGGCCATTTCCATTTCAGGAATTCCCTGGTTTCAGATATATCCACTCTCACCTGGTGATACGTTGTTTCTGAATATTGTTCAAGCACTAATTTTTGCTATTTCATCTTGGATCATTGACTGTTAGTGTGAACATAAAAAGCTAATAATAATCAATTTCCCCGGAATTGCCATGTAATTACACTGTTAGTGGATAACCTCCTCCTCTCTCCAATAACAATATGGAGGTACTTGACAATTACAACCCCCTTTGGCACACTGCCCATTTTGTTCATATAGATTGCTATAACATTAATATATATAAGAGAATTTCAGAGACAGGTAAGGTATATACAATTATAAGCCAAGTTTGAAATGTGCCTCCCTACTGTCATGAAACGTAATTTCTCCTTCTAGCTTTTCTTATTCAGTAATCTCTCTGCTCCCACATCACCTGCTGCAGTGTCCTTCTCTTGCATACCACTGCTTTCAGAAATGCCTGGTGAATTACAGCCACCTGTAACTCTTCGTCACAGAAGAAGGCATATTTCAGGGATGATTTTTACAGCTATTACAGGGCAGTGTGAAAGTAGTATGCTCTGCTAAATGTGTTTCTTACTAACATTTTACTACTTGATACTACCCCATGGATACAAGCAAGCTGTTAAATAAACCCTATGCACCCCTTTCTGATCAAGGACAAAAAAGGACATCTATTCTCTTTTCAGCATTCAGACCCTGGGATTCAGACCCAGCATTCCTCTGGGGGAAACTACACCTGTGGCAAAACGCTCTGAGCTGTCAGAGGCAGCACTTTAATGTTATTCAGGACTGTTCTGAGCCTGGTTAAACAACATGGGGGGAAAACCACACAGCCAGCCACGTAGTATTCAGATGTATGTAACATTTGCTGCCACTTTTCCAGCTGGGCCAAGAACTAGCTGAGGAACCATGGCAGTGCAAGGGAAAGGTTAATAGTACAGACTCTGCCTGAACATGATTTTACAGTTACAGCAAGAGTAAACAATCTAAATCACTGGTTAGTATTACAGAATGTTTATCAGAAGAAAGGTGATACATGAGATCTCCAATTCCCTCTGTTCTCCTTGTATGATTTCACCTCTCCCACAATGTTCTTTGGAGAAGACTTGCTCATGAGACTTGGGAACTTGGCATAATCTGAATCCTGAACAAACTTGATCTGCTGTTGGTATTGTTCCTACAAGAGGTATTTTAGTTTTCAGTTTAAAAAGCAAATTCTACAGTTTTATGCTGATGTGATCACTTTGTAGTGAAGTAGTACGAACAAGATGATGCAATATTTGAAATTCTAAAACTGCAATGAGTTATTTAGGGGTTTGACTAACATACATGCATATATATATATATATCTATCAATAACCAGCTGTTCCTTTGGCAGACCCAAGCAACTAACTACTTGCAGATTGAAAGAGCGTAAGTGAATCATACCTTTACAATCACTTCAGGAATTACAAATGTGTATCCCCTTTGGCAGGAAAAGATGTTTTTATTTCTAGTTAACATAACGTCCTAAACTATTCTTTCAAAAAAAACCCACAAAACAAAAACCAACACATGAAAACATCCTGCTCAGAAATTCCAGATTTTCAACTACTGAAAAGGAAGAATGAAGAAGAAAATTTCATCCACATATTTAAAAGCCTGTGCACTTTCTCTTCCATCTTTTTATGTTTCACACAACAATCTGTGCCACAACTACCATAAGACCATTGTCTTTTTTGCTTAGATACATCCATTAGAAAGATTTAATTGGAGAAATACTGTAGGAAAAGCATACGCTTGTGTTACATGTTAATGATTCCTATATAACGCTTCTGCAGTGCACTGCACACCACACCTCTGATTTCACAAAAAATATGAAAGCACCTCTTAAGTAATAAAGAAGTGTAACTGAGATATAAAAATTGCTATCATCTCCACTGTTCTCCCCTATAGAAGAGAGAGGATTGTAAGCATTCATGGTGCAGATTCCCAAACTAACTTGAAACTGAGCTGAGAAGTGGGAACTGAGCCGAGGTGGCACACAGCTAGTTCAACCTGTGAGCTGTGTGTGGGTTCCTTACTCTGCAGGTAGTAGCACTAATGCACCTAAGAACTAATACACACCTAATGCCCAAACACAGTAATGACACTAGCATAGAAGTCAGTCTTTTTGGAGTTTTAGCTAGGAGCAGTCTCAAATTTTGAGTCAAGGGTTCTGCAGAGACAAATGTCTTCTATTTCTATCCCTTTCAACCTGGTAATGTCAAACATGGAATCCACGCTCACATACAAAACCACAAAGCAGTCCCTGCTGCAAAAAGCTCATTTTCCAAATCATGAACTAGTAACTGCAGATGGAGAAAGAGGAGAAAATGGAAACAAAAAGCAACAGTAAACTGGAAAAGCAGGTACCACTCTTGTAGCAGGGTGGAATTCAGGGATCTAGAAAATGATCCCACACCACCTGCAAGTCTAATTTTCCTCAGGATAATTTGTGAAGTTTCAGGGGACTCCCTGCTTCTGTTTTCTCACAAAATCGTACAGTTCCCATGGTAAATTTCTTTCCTCCATCCCCCACAAAGTTTTTTTAAGGATTACTGAGCCTGAAGAAAGGAAAGAGAAATGTCCTGACAGAGGAGAGGGTGAAAAGGCATTGTCATTTGGGAAAAGGGAGGCAGAACACAAAGACAGCTGAAAGAAAAGCATCATATGTCCCTGCTGCATTGCTCTGTTTTTATGTTTGGGTCATTCCAAAGAAATTAGTAATTTAAACCAAACTAGAGGAATTTGGCATTTCATTGGTGGTTGAAACAAGTAAAATGGAAGTAATAGAAGATTCTGAGTGGTAGTGGGAGCAAGGGAAGCGGGGAAAAAAGCCTCCATACGTAGACTGGTAAATCTTAAGTTTTTACTCAATTACATTTACCTTTCAAATTCCCAAGACAGCAGGAATGGGAAAGGATTAATACTGTCTGCATAGTTGAGTCCACCCCCATTTATTTGTTTGTGCACTGTCAGAAATGGGTTTGCAAAGTCTGGCCATGCTTTCTGTGATTGTCAGTGGTTGTGGATACAGGAGACAGCTGTTCTGGACTGCATTCTAAATGCAGCTATTCACATGCCTAAATGACTCAATTTGTACTCCTAATTGTAACACAAGCTAAAATGTATTTCATTTCAATGCTATTGTACAGCGTAAAAAATGTAGGTTTATACTTCACATTTGTTTTAACTGGCCTAAACTAATGAGATGAGGTAGCAAGATCCTGATCTGATGCCTTCAACAGAGCTACATCATCTTCCCCTCCATTTGTTAATTTAGTTGGTCTGTCATTACTTAGTATATATTGCATTTCCATTAATTAAGGATGGTTATTTACATTGCAAGGGTGATGCGGTGAAATTGCCTAGCTAGCAGAGCAAATCTCTAATGACTCAGGCATCTCTACAGTGTTTATTCAGGTCTGTGAAGAGACTCCTGAAGGACAAACATTCTGACTTTTGCTCCATTATAGAATATTTTAAAAAGGCAAGTTGATATATTACCTTGCCAGGAGAAAGATACGTGTTTATCTAACACGAAAAACACATGCGAGGAAAAGCTTACAGTACTCCATGATGCAATTCTTCTTTACATGTAGCAATTTGCTTACTGGTCCTATATATACATCTGCAACTGAGAAGAAGAAAAATAACTAAGTCTAGTACATGTTTTACTGTCAAATTATAACACAAAACTGCAAAATCAAGTATTAAATTTCTTTCCCTCTAAGAGAATTTGAAAAGAAACAATGTTCCACTGGTTGTGTCACCATCACTAAAACTTACAGTGGACTTATAGAAGATTCTTTTTTTGTCTTTTAATATGAAGGATGAAGCTCTGTACATAATGAAACATAACAACTGAGAAATACTGAGTTTTAAGCACAAGGGTTCATTCGCAGAACTAACACTACATTTTTTATGCAGTTATGGAAGATAGACTTCTAGCAACAAATTATTAATATCCTGAACCCACTTTTAAAAAGTGTGTGTATTTCCACCCGTTTTCTATAGTCATGCATGTTTCACTGGCATACATTTCATAACAGAGTGCAGGAGAAGTTGTTCTTCTCTTTTGTTCCTTCCCCCTCCCCCCCCCACCCTAATATTTACTCCCTAACACTCTCATGTTCCTTCCTTCCTTTCCCCTGTGCATCAGTACCAAATAGAGATCTGATATTTTAAAATAACTGAACGGCCTAGGGTTTGTCTGTTATTGATACCTTACAGTATACTGAGGGATTTCTTGTGTCACTTGTGTCACCAGTTCTTGAGACAGAGCATCTCTCAAAGGTTCTTATCCTGCAGGGAAAAGTGACTAGAGTGGACTCCAAGCCTTAATAGTGTGAAGGTGGTTGAGGTCTGCCACAGAGAGGTAAAGAAGAGAAAAAAGCTTCATGTTACACTTTTGACATTCTACACCTTCCAAAGATGGGCATTTACTTACAGTAAGCATAAATAACCAACCCTTCCAGTCAGCTACTCTAACTTCCTCAGCTTTTCTATTACATAGGGTTTTTTGATTAAAGAGAGTTTTTTAAAATATCAATAAAGTAGCCCATTCAAAAGCATTTAGATGTATGACCAGTGTAACCTGTGAAAATAACATTATGTTCTCTATACTGTCAGCTCATTCAGTACCTCAAGTAGTTCATGCATCTTTATTGACCTAGAGCGTGCCAACCTTCCACAACATGCATTTCTTGTCCAGGAAAGGCAACTCACAGAACCAAAACACTGACTAGTGAGCCACCAGCTGAGATATATTTTGTTCCTTATGTATGGCATAAGGAACAAAATATACCAATATGTAATTGTTATGGGTTTAAGGTTTCAGAATTTTCCCTTTCCCTCACCTGCCTGGACTGGGAGTGATGCCCGGAGCAGGGGG
>JAWWEU010000111.1:54289677-54356661 GCA_035583155.1 Acropternis orthonyx | reverse complement strand
GTGTGATTAATCGTGTGGAGTCCTCTGTTCTATTAGCCCCCAGATATCTTAGTTTTCTTTTTCAAACTAAGACAGTAATGTATATGTACAGATCATATCCATCAAACGCCTACTTTTAAGCAATAGACTTAAACTAATTGCATCAGCTTGTTTTATCTTCATCTGCAGCTATGTATATTCTTCTGCCTGTGGCCCTAGCCAAGGAGGTTACCATTCCTGGCCTGCACCTCCTAGAAGTCACTGGCTCCTTGCAAACACAGCAGCACTCCTGCTAGGCTGCTGTTTCTAACCTAGTGCAGGCAACACAGGTTAAGCACTGGATGCATTTGGGTGTTTGGTTTGCTTGTTTTCCCTCCCAGAACATTTTGTCAGCTGCTATGACCATACACTCACAGAGTTATTCACCCATTACACTATGGGCAATGATTTGTTGCTGGCTGCAAACTCTCTAGGAGCCAGTGGATTTGATTTACCTCCCAGAGCACCTCAAAACCAAGTGTAAGAGAGAGCTGACACGCACTGGACCTTCAGCCTGATCACACAAGGAGCAGCACAGCTTCTTGCCCCAGGTACAGGCAAAGGATGTCCTGCTGGAGTGATAACTCATGCTGAAAGGGCACTACAAACTATACTGATAAATCATTATCCAAGGACATTTAACTACTATTAAATTCCTCCAATAGGAAGTCTAATCTGCACTGTTTGCTTAGTTTTCAATGTCTGGACTTGCTATTTATAAAACTATACATTCTACTACAGGAACATAAGAAACGCTTCTCTTTTCCATTCTGTCTCAGGCAGGGGGGGAGCCATCAGGCAATCAATCCATCAATCACGCAAAGGCCATGCAGGCAGTTTTGGGCAAAAGTGCCATCTGAACAGGCATGGAAGGAAGCCAGCAATTGCCTAATTTATATGAATTTGACATTTCCTCTCCATCAGCAGCACTCAATTACCTTGGGATAGAAAGTGGTTGTGGGGTTTGGAGAGAGGATTGTTCCCAACTTTCAGTTTTTAATTATCTAGTAGTCAGTTTAGTGGGAGATGACAAGGATACATGGAGAGAAACACTCATAACTCCTACCAGTCTGATACACTGAACCTCATTATCTATGAGACTGTCCCAAGAGCTCCTTCTAGCACTGCTTTCATAGAACAGTTTGGGCTGGAAAGAACCTTAAAGATCATCCAGTTCCAACTCCCCTACCATGGGCAGGGACACCTTGCACTAGACCAGGTTACTCAAAGCCCCATCCAACCTGGCCCTGAAGACTTCAAGGAATGGGGCACTCAGAGCTTCTCTGAGCAACATGTTCCAGTGCTTCACCACCCACCCAGAGAAGAGTTTCTCCTTAATATCTAATCTAAACCCACTGTCTCTATCTCAGTTTAAAGCCATTCCCCCCTATCCTACACACACCCCTGTAAAAAGTCCCTCTCCAGCTCTCTTGTACCAGTCTCCAGTACCCTTTTAGGTATGAGAAGGCTTCTATTAGGTCTTTACAGAGCCTTCTCTCAGCACCAACTCTGTAAACCTTTCCTCATTGGAGGTGTGCTCCAGTCCCGTCATATCTGTGTCCCTCCTCTGGACTTGCTCCTATAGGTCCTTGCCTTTCCTGTGCTGGGGACCCCAGAGGTGGATGCAGCACTTGAGGCAGGGTCTCACCAGAGTGGAGCAGAAAGGGATAATCATCTCCCTTGACCTGCTGGTCACTCTCCACCCCTCCTCCCACAACACACCTGCCTCTGGTGTCCATCTAGTTGCTCTCCTACACACACCCAGCAGGGCAGGAGGCAGCCCAGGCAGCTTGGCCTCCCTCAAGCTACTGCAGCTCCCATGAGGGGCTGCCCTCCAGCCACCTTCCAGAAGTCTCTCGTCCCCTCAGCACTAGCCTTGCAGGTTTGCATGGGAGAACCTGCCATCTCACACACAGCCCCTCTGCACCTAGGACAGCATTTTACTTTAAGAACACTTTCAAGGGAGCCCCTGTTTTCAGCAGCACAGGGTGTGTTTCTCCCCAGCCTACCCTTTCAGCTGCAAACACATAATTCAGTTACCATAAGCTTAAATTTATTGTTTAAAATGGCACTTAGGTTTAATGCTTTTTCAATACTTCTTCGTCATTTGAAATCAATTCATAAAACTCTTTACACGTACTACTTAAATTAACTCTAACTCTAAGCCTTAGCTGAATCAATATTTAGCAGGTTCCTGCAATCTGTCCCAGTCTATTGACACAGGCGAAGCTCTGCCGTGGGTGAGGCAGGAGCAGCAGCCCTTCTCCTCCTCCTCCACCTCTGGGGGCTCCCCAGTATAGCCTGAGGCAAGAGCTGCCTGCTTGCAGTTTAAACCCATTCCCCCTTGTCCTGTTACTGCATGCCCTTGTAAAAAGCTTCTCTCCACCTTTCTTGTAGACTGGAGAAATTGGTATAAAAGCACATATATACATATAGGATTTTTTTTCCCCTTTCACTAGGATGTGTTTGTATGAGAGCTCTATTTATGACCAAAGCTTTTGTCATCAGTTTTTGGTAACCCAGAAATTAACACACTATATCAAACTTTAGCACATGTGAGATCAGCTTGTCCTAATTAAAAAAAAAAACCAAACTCATGTTGACAAAATATGAGTAGTCATTCACTGAAAGAACCACTTTATCATCCTTAAACTATTAAAAAAGCAATCCTCACCTTATAAGTATCTAGTAATATGTAGTATTTTAAGACCCTTTCAGTGGCATGGTGATATACTAAAGACACAACTCTTCATTTTAATGGAAAAAGAAGTTGAAAGAATATCTTCTGTTCCAAAATTCTCTGGCTGATAAAGAAAAAGCAACTGATAACATTTATTATGCAGTACTCAAGATCAAACAATGATCTTGATATAGTCAATTATGAAAAATGCAAGCAGAACAATCATCTAAGCATAAATTTTCATTTTCTAATTAGTTTGTAGGCAGTGGTGTTTACTAGTGTTGGTATCAGCATTATCAGCTGTAGATAAGTGAAAGTTAAAAATGCAGGGTGTTACATCTTCACAGTTTTTGAAGCATCTTTTTGCAATTTCTGTGCTGGTTTGAAAATAATCAAATAAGTAATGACCTATTCCCCCATTAGCTATATAGCAACAAATACAATGTTGCAGTATTTTGACATTTGCAGAAGTAACTACACCGAGTTTCCAGTACAGAAATTTCAGTGACAGATTTTTGTAACTTGAAGTGAGATTTCTATGATTCTACCTGTATTTCCCAGATTCCAGAGAGTATTTTCAAATTTTGAAGCAAGTTTTGTGTAAAGGTACAGGAGTTGGTTTCATTAAGACACAGATTGCCAGATGATTTGTAATTTTGCTACACTGAAAAGTAAAAGCACATTGCTTCAGTGCTGAATAGGTATTAACTGATTAATTAGGTATTAACACAATATTAACTGATATCTGATATACTGCTAAATGATGAGAAGTTAATCAGAATAATAACCTACAACATTCTGTCAAAACTAAATATTTCAAAGGTATTAGAAGTCATCAAAACAAAACAGTAAATTCAAGTGGTTTGTTCAGAATGTTTCCCCTAGTAAAAACATATTTGAAAGCAGCAAGTTTTTTGCAAAACTTTTCAACTGCAATGAAAGTTCAGTCCCCAGCAGAGAAAACACAAACTTTAATCAAAAAGTGTGTTGACTAGCTGTCAATAGGGATAGGGATAGCAGAGGGAGATAAAGGACAGCATACTGAAGAAGCTTGCTAAACACCACTGCCACTCGTACTCCCCAAGCAATGACAAATGTTACTTCAAGCAAAGAAAAGGCAAACAATCCTTACAAAACTCTCAGCAGAACTAAGGATGTTATTGCCAAGGCATCCCCGTTTTTAGGAGTTTCTCACGAGCTGTGTGAATTGTATAAGCCATAGCAGCATAGCAGTAGGTAACCAGTCATGCCTTTGCTTCACCTAGTTACAGCCTGAGGGAGTTCAGAGCTTTACATTTCCCTGCTGGCAAAGGCTCTGGGTCTTACTGGCACATTAACTCGGTTCTGGCCTGCTGTACATTTTAGTCTAGCTGACAGCATTCATATGGCCTTAAAATCCATCAGTAGCCTCTGATTCTACTGAAGCTATGCTAAAATATGCAACATTCCATTGCAATGCTTCTGATTTGCTGCTGCCTCTTAGGTAGGCTGTAGGAACTCACCTTCACAGTCAAAGGTTGCACAGAAACCTCTGGAAACCTCTGGAAGCTGCTCTGCCCCTGTGCTGCCCCCAGGCTGTAACCTGGCCCACCTGAGCACCTGCAGCAGGGGAAGTACATGGGGGCAAAGCAGCAGAGCCCCGCGGGGGGCTGAGCAGGATCAGCTGAGGGGATGTTCTCCTGGCCAGCACAGCAGCAAGACTCGGGGCAGGCAGGTGCCCATCAACACAAAGAAATGCTCCCGAAGGACCTGGGGGCGTCAGGCAGAACCTCTGGCTGCACGGGAAAAGTGATGGAGTGAGTACAATGGTGTACATGCTTTTCCTGGACCTGTCCCACAAAGGCCCAGGGGGCACAGGAGGGATGTTTACTAATGCTTTTTTTTTTAAATCTGTTTCACCTGGCAGACCAGGTTTTTAGGAAGGTTAGCCTGATTAATTTGAATGAAACTTCTCCCTCAGAAAAATCTGTGATGCTGAAGAAATAGAAACTATTTGGACGTACAGAATGAGTCCTAGAAATGATGAAGATCAAAAAAGTTACATTATGATAGGTTGTTGCAGACTTTAAAGCCATCTCAGGACAGTGTCAAGCACATAATAAACATATAACATTAAGTTGAACTTAAGTATATCTTTAAAGTTCATATTATGCTTAAAAGACTTCTTGAATTCTTGTATCACACAGAAACTTAACAAACAAAAAGCCCCACAATGCTGCCTAGGATTTTTGTGTCATCCTGCCCACAGGTAACAGCCACTGAATGCCTCCAGATACCCTGGCTTTAGAAAGTAGTTTCCTATTTTCTGAAGTTCATTTTAAATGATGCAACATAGTGAAACAGCAAAGTTACATCAGTATGGGGTTTTTACATATTTTTGATTGCTGTTTCTATTCTCTTTGCAGACTTTTTAGAGTAGTTGTACCAAATGTAGAAAGTAGCACTCTCCGTGTTGAATACTTACTGCTGGCTTATTACTTCTGTCTTATTTTTCATTGAAATTCAAGCAAGCAGAGCCTTCATTTGATACTTACCATACAAAATAATACTAAAATGTAGGGGGGAAAAAATCCTTTGAAACTCAAAAGAGAGATGAGATCTTGACATTATTTTTGTCTTTGGTTTGCAAAAAGTCTCTTTAAAAAGAGAAAGGAACGTCAAAGGGAACTTCAGTCCAATAGGCTTTATTCTTTTTACAGCATAAAAATTAAGTTTTCAAACTCTTTTTGTTCTCATCTGAGTAATACATTACATTTGTTTAAATAACTAAATGTATAAATAATAAACATTTTGTAAATCTTCATCTGAAATAGTGATATTGAAGGAAACTCTTTGAAGTGCAGATAATTCTCCCCATGGTCTCCTCCCCCCAAATCTTCTTCAGATCTTGCAGAACACTTAGCTGATTCCCCAGAGGCACTTTTGGTCCATTGAAGATTCTAGTTAAAGTAAAGAAAGATGTTTAAATGTTTTAACTGAGTTTTTGGGGTAGGACTAAATTAAAACTGTACATCTTTCATTTTCCCAGACTTTTACTGCTATGTTATTTAAGCTTCAAAGTTCAATTTACAGAAGAACTATTCATATTTCATAGCTCGACTGAGGATCTCTTTCCCTTTTTTGGTCTCTTTTTCTCAGGCAAATGGAAGAGACAGATGTTATGAGCAGAGTGTATGTGTACATATTGTTTGTGAAAACACCCTGAGGCAGAGTATTTCAGGCCTGACTGTTAGGTCAGTGGGCTGCTTCTTTGGAAAGCTCACCTGAAGACATATTATAGGTGCTTGACCCTTTGGAAGGTCTCTAAAAAACTTCATTAAAATTTTCCCTCCCTGGGGATCTAGTCCTAGTGTTTATCCACAGAACAGGGTTGCATTATAAATGTTTCAGGGCTTACCAATAAGCATGTTTCAGTCACAGTGGTGAGGAGTCAGTCTACGGATTAAAAGTGAACTCTCGCATCTTTATTTTCCTAATTTTCTGAAGCTGTTGGTAACATGACAACATGGGACTGGGGCATGGAGGAGGAAGGAGATTATGAGATGCAAACTCCTCTTATTCAAGGACTGGGTTTCAACCATAAAGATCTTGACTTTTGTGAGTGAGTAGGGCAGATACCTGCATAAAGCCTCATTTAGGTTAATGGGATTCTCTATTGGTCAATGGACCTGCATTTGTACATCAATGTCATGGAATCAGAGACATTTCTCCTGGAGAAAAGGAGTCAAGTCACTTTGTAATGCTAACACTTTCTAGTCACTGCTGTCTAATTTGATCAAACTAGTGGAAAAATAGACTCTGGGCTATTCAACCTCCTCAGCGACCCATGCCCAATGACCTGTGATAACTAAAAAGAGCAAGAAAATAATTTTTGTTTAAGAGTGTCAATTTAGAAAGCCTTTAAAAAATAGTGTTTAGTGGAAATAGCAAATGCATAGCATGTTAGCATTACTGATGAGTTTAAAACATTGAGTACAATAATCCATTTTTTTAATTAGTTTTCCAAATTGGTGGCAAAAATAATGGAGAGATGTTGTCTGTGGAGAAGTAAATGTTCCCTTGTAATTGTTTTGGATTTTGCTCTAACCTTTAATGAATTTATTCTTGTAATGACAAGAACATTCTTTTTATTCCTGCACTTACGTTAGGGAAGTTAACGTGAAAGAACGAGGCATCTGGGAACGCAGCGGAGTTTTGTTTTGACAAATGACCTCGTTGACCACGTTGACAAACACCAACTGTACTGACAAATGACCGAATCGCAGATGTTCATGTTTCATACAGCTCTGATTTAAGCCTTCACTACCTCCCAATTGCCTGTTGCTGCCCCTTTCCTGCAGCTCTGCTGGGCAGCCATTTTTGTGTGAGCTCTTCAAATAAAATAAGCCATGGAAATTCACACTTCATGTTTCAATGGGTCACACTAACTTGGCTGATTTTGCCTGAATCAGATGACCCAAACTCTCACACAAACTGCAGCAGCAGCAGCAGAACAGCAGTGACCCTTCTAGATCAGGCTGTTGACACACACTTGGTGAGCAGGCATTTTATGAGAGAAAAATTCACTCCCACCTGCCTTCCCCTGCCTTCCCCAGTAACATTTAAATACTGTTCACATTGCCTGCTTCCTGAGGCAGAAATTCTCAAAATTGGAAGCCCTGAATTCCTTTTGCAAAACAGTTGCAATTTACTCCCTCCTCTTTATTTCCAGTGAGCACATTCAAAATACATACAACCCTGTGTTAAATAGTGTCCTAACGATTCCTGTAAGCATTTGCTAGTGGTTGCCACAGGGCTAGAGCACCCCCTGAGAGCCAAGCTTAACAGCAGGTTGCCTCACGCCTTCCCACAGACTCCGTGTGGGGGGGGGGGGATGTACACTGTGCAACCTGCAGCTGTATGTCATCAGGAGAATTTTTCTGAAGGGGATACAGGGGTTCAGGTAACAGAGAGGGAGGAGGCCCGGGTGACAGAAGTTTCCACGTCACACCTGTAGAAGGAGAAAGATGAATAATGAAAGCGGCACCAGGTTGGTCAAGGTGGAAAGTGGAAGAAGCAGTGAATATGTGACAGCATTTTGATCTGAGAAGATAGAATGTTCCAGTTCCTAAAGAACACGACCTCAGTGTATCACCACATCACATGAATTTGTAGAGCACCAGACAGCACTCACACTTCCTCAGAATGTTGATCCTTCCATCCACCAAGCAGACTTACCCAATGTGTGGGGTAAGAGATGAGCGAGAGATTGTGGCACTGTGCCAGTTCATGCTCTCCAGCAGTGGTACACCACTTGCTTTTCTGTTCTGTGACTGCAGGCACCAGATGCATCACTCTTATAAACCACAGTGCCTTCACACGTGTCTTGCAAGATGTGAGAAAGGAGACAGAACATGTGAAAGTGGGAGACTGAGGGCAGTCAATACCCGAGACTCCCTTCTTGTGAAAATATGGGCTTCATTTTGAAAGAGTCCATGAGCAAGGAGTACTTTGCTCTGAAAATAAACAAATTCTGAAATTGCCTTGTACTGTGCAAAATGATAGTGTAACTAACATTGGTCTAATGCAATTTCACTGAAATCTTCACTAAGTTTCCCAGTGGCTGCTTTGTGATAAAGCAAATGGTACAGGGAAAAGTGTTTTGGTAGTCATTTGAGCATTCATATAAGCATGAAATAAAAACTAGCTATTGTATGGACTCTCAGTTTAAATATAGTGGTGTAATTTTAGGGTTTGAATTTTTTTTAATGTCTTCTCAAAAACTATGAGTTTTCATTGATAATTAGTCCTTTCATATTAAACAAAATGTTGGCTTGGATATAAATGTTACCCTGCAGGTTTCAGAGGCCTCTGAGTTTTCAGAACTGCTGTCTGGGGGAAGGGGAGAGTAGACATATGATACTAGAGAAGAGACACAGCTAATACAGCTAGGGAGAAATGGATACGAAAATTACGTGTGCATGAGAGAGAAATTAGTGTAGTGTTGGTCCTGTTGGTTTTGCCCATGTTAAATCTCTGGAGCATTGACTATTTCCTGCACTGTTTAGTGCAAGGTCAGTGATCATTAAAGCACTGTGTCTATCACTTTCTTGCAAGTCGCCCATTCTCACCTCAGTTGCTGCTCTCTGAACTCTGTTCTACTCCAGCCTCCTGCCCACTCTCTTTATACAGCTCATATTTTAGTGCCTGTAGGTGATTCCTGCTCTTCACAGATGGTGTGGAGACAGTAAAATTTTTCATTTCCATTGTTGCTTATTCATGACTTTGTTCTGACAATGCTTCAGAACGATCAGGAATAGTACACTTCATTAAAAGTCTTGAAAACAAAGCATGTCAGAAATTAAATCAATGCAAATAGTCTTTCTGTGGGAATAACTCTACTCACCTCAAAGCAATTTTCAGCCTTTTCTGTATTTATTGATTTTTTTTCCTTCCACCATTACTTTGCCCTGTCATAATGTCCTGTTATTCTTGTACTGTGTTTTGACCTGATTTAGGACAGTATTCTGAGAGTCTGAATATGGATATTCAGAGAGTAGAGCTTACTTATTGAGAGAGAGTAGAGAGTACTTATTGCTATGTGTTACAGAATAAGAAAATAAATCTTACTTTGCTGCTTACAAACTGTGTCAGTACTAGGGGTTTGCAATACCACAGTTCCTTCAGTGCAATGTGAATTCGTCTCATCTTCCAGAATCCACAAGATCAAGGGGTAAGGATCCATGTCTTGTTACTGAATGATAAAATACCATGCCCACAACAGGTAGGTATAAATAGTAGATGACAACACTTCCATGACTTTTTCCCACACTAGTTAAGACTGATCGGGACCTATGGTGACATGTGCTTCTTCTCTGGTCTCCTTATAGCTGCAGAGCTCATCATTTTGGTACACAAGCCTTAATAATATGCAAGGAGACACTGGGAAACATAAATGCATTTCTGAGCATATATAGATAATCATTACTCTGAAACTGATTTCACAGAGCACCCATAACATGTGGTATCACAAATGCTTCACCAATACAGTGTTAGAAGAGAGAGTTTTGCATTGACATTAATTTGAGGAGAAATGGGATTCCCAGGAATGGAAGAGCAATAGGAAAGCAAGAGGCTGATCTCAGAGATTGCAAATAGGCAAGCCTTCTGAAAGGCTGGAAGGAGAATATAGTCCTTCTGCCTCATGTGAAGGAATAATCTGAAAGCAGCCTGTAGACCTTTAGAGGTCATCAAATGCACAGACAATAGTCAATAGGAAACCAGAATTTTCTGATTAATACTACACAAACTTGTTACTTTCCATTTGAAGAAGCTCCAGAAGAGCTCTGATGGCAATAACTGTCTCTCCTAAGGCATTTAGCAAGGGAGGGACATGTCAAACAGTTCCTGATTCAGTACCCCCTGAGCATGAAGAAATGCAACACTGTCTGTAAGAGTGTGTGGCTCCTGTTGCTTCATTTGCACACTGCTCAGGTCTCAAATCTATTAACACAGCTCCAGGAAATCTTGAATTCCAAATGTCTGACTGCATTGAGCTTTGCACTTGACTAATCAAGTCAAACGTCTGCTAATCAGATTTACAGGTGTGACGCTGTCAGCCTGTGAGGATAGGCCACATAAACATGCAAAGAGACTCAGATAGCTGTCCAGCAATATCTGAAATGATCACCTGACCAAGAGAGCTGAGTATTGGATTCCTAGGCTTCAAGAACACTGATAGAGGAATTGAGTGAATTACCCATATTTTCTTCCACATACCATGCTTCTGATAACTGGTATTTTAAAAATTCTGTTCCTCGGGAAGAGATACCTTCAAGTAGTCTATATTCTCGAATAATCTGTACTTCCAAGTAAAATGCCCAAACCCGGAGGCCAAAGGAGGCGGCAATGTGGGATCAAAAATGGAGATTCTATTAAAGAGGAGGAACTTTCAGATAAAATTCCCCTTGGACTGTTTGCATGCAGACATATTGCCTACACAGATATCAACTAGTGTCCAGTATTGTTTCATTTGTCCATCAGTGACCTGGATAAAGGACAGAGTGCCTCATCAGCAAGTTCATTGAGAGGGGTGGCTGATACCCCAGAGTGCTCTGTGGCCACTCAAAGTCTCTTGACAGGTTGGAGGGATGGTCAGAACCGAACACTTTGAAATTCAACAAAGGCCAATGCAGGGTCCTGCACCTGGAAAGAAATAACGCCCTGAACCAGGACAGGCTGGGGGCTGACCTGTTGGAAAACAGCTCTGTGGACAAGGGCCTGGGTGCCCTGGTGGACAGCAAGCTGTGGATGAGCTGGCAGTGAGTCCTTGTGGCCAAGAAGGCAAACAGTATCCTGGGGTGCCAGCAGGTCAAGGGAGGTGATCCTGCCACTCTACTCAGCCCTAGTGAGGCTACATCTGGAGTGCTGTGTCCAGTTCTGGGCTCCTCAGTTCAAGAAAGAAAAAGAACTCCTAGAGAGGGTCTGGTGGAGGGCTATAAAGATGATGAGGGGTCTGGAGTATCTTTCTTCTTAGAAAAGACTGAGGGAGCCGGGCCTGTTCAGCCTGGAGAAGAGACAACCTAGAGGGTATCTTATCAACGCATACAAATATCTTAAGGGTGAATGTCAAGAGGATGGGGCCAGGCTCTATTCAGTGAAGCCCAGTGCCAGGACGGGGGCAACAGGCACAAAAAATGTATGATAACAACAATGTTTTTATTTTAGTGTTGCAACAATGGGATTTTTTTAATTTTTTTTTTTTAATGATTGCAAAGTTACTGTAAAATTTTTGAAAGGAAATCAAGGCATATTTAACTTAATTATGAAATCTTCCATCAATGATGTGTATCATAGTACCCCAATTCAGACTCGGCCTATAGTTGCCTTTGACCATACTGTACAATCAAACACATATGTTTTAATAACTGCACATTACTAAATGTCTAGGGTGTCATCTGGAGGAAAATGTTGCCTTCCTGCTATGCATGTGTCACAAGTTAATGTTTTAAGATGCTGAACCAAGGAGAATTACAGACATGTAATTAAATCTGTAATATCCTGAAAAGTGCCCCACCTATGAATAAGATTATTAGATATGGTTCTGGGTAAAATGCATTTCTAGAATATGTTCCTGAATGTAGCTTTTATTCTGATAGATAGACAAACCTTACATATAAGATAGGATAAAAGACACCTCTTACACATTTATCAAAGCTACAGAGGGTTTAACTATTCTATGCCTTCATAGAACAGCATGGTCCATATTTTGCCATGGTTTACTGTATTTTTTCATTCACTATAAAGCTGCTTTTTCTGTAGTAAAAAGGAATTCTTATTCCTAGAACTGATGGCAACATATAAATAGTGAGTTCTTCCAACACAGGCTATCAGCAGTCCAGAGAGCTAACTACGTGTAGAGACAAGTGCCCACCAGAATAGAGGTCATGGGATAGAGATGGACACAGGTGAAAACACATTCCTTTTGTGCTCCCTCTTCCAGTCTAATTTATCACTGGCAGAGATTGAAGTAGAACCATAGCACATGATCTCTAGGAAAGTTCTTCTACTGCAAACTGCAAAATCTGAACATTACTATAGTTATTACTCTAACTATTACGCAGTTTAAACAGAGCCCATGCTTTGCTCTCTGACAACATTTTATGTAGCATTTTTACATACAGAATTTAGCCTGCTGAGATCTGAGACATTTCAGTGTCTCCTCCAGTAATTATAGATTGCAAGTTTAATTGAGAAAGACTGACTATAAAATGATCCTAAGAATTATTATTGCTAATTGAATTTCTCCTTTATTAATTAACAAACTGAAATATTTTGTACATTAGGTGTTTGCTCTCGGTTTCAATGAAAATACTATATGTTTTCTTGGGTCAAGGATAAATATGATATTTAAAGGCAATAACACAGTCTGATACCATGGTGAATATTATTTATTGTATAATTATTTTACAGACTTTTGTAAGTATAAATTTTTTTTTTATGTTTGGAGAAGTTTGAGAAAATTGGAAGTTGAGACTTCCCACTTCATATTTCTTCATAGCATTGGGGAAGGTGGGAATTAAGCAAACCTTATTTCGTTTCCATACATAAATCATACAGACTGCAGATTCACTGCTCTTTCCAGTTTCCGACATGATAGAGGAGAGACCTATAGAAATTTCTGGATAATGTTGAGTTCTTATTTTAAAACAAATATACTCTTGACTAATGCAGAAAAGATGTGACTCATTTTGAACATTCATGACAAATCACACCCTGTCTTCTAGATTGTGCATCTCTATTAATTTAGAAATGTTATAAAAGTGACAAGTAAGAGCTTGCTTTGACCTATGATGGCCAAGCAATTCCTACTAAAATATCTTAGTAATAAGACATGACTAATTTATGATCAAGAATCACTGCGAACGCTGTTAAAATAAGGCTTTGGTGAAATGTTTAGCTTGGCTGTGTTAAGTGTAATTGCAACTGGCTAAAGTTTTTGAGGGCTAAAATTTCCCTACCATGTCTTGCTTTTGTGTTGCTTTGATTTTGGGGGATTTGGGGTTTTTTTTGGTATTGTCTTTTTTTTTCAGTTAGTTGGTTGGTTTTATTGTTTCATTGTTTTCTTTTGCACACTTTTCCAGTGGCCATTCACAGTTTGCACAAATTCAAATTTCTTTTTCTGAAAAGAGAATTTACTACCTACAAATTCCTTATCAGCTACAGTTTCCTCTTGAGGCTGTGAAGACAAAGGCATATTTTCAGAATATGTGTTGCCAGTCTCAAAAAGTATTTTCTCCCTGTTTGGAAGGGGATGTATAAAATAAGACACATGAAATATATTTAAGGTGAATATAAAATCCAGAGTATCTGTTACCTGAACTAATAAAAGACACTGAACATCTGTCCTTGCTTCACAAGTTTACTGTAAAGAGCTGAATCTTTTAGTTTTAACTGCACAAACTGAAAATGCTAAGCCAAGTGAAATCCCATGTGGCTTGGACCTTGGCTGGATTCATGGTATCATCGCCTAGAAATCCTTCACTGGTTTTATGATTTTTTTAATGTTGTGGGGTTTTGGGGTTTTGTTGTTTTTTTTCCCAAGCTGTGGTTTTTGGCATCAGATAGCCAACTTTCTTTTTAAAAGTCACTTTTTTCATCTTGCAATTCCTGAAAGAACATGAAAACAGAATCCCTACTTTACTAAAATATTTTTCCCTGGTAATTTTTTTTAACCTCATAAAGTGTAATTGAGTCTCATAGTCCTTTAGAATCCAACTTAATGCTGCTGGATTTTATTGGGGCTGTTGTTTGCTCTTTTGATTTGGTTTTTAGGTTTGTTTATTTGTGATTGTTAGCTGTTTGATAGTTCAATTGAGTGGAAATAATCTTGTTACTCTAGTAAATTTAGCCAAATGGATCAAGCAGCAGAAGGGCAGAATGAGTACTTGTAGTTGTATCTTTGAATTTTTCTAACTATTAATAAATCTGATACCAGCACAAACTTATAGTTTAACTTGAATAGTGTTATTTACTTAGAGTCTCCATCTCTGCAAGGTTCCTTTATCTCTTTGCAAAAGGCAAGAGGTGGAGAGGCCTGAGAGGAGTAGAAAACTATTCACGAACAGATAGTCTAGGATATATCATTGCAAGTGAGTGGGGAGCATGGAGTGCACATCACAGGTGGAAGTGCTGCTAGGCCCATGGCCATGCCCTGTGCTGGGCAGCGAACCCTGATTCAGGGTGTTCCTCATGTCTCCATGCCGATACCACAGGCCACTCTGACTCCTGTGGCACAAAGGGAGTGCTACCCCTACCTAACCAGCAGAGTTAGAAAGATGGAGAAAAATTTATGAGTGTGAGCAAAGGTAGGGAATGACTTCCAGATGAGAAATAACTGCACTAGCATGGTTCTGTCTGAGGAAGCAATGACCAGAGGTGGTTGACAACTCAAATCTGTGAACCTGTGAGATACATGGTGAAGTGAACAAGGAGTTACTGCTTTTTCCAATCCAAGAAATAGGTGCTGCTACTGGAACTAGCAAATAGTTGGTTGAAGGAAACAGTAAGAGATGTTTTTTAACAAAATGTAAGAGTCAGAAGTATATATGAGTTTCAAAAGCAATTAGCTAAATTCCTACGAGAGGAGTTTGTGATGCAACCTCTGGCTTTAAAAGTACCCATGTTCTTCTATTGTGCTCCAGGCATCTGCTGTTAAGAGATAGCATTGCATGCAAGACAGATTTCTGTTATGTTCTCTCAGTGCTGCTGCTCTTAAGGTGCAATTGTAGCCCGCAGTTCAGATAGATGATTGCAGCATGCTGGTAGCTGCAACCTCACAGGGTTTGACATAGGCTGCTGAGCCCATCAGGGATCCTGCATAGTATTTGGCAGCTGAAAGCTCTTATCTACAGGGGTTGCAGTTATGCCTCTGAATTGTAGTGCGCCCCAGTGAATTCAACAGGCAAGATGAGGCAGACCTAGCCACGGAGGGCATAGCTGGCCTAGTCCTCTGCCAGGGGCTGTAGCCACTATAGCAGGGGCAGCAGAACAGCGTGCCCGTCTGCACCTCAGCTGGCTCAGCTCACAACTTGCCACTGTGGCATGAACATCCAGTAACAATGCTGAGATGGGTTGAAGCACCTGCTTGCATTGTGTTCCATGGTAATCCATGGCAAAGAGGTGAACCAAGGGAAACACTGGGAATAACATCCTAAACTGCTGCAGCTAGATTTGTCAGACTTCATCTCTTAGCTCCCTTAAATGGATGACCTTGCCAAAGATTATTACTGATGCAGAGTTTCTCTATTGCTTCTGCTGTGGCTTATAAAGTTTTCACTGCTCCAGGAAGAGGGCTAAATCTTCCAATTGTGCAGTCTCATTTTTGTTGTTTCTCATAGGATGCTGACTTACCTTTAAGTAACATACTGCTTCGCTTTCTGCACTCCTATCCTCCACAGGGAAAAACGTGGAACGACTTTTTTCAAAAACTAGGTCATTTTACACTACTCTTGTCCTTGCAGATCAGCCATGATACCACAGGATACCTGGGAACAGGCTATTAATGACTAGATTGTACTATAAGCAGCATATGTACTTTCAGTTCTCTTGCACATCCCCAGTTTTCATCTGATTCTTGTGAGAGTCTGTAACGTAAAAATTCACTTGGTTGATTTTTAGCCTCATGAGCTGATATCTCATTTGAGAGATAAACAGTGCTAGAATCTCACAGAAACTACTGTACATCTTTCTCTCCGGAATATCAGTTTGCTGTGAGACAGATTTCTGAAGAGTCTCAAAATTAATAAACCTTTTAAATACATTTTAGTAGCCATATTATAGGTTCAACATCTGTGAGAAGACAGGTTATTAAGGGAAAGACTTACCTGGCTGAGCACCAAAACATCGTTAGACAAGTACAATGCAAACAGAGGCTGCTTCATGTACTTTTTTCCAAGAAAGGGAGTAATTGCGCAACTGATCATATTTGTGATTCCTAAACTATTCTGTAGGAGGGGGGTGGGGGAGCTCTGGTCATCTCTGCACAAAGCCAAACATCCTCATTTCCTGAACTGTCAGTCTCACTGTGTCAGAATCCAAACCATCAGGTGAGTGCATCACCTTGGGCAACTTCTTCAGTCCCATCTTCATCTATCCCAGATGAGTAAAATAGTAACCTACCCACAGGATACTCAGTTGATCCATACAAATGCATATGGATTTGAGCAATACTTGCTCAGTACTATTTTTGTTATTGCAGAAGAGATGACATTAAATTTATGGTGCTTGGTGATAATTTGTGCAACTAACTAAAACCTGGGGTGGGTTGGGCTGCTTTTTTAAATGCTTAATCAGTCACACAAATGCTACGTCCATTCATGAAAGCAAATGCTAAAATAAAAAGCTTCTGATAATTTATGCTTTAAAATAATAAAAAGCCCAAGGAAGTTAAGTGTCAACCTAATGTTAACTTTGAATATAAAACAGTTTGCTGAAACCAGGAAGCAATTAAAACATACTGTTTTATAGAGTCCTTTATAGCAAGATAGTTTTTATAGGTCTATGTCTGCTTTTATTTTGAAGGGTGAGCCACAGTTCAGTTTTGCCCAGGAAATAACAAATGGGACTAAGAACACATCAAAAATGCAGCTGTTTTCAGGAGGTGTGTGGTGGGGATTTTTGTGGGGAAGAGAGAGTGAATAAATCCAGCATGCAAACCTTGCCTCTACTAATTCTTTAGGCAAGGACCACTCTCCTTTCAGGGTAGCCAATGTTCTCCAATACATACGTACTTCTCACAGATACTGATTCATCCAAAATATCCTCGTACAGAGGGTGCTGTTCTCTTGCCCTTGTCACACAGTGCTTAAGAGATGTGCTTTTCAGTACTACTAAAAAATTAAACAATTGACCACTGTGTTTCTCAAGAGATACATAAGAATAATGATAAATGTCATTATGCTAATAAATGTGAAAATAACAGAGAAACAGCAGGACAGACATAATTCCTTTTTATTTTTCCCCTTTTAACATGTATCTCTTATCCACATAGGAAGCCAGTGTTTTCTATGAATTTATACTTTGAGTGTGTGCTTTGCTTGATGGGACCCCTCCAGGAACAAAAGGGATTTGAAATTAAATCATACCTGGTATTGTAGTTGGATACAGTATTGCTGTGTTGGAAAGTGTTAGTGGCTGCTGTCAAGTAAGCCTGTGATCTCCAGGCCATTGCAGCTCTAGCTAGGGATGCTAAACACCCCTAAATCTGTCTAAAGGGAAGGCTTGATTAAGGTCCTTTATACAAATGAAACAGTTGGAAAGATCAGGAGTTTCCTTCACTAGCAAAAGGCTTCATGTTAGGGACTGATTAAAAGTCCGAGTTCACCAACTGCAGGTAGCGATTCAAGGTGCTTGTTTGGCTTTAACAGGCAACAGAGGAAAGAAAAAAACTCTGGGGCACAGAACAGACTGGGAAGGCAAACTTGGCAATGGTGAGTGTGAATATCACCTAGATTTTTTGTGTATTTGGAGCTACAGGACTGTCTGTGTTTTCAAGAAGTCAGTAAAACTGCGTCAGAGAGCAGACCTGATTGCATCATTCCTTTCTCCTTTTAACAAAAGTGCTTCCTGGTTTCCCTTCAGTGCCAACACTAATATGTCCCTTGGGCCAAACAGCATATGCAAATAGCAGAGCTTGCTTACAAATTTTCAGACAATGAAATAATGAATAATTTGTGTTGTAATTAATTGAAAGTATGTCTGCTGCTAGCAATTAGTCACTTACCATGAGATTTTTGGGGAACCCCTAATAATCTTCATACAAAGTATTGTAGGCTTTCAACACTTTCCATGCAACCAAAGCTTACTGAATACAGGGCATTGTTTGTCTTTGAGACTCTTAGCAGAGAAAACATGGAAGGTAAACTGTCTTACTTGTTAGTATACAGTTCTGAAGTTTCCTCCTTCAGAATCTGGCACATCATATCTATTAAAAAATTGGATCCTCTCTCAAAAATCATTGCCATATCCTAGTTTTTCAATGGGGCAGAGACATATGCCAAAACATTCAGAATCTTTTCCAAAATAACTGTCATCACCCAATTTCCTCCATGGGATGTGGATAACAGTCCTAACGAAGAGTAGTCCCTGTCCCCATTTGCTCTTTGTTGATTTTTCTCTCAGGCATGTAGTGTCAAAAGCTTCTGTTTTTCTTCCTGGAGGCAACTTTACTTTTCTCTCATTGCTTTGGGGAAAAAAAAATCAAATAGGATGACCAGAAAGAAAAATAGGAGGCATTAGTCATTTTGAAAACATCTTTTGAAAAGAAAGTAATTATTCTTGAGCTTTCCTGTATAGAAAAATTTAAAGAGATCAAAACCCAAAACTAGAACAGCAAAATTATATGCAGTTTTCTTTCTTGGTGACAACCTAAATAAGGAAAAAAAGAAACAACTTTTAAAAAATATTCTTTTAAAAATCATACTCTGTTGATTTAATTCTATGTCTTTGATATGTATTATACTTTATCAGCAGTAGGTACTGTCAGGCTTGATTCTTTCTTACTATGTTGATTGGGAATTATTTTATATTTTTTGTTTAAAGTGTTTTATTAGACAATGTAGTCCTGTGCTATTAGATATTGCTATTTACTTACTTTTGTTCCTTATGTCCATTACATCAGAGAGGTGCCTTATTTTCATTTATGCCACTATTTCTTTCTCATTTCTTTCTTAGCAAATTGTTGCCATATCCAGACCTGCAAAGAACAGGGTCATGCATGGACCTTAGTCAAGGCTACTATGAACTTCTGGAGAGACATTCAGATAAAATTATTAACAGTAGAGAAAATTATGAACTAAATTTTACAGAGAAACTGAACCTTTCCTCTATATTTATTCTCGGAAGTAGTCCAACTGTTATAGAACATAATACATAAAATCCTCTATATAATAAACATTCTTTTCCACTACTTTGTTTCACACTTGAAGTAAGTAGATCTAATTTAAACCATTTTATGATGACACACATTTTCACTTCAGTTCCCAGACTGAAGCACTGGCTCCATCTATTATTGACATGACTTTTTTAAGTAACTCCAATTTCTGAATTCCACACTTCCATTATTTAAAATTGTAAGCATGGGGAAACAGTGATTTCAGTTTCTTTACTTTCTGGAATACAATTTTTACAGGCAGTTTGGGTACATTAAAGCAGAATCTAAATACATGATTTTAAATAGCCACCCCTATCCTGCCCCAATAAATTCCCCAAGCAAGACTCAGTGAGGTTGTCAAAACCCATCAGGAAGAGTTGTTCCCTCTAATTTCCATAATTCATAATCTATGGTAACCTAATTTTACCAACATAATAATGTGAACTAAATCTTACCAATTGACTTGTAAATGAAACAGATGCTACTGCTGTCCAGCTCAGTTACATGGACTACCCTTTAGCCCACAGCAAAGGGAAGGCAGAGGACTGTAAGAGCAAACTGGAGTCTGGCTGTTTGCAATGAATCAGCACAGGACACGAAGTTTGAACGGATGTCCACATAGCCTAATATCCCCCTACGCTCCCTTCAATTGTCCATAAAAAACTCACTCTCAAATAAGAAGGAAGGGCAAAAAATCAAGGCAAGATGAAAATTCAGGACAACTGAAAGGATCAGAAAGACTATTAGAAAGAAAAGAACTATAATAGAAAAGTCTGAATACACGGATTAAAGCAGATGTGGTAGAAAATTACCTTCTAACAGTGTAAAGTATTCAGAGCTAGTTAAGTACAACCAATTAAAGTTTTTCTACTATTAAATATCATAATTAGTTCTTAATATTATGTTTTTTGCACTTTTAAGTGGACTGACAGCATTTTTTGAACATGAACAAAAAGAATGACCTTTTACTGCCTCCTGGCATAACATTGCTAAGGACTGGCTTGCCCTAAGAATGTGTCCCGTTGATTTTAATGACACTACTCAGATGAACAGGTTTATACAAATGAATGCAAGTTTGCATATCTGAGTCTTA
This sequence comes from Acropternis orthonyx, assembly GCA_035583155.1. NCBI lineage: Eukaryota > Metazoa > Chordata > Aves > Passeriformes > Rhinocryptidae > Acropternis > Acropternis orthonyx. The sequence continues at coordinate 54,336,459 of JAWWEU010000111.1, read as the reverse complement.
AATTCAAAATGAACATAATTAGACAAACAATGAGGCAAGTTAAATGAGCATATAAAACATTTCAAGTTAATATTTTTTCCCTAATCTCATGATATAAGGATAAGAAAAGAATCATCTACTCTGTTAGAAATTTCAAACAACGTTTGCTTTAAACAACGAATATGCTGCTATTTAGATAAAAGACTTTTCATACAAGCCAGAAGATTCAATGATCCGTTCATCTCAAGAATTTTGGAAAAAATTTGTTTCTGTCTTACATTTTGTATTCCAACTTTTATTCAAATTGTCTTTCTGTTTTAATTTCCAATGTAGTTAAATAAATTAATTAAAATACATTTGTATATATTTTAATAACAGCTAGAAACATTTTTTTTCCTGTAAGAAAATATTGTCCCTGACATCCTTCTTATGGGAACAAAAAGCAAAGGAGAAATTACAGCAGCTATAAATCAGTTTTGTGGCTTTGATAATTTAATACATTTTTCAAGGGTTGCTCTCTCTGTCTGGCATCCTCATAACAACTCAGTTGGCATGCAGTTTTGCAATCTCATCTCCTTCCTCCACTCTCTTATTTCCCAGTATCATATACTTCAAAGGAGTTTAGATTCCAAGAAGTGTTTTGCCAGGTGTACAAGCCAAAGATTCATCTTTTAATCCCTTACATTTGCATGATCCAATTCTGCAGATTAAAAATTATTTCATTCTTGTATTGTATGGGCAGAGCAATGAATATTATTGTAGAGTTAGTAACTCTAAGTGGCTATGCTGATGAGCTAACTTAATCCTTTGGAAGGGGATAATGGGGTAATACAGCACGAAGGAATAATCTTAGTCATGTCTCTCTGGTATTCTGACAATTGCACCCTATTCTAACACAGCCTCATGCAAAGCCACCAACGAACAAATGACTGTAGTCGTCGACTGCACAGATGAGGGAAACGTCCATGGCTGTGTCAGTCATTTTAATGAGTCACAGGAGAAGGGAAAGTGGAAGAACAAATTAAAAACAACAGTATTTTTCTCTCTTCCCCCAACAGAAGAAAGTGAGAATAGTTACAATTTCATTTGCTTTTAAAGCACAGCACTTGGGTAATAAACGTCCCCTGCAAATGTGCTGAGCAAACACCTCTGCATTCATCAATATGCGGGAGCTGTTTATTGCCTCATAAACTTGGAAGCAAGTGATATTGTCTCTTAAATCAATGGTTGCATGGACATCCTAGGCACTGTAACAGAACAGTACATCCAGACAATGCTGATACTTAAATTAATGGTTCTAGTAATGACTGAAAGTAGCTTTGTCACTACTAAAAGAGTCAGACATAGATTAAACCTATGCCTAGGACAAAATGTATATATGTTGTGACAGGAACATGTGTATCTATGTGTCTCATTATAGTTTTTATTACTTTGGCATAAAAGTAGGAAGTCTACTACTCCATGCAGTTTGGATTTAAATGTGGGTTGGTCTGCCAATACTGTTAGGGTCAAACTTGGTTTAATACTAGTTTATGTACAAACCCAGTTTGTAAATCTGTGCAAAAGATGTCTTGGCTTGTGAAACTGTGTTAGCTTTATCAATTTCAAACCAGATTAAAGAACTAATAATAATCTGAATTCCACGGTATCCATTATCTGAAAATTATTTATAAACACTATGTAATTAGCTGACATTGCACTGCAAGTTTCTGATCTGCAGTTTCTCAAGCTGATCCTATCTTCTTTATCTGAAAGGAAGAGAACACACACCTCGAAGGCATTTCTCCTGCTATGCAACTGTTAGTGTTCAAGGTACAGTGTAGGAGAAGCTGTGACAAGAATCAAGGAATAACTGACTGATCAAGGACTGTGTTTCACTTTCTGCTACTTGCAGTGTCTATATTGCAACAAGGAGGGCTAATTGCTTCCTGAGCCACCGTAACTTTAATAAGAGCAGTGAAATGCAGCTGAATGTGAATTAGACTTCCGTGTAAACTAGCCATCTTTCTATATGCCATGGGTCGCAGGCAAACACGAGTAGCTTAAGTTTCCACTGTTTAGGAAAACTAATTTGGAAGTAGAATAGGTACACTTACCCTTGTTGCTGTCACATCTTCTCAAGGCAATCAACCATGCTGCTAGAGCATCCCCTAATTTGCAGAATAGCAGCACAAAAGTACTGAAAGAAAAAATTTCCCTTCTCAGCTCTTTCTCATCTTCTACCCCAGAATGATTTACAATTACCAATGAAATACTAACGCTACACTGTAGTGGAGGTTTCCCATCTGCATATTTTTCCAGACAGATCCTATTTTGTGTACCTAAAGGGACAAGAGTACTCTACTTGAAATAATTTATACTTATTTATTTATGAAGTATTTTCTCCTGATAAATTGCATTTCTGAAGATCTTATGTAGGCATCTAGTACCACGAGTTTCACTTCTGTGAGCAACAATGTACTGCTGGAGAGACCAGCATAAACTCCTTACCAAGCCTACACACTATTCTGATTTTAATCTTTAACTTTTAATCTTTAACAAATACTCCTTGAATTAGCCATGTCTATTGGAGCATTAGAATTGTTTTCTAATTAGCAAAACTTCAATTTTTTGAGTAACTAAAGTTATGAGTGGACTTTCTTCAAAACTTCGCAAAGGAAAATCCTGTTTCATTAAGTGAAACTGTTAGCTACAAAAGGCAAAAATTTTACTAAACATCAGATCTATCATAATATAACATCTTAAAATGAAAATAAAATAAAATTGTAATTTCTGGGTAAAGTAGTCCAATTCAGATTTCAGATTTTTTTATAAAATGTCATCATTACTAGCATTGAAGCAGCTCTCAGAAAGAGTGTAAACCAGCTGAATAGCCTTATGTCACTGTCTTACATATTGTTAAGGGGTAATAGTGAGCAGAAAATTAACCATGCGTATGTAACATGACACAATCTCAATGAAGCACAGCAAAATTTAGGACTGCCTGTGCAAAAGCTGTGCATCACTGAGCCCTGTCTTAATAGCCCTCTCTGTGTAGTTCTGTTGTAGTCTGGATAGACTACTAGGTATGTTTTTGATTTATCATGTCACTAGAATGCAGCTAATAAACAAAAGCAAATACAGAGAATGAAAACAGGAAGATGAACTCACATTAAAAAAAATAATGCTCAAGTATAGGCAACTTAGGGAAAGAATAACTGAGATGAAATATAGCAAGTTTTAAATTTTTATAGGATGTAAATGCTAAGGAGAAAGAAAAATTATCTTATTTGTAAAGCAAAGACAAAATCGAGAAAAGGGCATTAGGAATAATGGAGGATTATCCCAAAAGGAGTAGCAGAGGACTTATCCATTGGGAATTTAAAACAGTTTTGACACGACAATAGAAAATTAATATCAAATACTGTTCTCTGTTATCAGGATTTGGTTTTGGTCATGCAACTGCTTCTCCCTCTCAGAGAACAAAACAAGTGCTTTATTAGTGCTTTCTCACTCCAGAGAGGAAAATAATACATTTCTATTGCTTAGTGAAGCAGCAGTCAAATATTTGTATTTCTGCTTGGAGAAGCATTGCAAGAATTTTAGCAGGTGAAATACAGCTTTGCACAAGAGAAGAGCTGCCCCTGGTGTTGTCTTCTCATTGTGAAGCAGGCAGTCTCCAGGCAGAGCTCGGATGTGGCACCCTTGAAATACAGACGACCAGTGTTATGAATCCTGAATATTTAAGTATGCATGTTTGATACTTTCTGGAAACAAAATACGCTTCATAGCTACAAAGTAAACAGATGCAAAGCTATGGTAGTATTGTGCCAAATTCCTAAGCGCAACCACAGAATAGCTCTGTCTACAGCTGTCACTCCTCTCTGTCATTGTCCTTAGTTCAGCCCATTTGGTAACAACACAGTCTGCTTTGCCTGGAATGGCTCTGAGTTCTCATTGCCTCTATCCTCCTTTTCACTTCATCTGCAGTGCCTGACAATTTTGATCCTCATCTGTTCCTTTTGCAGTCGTATATGGATATGATCTCTCATCCACCCTTTCAGCTCTAGTCCTTTCACAATCTTGCTCTACCTGTAGTTTCACAATCACTCCTGCCTTAATATTCATCAGTTTTCTGTGTTCTCTCCGCTGGGGCTTTTTTAAAGCATCTAATTGGGTACATTCACACAGGCAATTTTCCGTCAGCACCCTTCTCATTGGAAAGTGGCTGCACTACTAGAATTTAAGTGGATATATTGCCTTTGACTTCAGTGAGACCAGGACTTCAATCTTAAACTTCTCACATTTCTTGACTCTCTCAGGACAAGTAGGAATTTACTAAGTCCCTAGGTGGTACAAATACAGTTATTTGTGCCATGCAAAATGTTGCCTGGCTATAAGACTATTACTTGCTTGGCTTTTCAGTACTATCAGAATACTTTGGCAGGCTTCCTGCAAAGGTTAACAAAAGTTAGATAAACAAGGGCTTGGTGCACTTAGATACTTTATCAGTCCGTATTGTGTCTCACTATATCTGTGTATTCAGCCAGAATAATGTTAGCCATGTTCCTGTCTCATTTCTAAATTCTGGCAAGCTAACTGTAATCAAGGTATTCCTTTTAACAGAATTGATTTAAGGTTAAATGAAACTCTCAACCCCTTGCAGCTTTGGGTCCTTCAAAAATCAGGGAACACTAAGCTTGCAAATAAAAATAGTAGCACTGTAGTTTTTCCCTCACTACCCTTGCTTTCAATCCTTTTCCCATGTTCTTTATGAACTTTATCTTGCCTCCTCTTCTTTAAATATTTGTTACTCTACCTTGTTCTTCCTAGTACTTGAAGGCTCTGTGACATTCATCCCTTTTTATCCTTGATGCCTGATTTCTCCTTTCTCTGGCCATAGCTACTCTCACCTTATCTCTTTCTCTAACCTTGAAGGACAGATTAAGGGAGGCGAATAGAGTGAGTAGATGCTCAGAGTAAATTAATCAGAGAAAGAGAAGAATGAGATAGCATTAAACAAAAGTGGTTGAGAACACCCAAAGAAAGAAGAATGAAAATGGCACCCAAAGGAAGAAAGCTAAGAGAAAAAGCAACAAAGAAAAAAGAAAAAGAAAAAAAGGAAGGATACGTAACATAAGTGGAGGTTGTGATCAGAATTTATATAGAAGAATTGATCAAACTTTATGCAAAAGGAAAAAAATCCCCAGAAAATGCAGGAAAATCATGGAGACCCTTTATTGGGCAAAAGGAATGGGGCAGGAGGAAAGAAAGAGGTAAGAAAATATAAGTTCTAGGTTGTTCTGCTGCATTGTTTCAAAATTAGATGGAACTATTACATTCACAAGATCCATACAAGGTAGTAGGCATGTATGAAGTCAAAAAGATTTAAGGATTATTTTTGCAAGACACATATAATTTTGTCCCTGATTCAACATAGTGCTCAAGCACTGGGTTAATTCCCATGAAGTTAAGCAAAAATAAGTGTATTACTCAAAATGAGTCTAAGCTCCCTCCAGATTACTCAAGATGTGTTGTTTGAATACTCTGCACTGTGGGTTCGGGATTTGCGTTGTTCAAATACAAGACCTATTTCAAGGCTTCTCAGTGAGCTTAGCAAAATAAGTAAATAGGAAAAGGCTTGCAGGAAAAAGGTGGAGCTGGGCTGGGTAACTGAGGGTACAACTTTCTGCTCATGTAGCCCCAGGGGGGCAAAGTTACTCTTTCCTTCTTCCTCCCAGCAGCACCTTGTACTCCACTGTCTCCTTGGTGACCCACCTTGCTGCCCAAAGCACTGACATAGTCCGAGTAGATGACATTTTACTACTCTTTGGTGTCCCCAGCCACATGTTGCTATAGACCAGCCCTGTCCTTCCTGTGTGCATCCAGCCAGCTTTTGTTGCACAGGAAAGCTGTGCACCAGGTCTGACAGTCCTGGAGCACTAACACAGAATTGAATGGGATCCTTATCCCGCTGAGCACTAACATAGTGCCGAGTTTCATTTTCATCCTTATAGGAGTTCTAGTCCCTTCTTGACCCAACAATCTACTGGAGATGCCACTGCTTGATATTCTACCTCTGCATGTGCTCTGGGTCTATCATACAGAGACCAACCAAGAAACTATTCAATATCCACAGTTATTCTGCACATAAAGTCATATACTATATTTTAGGAATTGGCCTGGTACCTTCTTTATTCAGGTATGATTTGGTTTTTCAGTCTGGGTTGAGCAGAGCTAGGAGTTGGTTTTGGCTGTGATGAGGTCACAATCACAATGAAAGTGAATAAATTAAATTCTATCTATTCATGGTCCCTCAAAAAGGCATTAAATAAGGGACTCCATAGAACAATTCATGCACTAAGCCTCACAAACACTTCAGCACAAGCGTTTCTAAGAAATTTGTAAATGAATCATAAAATGAATCAGAATATAATGTCCTGGTCACCACCTTGTCATCCAGTGTTCACATCAGCTCCTGCAGGAGCTGAGGGTCACTCTTTCCTCTGAATATCATGTCAGTATTTTCTTCCTATTCTCAAGTAAAAGGAGGATCAATTTTACACACTGGTCACAAGATGACTACCTGGAAAAACTGAAGCTGTCTTGGACACATACAGATCAGGAGCTTTCAGGAGTTTACACTTTCAGTTGAGGAAAAAGGAAGTTTTTCAATGGGCAACAAGGGAGATAAGAAATCTTCTAATAAATATTTCAGTTTTCAATGAAATAGGCATCCACGCAGGCAGGAAGCAGGTTGAAGGTATACTGGCAGCAGATAAATCCTCCAGCTTCACTTTCCTTATCCCATCTCTGTATCACAATACATTGAGTTGTCATCTGCCATTTGCGTATTCATTCTAATTCTTTCTGCCTTGTTATTCTGTCAATTTCTTAATCTATTTACACTGACTTTATTTTCAGTGTGTCTATTGTGACAGCGAATCCTAGAATTGCCTTGGGTGTTGTCTGAATGTGGCCATTATCAAATCATAATGTCTACCCAGACGAGGAACTGTAAAGGCCCTAGGCATCAGTAGGAGTCCTTAACAGCTGCCTGCAGTTCAGACTTGCATATCAATTTTCACCTTGGAGGATCCGCTGCAGTATCATAAAGTGAATAGGCACTATGTGTATTAAAATTTGGATTAGTGGCTCAACCAAAACACTCACTTTCCCTCCTCACTCTCTTTCTCTGTGTCTCTCTTTTTTCACATTAATAAACTTGCTATCTCCATCTTTTGTTGGTAAACTATATAAAAATGCAAATGATCCAGAATCCAATTAATTTCTGGAAGGTTGCAGCTGTTTTGGGCCCTATTCATAAAGACATGTGGTGTGTGTGCATGCATGTGTGTGTATGCGTGTGTATGCATCTGATTGCTAAGAAAATCAGGCCTTATTATTGAAGCCTTGACTCTCAAAATTTGAGCTATTGTTCATTGCCAGTGCTGATGCAAACAGATAATTTCCGAATTGTATTCCATGTTTATTAAAGTGGTAGAAAATGTGACTAATTTGAGGCAAAGCTGAGAAAAGGTGGAACTTGAGAGCTGAAATAGGAGATCTGGGAAATATGTTTCTATTACAACAAAGAAAAGTTTATCTAATATCTCAAAAAACATTAATTACTGTGAGGCACAGACGAACACATTGTGGATTTCTTCATTGGTTTTGTCATCTTTCATTACTTTATTCTACTACAGTGAGTTGTTTGACTTCATTTTGTGTTTTGTTTTTAGGTGTTTGTTTTTTGGTTTGGTTATTTTTTTTTTTTTTTTTTTGTTTTTTTTTTTTTTGTTTTTTTTTTTTTTTTTTTTTTTTTTTTTTTTTTTTTTTTTTTGCTTATAGCTATTGTGTAGTTATGAGACCATCCTGGGAATAGTTTTCATTACTCTACCTCATCCTTTGAACAGAAATTTATCAGGGCCAGACAGTTTGAAGCAACATATATAAATGTTCCCATCACAGGTTGAATTTGGGCAAGACACTTAGGATTGATTTTTTAATCTATATTTTTATATTAAGGGACATTTATGGCTGCCCAGTTTGCACCTGCAGCTGAAACAACAAACATCAAAACACACAAAACTAACAACATTGTGAGCACACAGGTCTTAATCTCCTGTGTAACTGTTCCCCCATGTTAACATGTTATCCATGAGCAACAAAATCAACAGCATCAGATTTTATATTATAGTTATGTCTTCATCTGGCCCTGTTTGCCTTCTCTACTGCCTAATACAGGTTCTGCATATTTCTGCCAGTGGGATATTAGCACTCCCTCTCCTCTACCTAATGAAGCCCAAAGGAGTTTAATATCCCTCTTTCCCTGTACTCTTCTATCTATTTGTTTAAGTTGGCCAACAAAATTTGTGCAAGTGAAGACAGCCAGGGCTGATGACAGCATGATCATATACCAGGTGCAAAGGGGACTTTTTTCTTATTTGTAAAAACTCTGGGAATCTTATTTCATTTATTCTTAAAATGAAGTTTGGTATTTTTCTGTGAGAGTCACTAAAGAAGTACAGACACTGCTGATAAGGAAAGGTAAACTTTCAAACATAATTTGTCATCTTTATTGTTTTACAAGCATTTGATGAAATTTTAGCCATCGTGGAAGTCCTACATTTCAGGTACATAGCAGCCTATTAGACATATGTAGAACAAGCCCTTCTCGGTTTATTACAGTCAGCAGTTTCAGTAGTGAGTGTACGTAAGGCTAAATTCAGCCTTGTACAGAGAACTCTTGTCAGGTTGGAGCACCATATAAATCCCACTTGAGCTCTAAAAATAGAATTCCAGGTGGAATTTAAAGCCCTGTGATAGTGTCTGGTACAGACAAGAATTTAACAAAGGGCAGACAATTTTTGCCAAGGTTGTGATAGCTTCTTCAAATACAGTCCAGCACCCGTCAATCCACAGAGGCAGCAATCAGGCCAGTTTCCCCAAGCATGGCTTTTCACTGAATAAGGTGCTGAGGTGCCTTGATTAATAAGAACAGACTCCTCTGTGGGCAATAAACTGAAGGTTGCTCTCTTCCCTGGGAAAGTGCCAAAGCTTTTGATCAGATAACTGGGGTTTTAAGTTAAATATTTTACAGGGAAAGCTTTTCTTCTTTTGGCTTTGTTGCAGCTGATAATGTACAGAGATAATGCATATTGGAAGCACTGATAACAGAAAGAATAAGCAGATCTATAGCAAGAAAAATGGCAGAGAGGCTCCCATCTCAAGCACTGTTCTGGAAAGCCTGGGAGAGGAGAGATATAATCAATAAGGTTATGTGTGGATCAGCTGTAACTGCCTTTTTTTCTGCCGGAGCAGCATTCGATGTTAGAGCCCTGCAGATGAGCTTACCAATGCAGGGCGAAATCAGTGTGGCAGGCACTGGGTGTAGTCCTTGTGCAGGACTTTATTTCCACTGTCATGTAATAGTCTCTTTGAATAAAGAGCAGTAAGGGTTCAGGGGATATCTTCATTCAGAAGCCCTGAGAAAGCACCAAGAGTCCCCAGCACAGCAGCTCTGTTGGAGACATCAGGCTAGAGAGCAAAGAGCTCCTGCTATTTGCCATAGTCTGGAGCACAGAAATTACTTCACAAAATTATGCAATATATAAAGTCCTAAAACGGAGGAGATTTTTGCATGCAAAGAAGAATTTAGAAGACTGTAAGTAACAGCTCCATCTGGTGATGCCGTCTTCATAGCAATTTATTTAAGTCGCTTTTATATAGCCCCCTTGCCTTCCCAAGCTTCTTTCAAATTTAGATCCTTTTCTTCTTTCCCAGTTGGCATCATTATCTGAAATAATTCAGATTTCATTATAGTGAACAAAGTATAAATATTTCTTTAAGGTAGTGACTACACTGGAACATTATTGGAGATCTTGGCAAATTGTCCCAGATCACTAGATAAGGTGATCTCTGTGATAATTCATTTGAGAGTAGAAGGAGGAAAAGTCTCTCCCTCTGGTATAAGAAACGTCCTGTTAAGTAATCAAAGAAAATTGATTCATGTGAGTTAAGAAGAAATATCTGAAACTATATGATTTCCTTAAAGGAACTTACTTCTATAAAGTGTACATTGCCTTCTGCCAGCTACTAGTTATCCTTAATTTATATTAACAAAAAGTTTGACATACCTACCATTTGTCTGAATTGTATAACACATGTTACTCATTCCTTCATTTCCCCCCCCCTCATCTTAGACAACCACATCTTGAACATCCCAGATGCAGCAATCTTTTAGAAGAATGTAAGATCATATTAAGAGCCATTACTAGTAAGACCAAAAGCCCATCTAGCTCAGCACCTGTCTCTGCATGATACTTGCTCTTGCTGCTCTCCAGAGTCCAGTTACGTTCATCCTGAATAGATGTAGTCACTGCATTTTGGCAACTCTCAGTAGGTGATTAATCTGCTTGTTTAGTTGCCCCTTTTAGTCCATTCATCCACAGTATCAACAGGCAATGATTTTCACAAGTCTATCATCTATCATACAAAGAAGTGCTTATGTATGTTTTGAATGTTGTTCTTAATATCTTCATTTGATGTTCCTTATTTCGCGTGTGGGAAGGGTCAAGACCCATCCTCTTCATTGTGTTCATGAATTCTCAGATTTCTATCATTTTTAATAGGCTGTCCTTTTTTTTCAGGACAAAGTGTGCTAGCATCTCCTGATGTAGTTGCTGAGTAACTTTTCTTAATATAATGGCTGCTCTGCACCTTTGGTCATTTTTGTTACTTTGCTCTGAAATTTTCTGGTTTACCTGTATCATTTTGGAAAAAAAAGGGGACCTGACAGCATTCAGCACACACTATTCAGTGTGGGGTTGAGTGATGGTTTTCTGTAGCAGCACAGTGATGTTCTCTGTTTTGTTCTTCATTTATTTCCTAATGTTTTCTAACATTTGACTTGCCTTCTTGACTGCTATTAAGCATCAGGCTGACACTTTCATAGGACTATCTGTCATAACCCCAGATCTATCTCCTAAGTAGTAATGATCAACTCTATCATATTAATATGTGGAGTTAGAATTCGTTTTCCCATGTGCATTGCTTTCCATTTATCTACAGTCAATTTCATTTGTCATTTAATTGCCCAGTCACTCAGACTTACAAGGTTCCTCTGTAGGTTTATTTGGTCACTGCTTGCCCTTGCTATCCTTGAATAGCTCTGTATCCTCATCAAACCTCCTGAAATCCCTACTCACCCACTTTCCCAAATCATTTATGAATGCATTGACTATCCCAGTTGCTGGCTCAGATTCCACTGGAACTCAGAGGGTGAAACACACTCTGTTGAAAAAACTATTCATTCACTTTTCCTCTGTTTCCTATCCTTCAAACAGTTACTTATACATGCAGGAACCTTATCCTTTATCCCATCACTGCTCAGTTTTCTTAAAAGATTTCTAAGAAGGATTTTTTAGAAGACCTCTGGAAATCCAAGTAAATTATGTCAACTGAATTAACACCATTTACAGGTCAATCTTTTTAGAGAAATCTAGTAAATTTGGAAGGCAAGACTGTCTATTATAAAAGCCATGCTGACCTTCCCAAGTGGGTCAAAGTTATTACCTGCTCTTCCTTAGGCTATCACTAATTTTATAAGTAGACAAATATGATACCTTCAGAGTTATTCCAACAAGTATTGTGTGAAACTCTGAGAAGGGTTTTTTGGATGGCTAGGCAGGACAGTAAAAAATATTTTGCTTGGTATATATGCTTTTTCCATGTTGAACACTCTGCTATCTTATGGACACCACACAGACGGACATCATTCAGTCTGAAGCTCCTACAGGTATCTACTACAGCACTCACTGCTTGGAGGCTTATGCATTGGTGCTCCCATGCCAGAGCTGTGTGCACCTCCACACACCAAGAAGGTCAAGTCCTCTCAAATGACTTAGTGACTTCTTTTACCCCTCAGTTTAGCAGTAGGACAGTGGTGGAAAAGATGATGTAAAAATCTACCTAAAAAAGGTGTTTGTGATCCATGCACCTGAAGTGTTATGCTAAATATTTCTGAGTGTTAAGCACTGTCACTTTATCTATTTACTTTTCTCATTGTGAATAATTCAATAACCTATTGCTTTGTCATTATATAAATATAGCACTAAGAATAAGTCTTCCCTGTTAAATCTACCGTCGTTTTATTCAGCCTAGTAGAAAAGACATAGAAACAGTTACGAAAAATACTGAGAAAAAGAAGTACATTTTGAAGGGTTAGTTCTTTTTCTGTGTATGTGTCTGTACCCTATTAATGTGCCATCTGCTTCTAGGATGTAGATTCATTTACCATCACAATGTTCTAACATGATTACCTTTTTTCCCCCTCAGAAGCCACAAAGGGGCTAAATATGGATTTACTTAAAATTCTAGGAAAAGAGACAGTCCTTGCCCTAGACTCAATTGTTCTCTTGATTTCAAGAGCATTACCACTAGCATTAAATGTAATTTACTTTATCTGATGACAGTTTGCTGAACAAGATCTTAAGTTTTAATAGGATCAGGACATAGATGGTAAGTGGAGGGAAGAGAGAAGCATTGTGGGTGGAATTCATCCCACTCCATTACCCCTTCCTTAACTGAGAACAAATTGAGCACAAAGAAGATATTACACCATATCCAGGAGGTAGGCCAAGTTAGAGGGCATCGGCACATCCAGTCTCTGGGCTGGAAGAGAGTCTGACACCCTGCTGCATTTCCCCAGGTGGGTTGCTGCCCTGCTGTAGTACAGTTGTGAGCTCATTACTCAGATATATGCTTCTCTCCTCTCTATTCACCACTGCACTTCTAATTACCCTCTAGTTTATGACAGCTACTATGGGCTCATGCAGAAGCTCAGGGTACCTGTTCTGTAAGCCATACACCATTTACACAGCAGAACCTTTTTTTTTTATGTCTCATACTATCACGGGCAAATTTCATAGTATGATAAAGCCCTTCACCAATCAAAGCACCAAGTGTTAGAGGAGAAATTGGTTTCTCATTCAGAGTTATGGGACTATTATGACCTCCCACATTACTGCCGGTTCATTTGCAATCAGCTTTTTCATTATCTTTCAGCTACACCGGACCAGAATTATGTTAATTGCCCATTAACTACAGTTGGGTGATTCATTTATTCTTTTAATTTAGAGTATCAAAAATGGATCTAACCTCTGTTTTGCTTTTAAAACTTTCTGATACAATCTCTGCCATTACTGAGGTGAAAGTAAAAAAAATATCAAAAAGGCCATGTCCTTCACTGGGTACGGAGCCTCTTTGAACAGCACAACATCCAGTATGTCTTGCAAAGTATTCTGCAAAGAATAACAAACAAGTTTATCAGAAGAGTTAATTTCTTTTTCTTTCCTTTTCTGCTGGTGTAGATTTTTCTGTGTGTATAACAGAGTCTTAATTTTGTTTTTCACTTTGTTATTTCTGCCTCTTTTAAAGAGGTTTGTGCTACAAAATAATCCTCTGCCTAACAAAAATTTGGATATGCCTTCCACGTGGTGAGCTTATTAAACATCTGTTGAATTATCTGCAGTTTGGATGTGTGGTCAGTCACACCCAGGTTGAAAGCAGCTGAGAGGGAAGACAGGAATCAGTGAGGGATGGAGTCATTAGGGCAGTTGGAAGGTCTGGGGAAAGGATAAGAAATTTTGAATTGCAGCAAGAGGAAAAAGGAAGGTCATGTTGGATCACAGAGGTATTTTGTGCTGACAAAATTTGTGTATGGTGCAGACAAATTTTGGTGTGGCAAATTAAATTATTATTTTTAATAGACCAAATCAAATGAGCACTTTGGGGTGCAGGTGCAGCTTTGAAAAATCTGACATTTGAGCATGACAATTCTTCTGGGGTTTTTTTTAACTGGAGTTCTTGTGCAAGGAAAATTAAGAAGTACAAAGAGGGAGCATTGGAGTATGAAAAAAGCAAATAGGTAGTGTTTTACTTTATCATTCCTGGGGGATTAAAAATTACTAAGAATGTTAGATTACAAATACTATACACTTAAACCATAATCATTTTCAACTGAAAAACGCAATGAAATGGATGTGGTTTTTGGAGTGACACAGATAGATACATGTATTTATGACAAATGTCTACATTTCACAATATATAAAGTCAAATTTTGTCTTCTTTTTTTCCCCTCATCTTTTTTTCTGTCCACTTTTTAGCGTTGTTTTTATTCTTTCATTTTCTTTCTGCAGGCTTTTGCTGCCCATCTTTCTACAGCATCTGTTTTGTTTTCAATAAACTTCTAATTTCCCCTTTCTATACATCCTCAGATCCTGGCTTTGCAAAACCTTGTAAAAACCTGTTCAAATTAAAATCAACTGTATTTTTATCACATGAATTCAGATAGTGTTGCAGGATTACAAAGAAAATATCAGTGGCTTACTATTAAAGCCTTGTTTTTCAACGGAATTTACAGAGGTGGTGTTGGTGTGTTTTGTTTTGATTTAATTTTTTTTATTTTGGGGATTTTGTGAGTTTGGGATTTGTGATTTTGTTGGTTGGTTTTGGTGGGGGTTTTTGTTAGTTTGGTTGGTTGGTTGGTTTGGCGTTTTTTTCTGTTCTCAAAGAAAGATAAAGAAACTAGAAGTGTGTATATCTTTATTTTTCTGAATGCTGAAGGATTGCCTAAACAGGTAATTTAATTTTGAGTTGTAAGGGACTCCCAAGGATCGAGTCAAACTCTTCAGTGAATTGCCCATTCAGGGATCAAAGCCAGGACCCTGGTGTGTTGTTATTAACACCATGCTCTATGCAACTGAGCTAATTTTAGTGTATATGTCAATATTTTTTTTTTTTATCAAAAAGATAAAGAGCAGAAATACGTTCTATTCTGTATTCTCATTTACATGTTGCATTGTGTCCCTTGATTTTTCAGTATGGCAAACCCCACAAGATCAGTGTCACACAAATAATACATAAAATTCACAGATTTGTTCTCAATCAGTTTCCACCCATTACCATGAAGTACATCTAAAAAAGAAGATGTGTCTTCCAGAGTTATGGGTGCACTCTAAATGTCCAGGGGTTAACCCAGCATCTTAAAGCATGGCTGTTGCTCCCAGCAGTCTCTTTAACTTCTGTGTATGTACCATCACTTCCCAAGCTCTTTCTTGTTCTCCTAATCACAGCTGTCATCTTTTTGGAAAGTGTAGCAGTGTTGTAGATTAATTATCTCTGATTTGTGACTGCAACATCCTAACTACTTGCCAGTCTTCCAGCATGTTTATAGTGAATGGCACCACCCTGTTCATAAAGTCAAGCAGTACCATGTTGTAAAGCCATAAATTCAGGCAAAGGAACAGCTACAAGGAAGGAATATCACAGATAAGCTGTGGAGCCCCAGTATGGCTCAGCCTCTCAACATGGGCAGACTTCTCACAGGTACCTTATATTTAATGCAACTACATTAGATTACTGAAAGAATGAAACTGCAACAAAAAACAAAAAACAAAAAAACCAAAAAAACAAAACAAACAAACAAACAAAAAAAGAATTAGCCTCCAAGAATTGCACTATTTTAGCTGCTTTTGCACAGATACACTGTTTCCCCACTCCACCTTTTAAAAGTGAAGGGTCCAGAAGTACTTTACAACACTGGTAATGTGTGTGTCTGCTGGAACTTGCTGATTTTATATGCATGCAATATACATACACATAAACACTTAAATTAGCTCAGTTAGTTAGCGTGTGGTGCTACTAACGCCAAGCTCCTGGATTTGATCCCTGAATAGGCAATTCACTGAAGACTTGGGCTTGATGATCCTTGGAGGTCCCTTACAACTCAAAATATTCTGTGTTCAACACCTTCTGAACTGAGGTTCTACTCCCTCACTGGGATTGATTGATTTACCCATTCCTAAACTGTCTATATTTAATCATGGCAGTGATCAACGTTTTAACACTGTCAGTGTTGCAAAATATGCAGAATGCAAGACATGGAGAGAGTTCAGTTCTGGGATCTCAATTATTTCATTGCTGATAATTTTCATTTAAAATTTTTAATCCTAAATTCTTGTCTTTACGTTTTTAGTATAATACTTCTCCGTGTTTTATTAA
Source organism: Acropternis orthonyx (assembly GCA_035583155.1). Lineage (NCBI taxonomy): Eukaryota > Metazoa > Chordata > Aves > Passeriformes > Rhinocryptidae > Acropternis > Acropternis orthonyx. The sequence continues at coordinate 54,320,436 of JAWWEU010000111.1, read as the reverse complement.
GTGTTCAGGTTCGGGTGATACGTTCGTTTATTTACCTATGAGTTAGTAAGAAGGGAAAAGGCTGCGATTCCCGGGCTCCGTGAGAGAGGCAGCTGGAAGCAGTTGGAGGGGACCCGCATTTTTCCATATACGCATGCTGCTCTCTGCTGGACAATCGCCACGCTACAGCTTAATGATCCCCTGGGTTACTCCTCCGAGTAACTCCTTCCCAGGCTCACTAGAGCTGAGAAAGGAAAATCAGGTTGCTGCCCTGGGAATCCCAGCTTTTGCTTGCTCTGAATAGCAGCCACAGTATTTTCCTGGCTGCCCTCCCCCTGGAAGATATGACGTCTGGCTGATATCCGTGACTTCTTTGCAAGGCTCTAAGAACAAAGCAAGGCACGATTACCTCTCATGCAGGTTTCTGCAGTTCAAGTGCGTTGCCCTCTTCCTCTGCTGCTGAGGGGGTTTGTCACAGGAAGTTTAGTTATTCGTTTGCAGACGCAGACGGCTACTGGCACATAGCTTTTGGATGATACAGGGTACCAGGCTGTTTTCAAAACCTCAGATTGAATTAAACTGGATAATGTGGCTGCCTGAGCTTTGTCCTGACAAGGAAGGTTACCCCGTGCCTGCCAGAAGAACCACTACATGGCAGTGACACTTCACAGAGCCGTTCTTACCTTCATCTCAGCCCTGCACTGAGCGAAGAAGCTGACCCAAATGCTGACTTCCCCGCGTCTTTATTTGCACGGGAAGGATCTGCTTGGGTCTAATTCCACGTACAGTTTTCATTTCTTCTCTTAAATCTGTCCTCGGTCTGCCTTCTTGGCAACCTGTTCTTTACAGAGTGACTATCTAGTTCCGGAAAAAAACAAGCTGACTGGACTTTTCTTAAAATTAGTACGCGGCATTTCGATTTGTAGTTCTGACATTCAAAGTTTTCACTGTTCCTGAATTAAGTTTATGCAACATGACTTTTTAGTCATAGTTTAGAGGGTAAGAATAGAGCTGTGAAAGAATGTAACGCAATGGAATCAACATGCCAAAGAGCCAAAAGAAACTGTAATTTATGCCAATTTGCACTACCTTGATGGGTAAGCCCAGCAGAATATATTAACTATACTTCTACATGATGCCATCTGCTATAATTTAATGTATAATTATGCTTTAGTACCGAATACTAAAGAGTGATTTAAAAACCTATAGAACATATTTCAGAATTACAGTAATTTATATTGATCCCAATTATGTCTCAAAAAGCTTTGTTGATTTTTTTATTTCTTAAAGTGTAGGCTGTTTTCATAAAGGAATGTTTGATTCTCGTTTGCAGACTTCATAAGCACAAGGCCTCACAGGATAATCGGTCATATTTATCCTGCTGCTGCAATATGTGTTCCTCACATTAGGCAGAAATAAAGCAGGATATTTACTGTATGAAAAGTAAAGGTACAAAATTCGGTTTCACATTTTGTGATAAGCACAGAGCAGCCAGCTTTCTCACAGGACTCAGATCTTATTTTGCATCAGCCTTTGCTATTTTAGAGTTTGCCTCAGAGGCCATATGAAGTTTATCATTTCAAAATGGCAAAAAATATGGAGCTTTTTTATTATTTGAGTTCTAAATAAAGCTTGATGGGGTTTAAATAACATGACAAATGTGTTCTATCATCATTAGAAACAAAAATATTTCTACTTTCCCTTATAGCTTTATGTTATTTGTTTTAACTGTTCCTGTTCTCTTTATTAAAATTTTTATTTTCCTTCAATTTAGAAAAGTATTGAAAAACAAGTTCTTGAACCTTTCCAAAATAAGCAGCACATGCAAAGGATCAGTAGATTCAAAAACTTTGAGTAATGGCTTCTAAGACATAAAAGATGTATTTTAAGCCTTTTGGTTTAACTTGGACAAATTATTGTGAACATTTTACAGTATTTTGAGTTGTGGTAAATTTTGGTCTTTATAGTTTATCTCTAAAGCAAGACAATAAAACAATGTATTACAATGTTTTGCTGCCAACTGCATAAAGAAATCCTGAAACCTCAAGTATGCATTGGGCAAAAAATTGTATTTGACAATACCATTCAAATTAAGAAACATGGAGCTGGTTGAAGCAAAAATAAAGAGCAATAGACATGCTACATTAAGACATGGGGATACAATGTAGTCAAGAGTAAAGAAGTGGTTTTAACAAAATATTGGAGGAAATCAGAATAGGAAGACTTTTTGTTTGCTTGCTTCAGTGTTCAGTTTTTCTTTTAAAAAAAATCTGAGAAAAAATGAAAGAAATGTTACCCAAAGGTATGTTTGCTATAGATGTATTAATAGCCTTTTAGCACGGGTATTAGTTATCTTGTCTACCTGAAATAAAAATATATGAGAAGTTTCTCTTAAATTCCCATGCAATACACACTAGAATGAAAATCAAACCAGTTTATACCAGTAGATGACCTCATTTGGTTTATAGTATCCTCCTGCTTCATTATTAAATTGTTAAAATATTTTGTTAAACTATTTTTTCAAGCAGTATTCTGAGAGAAAAAAAACCACGTTGATACACATGCATTATGAAGTAATTAAACAAAGTCACTTTTCTGAACAAATGGGTGAAAGGTAGCTATGAATACATTTAGCATGGAAATCAGAAGACAGTTACAAGGGAAGGTGATTCTGGAACAGGCTTTCAGTGGATTTAGTGAGAACAGCAGCAACTAAACCCCTAATTTATGAAGTGAAGGATATTAACACAGTCCTTGCAACCATGCAGTCTTGAGAACCAAGGAGGTCTCTTCCACTGCTGTGTTCATAGAAATAAGGTGTACATTTGTATTGAGAGCAGTTAGCTGTAAATTGACAGTATTTCTTAAGCAATTCTTTCCAGTAGTTTTCCATATCAATAACCTTCTCTTAATAGTACAAGCTTAGAACAAACTTCAAGCATCAGTGGATCTTGATATGCAGTCTTAAAACCACAGCCCAGACTGTGGTTTTGAATTGTGATGTATACACCACAGCACCTGACAATGCTAAAGCCACATCTCCTCATTACAGAAGTTTTCTTTAATTAAAGGGAATTGAAGATTTTACTCCAATTGCTCAACTCCTGAACACCAACTGGTGGAAAGAGCAGGTTCCTGAGTGTTGTGTTGAATGGCCCTCCTGTGACTTTGAGATATGTCTCCTACTCACCCTGAATTACCTGTTTGTCCCTGAATCTTGGTAGCACTGTTGGGACACAGATTTGGATCCTTATCTACCAGCTTTCCTTTTTCATTTTTTGAAGCACAAAACCTGCAGGATTGTAATCAAACCAACTGTTGAGCTAACTTTGGTTTTGGAAGGTACTAGAAGAGACATCCCCAAGTATGATGCAGAATAATCTCCTGCCCCATAACCAGAGCAGCTGTAAGACCCTGATCTGGATATTCTTTTCCTTCTGTGGCACATTTTATGGTGGCTGCAGTTCTACTGTATTTATAATGTCTTTCTTTTTCCCCATCTGCATTCTAGCAGATTTGAGCAGGCCTAAAGGTCACTCTGCACGTAGCCACAGTAGCTTTTTTAAAACCTTTGAATGCTAATTCAGTTCTGAACTGCCTTGCATTTGCATATTTGCTTAATCAGAAGTGTGTAAGGTCAGCACAGGAGCTTCATTAGGATATTCATAGCTAAAATTGCTCTCCTCATCACTTCTCTTAGTGTTCAGTCCAGCTCTGCACAGGTTGCAAACCTCCCTCATGCACCTGCTGGCAGTGGCAGTGGGGATAAAAACAGATCCAGAAACAAGCAGGAAGGCTGAAACCCTCCAACAAGTAAGGGGTCAGAGAGAGCTTGTATATGTTTTAAGCTGTGCTATTTTAGCTATTGAGACAATCAAAACAACATCTGTTTGGGAAAGAAGAAGGACAAAGCAAAGATAAGGCAGCTAAGAGCTGCAGAGGGCTGGAAGCAAGTTGTTTTCAGGAAAACTTAATTGTTCAATAGCAAGGATGGAAGAGTGCAATGTTTCTGGGGCTGGGTTCAAATTTATCCCATAGAATATTCCTTCCAAGGAGGCAGTATTCTTCAGAAATCTGCAGCACCGACTAATAACTGAGTGACTCCCACTCCTGTAGCTGTTCTGTTGAACATACGGGTGTCTCTGACCAGGCTGAGAAATCACCTCTGCACACCTTTCCTTCTAGTACATCAATGAGTGTTCAGGAAGAGATAGTGTCCTTAGTCTCACTGTCTTTCACATTCATCTGCTGTCCTACTAAGGATTTTAATTTTATTGAGGTCATAAATTAATCCATATTCCTTGCCCATTGCAAACATCCACTTCTTTCCTCAGCTGCTTCTAGACTGATTTCTTCTAGCAGTCACAGGTACAAAGCCTAACTGTATAATTATTTCATAAAACAGGAGAGAATTTAGAGGTGGGAAAGAGAAAACTATAATAGGTAAATTAAAGGAGACAGGTACATGACTATTTCAGAAAACTTAAAGCTTATGAATGCTAGGAAGTTGTGCTGCAATATATGCCAGACAAATGTTTGACCTTTTGTATCTCTGCCTACCATACAGGAGGCACACATCCTTCATGTTCATTTGGCTAGCAGGATGCAAAATGCCCTCGTGTGATACTTCCCTTACTTGTTTTACTATTAACCACACATGCTGACTTCTATCATGTGATGCAAAATAGTAGAAAAACTCTATTTCACTCCAAGTGCACAGACAAATATCCCTTTCTCAAATTTTTCCCTACCATGTGAATAGACAACCCATTTCTTTTGTCACAACTTCAGACTTATAGTAGAGATAGTTAAGGCTTTCAACTTTATATTTCAGAATGAATAGGAGCTCTGGGGATTACAGCTACTGCCCATTAGGGATAACTGCAAAGACTATTTTCTGAAGATGTTTGAATACTGTTTCCTCAAAGAAGGAAGATGTTAATAGAAGCTCTCTATTCAAATTTTAATAGGATGCTAAGTCACTGCAGAGGTAATATAAGAAAACTTGTAGTTCTGAGTACAAAGCCCATTCCTAGACTTGAGAGGAATTACAAAACATACATGTAGAAAAACTGAACATCTGCTAAGGATGAAATGGATTTTTAAATGGAAAGTAGAATAATGTTAACAGCTGGCCCAAAGGGCAATAAAAAAAAGTAGAAGTTAATTCTAAATATTGTCTTACAGGATGAGATTCTGGTGTTCATTACATAACATTTTTGGTCAGATTTATTTTTCAAGATTTTCTGAAAATTAATTATTGTATCTCTGCCATTTTCCTGTCTTTCCCACTTTCTTGCTGTTCACCCTTCTTCTAAAGCTTTATGTTTCACTGGCTCAGTAGTTTTTACAATGAAAGACCCCAGATCTATCTTCACTGAGATTGTGGTTTGCTTGCCCAAAACTAGTCCCCATCCTCTACCATGTACACTCTGCCAGCACAAGCTGAGAACTGTGATGCACTAGGTCAGGGAATCAGAGCAGCTGGGACATAATCCTTTGGGGAGAAATTATCTTTCAGCTTGAACTGTCACTCAGCAGCACAACTGATGCTGCTAGCTTGGCTGAGGGGATGGCAAAGGATGCGGCTGCAGCAAAAAGGTGCTTACAGGCTACTTTCTCATGCAACAGTATCCCCTTAAATGAATGTCCCACTCCGGCCTCAAGGGAAGCTAGAAGCTGCTGTAATACGAATAAACAAATGGTTCAAGGTTGGTGCATCACTAGAGACAGGTCATAAGTAGAACTGATACATCTCCATTTTAGCCCAAACCATCTATTTTGTCAGAGCTTAAACCTGTAAGTAATCGGTTTTATTAACAGCATTTGAAGTGACACCTAATAGGAAAAAAAAATGATCATTCTTGAGAGATTTTTGTACTTGAAAATATTTGGGCTGAAACTTCCGCAGTTTGTGTGATTTTTAACATTATTGTACTCAGAGTACTTTTAGCCTTGAACCTGAACAGCCAAATACAAACTGTGTAAAATCCCTTGTCACAATTTGAGCACTGTCTCCCCCATCTGTAAGCAGGGGCATTTGGCCAATGGGGCAGACTGGATGAGTTGTTTTTCATACAACTGCCTAGATTTATGAACTTTTAGTTTGTGATAGAATGTTATAAACTAGTTTATCGTGATGAATTAACAAAGAAAAACTTTAGAAAATCTGAAGTATAGTTTTTCCTTTTGTTTCTTTGCCTGTGGAGACATATTCTTACCTTTCAACTCAGGGATGTCCAACGATCAACAAGACAAGACGACACATTGCAAAAAACTGCATACATCCATAATTAAGTAAGTAAACAGAAAAAAACTAAAATTCTACTGTTACTTCAAATTTTTCTATATTTTTCTTTAGAGAAAAACACTCTAATTTCACTTACACAAGATGGTCCCTAGATTATTTCAGAGGGAATGTGGGCTTCTCCATTAAAGAAGCGTGGGCAATACTGCAATAAGCTGCTTGTGTAATAAAGGATTTTTCAGGAACACTTTTTTAGTTTAATGGTAAGAGAGCTGACAACAGCTAAAGATCTGGCAACTCATGAAGTATTCTGTCTGTCTAGAGCTCAGCAAGGAAGAGAGTTCTGAAATAGAAATCTTTTGATCTTAAAATGACAAGATCTGAATAGTAAAACTCCCTCGCATAAGAAACGCAGGCTGTAATTATGGCACATCTATTATTTAAAATGTTCTTGAAAATTCACATAGAAGCTGTTCAAAACAAAGTAAAGCATTAGGTCAGGAAGTGGTCTGTAATACTGGGAATTTTATTTTTAATAATAAGTTTCTGCCTTCTTTACTCAAGTGTTTGCTTGCAGTAGTTGCCATGCAATATATAAAATGTTTGGTCCAAATGAGTTGATTCTTTCCCTGTAAAAATAGATTTTAATTTATTCTATTTTGTCTTAAAGAAGACCCTGTACATACATCTGCAAAGTGTTTGGTGAGGCTCAGGTCTTTCACTTCCTACAAAGCCTCCTCTCTGGCCAGTTGAGATGTATTTGTGCCTGATGGCTGGCAAATCTGGCAGAGTCACTGCTAATATGTTAGCCACAACTATTATAGACAAAACTCTGCAATGTAACTGTCTCACAGCAGACATCAAATAACCTAGGAAAATGAGTGAGCTGAAGCTTAGTCATATTTGATAATTAATGTGTGATGGTTTCCAACCAAAATTAATTTAGTGATGGAGTAAAACATATGGAATAATGCTTAAGCTTACATCAAAGGCAAATATTGAATACATTAGGATACATTATCTCTACTCTTTCTGGAGTACATTATGTTCTGTTAAGATGTGATGTTCTGAATTTCTGCCTGGGCTTCTCAGAGAATTTGTATGATGGCTCACAAATGTGTTCCCCAGTGCCCTCCTCTCTAGCACTCTTCCAATTCAGCTATTTTTTTTTTTTGTTTCAGATGAAGCATTAACACTCATTATCTGTCAGTGGAATAAAAAAAAAAAAAAAGAGAAAACAAAACCTTTAGGCCCCAACAACCTTTTTCTTTTTTTTTCAGATGAAACATCTTTCCTGGGTGACACTTCTGATATTATCGGTAGGAAAAGCCTTCAAAGAAAATGGGTATCAAGCCTGAAACATTACATAATGCTGAGTTGAAAGACAAAGTGTTTTCTGGAATTTTAATTTTTTTAAGCAGCTGCCTTTAAGTGAACACAGCCATCACAGTTATAAAATATTCAAAGCCTCATACATATCAAACAGAGACACAGTTACTAGGGCAAACAATCTCACATATCTGTTAAACAAACACTTGGAATTTTTCCTGAGCCCATTCTGGGTCTTTACAATGCCTCTAGTTTTAATTGATTTTTAGCCAGTACCCATTTGTTCTCTGTTTTATGGTAATTTTCAACTTTCCAGGGCGCTGCGTGCTTTGTGGGGGAGCAGGTTGGCATGCAGTCATGGGAGCCAGAGATTAAAAGACTTCTCCGTGTTAGGTCATTAACCATTCCACTTGCTGTACCATAGCTCATTTTCCCATTCCTAATTGATCACTTCATTGATCAGACATTATAGAGATGGCTTAGTAACCTAAGCTTTAGCTTTGGAACACAGTGGAGACTGCAATTACCTGAAAGTCTTCAAGGGTGCCTGCAATTTTCACGCACTTGGAAGCTCAGTTAATCAAAGATTCTGGTTAACAGAAAGGGAGAAAGAGCTGTTTTCAGCTGGGTTTCCTAAGGCCAGGACTTTCAAGAGAAATATGGAGAGGGAACAGAAATGTGCCTATAAAATTTTCTGAGCAAAAGTCTTGTGGGATACCAGTGCATGTTAAGATGAAATACAGAAGACCCTGTCCTGAAGATAGGTTGGCATAACTGGCATCTGCTGACAGGTGTAACAAAAACACCTGCTGAGCTATCCCCAGCAGTAGGGATTGTTGCACCCAGGAGTCTGAAATGGTTCACAAAAGGCTGTTTTGCCCCTTGTGATTAGATTATTTCCTCTGTTCACCACCATCTCTCTTAATGTGTACTTTCTGCCTTGCAGGGTCTTGGAGGGTAGAGGGGCCTTGGGGTAATTGGCAGCTGGGGAGACCCAAGGTGGTGCAGGGCTGGAGCAGCTTGCCTAGTCAGTCCTCTCTTCTATACACTTGTGTGAGCTGAGAATTCAGTGACCACACCGTGCATGTATGCACGCATGCTCATGTGGGCAGACACTACCAGGACCTCATGGGTTTTCCTCTTGGAATCCCTCACAAGGCAATAGATTCCAGGGATGTGGACAGTCTCAAACTGACCACATGTAGTGGCTAAGTGGAATTGAGGCAGTGACCAGGACTGTGATAACATGCTGTCAGTCTGCTCTAGTATTTGCTTTAGTCCCTTAATGATGCCTCTCTTTCCAGTTTAGATAAACATGACAGTAAAATCTGAGGTCTTCACTATTTTCTCTGGCATTGCAGATCCTGCCAAATAATGTGGTTTTCTGTACTTGCTAATTATTTCCCTACTGTCAGTTAATATGCATCATGCTACAGGTCATCATCTACTCTGAAGACTGATTTTCAGTGGTGTGCATATTGTGGTATAGAGGATAAGATATTTCCCTTTGAAGGCAGTTTATGAATCTTATCGGGCTTCTTCATGATGAAAGGCACTATAGATATATAAGAGATCAAAGCTGCATAAAGATCAGTGGTATTTGTTTGCATGAGGTTTCTCTTTCTGTTCCTTCTGAGGATTTTGAGCTTCAAAGTTTCAGCTTTAAAGAAATTCAAAACCCAAAAGAAAACGCTAGCAAAACCCACCATGTTATAGCTGGTTTGAGGTCAGGCCAGCCAAAGGCCACAGGATTAGGATATGGACTCAAAAAGCTCATCTCCAACATTCTCTATCTGCCAAAAACAAAAAAACAAAGCTGGTGCACAGAAAATTTTTGGTCTTTTTAAATGACAGTGAGGGTCCAGAGCAGGAACTTCTGCAGAGAAATGTGCTGCTTGACAAACTAGAGGAAAAAAACCAGCTTAACTCAAAACATAAGTGTTTCTATTGTGACTTGTCAGTCTGCTAGCAAAGTTACTATCATTTGTAAATAACAGTAGCAATTGGCCTAAAAAATCAGATTAATTTATTATACAATTTGTGGTATATTTTTAAGATACACTTTATTTTTCCCTTACATGTTTTAATATTGAGAATTTCAGTGTATGCTTCTGCAGATATCTACAGGAATTGGGAATAGTAATCCAGTACATCCATTGAAAACCATTGGCTGCAAGTAATACTGGTTTTGACTGCACTGTTTTAATGACTACTTTAATATCAGATTAGTGTTTGGCATCGTGTAAATCATCCCTGATATGTGTGTGAGCTTTTATTTTTCAACTGGATCACTGCAGTAAATTTTCTTTATTTCACAGTTAGTTCCCATAAATGACATCAAAATAAACCTGTCACCCCTAAGAACAGATTTCTACAACAGAGACACACTATGGTCACACAGAACATACAAATACATTACATAATGTACCAAGACAAAATTAAAAAAAAAATAAATAAGGCAGATAACTCTGTATGCCCAATCTGAAAATCCTTCTCCTTCAAAAGGGTTGAAAAAGAGTGTTTGTTAGTATTGTCTATCCATTATCAATAAAGCTCTCACTGTAAGCATCCAAAATCCACACATTTAAAATCACTTGTCTTTCCCCCCCCTTTCTTTTTAAAGCAAAAAAAAAAAAAAGGATCTAAATGAAAGGAGAAGTAATAAAGAACTGGTGTAGACCTACATATGTCTCTGTAGAACAACAGAGCATGAAACAATGAACCAGACCCAGGTATGTAAGAGGATCCCAGACTTTTTCCATGTCATCTCCACAGTACTCTTAAGTCGTGCCAAATAGTAAATAAGCTGTGTAGCCGAGCAGAGTAGAGAACAGTATCCTGTACAGTACATTTTATCAATACGAAGCCATAGTTCAACAGCCAAGAGGAAGGATAAGAATCAGAAATGGAGTTTAGTCAGCTGCTATTGCTTGCAAGAACTCCAGAGGCTTTACAGAAGAGACAAATGCAAATCAAGTCCAGTGGTGCACAATAAAAATGAGTTCAGTCTTGTGGTGAAAATGTTTCTTTTAGGGGAGAATTCAGGAAATGTTTCTGCCCTGAAAAAAACCCAACCAACCATGTGAAAGTAAATGTTCCCATTCTGAGTTATTCATTTTTTTGTAAGGAAGAGCAAAGCAGGAAGCATTAAATTTGAAATAGGTCTTCGTGTCCCAGAAGGCTATCCTGGGGCATATCCAACACAGGAGGCATCCCACTCCACTGTTGAAGCTGTCCCCCCTTCATGTTAATTATTCTTGAACTTTACCCTTTCCTACCCCAAGTGAATAGCTTGGCCACAAAATTGTGGTATCAGCTCTTCAGTTTTTTTCTCTTTCTCTTCGGTGTACTAACTATTGTGTTATTTACATTGAATGAAACAGCTTCAGCAGGCGCTAATGAGGCAGATGCTGTTGCTGCCTTCCTAAACCATACATATGCAATAGAGCTTTGGTCTGGGAAACTCTCCCGTGACTTGGTGTGTTGCGCTGCAGAGTGGCTGGCACCGACTGCTTAAACGCTTTGGAGTGAGTGACGACTGCATCTGCTCCCTTGGGAGAGGAAAGCCTTATGCTGGCAGGTGAGCTAGAGTGAGGGCTAGAAATCACAGGGGAAGAACTGCGCCCACACCCCAGCTGTTCATTGTTAACTATCTCCTTCCTGCTCTGCTGATGATCAGAGTAACACCTGAGATTTGAAGGAGAGCAGGATTCTCAGTTGTCAGGCTGATGAATAACTTAACTGATCATGTTGAAGCTCCAATTAACAGCAAAACGTTTTTCATAGAAACAAATGTTCAATCAAATAAAACTGATAATTTTTGGACATGGAGGATTAAAATTTTCTTACACTTTCTGTGTAACAGTCTACAAAAGCTAATTTGTAGAATTAGCTTCAAGAATCTCAGGATTAGTCCCCAAATATGCTTGACTAAAGTCTCTGGAAATAGCTCTATTTAAATGTGAAAGGAAAAATAACTTCTCTTGTTCGCTTCATTCTAAGTTTCTAGTGCTCAGGACCCATGAAATGGATTGCTTATGGGGAGATATGTCTTTTTTGTGCCTTCCAAAGTCTGTGAAGAATGTCTTCCTGGTTAATAGGTTGATTTAAACTGTATATGCTCCAGAATATAAATATGATTATTTATCGTACTTGCCCAAGATAATGACAGTAAAGAAGACAAGGTTGAAATTCTTTATGATTTCCTCTCTCCCACAGCCAGGAACATTCAGCACACAATGCACAGATGGTGCATCACATAAAGGATTGCATTAGCTGTTAAATGTTTTTTCTTCCCATTAACTAATTTAACAATATGTCCCCACTATTAAAGAAATAGACAAATTGCAGAAAACTTCTGTCAGCTTAATCCTGATTGCTAAAATAGGCCATTTACCCAGATGGGATTGTTTTCTGGCCTATCAGGTTTGAAATGCCTAGAAATTCAGCAGTCACCAGTCTAGACTCTTGCAGTGTTGATTCAGCTCCTCATCCTTAATTGCATTTCAGGCATGTAACTCTCTGGAGATTTTTGAATGACAGCCCAAATATTGAAGGCTACTTTATCCTGAGTGTATGTTAGGTGACCTGAATTTTCTAAAACAACGAGCTCCTCGGAGCCTCGCTTAAGTCAGCAGATGCTGCAGGTGACAAAAATCACAGCAAAAGCCCCTGACACGTTTTTGTCAGAGTGGGCAGTGGACCAATTTAAACAAAATTTTCCTGTTTGTTTTCATTTGCAACCTTCCACACCAAAGACACTGTTACTGGCTTTGAGGCTGGGGGTACTGTGAAGGCTCTCTCTGTAAGCACAAGAATGGCAGAGCAGCCTGCCCATCGCTGTATCTTTCACAGCTGTTTGCCACACAGTTTCATCACCATTTTCCTATTTCTCTTTTTGTTTCTAAGCAACATATTAGTATGGAGGGACCTCATGGATTCTTAAGCATTAGTCTACAAGCTAATTTTAAGAACATACATGGCCTCCGTTATTTTCCTATAACTAAATGCCACCAGAAATTTGGAGAAAAATCAGTGGAAATGAAACATGGAGACAACTGAAGAGTAACTTGAAACAACTAGAAACTTCCTGTGGCTGTTGTACATTATCCACTTTGAATAGCAACGTTGCAAACGTCACCTTACTTCAGTGTAAATTTTTGCACAGGAGAAGTCAGTGATGAAAATAAACTCCCATGTTTTGTTCTTATACTGCCTTGATGCAGAAAGAGAGTAAGCAAATTTTTAAATAAAAGGAAGCAATTCGAGAACTACTGACACACCAACTTTTTTTTGTGCCAGTATCCACTTGTATTTAACACCTGAAAATTGATTTTTTTAATGTCTATTGTCTGGTGTTGTTTTTTGCCTAATTTTATTTGCTCAGTTTCAAAAACTACATACACCATGGTATCCAGCTGCTAATGGTGTACTAGGTACTTTCCCCCCTCTATTTCTTCAGCGTTTTGTTGTGGTTTTCAGTAACTCTTCACCAAATATTTTCATAAAAAAGAAAAAAATGAACCATCACAAAACCAACAAAAATGTTCAGCAAGTGAAGAGAGCTTCACAGTGCAATGAATATCCAAGATCTCCTTTGTTTTTCTTGTCAACTGAGACTTGATTTACTCCTACATTATGCTTGCCCTCCCCTACACAAACCCTTATCTAGAGAAAATCCATTTCCAGCCAAAAGCACAGAATAAAGCTTGGAATATGATGATCTATGAATTCCTCTCTCTTTGAAACATATGTAAGGTTCAGGCTTATACTCCACAGAGGTTTATTTTACCACTCTGTATTTGCCTTGTAAGTATGAGTCTATTTTCAATATTTCTGTCCGTGTATGTTAGGATTTTTTGAAGAACATCATCTGGTATATCCATATAAATGGGTACCTGCAGATTTAATTTGCTTTATCCATCATGGGGGATTTGTTTTTTACAATACAGTTGCACTGATCCACTGGCTAACCATTATCAGAAGGGACAGTTCTCTTGTGCCAAGATCTACCACTTCCCTAACCCTCAGAGCTCTAAAGCACCAGAAAACCACTCATTTTCCAACTGAGTTTCTCCTGAGCTGTTCACATGCAGTCACTGTGGTGATGGGAGGCAAGCACGGGCAGGACAGCTCTCTTCAGAGGCAGCAAGCAGGCCAGGTCAGATGCCTTTGTAGAATTCCAGGGACAGCCGTTCATTTTCAGTACAGTGCAAGCCACGCTTTGACCAGTCCTGTCTTTCTCTATTGACTGTGCAAGGATCTTTAGATGACTCATTTAGGTGAGTTATTTAATCCAGATAAAGACAGATGACCCAAATCCCACTTCAGAAACTAAAAGTAAGTAACTTTAAGGACAACATGAGATCTGCATTTATTTGGTTCACTTTAGTACTTGACTAGGTTTAATGACACAGCTACTTGTTAAACTTGGTAACTCAGGACTAATATGCCTACATGTAGGCAATACAGGTATCACCACTCTCACAAAACTAACAGAAATATAAAAATAGTATCATTTTTCATGTGTATATGATGGCAGTATTCACCACAATTTATTTAATGCTGAATTACAAGCATCAAGCTCTGGAAAAGATGTCAACTATTACACTTCAATTGTTTTAAAGATATTATTTTAGTGTCATGTTTCACAGGAAAGCCATACTTCCCTATTATTCATCTGACATTTAAAGCTGTTTTTAATGTTCTTTCCTAGGAATAAAAGACTTAATCCCTAAAGACAGGTTTTAAGAGGACTTTATTAAATCTGACAACTGACTAACTGGACTGTCTGCAATTAATAAGAAAACTTGACAATTGAGCAACAAAGGATTGTTCACTGATAGCACTTTTATTTCTGCACTTTTACAGATCTTCAGTTCTTCAAATACATTTGAGTAAGACATTATTCTTTCTAGTTTACACCCACACTTCATGAGACTACTGCAGTGTGGAAAATGTCACATTGCTTCCCCTGGTATAAGAGCCACAGAAATTACTGAAACATCCAAAACAACAAGCCCTGCCCGTACACTTTCTTGGCTGAAAATATTACTGTAGGACAGACTGGATGTCTCACTATTTTATATCTTTTACACTTACTATTTCAATTGATATACAAATACAGTAGAGACTTTTACACAAATTACCAGATTCACTATTGCGGGATCCAATATAAAAAGTTAGTATAATACTGAGAAAACAGCACACTTTATAGAGATCTCTTCTGATGCTCTACAGAGGAGCCCAGAAGGTCACTACTTGCATATTGGGTGTTTTAAACTTCACTTTCAGACATAGTTTAGTTTAAATACTTCCTCTGCAGCAAATTTATATATCTTCTTTATTTTTGAAGAGTGCACTGTATGCTTTACCTTCAGGCTCAGCAACAGATCTGTTATAATTGACTTGATGGTTATATTCCTAATAGGTCATCTACAAATCACTGAAAGTACTGTTCTTTTGTTTCCTAGAGAAATTTCATAAAATTCTTTTTGAAATGCAGGATAGGATAGGAATTTTCTGGGATTATGTCCATATATTTACTAAGGAAGATTAGTTTTTTCTGTGAGCTTTCACAAAAGTCTTTCTTCAAGCTGAATGCAACTTATCTTGGAGGGTTCATTTTCGCATAAATCAACTATACCAAACATGCTTAAAAGTACAGTATAAACTGTTCTGCCTTCTTTTTAATTCCCTTGCTGCCAGATGTTAACTGGCATTCCCAGGCTCAGTGAACTCAGTCAGTAACTTGCTCAGTCTGAGTCTTGTTTTCTGTTTTCCAGAGGGGACACTTCTGCTGCTTCCACTCCTGTTCTTGCTGAAAGAGACATCTCCAAATGGCTCTGAGTCTTTCACTTGGATTTCAGTAAGTTTTCCCATTCATCAGTAGACTCAGTATTTTTAGGAATTGCTGGAAAGATTGACTGCATCTTAGTTTGGAATTCTTTCATCTGTAAAGGAGATTTAA
Organism: Acropternis orthonyx; assembly: GCA_035583155.1. Taxonomy (NCBI): domain Eukaryota; kingdom Metazoa; phylum Chordata; class Aves; order Passeriformes; family Rhinocryptidae; genus Acropternis; species Acropternis orthonyx. Next base: position 54,304,912 of record JAWWEU010000111.1, on the reverse strand, counting down.
AAATAAAATCAGTTAACTGCTAACAAGGAGCAAATAAACTGGCATCATAAACCCCAGGCTTATTCCACAAAATAAGGTATGTGAGGTAAAGAAGAGGTAAAAAAACTTTTAAAATAACAGAAAATTATGACTTTCCCTCTGATTATGTTGGTTCAAAGAACAAACTGAAAAAAACCATGAAGGGACCCACAACAATCACCCCTTCTAAAGCACCACACTGTGCTGACTGATTTTGAGTGCTTGCCTGAAGGATTCACTACTGTTATATGAACTACTATACACACACACATTTAAAATGTTTCTGTTTGGAGGAAAATTACCTCCATGGAATATGCTCATATTCTGACTGCAGTGCTTTTTTCTACACTTGAAAGATCCAACAGGTCTGTTCAAGGATTTTAAAACAAGGGTTAAAGAAAAATACTGGTCAACTCTGACAGTTTTGGTTTAACCCACTATATGGATACACGTGACAAAACAAAGTCTCATTCAAATGTATGCCTCAGTAGGAAAGGAAACTAGATTCATAATGATATATAAGGCCAAGCTTTTCTTTCAATGTTGTTAAAATACTGTGAAAGAGGAAGTAGATCTATATAATAGAGATGATATTTATAACATATTTATGCTAATCATTTTATCACCAATGTCTGATTCAATAGTCCTGGAAGGCAGAACTGAAAATTCATTTATATAAAAATCACTTCTGTTTCAAGATAATATTTACATTTAGTGAGTTTCCTTCTTCCAAGATTTTTACATGTATTTTAACACATAATATATTTTTAAAGCATGGGCGTGGAAAAACCAAATCAGTGAAAATCCTGTTACACAAGCAGCAGGATGTAGAGGGGAAGTTTTGGACTGCTATTTTTAGAAAGCCTTACAGAATTTGTGACATTCACGCAGAGAAGACAGGATGTGGTATTCAAGTACTGGATGCATTGACCTCTTGAAGACCAAATGCTGTCTCAGGGAGTATGTCCCATGGAGAAGTTCCCAGAAATCCAGATATTCCAAACAGCCACACAGGCATCTTCACTAATATGCCTACATTTTTTGTGTTATGGGTCATCAGTATTTTTACAAATACCTTTGGGCCATTTTCCATTCAAGTCCTTTTGTGTATGAATAATTCTGACAAATAACTTGTACTTCTTTAGAGAAATGCTGCTGGAATGCAATTACTCAAGTTACAGCTGATACACAGAATGAAACAATTTACAAGGAAATCACCAATCCCTTAAGAAAACAATAGCCAATTATGACAGATGAAAACATTTTAGAACTCTAGTTTTTGTCTAATCCTGGCTATTTTGTAATCAAAAATATGTTATACAGAGTAGAAAGAAAATTTAGAGCCAAATTATCCTTTTTGCTTTAACCTGATTTTGTTCTTAAATAAAAACTAATTTGCTTTCTGCTTTATACTTCATTCTGATCAGATAGCTGTTTTCATTATTTGTTCTCTCATAGACAGTTAATGTTTCCAAGAATAATAAACACTAGTATCAGAGCTGACATAGGGGAACAGCCCAAATTACATTAAACAATTGCTGACAAGCAAATACAAGTATTTACAGTAAGAAATGTTTTAGGAGCTTTAGCTTAGCTGTTTTTTCCAGTCCTCTGTAATTGAGTTACCCCAGGTCACTAATGTGCGGAGAGTATTCAATTTACTTAACATTTTTTGCTTCCTAAAGAGTGATCCAAGTCTTCTACTCTTTCATCTCACTCTTCAGTATTCTCTGGATGTTTGGTAACACAGGAACAGTCAGATACTAACCTGATGTAAAATGATGTAGCTCTATTGGCAAAACCACTTTATATCAGCTAATGATCTGGTGCAATGTGGATTTTTTGCCTGTTTCTAAACTCAGCCTTTTATTTCTGTCAGTGTAAAATCTAAATGACACACTCATAAGCCCTATAGGATACCTCTCTTACTCCACTGAAGACACACAAAAAACCCAAAGCAAAACTTAAATTAGTTCTATAAAGCCTCCAAAAAGATGATGGGAAGAGGAGCCATTCAGAAAACTACAGTGATTTCTCACTCTGCCAACAACCTTATAATTACTAACATGCCAGACCCTAATTCTCAAATGCAAAAAGCAAGCCAGTCTGGGAAATAAAATTCTACAGCTCCGTTCTGAAAGCAAAGAAGTATTAAGAAAGCACTAAAACACTGCTACACCTGCAGATTTAAGAATATTAGATTTTTCTCCTCTCAGAACACTGATTTATGTTCTGCAGGTAAATGCAACTCATTTCCTGGAAAAGCAATTTTCCCTTAACACATGGACCAAATCTGAAATATTCAACATCTTTCGCTTTTAAGACTCCCTGAGAAATTTCCTCAGCCTTGTCTTCCTAGATTTTGATGCTTATTCATAAAACCACTTTGTAAATGATGCCAGACTCAAAGTCTCATCTACCACTTCCTCTCCTGCCTTGCACAAAAATAGTTTTCCACTGCAACTCACAACTTTGCCCATGTGGACATAGTCGTCCACAAATTTTCTTCCTTTATGATTCCTGGACAGTGAGTTATTTCAATAAATCATACTGCCAAGCTGATCACCATTGTGCATTGTCTTCCCAGAGAAATGCTTTAGGTTGTCAGCTCTTTCTCAATGTAATACTTTAGGTTGTCAGCTCTTTAAGACAGACATTATCTGCAGTGACTGTTGTGGACCTCATTAATACATGACTTCACAGTATGTCTAAACAGGGCCAATTTCTTCCCAATACAAATGTCACAGCTACTAATTCTTACTAGAAGTTTTCGTTTCTATACCAGTTAAAAGATACTGCACCTGATTATTTCTCTCCACAAGTTTTTGAGTTCTCACTAGTAATACTTTAAGCAACTTAATTAGTACTAGTAACAGACTTCTATTTTCTCCCTATCCCTCTCCTCCCAGTAAGAAAGTTAGTCCAATATTTCACTAGGGCTTTGATCTGGACCTGTAAGGAATCTTCCTCTTTCTCTTCTGTTCCATGAATAACATCAGCTTCTGAGTTTCTTCCTTCATTTCCACACTTGTGATTGTGGCTCTCCTCAATGTAGTTCCAAATTGCAGCCACTGTCTTCCCTGCACTAAGAGCTCCTCTAAAGCTCACTTAGGACATTGCCTAAAACTATGGAGAAAGCTTTGAAAATGAACTATTCTCTGATGTAATGGCACTGGTGTATATGCACATATATAACCACAGAAATTACATCCCAAAGTTCCTGTCCCTTCTCTCCCAGTGACAATGTCTCCTGCTTATGAACCATTCTAATATCACATTTTAGGCTGTAACTTAATAAATGGACTTTAGGATCTTAAGAGGTTTTTTACAACATATATGTTTCTGATACTTTCAATCAGAGACTTATGGCTCAGTTTTCTGGGCCTTGACTGGCCAAACTCTATTTAATATACTTATGTATTCAGGACTAAATCTGGGCTCCAGATTAACTCATAGTGACCTTGGGGTTGTTCTTGCTTGCATTTAGTTGATAGTATCATACTAGGCCCACTGCAACTTCAGGGGATCCTTGTAGTGAAAGTTGTTTACTAAACATGTAGATTAGTCCTTCCACAAACTGTGCTTACCATTGTCCAGTCCTCCTGCAGTGGTGAGCTGCTTGGGAGAATGATGGATCAGCCTCATGTTCTATTCATACTGCATGCTTGAGGTGCAAGAATTAGGACCTTGTCTTTACCTGTTTTAACTCTCAGGGAAAAAGCACACCTCTTGAAGAGAGAAAGAGGGAAATGCTGCAATTAGGAATCTATGTCCTGCTTTGCCTTTTCTTTTTAGTAGACCTGCCACCTGGGGAGTCTCTTCTTCCCTCTCCTCCCTTCCTGGAAATCTTCGCTTGTGTTTCCTCCAGATTTCACAATATACACATCAGTGGTTTCAAATCAAAAGGCATTAATTTAATTACAAGAGCTAATGTGCTATGTAATAAGTACTGGAATGTTTGGAAATAATTCACTGAAATGGCTGTCTCTTTGTTATTGTCAGCCACGCTGACACTGGGGTACTTGGTTCAACTGTGCTAATGTCTTCAATTAATAGTGCAGTAAACCAAGCACTAAAAGCTGAATGTATTTTACCTCTTTCTGCTGCCTTCAGTATCACAGGCCACTCTCTCAGCTGCTGCTTCTGAATGCAGTGGTATATGAACGATTTGTAACACATTTCTTAACATTCCAGCATGCTCCATTCCTGCAGGCAACTCTCTGAAGTGAGTTTCACTCAAGTGAATTTTATTTTTTTGTCACAGATATTGCAAAGCCTTGATGCTGTTTTTTCTTGCCAAATAAATTACAGTAACTATTCTACCTCTGTCAGGCTTCTTTCTAAAAGGGTATCATCTACCTTACTGCATTAAATAATCTGTAATAGCTACAGATCACTGTTATTTTCTTATCTTAACCTAATGATCCTGCCTCAGATGGCAAAAATATGGGGACCTAAAAGCATCATCCATTTAATAATCTCCTTTTAATGTACATCGTTGACAGAATGTCACACAAAAATTGGGATAGCACTATTACTGAGAGCACTTACATGGCCGTTCTTATTAAAATGAATCAAACAGGGGCTAAAAGAGTCTATTTGAATCCGAGAATGGAAGTTTTACAAAGAAATGTTCTCCTCAATGCCTGACATTCATAATAGGCCAGCCCAGATCCTAGGAATTATTAGTTTCCTATTTTAGTACTCGTATCAGTAAGAACTGCTTACATTAGCTTCCAAGTGAAATGAGGTTAGATGCCCTGAACTGGAATATCAACTGGCAGCAGATATAGTTTGTGTATGCCCTCTGTTCTCCTCAGCCATCTTCCATTTCACAAGGCATGAAGATAAGGCAGGTTGCCCTCAATTTAAAGCATCAGCGAGGATTGTTCTTGCCACCTTTTCCCAAATCTTAAAATGATTGCTGCTGCCCTTGTTAGCAAATGATTACCAAGGGCCGCTACAGAAATAGCAAGTTATTTGTAGCAAACAGCAAGTGCTGAGCCCTTGCAACACCGGAAGAGCAGAGCAGAGCAGCCAGCCTGCCAGCTGAAGGTGATTCGCCTTTTCTCCGTGTAAATGGGGCACTCACTGCAGGTCACTCTGTGCCGCTTTGCATTCTGACCTCTGAAATACGCATGGAAAATACAGCCCTGGTTCACAGTCTTACACCTTGCCTTTCATTGGCAAGGGCATCATGAACGTTTGGATTACACAGAACTCCAGGTCTATTTAAAAAGCCCCTGAGAAGGTCAATCCTGGCAGTATACATCTTGGTATTTAACTACCTTACACTGCACTGTCATTGTACACTGTTTACCACCAGTTTGCTGGCTCCAGTATTTTAGGCATGCACAGAGAAAAGCAGCAGCAGAATTTTCTTAAACCATCTAGGGAAGTCAAGAGCTCATATTGGCCCCCTGTCTCATGGAGGCTTACACATATGCTTAACCATATTCAGTGTTGAGCACCCTCTTTGAAATCAGAGGGCTGTTTACAGTGCCTAACATTAAACAAACACACAGACGTATTTTTCCACAATTTTATCTCTACAAATCCTATGTAAGTGGGTAAAACATGTCCTGCACTTTTTAAAAGAAAAATAACATGAAAATAACCTAAGTGAACTTTACAGGGAGAGGGAGAGAGGACCATCACTGTTTAGAACGAAGCTGTCACAGTTCCCAAACCATTATAAATATGCAGTAGTCTCCCATGGCTACTCCATATTCTGTCTCAAATTACTGGTGAACTACTGAGAGTTGTAAAGTCACAAGAGTCAGGCTGCCTCTTTTCCAATTATTGGGTCACACAAAGAGATAAAACACATGAAATACTTCCCTCATGTTACTTTTCCAAGTGTGCAGCAGACACATTACACATTCATAAATTAATGCATTTCACAACTGGGAAGAGGGCTGGTCTACATCACAAACGTGTTTTACTAGTCCCGCTTTGTCTGGTTTTATTTCCGTGCCAATGTGATTTAGATGCCAAAGTGGGAAGAAGATGCTATTCCAGTAGAAAAGCATAAAGAAAGCAAATCTGTTTGGCTAGAATACTTTTAATTGGGGGGGGAAAAAAAGTGAATAGCTAATTATGACCAGTTGGAGACACAGCTTTTAATTTATCCACGTAGAGACAGCAATTTTGTAAACTGGAATCTCAAAAAAAAGTAACTTCCTTAGGTTCAGAGATACAGGAGTGTCCTTTCAAGTTTTATGTATTTCCATGGTGATATTTCTGAAATAAAATGTCAAGGAATTAGATTTTTGTAGTATATGATATCTCAAAGTAAAGGCTTTCATGCCATGCAGAAAAACAGTGTAGAATACTTTTGATATCACTGAGGAATGTGCCATTTATTTCTGTAGAATCTTACTTTCAAATCTGGGTGCCTGGAAAGGATATCCACATGATTAGTCTATTATGGTGTATTAGTCATTGCCCCTTGGTCACCCTGGGCAATTTGAAAAATTAATCTTGAAATAATCTAAAATTTAAAACAGTTAAATATCCAAATGTATAAAGCTAGCAGGTTAATGGACCCAAAATCTCAGGATGAGTGTCCCAACCCTATAAGCTCTTCTGTGCTGTAATTCAGATTTCCGAATTAAATTCAAAACACGAATTGTCTGCAAGCAGGCAGTTCCTGAAAAGGGCAATCTGAGTAATTTTTTTCCTCTATATGTCCAGGAATTCATTATATGTATCATCCACAAGCAAGATTCAAGGCTGGGAAAAGGGCCAGCACAAACCCAAAACTCTACAGTGAAACTTAAGGCTCAGCCCTGTGACTGGGGCTGAATCCCAGGCAGGAAACCTGTGAGAGCTAGCGTGACACCCAGAGGCAGGCAGGGATAGCGGGATGCCTCCAGGCAAGCTGAGCACCTGGGGTCTCTGCCCACAGAGGGGCAAGACAAGCATGGCCACACCACCACACTTAACGTACAGGAAGATGCCATGGGACCAAGATGCAGCATGAATAATGGGCACTGATCAGAGAAGCTCTGATTTAGATTTTAACTGTACATGCACAGTTTACAGTTATATGTGGTCAAGAAGTGGATCAACCCACTTGTCCACTTAGGGTGACGTGGGACTGCTTCACATAGGCATTTCAGACCATAGGCTGAACATCGTTTTGTTTTCTCTAGCTTCTGAACACGTTGGTGGCAGCTAACAGCTCCCAAGACACAACAGAGTAATTCCTCAAGACAGCTACAGCTACAGTCTTCCCATATTCTTGAAATACTCACAGCTGTCCCTATTCATAAAGCAGATGTAGCAGCTTTCCAGTAGGAAAATTATGATCTTAATCCTTGAATAAGTGTCCTGCCTTATCAAGTATACAGTGAAGTTCATTGGTTTCTTTTTTTTTTTCCCTTCTTGGATAAAATACTAGCAGTACATATGTGTGGAGGCAAGTCTTCTCCGAAGCAAACTAATGAGGCAATATAAGCAGTACAGAAAAATCCAGCTATAAACAGGAAGTGCTAACTTGTACTAGTTCTCCTTCTTCTTTCTAAGAGCTCGAGTTTAAGTAAGTATAGAGGAAATGAAAGAACATTAAAAAAATGGGCAGATTTGATTTATACAGAAATATGTGATTATGAAATAGCAAGGAAAAGATAAATTTTTGTTATGTGATCAGACATAAGCATAATAAGGAATAGAAACTTCATGAGCAATACTTATGTGAGGATTAAATGCAATGAAATCTAGGAATGACTCTAGGACCACTCTATAGTTATTTTAGGAGGTATGCTGCTTTTATAGCAACATTTGTTTGTATATGAAATAGCAGAAAAATTTCAGCCACTGCAATATGCCTATATTTAGTTGAGATTTATAGATCTTAGTACTATTTACAGTAATTTTTTGAAGACTGTCTCCATGTTCTCATCTTCTATTTTAAATTAATCCATCCTTAAAGCCAATATTGCTTTGTACTTATACTGTGATTATAACTACACTTCCCCAAAATTATACCAAATATCTCTCAAAATAAGCAGGGGGATGTTATTTTTATACTTAAAATGGTGATTTAGAGGTTAGATTTCCTCCAGAGAAAAGCAGTTCACTTAGGAAATGTTCTTACCAAAAAAGCCATGGCGGGCATATATTCACTGTATTGCTTTTAATTGTTTTAGACATCTCTTTACAGCCATGCAATTGTTTTAGATTCTTAATATTTTAAGGCTAAGATCAATGAAAACCAGGATATTTCATCAGGAGGCACCATAAAAATGATAAACTAGTATTTTATAACTATATTAGTCACAAATAGCTAAGCAATTCTTCTCACTATTTTTCCAGCTTTCCATGGAACAGATGTGGAAGAAACAATCAGAATCTCACAAACCTACATCTGAATCATCCCAGCCCTTTTCCTATGGGACAAAATGCTTTTATTTGTGAGGAAATAAAACCTAATTTAATGAGGGCATGAAGAGCAAAAGGTCTTCTAAAGTGCAATTTATCTTATTTGTTAATTGTTGTAAGCTTCAGTCTGCACGGGCTGAGGGCATTGTTCTGCTTCTAAAGGATGGTTCATAATCACTGACAGTTAAAAAAAAAGTAAAAAACATCAGACAGTCATAGGTAGGTTTTACTATCTGTCAAGTACTCTATAGCTGTGAGTTTAGTTAAAAACAAGAGTTTACAACTCAGTCGTAACTCTAGAAAATTCTAGAAAACTTCTACAAAACTGTACCATCTGCTCTAGGTAACCCTGCCTTGGCAAGGTGGTTGGACTAATTGATCTCCAGAGGTCCCTTCCAACCCTAACTATTCTGTGGTTCTGTGACACTAAAATTTTTCCAAGCAGTAAAAAGGTGTGGTGGATCATAACACTTGTAGAATAGGTAAATAAAATAAGAAAGATTTGATTTTTGGAAACTTTCACGAAAATCCTTGTTTAGTTCAACTGTAACAACAGGGGGTTTAAGACAATTTTGAGTATTTTACTTTTAAAACTTTTTACTGAGTGAAACACCACTTATTCTTTAACTGAAAATTTAAAACTTGGTTGAACATTTCATACAGAGAATCTTGAAATAAGATGTTTCAATGACTATTCAACTTTAAAAAATATTGAAATGGTAAGTTGGTGAAACCCAGTCTTTTCTACAAAATTTATTTCAATACTTCTGTGTTTTCCATCAGAAACCAGTCATCGCACCTGCACCAGGAGTGGGCAGCTCCAGGGTTATGAGGTTGCAAGCTCAAAACCTGTATGATAATGCCATGGGAGATAGTGCCATGAGGTGGAAACTGTTACATAGAAATTAAACCTGTGGTGCCATTTTGTTTCAGGCTGAATGTCAAACCTGTGGGTGTGTGTGGATGAGTCTTGGGTTCAGATCAGGAGTGCTCTTTGGAAATCTCCCAGTTGTCCCTGTTTCCTGGGCATGAGTTTGGTATTGCTGAACAGCCTCAAAATGCACGACCTGGGTATCTTTAGGGTGACACAACACTGAAGCATTCTAGGAGTGTACATAACACGGTCCACTGCAAAGAGGCATTCAAGACATGGTGCAAGGCCCGTGTCAGGACAAATGTTCAAAGTTCCTGGAATGGCTGTAGATGTCAGGTCCTCAGCCTGCTTCACTGCTTCAGTGCTGCTGGTCGATGACACTCGCTTATATAGACAGAGCTTCTGTGCTGGGAGATAATCAACTGTGGACTGAATGTGAATTTTCCTAAGAGATTGCAGCAAGCAAGTTAAAAAAATCTGACTATCACTGATAGCTGGTTATTTTTTTCAAGATATACAGTATAAAACTAGATAACCACCATCTTCTTCCAGGTTCTTAAGAAGATTTCTCTTTTACACTATTGAAAAATAGAACTTAAACCATTATTAAATCAAATCCTCACTGAACCATCACTTCTCCATTTTGGATTAAGAGTTGAGTGGAATTTAGTAGGGTTTATTACTTAACCAGCCTGTCCTCAGCCTACAGCAGTGGTAACTGTAGTCAAGGGATATTAACAACCCAACCTGAGACAGTGTAAAATCTTTTATGTTCCTCACCAAGACATAAAGATCAGTTAGTTACTATCACCTCTGGGTTTTGACGCTAGCATAAAAAGTGGCAGACTGTAAAGCTCCAGGGAACCGTCTTTAACAATACAGCCAGTTAAGAGCTGGAAGTACACATTGTCACGGCACTGTTTTAAGAACCAATAAACCACACAGATTAAATAGAAATTTCATATCACCAAAGCTAGTGTATCACCTCAGTGCCTGGAACAGACCTGAGCAATGACTTGCTTCTCTGGCAAACACAGGCTGCCTCCAAAGGTGTAAGGACGAGGCATTCTGAACCACGGCTTCAGTTTCATGCCATGACACAAACTGCTGAGCAATCGCGATGCCGCTAACACAGATTAATTACAGCAATTATAACTCATCAAGGAGATATTGTTCCACTTTGCTCCTGTCGGTTCATCTCCGACTTTGTAAGCAATGACAAGATAATTTAGCCATTCACAAAGCTTAGGGTAAGACATATTTTTATCAGTCACTCACTGTCCCGTCAATAATTCATGCTTGTAGGATACACATCTCCCAACATTAAGAGATGTAGCATTTTGGCAACGATACCCAGTGAAACCATTCTCTTGGGCTCTAAGTAGGGGCAGCACTGCTGCAGTGCCTGTCTAAAAGCCGGAGCGGCTGCCGGCCGACCAAACCACTCTATCCATCCCTGCGTCCCTCCCTGCTTCCCCCGCCCAGGGTCAGACCGGGGCCGAGCCCCGGCCCGGCTGTTCCGGCCGGCGCCACCAGGCGTCGCTGCGGTGCCGCCCGGGGGAGCGGCGGCCGGTAGCGGGGCAGGGGCGCGGGGCGCCACAGACGCGCAGGGGCTGGGGGTGCCGGCAGCGCCTTCCGCCCCCAGCTCTGCCCTCCCGGCCGTGCGGGGCACGCTCCCCACCGCTCACAGGGCAGGTCCGGCGCCCGACACAAGGGTGACAGCGCCTACACATCGCACCATTTCGCACCGCTGCGCGGCTGGATGTGGATGTGCGCCGTTCAGAGCACAAACAAGCGCTGACCTGCACTGCACTGCCCCAAACACACTGACCAGCTCTGCGCTCCTTCTCCTGTACAGCCCGCCCAAGCCCTGCTGTGCACGAACACCAGCTGCGGGCTGCACAGCCAGGACTGGAACTGCCCAGCAGCTCTCCTGGCCGAACCAGTCATGCTTCAACATCTCCTCCCTCTCTTACTCCTTTTGGTGGGATTCTGCCAATCCATCACATCTGGTTTTCCACCCCGGCTTCTGTATTTTACTCCTTCAGATGACTTGATAAATTAAACACTTAACAATTCTTACTTGACTTAGAACTCCCCTTCAAACTCTGCAAGTGATGCTCCTTTACTCACTAAGATGCCACCAAGGTAGTCATAGGGACAGAATTGGCAATGGGTTTGAGAAAGCACTGGAGCTGAAGTGCTCCTATGTGCAAAGAAAGCAGTTTGTTTGCTAAATGAAATACCTGCAGTGCTTACAATCAGAATTTTATCATCCCTAATAATTTAGTATCAAGAGAAACTATTTGGTATCAAGAGATTGCATGAGCTGCCAATAATGTTACCAATACTTGCCAGTAACTCTTGAACAGTTTAAGCTGCTGCTTTAGTAGGACCAGGTCACTAATTAGCAGGTCCCAAGAGCAGCTGGTTATTGTTAAGGTGAAGAGACCGGGCAGAACCTCTTTTCTATCCAGATGCCAAGGTTTTAATTACTATGTTCACACTTAATAATTCATGGCATCAAAATGAGTCAGGTCTCCCCTCAGGTCACATATAGTGTAGCACACTGAGAGGCTGAAGTCTGCCTTAAGTTGATAGCTTTTAAATCTTGGTAACTAATGCTAGGTTTGAAATTGTGACTTGGAATTCTACAGGTACTGGTAACTCACGTGTACTACAGAGTTAGTGAATTCTCAGCACTTGACCACTGAAGACTCAAGACATTTCATTCAGGTAAATCTGTAAGAGCCTCCTTTTAATATGTTTAACAGAAATGAAAATGTTCATTTGAAAATGTTGAGCTTAGTGCAAAATCTACAGTATCTTCCCTGGTCTGAACACTTTATGTGGAAAGAAACTTTATTTCCTTCAGTGATAACTTCAGTTTCCCAAAAAATAATTACTAGACACAACATACGCATCTAAGTTCTCAAAAATCAGTCTTATAACTGACTGTTAATCTATTATCTCTGCTTACATGATAGCAATTAAGAATTTTCAAAAGTATCAGAATGTTCCTCTGAAACAGGAAAACACATAAAATAAAAACAGGCCCTTCTTAAAATGAACATACGTTTAAGAGTCCAGAACAAATTATGTACCAGCCAACTTATAACCCTTATTTAATCCTGACTGTTCACGAAGATGATATTTAAGCACAAAAATACTGTCTTTCAACAACCAGTATTTGCTCCTGAGTGTTACGCTAAAGCAGTAGGCAAGAAGCGTCAACAACAATGAAAAATCAAAGATGACTTATTCTATAAATATATTTTCAATGCTAATAAACTTCACTGGTCAGAGTATGACATGCTTCTACTTTTATACCTCCAAGCACTTTTAAACATATACATATATTTGATTTTAACAGACACATAGTAAAACGGGAAAAAGAAATGTGTGACAGGAAATTCACAAACTGCTAACTTTTGATCCTGCAATAATGAGTAGCTCTATTGTGTGTGTTTCCTTTCTGCAGTGGAAATTTAAAAGTCTATAGTGAAAGCAATAAATATGTCAGTGGAGAGCAGAGGGAGCTGTTTCAAATCATTTCTTGACAAAAATCTACTTCCTTCAGCATCTCCATTTCTCACCACACACTACAGTGAAACATAAGCACTCCACAACAGAAACTAGTAACAATAGACATTTGCAGGAGCCTCTTAAGGCACAGTTGCCCCCACCTCCTTTCAACACTAACACAACACAGAACATAAGGTGCAGTTTTCTGACCAGAACACTCAACAGTTGTCTAAAATGCCTGCAGTGTGCTTCTGACACAAGAGCCACTGCTGTCAAGTAACCAGAAGCCCCATCAGGCTCAGACATGTCCTGAGGCTTGGCCATCTCAAGCTGATGTGGGCGTTCCCTGTCAGGCAGTCTCAAGAAAAGCAGCCTCACAGGGAAACCAGTAACTGTGGGTCTAGGCCAGTACTGCTCAAGGAAGTATAAATTAAGCTTACTGAGAAACAGGTAACATAAATTGCAGGCTAGGGTCAGATTCTGCTGTCCTTCAGCAGGACCAGCAAGACTCTGACAGAACAAAAAGTAAGAATTGGCAGTACCGTGTGAAATGAATCCTTTTGACTGATACAACTGACAGTAAACTGAGTGAACTGTTGTAGTTCAGCATGCAGAGAGTACAAACTGATACTCCCACTCTTCCTCCCTCTTCTCTGACATTCCATCACAGCCTCACATGGAGGCTTTCAGTTTAAAAATGTGTTGTAGCTGCCTCCTATGTCCTGCAATGCTTTTTTGGCGTTCTGCCTTTCTTTACTGGCTCCTACTGAGAATCAACACTGAAAGCTAAGGAATAAAGGATTGTGTAGTGGTGTATGCTGCGACTCAAATTGTGAGCTACAGGATACATCAGCAGAGTAGACAAGAAACGACAACTTGAATAAAGGTATTAATGAGAACAGTACTGAGATGAAGTAGCTATCTTCTTCCTCCTTCTTTATATATTCTTTGCTGAATATATAAATAATTTGCCATGCAAGATAAAGGAAGTCTATTCATTCCTCATCCTAAAGAGGATGCAAACAGTTCTGCCAAACTTGTAGCTGCAGGGAACTCTTAAGTCATGGCTCATTACTAGGGGCAAACAAAAATGCTCACATGAACTTCAGTGTTCACAGTCAACACTGCGAAACGCTGGAACATAATCAATTTACTAAAGATAGCTGCAGCCTCTTGGGATGTACAGATGCTTCCCAAGTTGCTTTGCCTTGACGTGGCACGTCACCGTTCTCTGCACGATACTCAATTCTGTCCCCTCGTCCCTTCTAGAAAACAAACTGGCTTCCTTTCAGTTTTTCTTATGTCCCCAGTGTCCTGATGCAAAAAATAGAACTTGGACAAATAAATGGACTGCTCTAAAGATAGGATTCAGGGGGTAGCCTTTAATTCAATAAGCAAAGGATACAGAAAGTGTGCAGCTACTATTTCAGTCTCTAAATTAGAACACTGGCTCTTTTGTGAAGTATCAGACATCTGTGCAAATACATACAAAGCAGGACAAAACTGTTCCTCCCTTCAAAACTGTCTCCTCCCACAACATCTTCTTTTTTGCAGATCCAAGAATACTTTCCCTTTGTGCACACATTCTGGTTAGTCACTGTACATGTGGTGAACAAAAGTGTAACTCTTAGACTGAAGTAATATAAAGATGCCATCCTCAAGTTAAAGTATGGTAGTTGAGGGGATCATACTCACACTGTGCACACCCAGAGCCTTCCAGATGGCAAAACTCAGCAATCCAACTCCACACCATGCATACAGTGAACCCCATCCCAGGGCTCGTAAGGCCAGTGATGAACCACTCTCTGGTAATGCAGCTGTGGCAGTAATCCCCTAGAACAAAACATAAAGCCATCAAAACACTGAACAAAAATTGGGGAACAAAGTAAGAACTAAAGAAGTTAACTTGGTGATTTAGATTTTTTCCTGACTTGCCAGTTGTACTAGCATAGCCACCAGACCCAAATTGCCAAGCAAGGGGTTGCATGAGTTGCCTTCCTACCAGGTGCAGCTTTTGTGGTTGCCAGTGGCACCTGGGGATGATTTCAATTGCCCAGAAATGCTGAGGTCATCTGTTTCATGGGCACAAGAATCCAACACTCAGTTATCCCACCAGTCAAAATACAAAACTGAATCAAAACCAATCACAAGCCCTTATGCCAGTGATGTCTGAACATAATCATTATGCAACAATTTTGGTACTTTTTTGTGGGAGGTAAGCGTTGGCCTATAGGTCTTTATCTTGGGTCTGAATCATGGGTCATCTACCGCCACCACCTGCAGCTCCTTGAACACTTCCATCAGCGTTGCCTCTGTACGATCCTAAACATCCACTGGACTGACTACGTAACAAATGTGTCTGTTCTTGAACAGGCAGAGGTCACCAGCATTGAGGCCGTGCTGCTGAGAACGCAGCTGCGCTGGGCAGGGCAC